>CM053146.1:4052500-5252500 GCA_028571685.1 Heterohyrax brucei | reverse complement strand
ATTGTATATGCAGAGAATCCCAAAGAATCTATAAGGAAATTACTCAAACTGATAGAAGAGTTCAGCAAAGTTTCAGGATACAAGATAAACATAAGTAAATCAATAGGATTCCTTTATACCAACAGTGAGACTGCTAATGAAGAAATCGTCAAATCAATATCATTTACTATAGCCCCCATAAAGATAAAGTACTTAGGAATAAATCTAACCAGAGAAATGACAGACCTTTACAAAGAGAACTACAAGCCCTTAGTACAAGAAACTAAGAGAGTTACATAAATGGAGAAACCTACCGTGTTCATGGATAGGAAGACTTAACATTGTGAAAATGTCTGTTATACCCAAAGCAATCTACTTACATAATGCAATCCTAATACAATTTCCAGCTTTAATTTTTAGTGAGATGGAAAAACAAATCACCAGTTTTGTTTGGAAAGGGAAGAAGCCTCAGATAAGTAAAGTACTACTAAAGAAGAAGAACACATTGGGAGGCCTCTGATTACCCGACTTCAGAACCTATTACATTGCCACAGTGGTCAAAACAGCCTGGTACTGGTACAAGAACAGACTGATCGATCAATGGAACAGAACTGAGACCCCAGAGATGACACCATCTGCCTATGAAAAGTTGATATTTGACAAAGGCCCTAAGACATTAAACTGGGGTAAAAACAACCTCCTATGGTGCTGGCAAAATTGGATATCCATCTGAAATAAATTGAAACAAGATCCATATCTGTCACGGTTGGAATTGTGTCCCCCCAAAAATGTGTGCAGCCACGTGGCTGGAATATGGTTCCCAGTATCTTGGGACTGTCCTCCATTGTGTGGTTTTGCTAACCTGTATGTTAAAGGATTAGGGTGGGGCCATGAATTCCTGCTGTAGGGGGAGTTTCCCTGGAGTATGGCTTGCCCCACCCTTAATGCTTTTAGCTTGCAAGGAATAAAAGGAAAAAGAGACAAAGGACAATTTGAGAACCTCGCTACCATCAAGCAAGCAGCACCGGGAGCAGAGAGTGTTGTTCAGACCAGAGGTTCTTGCGTGAGGACGCTCCCTGGCCAAAGACTGATGCAATACCGGACTTTCCTCCAGAGCCAACAAGGGGAGAGTCTTTCCCTGGAGTAGACACCCTGAATATGGACTTGCAAGCTACCGGACTGTGTAAGAATAAGTCTTTCTTTGTTAAAGCCATCTACTCTGTGGTATTTCTGTTAGAGCAGCCTAGCTGACTAAAACAATATCTTATACCTTATACAAAAGCGACTCAAATTGGTTAAAAGACCTAAATATCAAATCTAAAATGATAATAAAGCTCATCCACGAAAAAGTAGGAACAACAAAGGAAGTTTTAATACACAACCTAGACAGATTTCAAAATTTGTCAAACAAACCACAGTCAACATCAGAGAAAATGGAAAATGGGAACTATTAAGAATCAAACACTTTTGCTCATCCAAAGACTTTATCACAAGAGTTAAAAGGCCACCTACAGAATGGGAAAATATATTTGGTAAATCTATGTCAGACTGATGCCTGATCTCCACAATCTATAAGTACTACAAAATATCAATAAGAAGATAAGTCATCCAATTAAGCGATGGGCAAAAGAGATGGACAGACACTTTTCTAAAGAGAACATCTAGGCAGCCAAAAAACATATGTGGACATGTTCATGATCTTTAGTTATTATAGAAATTCAAATCAAAACTACAGTGAGATACTATCTCACCCCAGTGAGGTTGGCCATGATCCAAAAAACCCAAAACAACAAATGCTGGAGAGGCTGTGGAGAAAGTGGAACTCTCCTCCACTGTTGGTGAGGTTGCAAATGTTCCAGCCTCTTTGGAAAGATACCTGGAGCTTTCTTAAAAAAATGCATATAGATATACCATTTGACCCAGTAATTCCACTACTTGGAATATATCCTACAGAATCAGGGCCATTCACACTTACAGATACATGCACAAGAATGTTTATCACAGCACAGTCCACGATACCAAAAAGATGGAATCAACCCAGATGCCCAGCAACAGAGGAATGGATAGATAAACTATGGTATATATATTCAATGGAGCAGTATGCAATGATAAAGAACAATGAAGATTCTTGGAAACATCTCATAACCTGGTTTCAACTGGAAGACATTATGTTGAGTGAAAGTAGTCAGAGACAAAAGGACAAATATTGTATGAGACCCCTCCGATAAGAACTAAAACACAGATTTATGCATAGAAGAAAGACTCTTTGATGGCTGTAAGGGAGGGGAGGAAGGGATGGTGAGGCGGGATGGTTTAGATCAGATAGTTGGTAGAAATTTGACTGGGTGAAATTGGTGACAGTACACATTAAAAACAAGAACATATTAAGTGGTCTTCAACATGACTTGAGTACTCCTCCCATCTTAACCCAATAATGCAAGGACAGAGTAGCTGGGGTGGGGGGCATGGATCATGCTCTTAGGTGAAATTGAGGCCAGTTGGCACAACTAGCTTTTTGCTAAGAGGGCTCTCCGCACCCCACATTGGTGGGTGGCGTCTGGAGTCTTAAAAGCTGCCAAGCTGCCATTCGAGGGCACAGCAAATGGTCCCAACTCATCAGGTGCAGATGCTCACTGAGGACCAAAATGACAACCCAGAAGACAGAGAGATCCCCACGAGTGGGTGCTTACATTGACTGCCAACCAGAAAAATCAGATGGTGCCCAGTCACCACCAGTGATAGCCACAATGGAGCTCACAAAGTTGAGTCTAACTGGCAACACAAGAATAAAAAGGGGTGCATGCTGAGACCTCCACTAAAAGACCACAATTGATATGGTCCAGTGGCTTTGGGGTTCCCCTGGGAGCATGACCCCTGGCCCTGATGCTGCCCTTGCCCATGGATCATAATGTAGGTCCACTGTTCGGACAGCAAGGGATTGGACTTGGCGATGCAGAGTGACTATATTTTGGGTGCACTTTAAGGTTCTATGCTTCTGTAGGATATCATCCTGCTGACCTCTGACTAGAGGAAGGGGAGTGGCTGGAGAGGAGGGGAAAGAAGACTGTTGGGAGGATGAGGCATGTATGGAGCAGAGAGGAATGGTGTACTGTCACCAGGCAGGGAAAGCAGCGGAAGCTGCATATAGGTGAGCATGCAAATTTATATGGGAATGTATATTTTCATTCAGTCATAATAAAAAAAATAAAAAGACATCGATTTAAGACACACTCTAAGTTATCATTAGGTTATTAACATAACAAAGAAAACGTGTGCCCAAATAGGAATCCATACCCAGCTGTGTAGTTAAGATTTACAGTATATAATTTGGGGTGGATTTGATTAAGTAGCCATTTATTTAACCAATTGTACCACCCATGAGCCCATCCAAAAAATCAAAATCATGGAAAATCCTCTGGATAAAAGCACGCTACTTATATAAAGCAATCCCAGTACAAATTCCAGAGACATTTTTTAACGAGATGGAGAAACCAGTCATCAACTTTGTGTGGAAAGAGAAAGAACCTTGGATAACTAAAGCACTGTTGAAGAAGAGCCTACTGGGAGGCCTCTCACTACCTGACTTCAGAAACTGTTACACTGCCACAGCAGTCAAAACAGCTTGGTACTGGTAAAACAATAGACATATAGACCAATGGAGCAGAGTTGAGATCCAGAGATGCTACCATCCTCCTACAAACAGTTGATACTTGACAAAGATCCCAAGATTTTAAACTGGAGCAAGAATGATGTCTTTAACAAATGGTGCTGGCAAAATTGGATACCCATCTGCAAAAAATTTCCAAACATTAAAAAATGTCACTGAAATTTGTATTGGGATTGCATTATATAAGTAGATTGCTTTGGGCAAAATAGACATTTTCACAATACTCAGTCTTCCTATCCATGAGCAGGGTAGATTACTCCATTTATGTAAGTCTCTCTTATTTTTTGTAGTAAGTTCTTGACGTTCTCTTTGCAAAGATCTCTTATTTCTCTAGTTAGATTTATTCCTAGGTGTTTTGTCTTCTTGGGGCTATAGTAAATGGAATTGATTTGGTCATTTCTTCTTTAATAATCTCACTGTTGGTATAAAGGAATCCTACTGGATTACTTGTGTTTATCTTGTATTCCATTACTTGGCTAAACTCCTCTATTAGTTCCGGTGGTTTACTTATGGATTCCTTTGGATTCTCTGTAAAAACAATCATATCATCTCCAAAGAGAGAAATCTTTACTTTTTCATTGCCAATACAGATGCCCTTTATTTCATTGTCTTGCCCAGTTGCTCTGATTAGAACTTCTAGCACAATGTTGAACAGAAGTGGTGAGAGTGGGCATCCTTGTCTAGATCCCATTCTCAAAGGACAATGAAGGCAGTTCACTTTCAATAGCTGCTAGAGGGATTTCTCCTCTATTCCTATTTTTCTGAGAGTTTTAGGCATGAATGGGTGTTGAAGTTTGTCAAATGCCTTTTCTGCATCAATTGACAAAATCAGGTGATTCTTATTTGTTGTGTTATTAATATGGATGATTACATTAATTGATTTTCTGATGTTGAACCAGCTGTGCATCCCTGGAATGAAACCAACTTGATCACAATGAAAGTTAGTTTTTTTTTAATATGCTGCTGAATTCTATTGGCTAGAATTTTGTTGAAGATTTTTGCATCTATGTTCATGAGTGATATTGGTCTGTAATTTTCTTTTTTTGTGGAATCTTTCCCTGGCTTTGGTATCAGGGTTATGCTGGCTTCATAGAATGAATTTGGGAGTATTTCATCCCTTTCTGTGGTGTGAAATAGCCTCAGCAGTATCGGTGTTAATACTTCTCTAAAAGTTTGGTAGAATTCTCTGGTGGAGCCATCTGGGCCAGGACTTTTTTTGGTTAGTAGATTTTTGGTGACTTTTTCAGCCTCTTTGTGATAGATTTATAAATTTGATCTACTTCTTCCGATAGTCCTGGTGAGTCACATGAGTCTAGAAATTTGTCGATTTCCCCTAGGTTTTCAAACCTGTTAGAGTACAACCTTTCATAGTATTCTGTTTTGATATTTTTCATTTCGGCTGGGTCTGTTGTAACATTTCCCATCTCATTTCTTAATTGAGTTATCTGTATCTTCTGCTGTTTGTCTTTTGTACGTTTAGCCAATGGCTTATCAATGTGGTTGATCTTTTCAAAGAACCAGCTTTTGGTTTTCTCAATTTTTTCAATTGTTTTTCTATTGTCTAATTCATTTAATTTGGCTTTAATCCTTGTAATCTATTTTCTTCTGGTGGCTGAGGGGTTCTTCTGTTGCTCTCTTTCTACTTGTTCAAGCTGTAAGATTAATTCTTTAATTTTGGCCCTTTCTTCTTTCTTCTTTCTGCGTAGTTATAGATTTAAACTGACCTCTGAGCACTGCTTTTGCTGTATCCCACGGATTTGGGTAGGATGTGATTTCATTTTCATTTGATTCCATAGGTTTCTTCATTTTGTCCTTGATTTATTCTATAACCCAAGGCTTTTTTGAGCAATGTGTTCTTCAATTTCCATAAGTTTGATTTTCTACCTATGAATTTTCTGTTATTGATTTCAACGTTTATAGCTCTGTGGTCAGAGAAGATACCTTGCAGTATATCAGTGGTCTGGATTTTATAGAGAATTGCTTTATGACCTAACACATGATCTATTCTGGAAAATGTTCCATGTGCTTTGGGGAAGAAGGTGTGCTTATCCATTGATGGATGAAAAGATCTGTATATGTCAATAAGGTCAAGTTGGTTGATGGTTGCAGTAAGGTCCTCTGCACCTTTTACTGAGTTTTTTCTGGAGGATCTATCTATAACTGAAAGGGGAGTATTGAAATCTCTAGCTATTACTGTGGAATGACCTCATTTTCCAGTGTTGTTAGTATTTGTTCCATGTATTTAGGTGCTCTGGTATTGGATGCATAAATATTTAATATTGTTAAGTCCTGCTTGAGTACTGAACTTGTCAGCAATAAATAGTGACCATCTTTGTCCACAATAGTGGATTTTACATTAAATTGTATTTTATCTGAGATTAGTATTGCCATACCTGCTCTTCTTTGTGTATTGTTAGCTTGGTATATATTATTCTGTCCTTTAATTTTCAACTTGTTCATATCTTTAAGTCTCAGGTATGTTTCTTGTAAGCAACATATATAGATGGGTCTTGTCTTTGATCCAGGATGTCACTTGCTGTCTCTTTACTGGAGCATTCAGTCTATTTACATTCAATGTAATTATTGATAGGTAAGTGCTTAGTGCCATCATTTTGATGTAATTACTTTTATGTTGATGTTTTCTATATTGCTCATAATGTTCTGTTCTGGGGAATTCTTTATGCGTTGTTTCAGTGTCGATTTTGTGTTCATTGAGACTCCTGTATTATATTTCTTATTTTGATACACTGCGTTGTTCATTTGCTTTATGGCTACATGTATTATTCCCCTTAACATACTAAGATTAAAACCAATTTTAACTACTGCATAATTCTGAAACTTCCTCTGCCTCTAAACCAACTATAACTACTGTAGTGTATCCCTATTTTAATGTGATGGTATTATAGTTGTCATGATAAGATCACAGATTCTCTCATTATTATACTGTCACTTTGATTAAGTTTTCTGACTTCCCTAAATGTTTAGAATTTTGGATGAAGTGTCCTGAATTGTCACCTTAAATATACATTTAGTGGTTATGTTTTTCTAAGGGAAGAGCTTCTTTTAATATTTCATGTAATTTTGGTTTAGTTTTTACAAAGTCTCTAAACTTCTCTTTATCTTCAAAAGTCTTAATTTCACCATTATATTTGATAGATAATTTTGTAGGTGAAATAATTCTTGGATGGAAGTTTTTCTCCTTCAGAGCTTTGAATTGTCTGCCCTCTGTTTTCTAGTGAGCATTGTTTCTGCAGAGAAGTCACATGAAAGCCTACAGGGTTTCCCTCAGAGTGCTAGCTTTGTTTTGAGCCTTGCTGCCTTCAGAAGTGTCTATTTATATTTTAACCTATTAAGCTTGATTATAATATATCTCAGCATCTTTCTTTTTAGGTCTAGCTTTTGTAGTGTTTGATAAACATCTTGGGTACCTATGTTTTCTTTGCTCATAATCTCAGGAAAGTTTTCTGTCTGCATCTCTACAGCAATGCTCTCTATGTTATCGTTAATCACCCTTGTTCAGGGACTCCTATTAACCTTAAATTATTCCTCTTAATCAAGTCCCATGTGTTTCTTAATGCTTCTTCTTTTCTTTTCTCTGATTTCACCTCATAAATGCTGGTGTTAGTTGCTCTGTCTTTTAGTTCATTGAGTTTAACTTCTATCTGTTCAATCCTACTCTTTTGCCTTTGGATGGAATCATCTAAGTGAAATTTCATTATTGATCTGATGTTTTTCAAATCATTCATGTTCCATCTGTTCAAATAGCTTACTAAATTTTTCATTTTATTCTACTGCATGTTGTTTAATCTCTAGAAGGGTTCTATATACAAATCTTTTGTCTTGACCTTTGATAGATTCAGAAAGGCTTCTTTATCGGGGACATTTTTTGAATCTTTATTTTGGGATTTTTCTAGAGCATTTGAAGGCTGCTTCTTTAAATAATTAATTATGGTCTGGTGCCTGTGTGCTATCTCGACACTGTTTGATGTCTCTGGTATTGAATCTAAGAGAATTATTAGTCATCAGCTGTCTCTAATACTCTAGTGATTTGCTCCAGGTTGACTTTCTGGGGTGTAAGTCTCGCTCATTGGGTGGCAAAGAGGCTATCCTACTTATGGAGAAACTAGGGGCTGTCAGTCAACCCTACAATATGGGTAGAGAATAGTGGGAGGAAAAGATGCCGGGCCTCTCAGCAGACAGATCTCCAGGCAAATACATAGGCCACTCAGCCTTAAATGTAAACTTAACTTCTATGTGAGAACTGTCCAGGTGTTGAACTAGGAACTATCCAATATCCTGGCCTGAACAGGCAGTCATGAGCAGCAGACTCTGCCTTCCAGCTGATAATGAAAGTATGTTACCAGCCGTTTGTGAAAGCTGTGGTTCTCTGACACTGTAAAACAGTAAGATTAGTCTGATACTGGTGCCTAGTCAAAATATGCTAGGTCATAGGGCTCCCCAAATGTTCAGTGCTCCATAAAAATATAATCCAGGCCTTAGTTCTCAGTGGGAAATGAGTAGATGTGTGTCTACTCCACCATATTTTAACAGTCCCTCAAGATTTGAAGGTGAAAGACACTTCCAAACTAAGAAACACAAGACCTAGCCTGCATTTCAACTAAAACCCAGTTCTGAACTGTAAACCCAGGACACAGGCTTAAAAAAAGAAAAGGAGTAAGTGAAGAGTTATCTTAAGCAGTAGCACTGAATGGCCTATGTTGTACTCACAAAAAAATATACACAGATTACCCTGAAGCAGGAAAGAAGCAGGTAAGCAAACAGGCTGGAAGATCCAGAGTTAACAGGGTGAGAAACCTGAGTTCCATCTTATGACACCAATCAGCTCTTTAAAAAAGTATATAACCATGCATTAATTTAAAAGAAGGACACAATATTGCTCTGTGATCTAACAAGCAATTTTCAAATTCAAGTAAATGTACCTTCATGTAAGTAAAACCTGCTTCAAGAGAATGAAGATTTTTCAGAACCTTAAATAACTTTTGCTTAAAGAATAGGGTTTCCATCCTGATAAAGTACTCAAAGGTTACTGAGTTAACACTAGAAAGATAACAGAACACGTTGTCCTCCACCCACATGTTGTTCTATGTCCTCTAGAAATTTAAAATAAGAATTATTAGATTCTTTTTCTTTAAATCACAAGTTAGTAGTTTCGTTACTGTCTGTAATAAAATTTATTAGAAACTGACAGAAAAAAAGACTGGCAGGTTAGTTTGGGGTTAGTAAGTTTTTAGTTCATGGTTAAGAAAAGGTCTCCTGAATTAAAAGAAAAAAATCTATTTTTAATACAAATTTGATTCCATAATTTTCAAAACCTACCAACTCTACCAACTCCCCCCCAAAAAATTGTTCGGTGAGGAAATTGTAGTAGAATACACTGACACTTAAAGCAAGAATTGGATAAACAAAAGTGTAAAAGAAAAGTGGGAAAAAATTTTTACTCATTGTCACCTAATGCTGCTACAACAGAAATACTACAAGTTGATGGCTTTATGAAGAAAAATTTTATTTTGTCACAGTCCTGTAAGTACACTTACAAATTCAAGGTATCAGACCCAGAGGAAATCTTTCTGTGTTGGCTCTAGAAGAAGGTCTTTGCTGTCAATTTTCCCTTGTACTGGGAGCTTCTGAGTTACAGGGACCTTGAGTCCTTCTGAAAGGATCAACTCTGCCATTAGCATTGATTCTTGGTGGTATTGTAGGTATATAAAGGTCACCTGGATCCTGGGTTGCTGAACCAAATCATCAGACTTGCCTCCCTTTCCTTCTCTCCAGTAATTTACATTCTTTGATAAGATGTAATGGAATCTCATAGCTTCTCTGTTCTTCCTCACGTAAACCCCTTTCGTAATCTGGCTATAAAAGCCACTGGAATTATAACTGATGTGAGACACTCTTGGAGAAGTTATTCCCATTGTTCCCCAGGCTTGCATGCTGGTCTGTTAATAAAGCATTATTTTTTAACTGTAATTAAGTGAAAGTATAAAATCCAAATCAGTTTTGCATGCCTGCCTATCTGCAGCTGTTTCTGCTCTCCCAACCTGGTGATAGCACACTACTCTTTTTTACTCTATATTTCTAGTATCCTCTTAACAAACATCTGTCTCCTCCTCTCAACCCTCTTTTCTCTCCCACCTAGAAAGAAAACAGTAGGACAGCCCCCTATAAATGCATAGAACTGTAAAGTATTCACGCCATATGGTCACACTGTGTCCCCGAGTTCAGGCCATTCTTGTCTGAAGAGTTGATCTCAGTACTGGTTTCCGGTCTGGGGCTGCAACAGGTCTAGGGGCCATGTCCCGGGGCATCCTCCAAGCTATCGGACCAACAATTCCAATCTTTCAGTAGAGTTCTTGGGCTATACATTTCTTTTTCTTTTGTTGCCTCTGGGACTCTACATTGTATCCCCCATTATGGCTGTCTTTGGTGGTGGCTGGGCGCTGTCTGGTTCTTCTGGTCTCACATTGATACACTCACCCATTCACATGTTTTTTTTGTATCTCTTGAGCTCTTTTTTCATTGTATCTTTGTTGTTCTTGGTCATCATCTATTCCAGATGAGTTGGGACCATTTTGTGTACCTTAGACGGCAATGAAGCATACTTTGAACCTTTTTCTGCATCTCTGAATCTGGCTGAAGTGACAGGTGGAATAAACTTGCTTTTGGTTCTATAACGTTTCTGGAAATCATGTCAAGACTTCAGGGATCTCTCTGGTAAGTTTTGCCCAGAGTAGAGGCGACTTCTCTCTCCTCCGCTTTCTTAAAACCCTTCAGTGAACGGATGACTGGCAGAGAAGTTGAGGAACTCTGATCAAGGCCACTCTCTGGTGAAGTCTGAAGGTCTGGCTGCTCATGATACCTCAGTTATTCTGACCCCAATGGGTGAGGGTATCTATCTGTTACATTCAAAGGGTGAAGATAAGGTCCATAAAACATTTGCAGGCATGGGTCAGGTGTTAAGAGCCAATAGGGCACCTGCCACTAGAAGACTCCCATGACAGGATAAGAGGTACATGGAATGGAAGAGGAAAGTGCCCTCCTTCTGCAAGACAAACTCCATGCAATGTTAGGAATGTATTGGTCCAAGCAAAACAACTCCCCATCCCCTTGGACCTCCACTTACCTGATAGGATAGGAGATGGATTCCTTGGTCTCCCCTCCTTTCTCCCTTTCTTCTTCAGCTCAGTCCAGAGTGGAGGGAACTTGCTTGGAGAATTGTCTATTGTTCACCTGGACAGAAAGGACCAGAGATGCAGCTTCCAAATGCTCGAAGCAGGGCTGCCAAGAACATTTTTCTTGGGAGCCTTTGAACGCCATTCATCCAGGCCCACCATCATATCACAAATCTAAAAATGTTCAAGTGCTTTATTCTGGTTGCACACAGGGAATGCTGGTCCCCATCAGGTTTGAACTTCTGTCTTGGTTCTGTCTGTCTGGTAGGAAACGAATGTCTGTATCAGCTAAGAAAGCTTTCTCTGCATCTGTATACTCTGTAATGTGGGAAAATAAGGCCTCTGTCCTTAAGCAAAGCCCAAGGGGGAGTTTCTGTCTATCTGGATTCAGTATGGGTACCTACCTGTCACTAAAGATCAAATGAAGTTTTATTGTAATATGGCCTGGCCAATGTAACAGCTAGACTCCAGAGAGTTAATGCTTGAATGGGTCTGTAAAATTATTTTTCCTCCTGCAATTAGAGCTCTTTTGTCAAAAATCAGGAAAATGCTTGCTGAGTTAACTTTAGTGAAGTTGTGCCTGGTAAAGTGAAGCTGCTTACACGTAGAAGTGTAAACAGAAGTGTTTGGTAAGATAAATCTATTTGTAGTGTGGTTTTGTTTCTGCATTTGTCAGATTTGGAAACATCTTTGTCATAGTTTGACTTATACAAGCTGTTTGTGGGGACCCCAAATTTGTAATTTTCAGTGCAAAAAGTGTCTGATTCCTATAGACTAAGTATTTAATGTCTGCAAGACTTTACAAGTTGGGCTTTGGGCCACATATTCTGTCCAATTCAACCTCAGGATTGTTTTCTTTTCCTAGTGTTGTCTCATTCAGTGTCTCTGTTTTCATAAAACGGTTTTTGCTATTAAGTGTCTTATGTTTTGCCATTGCCAATGTGGATAATTTTAAGATATTCTTGGTTGGCAGGTCAGAAAAGGTTTCATGCCTAGATCCTGGTTATCAGGGGTGAGGGAGAGTCTTGCCTGAGCTAAGATAGATAAGAAAACTGAATTTCAGTAGATCCGGTTACAGGCCCCTTGGTTACAAGGACAGTTTTGTCTTAAAGAGAAAGTAACAATTACAGAACAGTAAAAGGGAAATTAATGATCTTTGCCCTCCAAGAAGAGGCAGAATGTGGGGCAGGGTCAGCTTCCAGTCATAGCTCCAAAGGAGGTGTTTGGGGGGGGGGGAAGAAAAAACCTTTTGTGTGGAGAGCTTTTGAAGACAGAAAGCAGGTAAGAATTGCTACTTTAGTTGACCAGAAATGGGGTTGGTCCAAGAATTCAAACAAGTAATCTCTATGACAGGGCAACTCTGAGACATCTGAAATAGCCTGGAGGGGTGTTTTGACCCTAATGAGATTTAATATTCTGTGTATATCAGCAATTGGTTAGTTCAACAGAGACTTTGCAATTTCTAAAAGTCAGCTGATGAGGGTTTATTTCAGCCCTGGACTTTAAGGTAATTGAGTTAATAGATATCTGGTATCATGCAAATTTATACACTGTTTGCTTTTCAGGCAGCAAGAATATATACCACATAAGCCTAATGAGTGAATTCATTTTTGCTATTTAAGGAGCATGCTATAAAAGTTTTTTTCTGAAAATATTTATTTGGTCTGGTTAAAAGTTTTTGGCTTAAATTCATGAGGTTTCTAAGAACATTAACTTTAGAAAAACTGGGTTATTTAGCTGCTAAATAATGAAATTTTCTGACTTCTGAGTGAAACAGCTAATTTGTCCCTTGAAGGCAAAGATTTGATCTCCCATTAAATTCAGGAGTCAAAACTAACCCACAAGATATGGAAAAAGGTTTGGCACAAACTGGAATCAAAGTGCGTCTAGTTCTTACTGGGTTAAAATACATACAATTTTTTTCCTTCTTAATATTATCTAACAAATGCATAATATTAAGTCATTATTTTATTATTGCTAACTTGAGAAAACCCTGGTTACATAGCAATTAGTATTATATTTTACTGATTAGAAAGTCTAAGAGTTCAAATCTACCAGCTGCTAGGCAGGGCAGTTCTGCCCTGTCAAGTCTCTGTAAATTAAAATTGGCTCCATAGCAGTGGGTTTGATTTGGTTTCAAATGGTTAATTTGACCTGGTTGGGAAACAAAAACTGAGCTTGGAGGCTGAACAACCTCAGTTTCAAAGGTGTACCTCCAGGGTTTGAAAAATGGAGTCACACCCCATGAGGGTGCTAATTATGGAGTTTCTACTCCTGTGGGCCTGAAAAATTGTGTTCCTGAAGCCCAGGGAACAGGAAGTGCTGTGAAATTAGCCAGACTAAAGGCCAGGACACGTCATACCTGGGGGTACTCCTCGACTGACATGGACACGACATGTCTGAACAACAGATCCTGACCACAAGTAGTGGACTGCTAGACCTGGAAGAGAAACCAGGCCAGAATCCTTTCTACCTTTCTTAGTCTCAACTTAGTTTTAGGAATTTTGCAAGACATGGTCCCTTTCTGATGAAATGAAAATGTATGGACATATACTACACAAAATTTATGTTTCTGATTCCTGTCCAGTGGTAGGTACTTACATTAAACAAATTTTTGACTGGTGTATGTACCCTTCTGGGGTTGATTAGAAATTTTACCTTGTTCATACATGTTCAAAAGAACATCATTTATGGGAATATCTATAATTGGGGACCAGTTAAGGAAAAGGAGAGATGGTCTTGATCCAGCCTGAGACTGTTACCTCCAGTGAAAACTGTCAAATTTTCAGGGTGCCTTTCCTTTTGTTACAGTCTTAGTAACCTCATCCACAAATGTATAGAAGTACAGAAATACAGTCATGACCTATGCTAATAGACAAGTTATATAAAGAAGAGTTCTTGCTGTGTGGAAATCAGGCATTTTCATATGTCCCAGCCAATGCTACAGGGGTATGTTGCTCCTTCTGTAGGTTCACCATGTTCTTGCCCCAGATTAAACACATCCAACCCAATTATGCTCAAACTATAAGACATTAACTTTTCTGAAGATTGCCGTAGTGACATACATCTGTTAGATTGAAGGAACTCTGTCCCTGAAATTCACAGAGGTCATTGAAAGGACTCTGTCCGTCAGGGAGGTCATCTTAGCCAATGATCAGACCTGCCATCAGCTGAAAACAGCCTGGTAGGACCCACCCCATACAATCATAAATAACTTTAAGCCTGTCTTCCCCACTCTCCTAATTGAAAGTGTTAGAGATTTTTGGTTGCAGTGTGTTTCGTTTAATCAAAATTATGTAGTAAAAGAAAAACCAGAAAGAGGAAAAGAAAGAAAAAGGAAGAGTTTATTTGCATCCTGGGCGGCTTTACAGAACTCTGGGGAGGGAGGCTGTAAAACCGCACACTGGCTCGGGGGTTGAGGGTTTATAAAGGGGTGGCAGCGGACCTTGTTGAGGACAGCACTGAGGATAGCGCCCGTGGC
Source organism: Heterohyrax brucei (assembly GCA_028571685.1). Classification (NCBI taxonomy): domain Eukaryota; kingdom Metazoa; phylum Chordata; class Mammalia; order Hyracoidea; family Procaviidae; genus Heterohyrax; species Heterohyrax brucei. The sequence continues at coordinate 5,238,183 of CM053146.1, read as the reverse complement.
AATGAGGACAGCGCCTGTGGCAATGAGGACAGTGCCCGTGGAAAGTAGCCAATGGGATTGTGAACAATTAGAGTCGCTTAATTAACATAGGGGGGGATTGTTTCAGTGGAGTGAGGTGAGAAGAGGTCTAGTGGAGCCTATGGGGAAGAAGCAGTAGCTAGGCTTCATTTGAATGGAATTTTCGGAATAGCTGGCTGATGAGACGTTTTGACTTGGACCGTTTGGGAATGGTTGAGGGAGAGGGCCTTGGGTTTCAGCCTAACAAGAAGCTCTTCCCTTATCAAAATCTTGGCTATAAATAAACCTTAGCCCTTCCCCTTCTAATCAACACTTCTTCCTTATTCAGACCATATGTTCCCTAACCAGAATTTTTTTCTACTCATCTTTCTTTCCTTAACAAATCATAAACCTCTTCACCCCACATCACTTCACTGAAACTTTAAAACTATTAAAAAAACTATCCTACTAGGGAGGGGCTGGGCTGAGCCCTTCAGCTCAGATCCTACCCTCTTTCTCATCCAATCAACTTCACTGGACCCTCAGACTGGTGTGTCTCTGTCTCTGTTTCGGGCCACCCTCTCCCCAACATCAGTCCAGCTGAATACATATCCTTGTCCCTTTTTGTCATGCCTTTGGTGATAGGTTTAATAGGCTAGCCTGTGCCATGGTTTAGGCCTAAATGCTACCTTACAGGCCATAAGCACTTTAGGCACTGAATTGGGACAAGTGAGAGAGGCAGTTCTGGAAGACCAGGCAGCCGTAGACTACTTACTCCTCAGACATAATCATGGATATAAAAATCTTAAGGGGATGTATTGCTTTGACTTGTCTGATAGATCCCAATTGTTAGGCAACAAGTTAAAAATAGTAATGGATCTTGTAAATAACATCAAAACAGCAGGAAGTCTTCTTTGGGTTAGAGTTTGAGAAATTTTTCTCAAAGTTCCCCAACCTAGGTTGGCTGCACATACTAATAAAGGTAATCAGAATCATTATTATTTGTTGCTGCATACAGTGTACACCCTGTCTCATGACCTATTATATCACGCACTGTAGAGAGCTAGCCCACAATCTGAGATTTGATCCTAGGGTTAATGCTATAAATCAAAATGGCTATTTTCATTTAAAACCTATTTTATAGATATGAAATTGGTGATTAAGAGTGGGGAATCTTGGTACATAAAGGTCACCTAGATTGCTGAACTGGATCAGCAGACTTGCATTCCTTTCCCTGTCTCCAGGGTAGTAAATTGGTAGCTTCAAAAACTTCATGGAGGTAACGATTTGGGGTAATTTACATTTTTTCGAGAAGAGGTAGTGAACTCTTGTGACTCCCTGTTCTTTTTCATGCACACTCTTTTTGTAATCTGGCTAAAGAGCTGCTGGAATTGTAACCCAAGCCAGACAGTCTTGGAAAAGTTATTCTTGCTGTTCTCCAGGCTTGTATGTTTGTCTGTTAATAAAGCACATTTTGAACCTGTTTTCCCATCTCTGAATCTGGCTTCAGTGACAGGTGAAATAAATTTGCTTTTGGTTTGGCAACAGTATGAGGTCCACAAATCCATGGTAGCTTCTCTTTCTTTTATATCACAAGAGGTTGCCCCAAGGCACAGAACAATACCACACAATGATCCTGCCTCAGCAGCATAACTGCTGCCTATCCTCCCTTGTTAATATCATAAAGTCAGGATTTACAGCATAAAGGAACGTCACACAATACTGGAATCATGACCCAGACAAATTGCTACAAGCATTTTTGGGAGCACAATTCAAACCATGACACTGATTAAAAACTAATTTTAAAAAGAAAGTAGCTAGTGCATTGATAATATTGCCTAAGTAGAATAAAATTGCAAAAAAGAAAAAGTTAATGAAATAAGTGTCTTCAAATAAAAAAAAAAAAAGGACATATTGGAACCAGCAGGGTAAAATAAGTAGCCACATCTTGAACATTACCTTCACCATTTTGTTTTTTATTCTACCTTTCAGATTTAGAAATCACATATAGAACTATTTTATTTTTTAGGGATATATGACTATAACATTAAACCATTTGTAAGTATGTGTTGTCATTACAGGTTTGCTGAATCAAAGGTCTTTAGGGATCAGGCAGATAAGGCAAATGTGCAAAGTGGTATGGTATAAAAATCACAGGATTTAAGAGAACTATGGCTAAACTAGGCAGTTCATGTCTCAGAAAACAGTAATGTATAAAATGGCCATCATAAAAAAATGAATGTTTCACAATTTTTGGAATAATGTAAACAAGACTGCCTTCAATTTTTCTCTAAATGCTTGATATCATTCCCTATTGAAACCACCTGGTCCAGTACTTTTGCAGAGTTTGAATTTGAGCCAACCACCTGCCACTTGACCATGGATTTGGTACTTGCCAGCCACCATAACAGCATGCTCCATTTCTTTGAAGTTGTATTTCTCTCTATAATGTTATGAATATGTTGCAGTGGTTATGATCCTTTAAAGAACCCAGTCTAAAACATTTGTTTTAAACAGTGATTCTACAAGAACAAAATCTTAAGGATGAGTTTTCTGAACTAGTTCTCAAGTCTGCCTAGTCTTAAAGGCACCAAAGTCTCAGTCTTCAGTAGTAAAGAGGACACTGCTAATCTATGGCATGTTGTGGCAGCAGAAATACATAAAACATCACCAACACTGGATCAAATATTTGTGAATGACAAGATTGTGGATGATGGTGTTTTTCATACCTTTCAACACTTTTGTAAGAATCAGACTATAAGGAAGCAGATTGTTTATACTTTCTTCAATTAAAGTGGTGAAAATACAGTATGAGCTCAGGAATTGATAATCCCGAGCTTAAGTGTCACATAAAAGATCTGAAAGTTACTTTCTGTGCCTTGAAAGAAAGCCTTATTTACTTTATTAACCAGGGCTTTGTTCAAGTGTTTCCCAGTTTGGTCATGGCCAGGGAAGCATCATCAGAACAAATCCAACTTTTTAAAGTTTTTGTGATCTGAGGGAGGCACATACAAGATGGCAGAGTAGTCAGATGCTTCCCATGTTCCCTCCTACAATAGCCAAAGCCAAGTGCCGTCGAGTCAGATCCAAAAATAGGTAGTCAACTGTATATGACATTCTAGGAGCCCTGAGCATTAAAGACAAAGCTGAGAAACCAGACTGACTGGCAGAGGAGGGGGAGAAGTTTCAAAAGCAATGAGAAATTGCCTGAATCTGAGGTAGAAATCTGTACTTCATGGGCTGGATACTGTAGTTCAAGTACAGTGAAGTGCGCAATGGCAGTTGGAACATGTCTTCTACATCAGGAGATACAGTGTGACAAAATTTACTCACTCATCTGGAATTAGTGAAAAATAGTACTTTATCATCAAGAGATAAGCAACTTCTTTCTAAATCTATCCTGTACAGATCAGAAAACTCTCTTTTGGGATAAAACCCTCTTCCCATTGCCTACCTTCCTCCTACTTTGCACTGCGAACAAGCTAACTGAAGAGACTGACACATCCCTTGGCTTAGAAGTAGGACTCCTTACATGCCTTGAGCCATTCTCCAAGCCATGAAGAGGGAACAAATAAACAAACAGAGGAAATATAATCAGCCCACTCCCCTAGGCAGGAGTTTCTTTGCTTAGGTTCAGGAGTAAAAGATCCATGGACTTTGAACACTCACTACAACAGCATAGGCTTTCATTAGAACAATACAACAGGGCATATATCTGAACCCTAATACCTGATATTTGACACTGTGCTGCCCATTAAGCAAGATCTTCACCTACCCACAGCAGAGGCCTGAGCACTGGTGGCTCCACTCACACAACCAAGCCATCCATAACAAGTGTCCAAGAATAAGTGGTGCCTCCCCATCCTTATAATCAACAGCAATGGGTGCCCATCATTCAGCAGCAAAACCTAACCACCTATGCACTTTAGAAAACAGGAACAACTTCTGTACACCCTTTCAGAGCTGGCTATTGCCCCCCTGTCTTGCTCAATGTGTGCACCCAGATACCCGTGGCTACACCAATCATCCTTAACCATCGGGGAGTCTAGGAGCCTGTGCAACACACTTGGTAGCCAACTACCTAGATAACTGAATTGAATCCATACAAGAAAAATAAAAGGACTTCTGTGCTCACATACCTAGTAGCAGCTCAAAATACCTGATGACAGGACATTAAAGTTTCAAAGGTGCCAATAATCAAACTAACTCAAAGAAGCAGACTATTTGCGAATATCAAAACAAAACAAAATGAGAAGATAGGATATAGTTAGCAAGTATAAAATGTATGACAGTTTATTGATTACTCAGAGACAACAGTCAATATCAAATTACATAAAGAAGCAGATGACAATAACTTTCAGAAAGCTCTCAAAATAAAGAGTGACTACATCTTTCGAATGAAGAGAACATCAGGAGACAGAATGTAAAACATAAATATACAGAACTCTTCAAGACATCAGGAAGGAGACAGGGCTAAATGCAGAACAAACCAAGAAGCATGCAGACACAGCAATAGAGGAACTCAGAAAGATTTCAGAAGAGAATAATGACAAATTTAACAGGCTACAAGAATCTACAGAGAAAAACAAAAGCAGAAATACGGAAGATTAACTACAATTTGAGAATTAGAAAGTTCCATAATAAATCACAGAAGCTTAATGGAGAAAACAATTCAGAGTTAGTGATATTGAAGATAAAATATTGATATTAGTATATTTGAGAAAAAATTAGACAAAAGAATTTGAAAAAAGAAAGAAGCAAGAATCATATGGGACTCTATCAAGAGGAATATCCTATAAGTGATTGAAGTACCTGAAGGGGATAACAGAAAGCAAAGAGATAACTGTTGAAGATTTTTTTGACAGAAAACTTCCCTGACATCACAAAAGAAAATAGGATATCTAAACAAAACACTCACCAAACCTCACACAAGGTAGATTCCAAAAGAATATCACCAGGACATATTGTAAGCAAACTGATGAAAACCTACAGTCACCTACAAGTATTCCCTTGGGAAGCTATGAGCAGACATCAGGGCCTCTAGCTCACCCTTCAAAGCAATTTTGGAATTCTCTTTCTGAAAAAGCTATCAGAGATCTTGTCATACCCTTGATGTCCTGAATGTGATTACAATGTCCTCCTTTCAATATTTCCTTTATCTTTTCATAAAGAGAAAAAGTCACTGGGGGCCAGATCAGACGAGTAGGGAGGGTATTTCAATATAGTTATTTGCTTACTGGCTAAAAACTCCCTCACAGACAGCTGCACAATTAAAGTTGTGAACTTACCACCATGCACCATGCACAGTGGCCATTCCATAAAGAAAATTGCTTCAAAGAGTAGACTAGGCACTGGTCTTGGTGCATAGCTTCCTAAGGGGAGTACTTCAAAGTTGACCATAGTGATATTCAGCAACGAGGCATGTATCACTCAGAATAATTAAGTTTACAGACTTAATTGTTGGACTTGGTATATAAGTCTGTGAAAGACAAAAACTACAAGCCCAACATTGAATATCCAGAACAACTGTCTTTCCAGTATGATGAGAAACCAGGATGTTTTCAGGTAACAGAAGTTTACTGAATTGGTGAAAACAAACCAAAAGTACAGAAATACTAAACGGTAACCTTCGGTCAGAAGATCCATAACATCAGATAACAATCCAAGTTTAGAATGCAGGACATAGCAACAATTTATCAAACTAGATAGGAAAAACATAACAATAAAATCAAAGCAAAAACACTGAAAATGGGGAAACAGAGATGTCTTTGTGTAAAACACAACACTATTAAAAACTGGAGGAATAGATCTTTCATATGCAGAGGAAGTCAAGGTGATATAAAAAAATAAAAGACCATTTTAAACTTAGAACAACAAGGGTAAATTATTAAGGTAACCACAAAATAAATAAGTAAATAAATCACAGTCCTACTTAGCAAAATAAAAAAGCAAAACATGAAAACTCAAGAAATACAGAACAAACAACAATGAAAGGGATGGAAAAAGAAAAGAAAACAATGATTGCAAAGATAATTAAGTAGTACAAAGAAACTGTGGATAAGGAAACAATGGACAAAAAGGCATCACAATGACAAGACTATACGAGTCCAAATCAATGGCAATGTCTGGCTTTCTATCAATAATTATTCTGAATGTAAATGAATTAAATGACCAGTAAAGAGACAGAGAGTGCCAGAAAGGATTAAAAAACAATTTGTTAATATGCTGCTTAAAGACACACACCTTATGCTTAAAGACAAACAAACTGAAACTTGAAGAATGGAAAAGGATTCAGTAAGCAGAAACAATCAAAAAAAAGCAACAGTGACAATATTTATTTCTGATAAAGTAGACTTTAAAGAAAACTCACCATAATGGACAATTAAGGACACTATACAATGAATAAAGGGTCAATATTCCAAGAGGACATAAACATATTAAATACTTATAGAATATCACTACAGTTACCTTCAAAGTGCTCCTCTTGGGCAGCTATGTGCCAACACTATCACCTAGTCTACCCTTCAAAGCAATTCTGGAACTCTTTTTCTGCAAAGACCATCAGAGATGTCGTATTACCCTTGATGTCTTGAATGTGACTAAAATGTCTTCTTTTCAATATTTCCTTTATCTTCAAGTAAAGAAAAAAGTCACTGGAAATCCTAAGTGCATAAAACAAACTCTAACAGCACTGAAAATAGCAATAGACAGCTCCACAATATAGGAGCAGGTTTAAAAACACAATGCTTTTGGTGAAGGACCATACATTTTGAAAAAGGCTCAATGAGGTCACAGAAGATCTAAATACCACAATCAACCAACTTGACTTCACAGACATATACAGAACACTCCACTCAACAACAGACAAATATATTTTCTTTCCCAATGCATGTGGGACATATTCCAGAATAGACCATACACTAGGCCATAAAGGAAGTCTTAAAAAATACAAAGCATCAAAATGTTGCAAAGGAACTTTCCGGGCAATAAAGCCAGAAATTGGAATAATCGATAACAGAAAAAACAAAATAAGACAAAACAAAACAAATCCATCGAAATTGAACAGCAATTTCCTCAAAAACTACTGAGTTAAATGATGGGCAAAGGAGCTGGGCAGACTTCACTGAGGAGGACATCCAGGCAGCCAAAGACACATAAGGAAATGTTCATGATCACTGGCTATCAGAGAAATCCAAATCAAAATAACAATGGGATACTGTCTCACTCCAACAAGTTCAGCCATAATATAAAAAACACAGAACAACAAATGCTGGAGATGCTGTGGAGAGACTGGAACTCTCCTATACTGCTGGTAGGATTGCAAAATGATACAGTCTCTTGGGAAAGCAATCTGGAGCTTCATTTAAAAGCTGGAAATAGGTATAGCATTTGATCCAGTAACCCCACTGTTTGGAATATGTCCTATAGAAATTAACGCAGTCACCAAAACAGATACACACACATGAATGTTTGTTGAAACGCAGTCCACAATAGGAAAAAGACAGAATCAACCGCAATGCCCAACAACAGATGAAATGGATAAACAAACTATTGTTATATACTCAATGGACAACTGCAATGAAAAAGAACAATGGCGATTTTAGGAAACATCTCATAACCTGGTTTGAATTGAAAGACATTATGCTGAGTGATTCAGTCAGCAGCACAAGGATAAATATTGTATGAGACTCCTGCCATAAAGACTTATGTACAGAAGAAAAAACTCTTTGATGGGGAGGGAGAGAGAAGGTTGGTTACAGAGTAGATAGTTGATAGAAATTTTGTTAGGTGAAAGCATTAACAACACACAGTAGAAAGTAGGTCACCTTAACTGTACTTCACCATAAACTGAAAGCTCTTTTAATCTCAACTCTATATTGCAAGGATAGAGTAGCAGGTGTGTGGTCTGGGGACCACACTCTCAGGGGACATCGAGGTCAATTGGCATAACTAGCGTATTGCTAAAAGAGTCTTCTGAACCCCATATTGGTGAATGACGTGTCTTAAAAGCTAGCAAGCTGCCATCTGAGGTACACCAAATGGTCCCAACTCATCTGGAACAGATGTTCACCAAGAACAATAAATACGTGAGGAAAAAAGAGCCCAGAAGACAGGACACGTGTGAATGGGAGACTCTACCAACATGTCATAAGAAGAATCAGACAGTGTCTGGCCACCACCAAAGACAGCCACGATGGGGCACACAATGTTGAGTCCCCGTGGCGAGATGAGAAAAAGAGAGGACTAGCTCAAGTACTCTGCTAAGAGCCACAACTGATGGCCTAGTGGCCTGCAGGGTGTCCTAGGAGCATAGCCCTTAGACCTGCTGCTTCCCTGATCCAGAAGGCACTACTGTGGTCAACTCTTTAGATAAAAATGGACTGGACTCAGGGACACAATGTGACCATGTGGTGTGTGTACTTTATGGTTCTGTGCATTTTTAGGATGCTATCTTACTGGTCTCTTTCTAGATGGGAGAAAAGATGGAGGAGAGGAAGGGACGGGATCTTGTTAAGAGGATACAACAAGTATCAAACAAAAAGGAAGAGTGTGCTGTCAATGGGCAAGGAGAGCAGAAGTTGCCGCAGATAGGTGGGCATGCAAAATTCATCTGTATTGTATACTTTCACTTTATCACAATAATAAAAAAGCTACTGGGTTATAGAAGAAATCAAAGATGAAATGAAGAACTGCATAGAATCAAATGTGAATGAAAGTACATTCTACCATAACCTTAGAAATACAGCAAAAGCAGTGCTCAGAGGTCAATTTGTAATAATAAATGCACACATCCCAAAAGAAGAAAGGACCCAAATCAAGGCATAAAGCTGACAACTCAAACAAATACTAAGAGAGCAGTGAAAGAAGCCCTCAGGCCCCAGATGAAATCAAACAATAAAATTCAGATCACAACAAAATTAAATAGACTAGAAAAACCATTGTGAAAGTTAGTAAGACCAAAAGCTGTTTTTTTTTTTTTTTAAATCAACCAAACTGATAAATCATCTGTCAAGCTGACAAAAGAATAACAGAAGAGGAAGGAAGTAACCTGAATAGGAAACGAAATGAGTGATTATCACAACAGAACCAACTGAAATTAAAAAAAAAAACAAAACATAACAATAGCAAAATTCTCTAGCCCTGCTAGTTTCACTCAAGAATTCTACCAAACTTTCAAAGAAGAGTAACGCAGCTATTACTAAAAGTATTTCAGAGCATAGAAAGGCCCAAATACTGCCAAACCTATTCTATAAAGCCATGATAATCCTGACACCAAAATCAGGTAAAGAAAAGAAATAATAAAAAAAAAGAAAGTTGAGATAATCCTTCACATAAACAAAGGAAAAGACAAGAATATCATGATTTTATTAATTGATGCAGAAAGGACATTTGACAAAGTGCATCACTTATTCATGTGTCATGGAATGAACTGCTTCCCATCCAAAAATGTGTGTAGACATTTAGCTGGGCCATGATTCCCAATATTCTGTGGTCCTCCATTTTGTGATTTTCATGTGTTGTGTCTTAAAGAATTAGGGTGCGACTGTGAATCCATTCATAAGATCTCCTCCCTGCTCCATTGTAAAGGGAGTTTCCCTGGTGTATGGCTTATACCACTGTTTATCCTTTCATCCCACAAAAGATAAAAGGAAGGTGAAGGAAGCAGAGAATTGGGAACTTCACACCCTCCAGAAAGTAGTGCTAGAAGAAGAGCACCACCTTCAGACCTGAAGTTCCTGTGCCATGATGTTCCCTGAACAAAGACTGATGCAACACAAGTACTTTTATCCAGAGCCAACAGAAAGAAACCTTTCCCCTGGAGCAGACATTCTGAATTTGGACTTGTAGCCGACTGGATTGTGTAAGACGGAACTATTCTTATTAACCTATCCATCTTGTGGTATTTCTATTAGAGCAGCACTAGGTGACTGAAACATCATGTCAAAAAATATCAGCAAAATATGAATATAAGAAAAATTCCTCAGGGTAATACATGTCATTTATACAAAGCTAACAACCAACAACATCCTAAATGGAGAGTGGCTGAACTCATACCCCTAGAGGACAAGAACTGGACAAGGATGCTATTTTTCACCACTGTTATTTAACATTGTGCTGGAGGTTGTGGATGGAGTTAATTAGGCTGGAAGAAGAAATAAAGGGTATCTAAATAGGTAAGAAGTGAAAATACCTCTATTTGCAGAGGGTGTGATCTTAGAGACAGAAAACATTAAACAACCCCCCCAAACTACTGTATCTAACTGAAGAGTTCATCGAAGTATCAGGATACACAATAAGCAGACAAAAATCATTTGTATTTCTCTATACTACGAAAGAGACCATCAAACAGGAAATCACCAAATCAGTACCTTCTGCAATAGCCCTCAAGAAGATCAACTACTTAAGAATAAATCTAACCATAGATGTAATAGAGCCATCCAAAGAAAACCTCAAAACACTACTGCAAGAAAACAAAAGACCAACACAAGAGGAGAAACCTATCTTGATCATGGATGGGATTATGCAACATTGTGGAAATTCTTTTCTACGCAAAATGATCTGTAGATACAATGTGATCCTGACCCAAAATCCAATGGCTTTTTTTAAGGAGATGGTGAAACAAATCACGAACTACATATGAAATGGAAAGAGGCCCTGGATTAGCAAAACATTATTGAGGAAGAACAACATGGGAGGCCTCACGTTACCTGACTGTAGAACATGTTACACCCCCACAGTAGTCAAAACAGCCTGGTACTAGTACAACAAATATGTAGACCAACAATAGAACAGAAATGAGAATACAGACATAAAGTCATCCACCTGTGAGAACGTCATATGCCACAAAGGCTCAAGTTCATTAATTGGGGGAAAAAATAATTGGCAAATGGCTTTGGCATAACTGGATATCCATCTGCCAAAAAAATGAAACAAGACACAAACCTCACATAATGCACAAAAACTAACTCAAAATGAATCAAACACCTAAATATAAGATACAAAGATCATGGAAGAAAAACAGGGATAATGCTAGGAGTACTAATAACATGGCATTAACAGAATTCAAAACATTACTAGGAGTGCATAAACACCAGAAGATACCTGGATACCTGGAAACACCTAAAAATCAAATAGTTGTGTTCATCTAAAGACTTCACCAAAAGATTAAAAAGATGGCCTTCAGACTGAGAAAAAACAAATTTGAGACAAATGTCTGAAATCTATAAGATACTGCAAACCTAAACAACAAACAGAAAATCAAGGTTTAAAAATGGACAAAATATTTGAATAGGAGCTGGTTGAATGGACATGGGAAATACACTGTGGATAGGAGTGTGCTTTCACAGTATGGGGAGAGCAAGTATTGCCACTTAATAATGTGCATGTAAGTTTTTATATGACAAAATAACTTTAATTTTAAACTTTCCCTTAAACAACAAGAAACAAAAATAAACTTAATGTGATCTATAAAGGTAGATGGAATGGGAAAAATCACAAGTCAAATCTCTAATAAAAATGTAATTTCCTTCTTATAGAACAAGGGCTACATAGACATTATGTTATAACTGAATCTTTAGCCTTTGAATATTTATCTGTCTAAAGCATCACACCCTCTTCAAAGCTGCACCACTTTAAAAGTGTTTGCTTATTTAATCGGACTGGACCAACAGACACAAAGAGAGTGTACAGAGGACACGTTTTTCACACTGTGGGGATCCAATGTGTGAAACAAGTAGCAACTTATGTGAATAATTCTGTGATTGCCATTTTATCCAGGTTATGTTTTACAGTAGAAAATGGCCTTAACTGAAGTAAGACAACTAACCATAATTGGGGTGTCTCCAATGTCTTTTTCTCTACACCTGTTTTGAAGTACCACTAGATGCAGTCTGCCTTCAGGTGGCAAGGCCGGCAATATATCCTCATTGTTCTAACTCAGAGCCACACCAGCTTTGCAGTTCTATGTCAAAATTTAGTTCACAGAAACCCTGGCAGCCTTCCCCGTCTCAATATGTCATACTGGTCCATTACATCTATGAAATTATTGTAACTGTACCTAACAAGGAAGCAGCATCAATGACTTTAGACTTATTGGTAATATATTTGCTTGTTGCAGTGTGGGAAATGAATTCAACACAAATAGAGGTACCTTCCACCTTAGTTAAATGTCTTAGGGTTCAGTAGTTTAGGCATGTTGAGACATTCCTGGTAAAGCAAAAGACACATTGTTACTTTTGATTTCTTGTACAACAAAAAGGATTCACAGTGCTTGGTAGGCTTTCTTAGACTTGGCAGGCAACACATTTAATATGGATATGTTACTCTGGCCTTTTTATTAAGTGACTAAAAAAGCTGCAAGTTTTGAGAGGACCCCAGAACAAGGAAATGCTTTGTAATATATTTAAGCTGCTATTTTAGTCAGCCAGTGTTGCCCTAACAGAAATGCCACAAGGTGGGTGAGTTTAACAAAGGGAAGTTTAGTCCTACACAATCTGGTAGTCTACAAGTCGAAATTCAGGATGTATATTCCAGAGGAATGCTTTCTCCCTTGGAGGCTCTGGAGGAAAGCCCTTGTGTGGCATCAGTCTTTGTTCAGGGGGCATCCTGGTACAGGAATCTCAGGTCTGAAGGATGCTCTCTTCTCCAAGGGCTGCTTTCTTGAGGGTGTGAAGATTCACACATTGGATCCCCACAGTGTGAAAAACGTGTCCTCTGTACACTCTCTTTGTGTGTCTGTTGGTCCAGTCCGATTAAATAAGCAAACACTTTTAAAGTGGTGCAGCTTTGAAGAGGGTGTGATGCTTTAGACAGATAAATATTCAAAGGCTAAAGATTCAGTTATAACATAATGTCTCTTGCAGGATGAAAGGGAGGAGGATAAAGTGGAGGAGGAAAGGATTTACAGCCCCACCCTAATTCCCTAACATACAGCACAGGAAATCACAAAATGGAGGAAAATCATAAAATCCTGGAAATTATGGCCTAGCCATATGGCTGTACACATTTTTGAGGGGACACAGTTCAATCCATGCTGCTGTGTGTGCTGATCTGCCATAAGACTGGTCAGTTAGGCCTTAAGATCCAGTTAATCCAATGGTGCTTGAAATGTCAGTGACACATACAATGGAGATGATATTTGGAGTCTTACATCTCTGTAGGTGAATCACAATCCAGACCCTTATAATTTTGGAGCAAAGCTGGACTATTACATGTAGATAACTACTCTTCTTTTGAGAAATTGCTTTTGGCTTGCCATGAGGCTTTAGTAGAAACTGACTTATAATCATGGTCCAACTAAAATCTTGTTTTTATTATTTAGTTATATTGGTATATGGATATTTTGAAGTTCCTAGGGTGAGAATAAGTAACCATAGCCACAACAAAGGTATAATTATATCTATTCTTCTTTTCTCCATAACTCTGAGAGAAGATTAAACACAGACATTTTGGAGTTTATCCCTCTCCATTTCTTAAATTTCACCAAGAGTCAATATCATCCCTTAATGGCATAATAAAAAGAAAATCAAAATGACATTCACAATTTACTAGGCAAGCCACAATTTCTTCCTAGGGGGTTTTCCGTAATGAAATACTGTCATTCACTTCATCCATTTCAAAATCAGATTGAAGGCCTAAGGGAAAATCTCCCTGAAGAAATTAACATTTTTCATGTTGCATATAGGTATAATACAATAATTCTCAAAGTGGAAAAGATTTGTTTTCTGAGTGTCATAAAAAGGGGAAAATGGTAATTTGAAATGAGCCTGAATACACCGAAGCGCAACATCTTCTAGTTATGTTTTTCAGGTCTCTTTACAAAGGTTTGTCATCACTAAGTGTAGCATAATTGGCCTACTTTCCTACACATATGGCAGTTACTGTCTTTTAATGATTCCATCATGCTAGTGATGGTTTGCAAACAAGTTAAAAGCAAGTGCTTTTATTTTTTAGTCTTTTGAGTGTCTCCCATGGGTTCCTAAACAGAGTGGGCATTTGATAAATGCCTGAAAAAACCACAAATCCAGCAACCACTCACTGCAAACAAGAAATAAATGTTCTGCAGTCTTTTATTCCATCTCTTTGTGAAGGAATCTGATTAAATAAATCACCTTTTGAATGGCTTGCCTCCGTGTTCTATAGAGAAATGACAATCAATAAGTTGTTTAAAAACAGACACTCACTGACAGCTGCTATTAGAGCACCTTATGCTAACACACGAAGTTGTTGTGTGCCATCTTGTCAATTTCAACTCATAGCAAGCCTATAAAACCAAACTCACTGCTGTTGAGTTGACTCCGATTCATAGCAACTCTATGGGACAGAACTGCTCCACAGTTTCCAAAGAGTACCTGGTGGATTCAAATAGCCAACCTTCTCATTAGCAGACAGAGCACATAACCACTAAGTTGCTCCACAGAGTTTCCAAAGAACAGCTGGTGGATTCGAAGCACTGAGCTTCCGTTAGAGTAGTCTGAGCTCTTAGCCACTACGCCACCGGGGGTCCATGGACAGGTTAGATCTGTACTCTCCTTTTCTGGATTTGTCTTTGAAGACAACGACTAGGACAGACAGTAAGACTCCATTACTTAAATGACACTTGTTTTCAGGCGTAATGAAAGGAAAACGCTGAACCCCGCCCTTGGGGAACTTACAGATGCTACACAGCTCTATTGGCTAATTCATGGTTATAATACTGTGAGATACTGCACCTAAGATGAAACATGTATTTATGCACAATTATATCATTTTTCTGAGTGCTGCTTTCTCTTGTATGGAAAGAGGAGAGAACAAAACATGTTCGTATGGTATAAACTATGATTTTCAACTTTCTTTAGGTGATATTTTTCCTTTGACGACAGTATCCAGTTTATTTTGCAATTACCATTCATTCACTACACACTTTTCTAAAAACAAAGTCATTGTCAAAAATGCTCCATTTACTTTAATCCATATCTTCTCAGTGCTTCAGTCCCAGCTCAGACCTTTTTCAACTTCACACTCAGAAATATCTTTTCTCTTCCACTAAAGTAGTTTAGCTTGCTAACTTTTAAGTGGTAAAAACTGTGATAGAAAGTGTAGGCTCCTCAATCTCTGTTTTCTAACTTCTCTCTCTTTCTCTGCCCTGTTCCCTAGTGACAGTCAGATTTTTGAACATCAAGTAAATATTTATTAGTTTTATTATATTTTAGATGTTTCTTCCTGCATTGATTCTCTCAAAAAATATTTCTGAGCAACAACTATACAACTTTTTGCAAGGCAGCAGCAAATTGATCACGAAATGGACTTACTGAAGATGATTGGTGGTTAGATACTTTTCAAACTATCTCTGGTCTAGAAACAGCTCTTCCTGCCCCTACCATTTCACATAACACAATGGTAGAAAAATGACTATAAAATAATAATGGTAAGTATAATCCTAATATCTTATTATTAGATTCAATACACAAAATCACAAGTTGTTTTGCTAGATGGGGTCCAGCTGCCATGAAACATAGCACTGTCAGTTAACACCGTGTAGAGTCCACAATGCAGTGTGAAAAAAAGGGATATGCAGACCAATAACTCTTTATTAAAATACCAGACTTTATGGTCTGACAACCCAGATGGTCCCCTGGACTTGCTGCTAGCCCAGAGCTGAAGCCAGAACTGAAGAACATTTCAGACAAGGATTGAACTGGACTAAAAGACACTGAGTGATGCAGGTGGTGTGTGTATTTTGTGGTTTTGAGTGTGTGTGTACTTTGTGGGGTTTTATTGTGTGTGTATCTGTATAAATGTATCTGCATATATGTGTGTGTATGCATGTATATATATATGGCTGTCCAACTGATCACTTTTTAAAGGTGAGAGGAGAAGATGGAGAGGAGGAGACAAGTACTGGTTGAATGAATACTGGAAGAGCAGACAGTAAGAATGTGCTGTCACAGGGTGAGGAGAGCAAATAGTTGCATAGAGGCTGGTGCTCGGGGCTTTATATAGCAAATTGACTTGGATTACAAACTTTCACTTAATCAAAAATAAAAAACTTGCTAATTTGTGTTTGTTATTAGCTGCTATCAGTCAAGTCATCCCTGATTCATGGCATCCTATGCAGAATGGGAGAAGACTATTGTGATCCATAGGATTTCCACTGGTTGATTTTTTTTTTTTTTTTTTTTTTTGAGGTAGAATGCTAGATCTTTCTTCCTAGGTTGTCTTACTTTGAATGTTCTGAATCAAACCCTCTTTCCTGCATGGAAGGGAGAATTCTACCATTACATCATTACTCCCCCCCGAATTGCAACACATTTCCTAAACTCTTACTGTCCGTATGCACATGAGAAGTGCTTACCTTATCGGAGAACATAGCTTGCAATTTCTGGGCTGAAAAATCTAGGACCACACTTTGAAAAGCTCTTGTATGGACCATTTTTTTTGTCTCATCACTCTTACCTACTAGCATCAAGAATGTTTCTTCTACCCAATCATTCCTCTAATGGTGCTGTTGAGGGGTTAGGCTTACTTATGATTGTCCTGAGTCAGTAAAAAGAAGGATGAATTAAACTGGGATCTTTCAAATGGGGCTGAGCAAATGGGGTAGGAACTTGTGTTTTTCTTCTAGTGTTTCATGAGCCATGGAGGCAGAAAATTGTGATTTACTCTAAGTAAAACATCTATATTTTTATTTTTATTCATGAGCTTTAGCAAACTCCTATGGATTTTCTTAGGAAAATTGGAAATACATAATTTGGTAAAATTCTCTCATCTTCTTTTTCACAGTTTTCAGTTTTGATAGTTATATCTTCACCTTTTCTTCTTCTTTTAGCTATCCTTATAAAATCACACTCACACACACACACACACACACACACTACATGTATGTACCTAAGCCTGTGTTTTCTAATCCAGAATTGTTTTACGGTCTCTCAATTTATTCATTTACAATTTAGCATGTTAACTTACTGACCTGTCTAAATATCTCTCACTTTCTACATCTACTTGTTGATCTTTATCAGTTGCGTTTTTATGTTATAAAGATTATAATTATAATAATTATGTTCTGCTCTGTATTGTAACTGTTTTCTGAGTGTGTTCAATATGTTGTTGCCAACAGATGAAAATCAATAAGCAGTGATTTATTGTTAAGATTGCATAAAGAATGTATATGATAAAGTCAAATAGATTCTCAGGATTGCATATCTTCTCCAATTCCAATGCATAGACCCAGTGACAATTAGTAGAGGAAGATTCTCTCACTAAAGCCATTTGAGCTGTTCTGATACTCCATCAAACGCTAAAAATCATGATGCTATTTGATTTTTACTTGAGCAGTAAAATTCTTATGCCTTCCTTTTGTTTGTCTGCTTATGCCTTCCTCTCAAGTAATTTTTTTTTAATTTTTATTAACCATATCATGAATATCTCACAACCAATCAGATCTGACTCGACAGCACTTGGATGGCTTGCCATTGCTTATATTACCTACTTCGTGGAGACCATTCCTTTCTTATCCTTTCTTTATGGAGACCTCTGAATTTAATTCAAATTCAGACCAAATACTTTCCAGGACTATTGACAACTGCTATCCTGAAATTTCTCCACTAAACCCTGTTATTGTAACCTATGTGTTTTTGTTTGTGATAGCGGTTACTTAAGTGTATCCTCAACTACCTTGAGGAAGTGTGTATGAAAGGAATCAATGCTTCTTTGCAATGAAGCATTGTGAATATATATTTTAGCAATACAAGTTGAGTTACAGTTTAAAACTTATTTTTCCTCAGAATTTTGTAGGTACTTTTGCATTTTGTATCAGCTTCCAATGTTAATGAAGAGATATTTTTGACAGAATAATTCTTATTTTTCTCTCTCTCTGAAAACCATTCTTTTGTCAAATTTTATAACAATAAATCTAAATATGAATTTTTAAAAAATCCCTATGGTAGGGCCAAGTGGCAGACTAAACACACATCTCCTCAATTCCCTCTGAGAACTGCGATCTTGAACAATAATGGAAAAGAGCACTCTGGATATCGAGGGAACACTAGGATACAATAAAGGCTTGTCAGATTGGGCTATGCACCACTAAATGGGAAACTACCTCTCTCTAACATGAGGCAGCACATGCTGAGCCTTGCTTCTTCTGACTCAGCATTTGGGTGGTACAGGTATTGACCTTCCTTTGTTATCTGGGAGGTGGGGTATGGGCATGAGCAAGTAAATATGTTAAACTGCAGTGCTAAAGTAAACAGCATAGAGTACAGCAGAAACAAAGTATGTGGGACAGCTACATTTTGAGAGCCTGGCTGCAGACTGAAGGCCCCTCCACCCTCTCTTTTTTGAGTTCCACCACAGATTCTGCTGCTTCATGGTAGCAAGGGAAGCTTGACTGGCATGCCACTTAGTAGACTGGGAGGCAAGTCACCCAACCAGAGAACTCAGCCGGGG
Organism: Heterohyrax brucei; assembly: GCA_028571685.1. NCBI lineage: Eukaryota > Metazoa > Chordata > Mammalia > Hyracoidea > Procaviidae > Heterohyrax > Heterohyrax brucei. The sequence goes on along the minus strand of CM053146.1, from coordinate 5,219,760 downwards.
TTAATTTCCAAGCTGAGAAGCAGTGACATTCCACATCTACATTGAGTGGTATTTGATACGTATCTTGGATATCTATATTCTCTTCTTTCATAATTTCTGGGTAGTTTTCTGTCAGCAGCTCAGCCACAATACTCTCTGTGTTCTCAAGTGTCTCATCCTGTTCAGGTACTCCAATTAATCATAGACTATTCTTCTTAATAGAGTCCCACATGCTTCTTAATGCTTCTTCATTTTTCTTGTTTCTTTTTTCTGATTTCTCCTCATAGACGCTGGAGTCAGTGGCTCTGTCCTCCAAATCAGAAATTCTGTTTTTCATTTTCTCCATTCTGTTTTCTTGGCTTTCAATTGAAGTTTTGATGTCTTTGATTTTGTTCTTGATCTGTTGGATTTCAGAGTACTGATGTTCCACCAGATCGAACAGCTTGTTTAATTTTTGGTATTGCTCTCTGCATTTTGTTTAAGGTCTAGGAAGGCTCTATATAAAATCCTTTTGTAATCACCTTCTGATAGTTTCAGAAAAGCTTCTTCGTCTGTGAAGTTCTGAGGTGGTTTCCTTAGGGGGCCTTCTGATGCCATTGGTAACTTCTGGGTTACCGTCCTCTCCAATGTCTGTTGCTTTTTTGGGCATCATGTGGGTCAGTAAAGGCTGGGAGAGATGCTGTGAAGATGTCCCACAGTTGTTTCTCTAGCCCATCTTAAGATAAGAAGTAAAAAGTATTTGGCACCTACCAAAGTCAGTCAGGTTTTCAGATGTATACGTCCCTCCTCCCAGCTGGCAAAGTAAGCACCTTTATATTGAACACTCGATGTTGTAAACTAGCTCAAAATACAGAAAGGCTACTGGCCTGCTGGCCTCTACTGTCAGACCGCAGCTGTAGGTGATATTGTGTAGAACTCTGCTTTTCTGTTTGAAAAGCAGTCTCATCTGGGTATGAAATACCTCTCAGCCCAGGAATTAGGTCCAGCTGAGGCTTCTGTATGGATGACTCAGCCTCCCATCAAACCAAGATGGTGTCCTGCACAAGCTCGCCAGCTGGCCAGGACCAGGCTCCTGGCAGAAAGAGAGGCCAAGAGTACCAAAATGCCCAGAGTCCACAGCTGCTGCCAATGGGCCCCAGCCCCAGGCAACACTGTGCAAAACACCGTCTCCCTGCTAGAAAAGCACTCTCCTCCCGGCAGGAGCCACCTCCCAGCCTAAGAACCACATCTAACCGGAGCCTCTGCCTGGGCTTCTCTGCTTCCCAGTACACCAGAGGAGCCAAGGTATATAGAGTCCAAAATCAGGCTCTCAGAACCTGGCAATTATGCTTGCTGGTCCCATCAGCGGTGCATCCGAGACCAGCAACTAGTCAAGTTCCAGTTCTGCCCACCGGCCAAGATAGAGGGGAAAAAACTCAAAATGGTGAGTTATCTTCAGTCTGTGCAAGCCTGTGCTTGCCAAGAGTGGGGTCAGTGAAAAAGAAGAGGCTTTGCGTTCAGTGGTATGAAGTCCAAATTAACAGCCCTATGCTGCATCCCAGGGCTCACTAGGTGTCCAGAAGGCTCCATTTAACTATCATATCAGCAGGTCTTGGTTTCCAGAGGGACTTAGGGAGATGTGCATTTAGTCTGCCATCTTGACTCCACCCCTCTCAGTGACACTCCGAAAAGCACTTTTCCAGCAGAAAGACTGTGTTTAGGACTGTGTTACCTTATGGGTAGGGCCTGGCTGAGGAAGGCAGTAAGTCTATAACCCCTCCCTACTTTGAACTACATCATAGCATCTGGGGACAGCTTCTGTTGTCAGGCAGAAGGTAGGTGTGCCACACCAACAGCCTGAGTGATTTTGGAAGCAGTTGGACAGCTCATTACTTTTCAAAATAGTATTACATGAAGCAATAACTGCTGAGTGCCTGGTGGCATTGCCTCCAGACTTCACTGACCCACATCATAGGCTCTGAAGCCACCCTCCAGTGACTCCATAAGTAGGGCTTCATCTTTTCCAGCTATGTGGTGGAGCCTGCCACCTCAAGGACAACACTGGGGCCAGTCACTACAGTATACAGAGGTGACTCGTGACCAATTCTCTTACCAGAACTAAACCTCAGCTCTTGTTGAGGCCAGAGAAAATGAAGAGCCTCCAGATGGAGTGAAGGCAACAACCACTGTTAACCATTTAAAGAAGCAGTCCACCATGGCACTGGAACACTCACAAAATAAAGAATCAAAAACTTTCCCAGATGAAAATGGCTTTCTGAAACTATCAGACATTGACTACAAAAGACTTATATAGAGAGCCCTTCTAGACATTAAACAGAATGCAGCAGAGCAAAATGAAAAAAATAAGCAAGCTATTTGAACCAATGGAACATCTGTGATCTGAAATCCAGATCAATAACATAATGACAAAATTGGACAGTTCAATGAAAAGCCAAAGGAGCAGAATTGAGAAGATAGAAGTCAGGCTTCATGACCTTGAAGACACAGCAACTGACACCAGCATTTATGAGGACAATTCAGAGAAACAAAATAAGAAAAATGAATAGGCATTAAGAAATATGTGGGATGCTGTTAAGAGGAATACTATACAAGTAACTGGAGTTCCTGATCAGGGAGGGATAGCTGAAAACACAGAGTATTGTTTTCGAGTTGTTGACAAGAAACTTCCCTGAAGTTACGAGACAAAATAGACTTCCAAAATACATATCAAACACCACTAAAACCAGACTCCAAAAGAAAGACATCAAGACATTATAATCAAGTTTAACAAAATGAAACATAAGCAGAAACTCTTAAAGGCAGCAACACTCAAAGCAAAGGTCACATTCAGACAGAAGCCCTGTAGGCTTTCATCTGACTTCTTAGCAGAAACAGTGTTGGTAAGGAAGAAATAGGTGACACATTCCAAATGTTCAAGGACCAAAACTTCCAACCAAGAATTACATATCCTGAAAAACTGTCTTTAAAGTATGAAGATGAAATTAAGACATTCACATTTAAAAAGAATCTTAGAGATTTTGTAAAAACCAAACTAAAATTGCAAAATATACTGAAAGAAGCTGATTGCTTAGATAAACAAAACTAGTATGGGTATATTTGAGGAGGCAATGCAGGACACAGCATCCAGAATCCTGCTCAGTTAGGGAAGTCATAAAACTTAATGAAAGCTACAATGTTAAAGAAAGGGAACCAGTGATCATATCAAGAAAACTATGACATCATCACACTAAAAAGAGGGACAGATGCAGAGGAAGTTAAAAAGATACACAAAAGTTAAAATGGGATTTCAACTTAGAATATTAAAGATGATCATACGAGTAGCTTCAAAGCGAAATAACACCATGACATATCAAAGAACATAGAACAGGAGTCTCAAAAAAACAAAACTGAAACAGAAAAAGATGAAAAGTCAGCCCATAAAGAATGTCCCAGAATAGAATATTAAGAGCAACATAGAAAACATCAAGACAAAAATAAATACATCAAAATGACAGCACTAAACACATGCCCATCAATAATTACACTGAATGTAAATGGACTGAAAGCTTCAATAAAAGACAGTGAGTGACATCCTGGATCTAAAGACATGACCCATCTATATGGTGCTTACAAGAAACACACCTTAAACTCAAAGATAGGAACAAACTGAAAATCAAAGAATGGAATAATATGTACTAAGGTAACAACACACAAAGAAGAGAAGAAGTGGCAATACTAACCTCAGATAAAATAAATTCTAGTGTAAAATACATCATTGTGGACAAGGATGGTCACTATTTATTCCTGAAAGTTTCAATAAGAAGCAGCACTTAGCAATATTAAATATTTATGTACCCAATACCAAAGCATCTAAATACATCAAACAAACACTGAGTACACGGAAAAATGAGATAGACTACCCCACAAAAATAGCTGACTTTGACACTCCACTTTCCATAAGGAATAGATCATCCAGAAATAAGTTCAGTAGAGACACAGAAGATCTTATTGCAAAAATTAGCCAACTAGACCAACTAGATCTCATTGTGATATACAGGACATTTTATCCATCAACAGATAAGTACACCTTCTTCTGCAATGCACATGGAACATTTTCTAGAATATACCGTGTGTTAGGATGTAAAGCAAGTCTCAACAAAATCCAAACATTGAATTATTGCAAAGCATCTTCTCGGACCACAAAGCCATAAAAGTTGAAAGAAATAGCTGAAAAAAAAAGAGATAGAAATTTAAACTCATGGAAACTGAATAACACCTTGCTCAAACAGCCATGGCTTACAGGAGAAATCAAGGACAAAATAACAAAATTTATGGAGAGAAATTTATGTGAAAACACATCCTAACAGAACCTATGGGATATAGCCAAAGCAGTGCTCAGAGGTCAATTTATCTCTATTCACGTCCAGAAGGAAGAAACGACCCAAACCAAAGAATTAACCCTACAACTTGAACAAGTAGAAAGACAGCAACAGAGGAATCCCTCAGGCACAAGAAGAAAATAGATAACAAAGATTAGAGCAGAACTAAATGAATTAGAGAATAGAAGAACAAGTGAAAAAATTAACAAAACCAAAAGCTGGTTTTTTGAAAAGGTCAACAAAATTGATAAACTGTTGGCTAAAATTACAATAGAAAAACATGAGAGGAAACAAATAACCTGAATAAGAAATGATGTGAGATGTCACAACAGACCCACCTGAAATCAAAAGTATCATAACAGTATATTATGAAAGATAGTACTCTAACAGATTGGAAAACCTAGAAGAAATGGACAAATTTCTAGAGTCATAACACCTACCAAAATTATCACAAGATGAAGTAGAATGACTTAATAAACCCATCACAAAGGAAGAGACTGAAAATGTCGTTTAAAAAAACTACCAACCAAAAAAGTCCTGTCCCATATGGTCACTGGAGAATTCTACCAAACTTTTGAGAAAAGTTAACTCCAACACTACTGAGACCATCTCACACCACAGAAAAGGATGGGATACTCTCAAATTCACTCTATGGAGCCAGTGTAACCCTGATACCAAAGCCAGGGAAAGATCCCACTAAAAAAGAAAATCACAGACCGATATCATTCATGAACGTAGATGTAAAAATCTTCAACAAAACCTTTGTTGATAGAACTCAACAACATGTCAAAAAAATAATTCATCATGACCAAGTTGGATTCATACCAACGATGTAAGGGTGGTTGAACATCAGCAAAATAATTAATATGATTAAACACATAAAAAACACAGAAGATAGAATCACCTGATTTTGTCATATGATGCAGAAAAGACATTCAGAAAGTTCAACATCCATTCATGCTAAAAACTCTTAGCAAAATAGGAATAGAAAGGAGATTTCTCAAGGCAATAAAGGTCATCTATGGAAGACCAACCACCTACGTCATCCTAAATGGAGAGAGACTGGAAGAATTTCCCTTGAGAACAGAATGTAGACAAGGATACCCACCCTCACTACTGCTATTCAACATGGTACTAGAGGTTATAGCTAGAGTAATTAGACAATACAAAGAAATAAGGGGCATCTGTATCAGCAAAGAAGCAGTAAATATCTCCCTATTTGAAGATGATATGATCATATACTCAGACAATCCTAAAGAATCCATGAGTAAACTATTCCAACTAATAGGAGAGTTCAGAAAACTATCAGGATACAAGATAAAAATAAGCAAATCAGCAGGATTCCTTTACACCAACAAAGAGATCATAAAAGAAGAAATCACCAAATCAATACCATTTACTATAGCTCCGAAGAAGATAAAACACCTAGGAATAAATCTAACTAGAGAAATAAGAGACGTACACAAAGAGAACTGCAAGACCTTACTCCAAGAAACTGAACGAGACTTACATAAATGGAGAAGTCTACCCTTCTCATGGAAAGGAAGACATAACATTGTGAAAATGTCTATTTTACCCAAAGTGATCTACATATACAGTGCAATCCCAATACAAATTCCAGTGTCATTTTTAGTGAGATGAAGAAACAAATCACCAACTTTGGAAAGAGAAGAAACACTGGATAAGCAAACTACTCTGAAGAAGAGGAACACAGTGGAAGGCCTCACACTACCTGACCTTAGAATGTATAATACTGCCACAGTATTCAAAACAGCCTGGTACTGGTACAAGAAGAGACATAACCAATGGAACAGAGTTGAGACCCCAGAGATGCCATCATCCTCTTATGAACAGTTGATATTCGACAAAGGCCGTAAGATTGTAAATTGGTGTAAAAAGAGTCTCTTTAACAAATGGTGCTGGCAAAATTGGATGTCCCCCTCAGAAAACTGAAAAAAGATTCATTATCTCACACCTTACAGAAAAAGCAACTCAAATTTGATAAAAGACCTAAATATCAAATCTAAAATGATAAAGATCATGCCGTGAGTCGGATCCGACTCAACGGCACTTGGCTTGGCATACAAGAAAAAAATAGGGTCAACAATGGAAGTTTTAAATCACAGCTTAGACATAGTTCAAAATCTGAGAAAGTATGATCAACAAAAGAGGAAAATAGATAAATGGGAACTACTAAGAATCAAATATTTGCTCATCCAAAGACTTTATCAAAAGAATTAAAAGACCACCTACAGAACGGGAAAAAGTATTTGGCAACTACATGTCAGACTAGCATCTAATCTCCATAATCTGCAATTTACTCTAAAATATCAACATGAAAAAGGTAAACAACCCAATTAAGTGATTGACAAAGGAGATGGATAGACACTTCACCAAGAGGACATCCAGGTAGCCAAAAGACACATGAGGAAATGCTCACAATCATTAACTATTAGAGAAATCCAAATCAAAACTGCAATGAGATACCATCTCACCTCAACAGAGTTGGCCATGATCCAAAAAGCAGAAAACAACAAATGTGGGAGAGGCTGTGGAGAGACTGGAACTCTCCTACACTGCTGGTGAGATTACAAAATGGTACAACCTCTTTGGAAAGCAATTTGTTGCTTCCTTAAAAAGCTGGAAATAGATACACCATTTGATCCAGTAATCCCACTGCTTGGAATGTATCATATAGAATCAAGGGCAGTCAGATGATCAAAAATGCAAACACAAATGTTTATTGCAGCACAATCTACAATAGCAAAAAGATTAACCCAGACGCCCAATAACAGATGAATGGACAAACTACAGTACATACACTAAATAGAACACTGTGCCGTGATAAAGAACAAAGATGATTTTAGGAAGCATCTCATAACCTGCTTTAAATTGGAAGACATTATGCTGAGTGAAATCAGTCAGTAGCACAAGGACAAACATTGTATGAGATTGCTACTGTAAGAAATTAAAAACAGACTCACATACAGAAGAAAAGACTCTTTGACTCTTTGACTTTTAGATGGCTGAAAGGGAATGGAGGGAGGGAGAATATTGGTCGTATATTAGATAGTTGAAAGAAATTGAGGTGGGTGAAAGCAGTGATAGCACACAAGTTGAAAGAAGAACACCTTAACTAGATTTCAACATAAACTGAAAACTCTTCTAATCTTAACCCAATATTGTAAGGATGGAGTAACAGGGGTAAGTGTCTGGGGGTCATATTCTCAGAGGACATCAAGGCCAACTGGCATAACTAGCCTGTTGCTAAGAGAGTCTTCTGCACCCCATATTGCTGAGTGGTGTCTGAGGCCTTAAAAGCTAAGAAGCTACAATCTGAGGTACACTAATGGTCCCAACTCATCCAGAACAGATGATCAACAAGAACAATAAAGACATGAGGAAAAAAAAGAGCCCAGGGGACAGGAGGACCCATGTGAACAGGAGACTGTATCGACATGTGATCAGAAGATCCAAATGGTACCACCAAAAGACAGCCATGGTCACCACCAAAGACAGCCATGATGGGGCACACAATGTCGAGTCTCTGTACTAACATGAGAAAAAGAGGGATGCACCTCACGAACTCCACGAACAATCACAATTGATGGTCTGGCAGACTGGGGATTCCCTTGGGAGTATGGCCCCTAGACCTCCTGCTGCCCCTGGCCAGAAAACATTAATGAATTCGTGTGTTCATACAGGAATCGACTGGACTCAGGGATACAATGTGACCATATGGTGTGTGTACTTTATGTTTCTGCGCATCGATAGGATTCTATCCTACTGGTCTCTTACTGGAGGGAAGAGGAGAGGGTGAAGAGGAGGTGACAGAATATTGTTAAGAGAATATGACATACAGAGAATGAAAATGAGGAATGTGCTGTCACTGGGCAAGGAAAGCAGAAAGAGCTGCAGATACGTAGGCATGCAAATTGAATTTGGATTGTACACTGTCACATAATCACACAAAAAGAATCTTCATTGATATTCTGTCCCTTTCAGTCTCAAGGGGCATAGTTCTTCCCAGTTAAGGAAATGTTTAACTATAGCACTACAGGAATTATTATTACTACATATTTTATTACTTGTTTTTTGTTCTCTTTGTTTTCTTCTCTTCCTTTCTTAAATTCCTAAAACTTTAGAAATATCCCTGATCTTTGAGTCTTTCCTTTTTTTCTCATATTCTGTTTCATCACAATAAAAAAAAAAGTGTCTTGCAAATTCACAAAAATAAAAGAAAGAACATGAGAGACAGAATATACCAAAAAAACTTAGCAAGTCTCTCTTGGAGGAAATATAAGTAGAATGCTTCTTAGAAGTAAGGATGGCATGATTGACTCTGGACACATTATCAGGAGAGACCAGTTTTTGGAGAAAAACATTATGCTTTGTAAAGTAGAGGGTGAGCAACTGAGGAAACTCTTAATAAGGTTAATTGACATAATGGCTGCAAAAATGGGCTCAAACATTACATTGGCAATGATTGTGAGGATGGCATAGGACCAGGCAACAATTACATAACGTTTCTGTGATGGTTAGAGTTATGTATAACTTTGCTGGGTTATGTGATTTCAGTGGTTTGGCAGATACTATTCAGTAATCTTTCATTTTGTGATCTAATCTGGATAGAAAATCAACTGGAAGAGGCATTAACCTAGGTATTTGGACTTGGCTGGCTATGATGTTCTGGCAAAAATCTCTCAGTCCTATGCTTGTCTCATCACCAGACAGAATGTGGTAAGTTTTCAGTCTGCTACCTCTTCTGCAGATTTTGGATTTGCCAGCTTTTCGCAGACCCCAAACCAGCAACCTGCTACTGGCCTGCAGATTTTTGGTTTGTCTTTCTGGGCAACTATGTGAGTCCCAGAAGTCTTCAGCATGTCTTATCACGTGACCAACAGATTTGGGACTTGTTAGATTTCATAACTACACGAGCCATTTCCTTGACCTCTCTCTTTCTCTCTCTCTTTTTCTATATACATATATATGTATCAGTGGTTTTGCTCCTCTGTAGAGAACCCAGACTAAGACATTTGGCACCAAATGTGGTTCTTGAGAAAACCCTGGTGGCATAGCTGGGTTAAGACTTACAGCTGCTAACCAAAATATCAGCAGTTTGAATCCACTAGGTGCTCCTTAGAAATTCTGTGGGGCAGTTCTATGCTGTCTATAGGGTCTCTATGAGTCAGAATCAAGTTGACAGCAATGAGTATTTAATGAGTGGTTCTAGAAGAACAGAATCTTAAAGATGAGTTTTCCAAACAGTTTTTCAAGTCTGCCTAATCTTGAAGGTACTAGTGATTACATTTCCAGTAGTAGTAGCTGGTCGATGGGATAAGGTGGCAACAGAAATGTGCAAAATGTCACTACCGTCTTATCAAATATTGGTGAGACAAATTCCGGGAGAAAGTGTGTTTACCTTTCAACAGTTTTCTCAGACGAGGAGTATAATGAGACTGGTTGATTGGTCTTAATTTCACAAGACAGTGAAAAAAGAAATCAATGAGTTCAGGACTTCAGAGTTCCAACTTAAGTGCCCCAGAAACCACATGAAAATTTCTATTTGTTCCCTGAAGAAAGTCCCATTTCTTGAAAAAATAGAACTTATATTGCCAGAAATCAAATGCAGGGACTTAACCTAAGAATGACCAAATATAATGACAATTGAAAAACCTATCTAAGATGGTATTTGAAATTAAAGTGAATAAATTCTTCACTGGAGAATTCTACCAAACTTTTAGAGAAGAATTAACTCTAATATTATTGAGGCTATTTCACACCATAGAAAGAGATGAAATACTTCCAAATTCCTTCTATGAAGCCAGCATAACTCTGATACCAAATCCAGGGAAAGATCCCACAAAGAAAATTACAGACCAATATCACTCATGAATCTAGATGCAAATATCTTCAACAAAATTCTAGCCAATAGAATTCAACAGCATATAAAAAAAGTAATTCATCATGATTAAGTTGGTTTCATTCCAGAGATGCAAGCTGGTTCAACATGAGAAAAACAATTAATGTAATCAGCCATGTTAGTAACACAAAAGGCATTTGACGAAGTTCAACATCCATTCATGCTTAAAACTGTCCGGAAAATAGGAATAAAGGAGAAATTCCTCAATATAATCAGTAGCATCTATGCAAAGCCAACTGCTTTCATCATCCTGTATGGTGAAAGACTGAAAGAATTCCCTTTGAGAACGGGAACTAGACAAGGATGCCCACTCTCACAACTTCTATTCAACATTGTACTAGAAGTTCTAGCCAGAGCAATTAGACAACTCAAAGGACTAAAAGGCATCCGTATTGGCAATGAAGAAGTAAAGAGTTCCCTCTTTGCAGATGATGTGATTGTTTATAGAGAATCCAAAGAAATCCATAAGTAAACTATTGGAGCTAATAGAAGAATTCAGCAAAGTATCTGGATAAAAGATGAACATAAGTAAATCAAAAGGATTCCTTTATACCAACAGCACAATTATTAAAGAAGAAATCACCAAATCAATTCCATATGCTATAGCTCCCAAGAAGATAAAATACCTAGGAATAAATCTAACTAGAGAAATAAGAGATCTTTACAGAGAAAACGACAAGAAACTAGGAGAGACTTACATAAGTGGAGTAATCTGCCTTGCTCCTGGATAGGAAAACTCAATATTGTGAAAATATCTATTTTGCCCAAAGCAATCTACTTATATAATGCAATCCCAATACAAATTCCAGTGACATTTTTTAATGAGATGGAGAAACAAATTATCAGCTTTATTTGGAAAGGGAAGACGCTCTGGATAAGTAAATCACTACTGAAAAAGAAGAACACACTGGGAGGCCTCTCAGTACCTGACTTTAAAACCTATTACACTGTCACACTAGTCAAAACAGCCTGCTACTGGTACAAAAAGAGACATATAGACCAGTGGAACAAAGTAGAGACCCCAGAGATGCCATTATCCTCCTAAGAACAGCTGATATTTGACAAAGGTCCTAAGATTTTGAACTAGGATAAGAACAGTCTCTTTAACAAATGGTGCTGGCATAATCGGATAACCATCTGCAAAAAAAACTGAAACAAGACCCGTATCTCACACCTTATACAAAAATCAACTCAAACTGGATAAAAGACCTAAACATAAAAGCTAAAATGATAAAGCTCATCCAAGATAAAATAGGGTCAACAATGGAAGTTTTAATATGCAATATAGACAGACTTCAAAATCTGACAAGAAAAACACATTCATCAGAAGAGAAAATAGATAAATGGGAATTAATAAGAATCAGACACTTCTGCTCATCCAAAGGCTTTGTCAAAAGAATTAAAAGACCACCTACAGAATGGGAAAAAATATTTGACAACTCTATGTCAGACCGACCCCTGATCTCCATAATCTGTAATGTACTACAAAATATCAATAAGAAAAAGACAAATCATCCAATTAAGTGATGGGCAAAGGAGATGGACAGACACTTCTCTAAAGAGGAGATCCAGGGAGCCAAAAAACACATGCAGACATGCTCACAATCATTAGCTTTTAAAGAAATTCAAATCAAAACTACAATGAGATACTATCTCACCATAACAAGATTGGCCATGATCCAAATAACACAAAACACTAAATGTTGGAGAGGCTGTGGAGAGATTGGAACTCTCCTACACTGTTGGTGGGATTGCAGAATGGTGAAACCTCTTTGGAAAGCAATCTGGCATTACCTTAAAATAATGGATATAGAATACCATTTGACCCAGTAATTCCTCTACTTGGAATATATCCTACAGAATCAAGGCCATTCGCACCAACTGATACATGCACACGAATGTTCATTGCAGGACAGTCCATGATAGCAAAAAGATGGAATCAACCCAGATGCCCAATAACAGAAGAACGGATGAGTAAACTTTGGTATATGTACTCAGTGGAGTACTATACAATGATAAAGAACGATGACAGCAGGAAATATCTCTCAATTTGGTCTCAACTACTGGACGACATTATTTTGAGTGAAACTAGTCAGCAACAGAACAACAATTATTATATGTGACCCCTACGATAAAAACTTAAAAGCAGACTCATACATAACGGAAAAGACTCCGATGGCTACAAGGGTGGGGAGGGTAGAAGGGTGGAAGGGCAAGGGCAAGGGTTTAGATTAGATAGTTGTTAGAAATTTGGTTGGGTGATATTGATGACAATACACATTAGTAAGAAGATCAATATTAATGGGACTTCAACACAACTTCTGTACTCCTCCCATCTTAACCCAATATTGTAAGAACAGAGTATGTATAATTTCATTTTTTATTTAATAAAAAAAATAAAGTCACAGCATTTGCTGGGGAGAATTGGGATCTTGAAACTTGGGATGGGGACAAACAGACATATAATCAGGAAGCTGGTGATACTGAGCCCCTAATTTCAGTTGAATCACTCCTCCCAACAGAATCAGCCTTCTTGCATCCATCTGAACAGAGTACTCCAGTTTTGGTTGCTCATTCACCTGCTTGAGAGAAACTATTCCTCCCATGTACATCTAATTAGATTAACTCAGAAGTGTCTAAAGAGTCCTTGTCTGATACATCACCCTAGGGCATTGCCTGAGGCAATGACTTACAAAGATTGCAGAATAGTTCCTGTGACCCACGTCTACACCCATTTTTGCTTCTAGACCTATAGACCTAGGTCCCACCAAACCTCAACAGGTAAGTTGAACGTGTGACTCATGAGAAATTACATTATGCTCCAAAAGAACTGATCAAGTTTTTGATCAGTATATTTATATTCAAATAGAATCCTGGTGATTATATATATATTCAAATAGAATCCTGTTGCTTATATGTAGGTATGAGATAATGGTACAAGCAACATGAGGCTAGATCAGTCTGAATTTATTGATATGGTTCCACTAAGCACAGATTCTTCATTCATTGTTTTAGCTCAGAAGATCAGAAAAGGATCTAATAATTTATCTGTTTGGTCGACTGAAGCATGGACTAAGAGGTGGCATACTATCAATGAAGTTGAAATGTTACAACTGTCTGGGTGTGCTGTAGAAGAAAGTATCCAAAGGCTTAGGAAAATCCATACATCAAAGTTGATTTATCAAATTTTGATTCACAAACTTACCTAGGAAGCATCTTTTCCCAACTATCAGAAACAAATTTGTGAAGGGAATATTCCCATCCATGAATACTGTTATGATTGCCATTTTATGTAGGTTGGATTCTATGGTAGAAGCTGCCCTAACTGATTTAAGACGTTTAACTCCAATGGGGCTGATGGGACCCTGTGATGGCAGGGTTCAAGTGGAGTTATTTAATCACCAAGAACAAGGTAAGTAGAGCCACCATAAAGACAGCAGAGTCAAAGCAAAATCAGAATAACCTGACTCCTGTGGAATGCTGCTATAACAGAAATACCAAAGGTGGATGACTTCAACAAAGAGAATTTTATTTTCTCACAGTCCAAACTCAGGGCACTAGCTCCAGGGAAAGACTTTCTGTCTCTGTTGCCTCTGCAGGTAGGTCCTTGCAATGCATTAGTCTTCTCTTGGTCTGGGAGCATCTTAGTGTGCAGGAACCTCAAGTCCACGGACACGGTCTTCTCTAGGTACTGCTTTCCTGGTGGTAAGAGGCCCACAACTCTCTGCTTGCTTCTATTTCCTTTTATCTCTTGTAAGATAAAAAGATAAAAAGAGATGCAAACTACACTCCAGGGAGTCAGATCAGGGAGGTGACCTTAGTAAGGGTGTTACAGTTCTAGTCTAATCCTCTTTAACATAATCCAGTCTTGCCCTAGCAACCACCAACAGATTTATAACACAGGAAAATCACAAAATGGAAGGCAATCATGCAATAGTGGAAATCAAGGTGCAGCCAAATTGCTACAAACATTTTTGGGGCACATAATTTAGTCCATGACACTCTAGAAGTGAAATAGATGGGAAATAATTAAACACTTACTTGATTTTATATAGACAGAAGAGTTCAGTGTCAAGTGAACAGCAATCTAACTTGAACTACTGAAATAGAGCCGTGGTCCCTCAATCAATTCCCAGACATAGGCCAGCTTACAGACCCACAGCCTCTTGAATGACGGGGAATCTGAGTCCCCTTGAGGAAAAATCCCACTGTGCTGCCAAACATTTATGCTGCTTGTTTTTCTCCCAGCATTCGCCAAAGGAATCTACAACCTTTTACAGTGGTGACTATTCACTGGAGGAGAAGGAATAATTAGATTTTGATGCTGACTCTTCATTGACACTAATTTTAGGGGGTTCAAATATCACTGTAGTTCACCAAATATCACTGTCATTCACCACTTAGAATAGAATGTATGGAGGTCAAGTTACTAATGAAGTCTTAGCTTAGGTCCATCTCAGAGTGGGTCCAATAGGACCTCAAACCCAACTTGTAGAGCCAGAATACATACCTAGAATAAATATACTAAGTAATTGGCAGAATCCCCTTCACATTGGATTCCTCACAAGTGTCGTGAGTTACTAAGGTAGGAAAGGTCAAATGGGGTCCATTAGCCATGTCCCTACTGAGGAAAATAGTAAACCAAAGGCAACTGTAGATTCCTGAAGATACTGCAGGGGTTAGTGTCACTACATCACCATTTAGCTTGCCTATCGGGCCTGTACAAAACCCAGAAGGATCTCGCAGAATGACAGCAAATTACTGTAAACTTAACCAGGTAGTGACCATAATTAGCTTCTGTTACAGATACAGTTTCATTACTTGAACATATTAATACGTTGCCTGGAACCTGGTACCCAGCTATTTATTTGGCCAATGTCTTTTTATTCATACCTGTTTCAAAGGACTTTCAGAAGCAATTTACCTTCAGTTGACAAAGCCACAAATGTACCTTCACAGTAATAACTCTGGGGTAGATAAATTACCCTGCTCTGTGCCATAATTTATTCTGCAGAAACCCTGATCATCTTTCTCCTCTCAAGACATCACTCACCATTACATTGATGACATGATGTTAATAGGACCTAGTAAGAAATACATGTTGATGACTTCGGATTTATTGGCAAGGCATTTGCAAACTAACCCAAAGAAATCAAACCCATTTCTGTCTAGTTGATACTGACCTACAGAAATCCTCATAGCAGAACTGCCTTATAGGGTTTCCCAGGCTATAATATTACAAAAGCAGACTGCCACATCTTTTTCCCACAGAGTAACAATGGGCTTAACTGTTGACATTTAGCGTAGCAGTAAACCATTATAACCACTACACCATAAGGACAATAGGGTGGGAAATTACTGAACAAAAATTGAGGTGGCTTTTACCTTTGTGAGCTTTCTAGTCAGAACTGACTTGCAGCTATCGGTAGATTAGGCAGTATTGGAGGGCATGTTGAGACATTCCTTTTAAAGTGAAGGATGCATCATAGCATCTGGTCCTTCTCACAACTAAAAAGGTGCAACTACTAGTTGATTTCTTTGGATTTTGGAGGCAGTATATCCTGGTGGTGTAGTGATTAAGTGATGCAACTGCTAGCCAAAAGGTAGACAGTTTCAATCTGCCACACACTTCTTGGAAACTCTGTGGGGCCGTTCCAGTCTGTCATATGGTGTTGCTGTAAGTTGGAATTCAACTCAATAGAAATTTTTTTTTTTTTTTTAAATATCCCTCATTTGGGTGTTCTATGCTGGCCTATTCATCATGCGACTCAAAAATCTGCTACTTTCAAGTGGGGCCTGCAATAAGTGAATAGTATGCAACAGTTCCAGGCTGCTGGGCAACTTGATCTGCCACTGAAGCTGTATGATATACCTGATCCAATGTTGCTTGAAGTGTGAGTTGCAGATACAGTGGAGAGGCTGTTTGGAGTCTTTGCCAATTCCCTATTGCTGAATCACAGTGTAGGTCCTTAGGAATTTTGAGCAAAGTCAGGCCATCCTCTGCAGATAACTAACTACTCTCCTTTTGAGAAACAGCTTTTGGCTTGTTGCTGGGCCTTATTAGAGACTGAATGCTTAACCAAGGGCCACCAAATTATCATGCAGTCTAAGTGGTCATCATTAAACGGGTTTTGTCTGACTCACAGTGACATACATTTTGAAGTGCCCAGAAATACTCCTTCACTAAACAGAAGTAGTGCAGATGAATTCAAGCATGAACAGAACCTGAAAGCGCAAGAAAATTGTATGAACACATCACCCAAATGCTCATGTTTCTAACCTCTGTCACATTACCTTCCATCTTCCAGCCTGCATCAATGGCCTCATGGGGAATTCCTTATGATCAGTTGACTGAGAAAGAGAAAATCCTTGCTTGGTTCACAGATAGTTATGTGTGATGTGCAGGCACCATTCAAAATCAGACAGCAGCAGCATTGCAGCCCCTTTGTGGTACCTTCCTGAGTAATAGTGATGGAGGAAATCTTCTCACTTGGCAGAACTTTGAGCAGTGCATCTGATTATTCATTTTACTTGAATTGGGAAATGTTCAGATGTGCAATTGTATACTAATTAATGGCCTGTGGCCAAAGTTTGGCTGGATGGTCAGGACCTTGGAGGAAATATGATTGGAAAACTTAGGAAAAAAAGATATAGGGAAGAGGTACGGGGATAGAAGTCTCTGAATGGTCTACAGAAGTAAAAACGTTTGTGCTATATTTACATGCACACCAAAGGGTGACTCCTCAGAGGAGGAGTATAACAACCAGCTGGGTAAGACGAGGTATTCTGTGGAAACCAGTCATCCTCTTTCTTCGGCATCTCCTGTCATTGCCCACTGGGCTTATGAAAAAGTGGCCACGGCACTAGCGATGGAAGTTGTGCATGGGCTTAGTAATGCAAACTTCACTCAGCAAAGCTGACTTGATGACAGCCGTCTTTGAGTGCCTTATCTTCCAGCAGCAGAAACCAACATTGATTTCCTGATAAAGTACCACTCCTTGTGGTGATAGTCGGCCATGTGGTGGCAGGTTGATTTTGCTGGACTGTTTCCATCATGGAAGTAATTGTGTTTTGCTCTTACTGGGATAAACACTTATTCTGGATACTAATTTTCCTTCTAATATCAAAACTACCATCCCTGGACTGACAGAATGCCTTTTCCACTGTCATCATGTCCTACGAAGGATTGTCTTCTGTTAAGGGATTCACTTTACAACAAATGAATTGTATTAATGAGTCTTCTTCATGGTATTCACAGGTCTTATCATATTTCCCACACTTCTGAAGCAGCTGGCTTGACAGATGTCATGGATTGAATTGTGTCTCCCCCAAAATAGGTGTAGCCACTTGGTGGGGCCATAATTGCCAGTGTCTTGTGACTGTCTTCCATTTTGTGGTTTTCCTATGCTGTATGCTTATAAATACGTTTATAAGTTCACCTCCCTGCTCTACTGCAAAGGGAGCTTCCCTGGAGTATGGCTTGCCCCACTCTTAATCCTTTCATCCTGCAAGAGATAAAAGGAAAGGGAAGCAGGCTAAGAATTGGGAACCTCGTACCATCAAGCAAGCAGCATCAGGAGAAGAGCACGTCCTTCAGACCTGAGGTTCCTGTGCCAAGATGCTCCCCGGACAAAGACTGATGCGATACCAGACTTGCCTCCAGAGCCAACAAGGGGAAAGCCTTCCCCTGGAGTGGACACCCTGAATATGGACTTGCAGCCTACCAGACTATGTAAGAATAAACCTTTCTTTTTTAAGGCCATCCACTCTGTAATATTTCTGTTAGAGCGGCCCTAGCTGACTAAAACTGCAGAACAATGGAATGATCTTTTAAAGGCAGAATTACAGTGCCAGCTAGCTGCTAGTACCTTTCAAGGTTTGTCATTGTTCTTGAGGAGGCTCTGTTTGTGCTATATAAACACCTGATATATTTTGCTATTTTTTTTACCCATAACCAGAATTCACAGGTCCAAGAATCAAGGGAAGGAAGTGTTGCAATACCAATGTTACCTTTAGTGTCCCAATCACAATTTGTTTCTTCCTTTACCTTCAAACTTGTGTTCTGTAGATGTAGAGGTCTTAATCATAATGGAAGAGACATTTGAGATACAACACTGATTCCATTAAATTGAAAGTTGAGAATTCCATCCTGCCACTTTGCGATTTCACACCTCTAGGTCAAGAGTTAACGAAGGAGCTAATATATTGGCTGGTGTGATAGTTTCTAAATACAAGGGGAAAATAAGATAGATATTACAGAATGGAGGTAAAAGGATTATATCTGTTATACAGATGATTGTTTAGGGTGTTTCTTAGTACTGCCATGTTCAGTGATTAAGTCAATGGAAACTACTGTAACCCAGTTTTGGCATGACTACTAATAGTGGCACAGTGGTTAGGAGTTTGGCTACTGACCAAAAGGTTGGCAGTTTGAATCTACCAGCTGTTCCTTAGAAATTCTGTGGAATCCTTTGCCATTAAACTTTACATACACAAGTTTACGACTTTTTAATTTTTTTAGGATCGCCATGAATCGGATCTAACTCTACAGCACTTGGCTTGGCTTTATGCTAATAAAATATTGGAAGTCAATGAAGGAAGTCATGTGTGCAAGGTCAGCCACAAGGTGAGTAAAGTAATATTATCTATACCAACAAAACAATTTTTCTTTCCTAGCACACGTTGTCTTGTGTTATTAGTATTTTTGCTACTATCTTCTATTTTCTGCTTTAAGAATGATACCACTTAGAAGTCAAGATCTGTGGTATATATATTGAGATTATATATACACCATTTTAAAAGGTAACCTTTATGAGAGATTATCAAGTCACTTTGATTTCCATATTATTTAAAAGTATATCTTTATATCTCATTGCCTTATAATTTTAAACAAGTAATTAATTATAGGAAATATTTATCCACATATTTACTATAAAAAAAAAGAAGGAAATAGTTAGGATGAAAAGTCCTAGCTACTAAATTTAATGGAACTCCCTTGTATATGATGAGTGATTTTTCTCTTGGTGCTTTTATCTTGCTTGGAATTATTTTTCTGTGTTGATGAATGATTTTTATCAATTGCAGAATATTTCAATCATTATTTTTGTAATATGGGTTTTGCTTCTCTCTCTCTCTCTCTTTTTTTACCCCTGCCCTTTGAGACTTGGAGTATACTTATATTGGTGCACTTAATTATATCCCATATTTTTCAGAAGTCCTGTTTATTTTTATTTTAATTTTTTAATTTTTAATTTAATATAACTGAGTGAAAATGTACATTCCTGTATAAATTTACATCCCCACCTATATGCAGTTTCCACTGCTCTCCCTGCCCGGTGACATCACACTATTCCTCTCTGCTCCATACATGTCTCATTTTCCCAACAGTCTCTTTTTTCCCTCCTCTTCACCCACTCTCCTTCCTCCAGCCAGAAGTCAGCAGGATGACATCCTATAGATGTATAGAACCATAAAGTGCATCCAATATATGGTCACTCTGCATCGCCAAGTCCAATACATTCCTGTCCGAAGCATGGAACTTCGTTATGATTTATGGTCAAGGGCAGCATCAGGGCGAGGGGCCATGCTCCCAGGGGAACCACTAAACCACTGGACCATCAATTGAGGTCTTTTAGTGGGGATCTCAGGGTGCACCCCATTTTATTCTTGTGTTGCCAGTGAGACTCAACTTAGTGAGCTTCATCGTGGCTATCACTGGTGGTGGCCAGGCACCATCCGGTTCTTCCAGTCCCAAGTCGATGTAGGCACCCACTCCTGTGGGTCTCTTTGTCTTCTGGGTTGTCTGTCCCCCATGTCATTTTGGTCCTCGGTGAGCATCCGTTCCTGCTGAATTGGGACCATTTGCTGTGCCCTTGGATGGCAGCTTGGCAGCTTTTAAGACCCCAGACGCCACTCACCAACGTGGGGTGCAGAGAGCCCTCTTAGCAAAACACTAGTTGTGCCAATTGGCCTCGCTTTCACCTAAGAGCATGGTCCCCAGCACGCCGGACCCAGCTACTCTATCCTTGCAATATTGGGTTAAGATGGAAGGAGAATTCATGTTATGTTTAAGTCCACTTAATATTGTTCTTGTTTCTAATGTGTGCTGTCACCAATTTCATCCAACCAGATAACTAGCAACTATATACTCTAAACCCTCCCCCCTCCCTCCCTCCTTCCCCTCCCTTGCAGCTGTCAAAGAGTCTTTTCTTCTGTACACAAGTCTGGTTTTGAGATCTTATCATAGAGGTCTCATACAATATTTGTCCTTTTGTCACTGACTGCTTTCACTCAACATAATGTCTTCCAGTTGCAACCAGGTCATGAGATGTTTCCTGGAGTCATCGTTGTTCTTTATCATTGTGTAGTGCTCCATTGAGTATATGAACCATAGTTTACCTATCCATTCTTCTCTTGTTGGGCATCTGGGTTGATTCCACTTTTGCTATCATTGACTGTGCTGCGATAAACATTCTGGTGCATGTGTCCATTGGTGTGAAAGGCCTTGATTCTGTAGAATATATTCCAAGTAGTGGAATTAGTGGGTCAAATGGTATATCAATATCCATTTTTTTTAAGGAAGCCCCAGATTGCTTTCCAAAGAGGCTGGACATTTTGCAACCCCACCAACAGTGTAGAAGGGTTCCACTTTCTCCACAGCCTCTCCAGCATTTGTTGTTTTGTGTGTTTTGGATCATGGCCAACCTTGTTGGGGTGAGATGGTATCTCATTGTCGCCTTGATTTGAATTTACTTAACAACTAAAGATCGCGAACATGTCCGCATGTGGTTTTTGGCTGCCTGGATCTCTTTTTTAGTGAAATGTCTGTCCATCTCCTTTGCCCATTGCTTAAATGGATGATTTGTCTTCTTCTTGTTGATGTTTTGTAGTATCTTATAGATTATGGAGATCAGGCATTGGTCTGACATAGAGTTGCCAAATATTTTTTCCATTCTGTAGGTGTTCTTTTGATTCTATTAATAAAGTCTTCAGATGAGCAAAAGTGTTTGATTCTTAATAGTTCCCATTTGTCTATTTTCTCTCCTGTTGATTGAGGTTTCTTTGACAGATTTTGGAGTCTGTCCTCATTGAGTATTAAAACTTCCATTGTTGTTCCTACCTTTTCTTGGATGAGCTTTATAGTTTTTTCCCAACAAAATTGGCAATTTGTGTCTCCATCTCATTAAAAAATGTTGCTGGAACTTGTATTGGGATTGCATTATATAAATAGATTGCTTTGGGTAAAATAGACATTTTCACTATGTTAAGTCTTCCTATCCATGAGCAGGATAGGTTTTTCTATTTATCTAAGTTTCTCTTGCTGAACTCTTCTATCAGTTTGAGTAGTTTACTTACAGATTCCTTGGGATTCTCTGCATATACAATCATATCATCTGCAAACAGGGAGATTTTAGCTTCCTCTTTGCCAATGCAGATGCCCTTTATTTCTTCATCTTGTCTAATTGCTCTGGCTAAAACTTCTAGCACAATGTTGAATAGAAGAGGTGAGATTGGGTATCCTTGTCTAGTTCCTGATCTCAAGGGAAAGTCTTTCAGTCTCTCTCCATTCAGGATGATGTGGGCAATTGGCTTTGTATAAATGGCCCTTATTGTGTTAAGGAATTTGCCATCTGTGCCCATTTTGCTAAGAGTTTTTAGCATGAATGGGTGTTGGACTTTATCAACTGCCTTTTCTGCATCAATGGACAAAATCAGGTGATCCTTGTCTTTTGTGTTATTTGTGTGGTTGACCACACTAATTGTTTTTCTGATGTTGAACCAGCCTTGCATCCCAGTTATGAATCCCACTTGGTCATGATGGATTATTTTCTTGATATGTTGTTGTATTCAATTGGCAAGAATTTTGTTGAAGATTTTTGCGTCTAGGTTCATGAGTGATATCAGTCTGTAGTACTCTGTCTTTGTTGGATCTTTCCCTGGCTTAGGTATCAGGGTTATGATGGCTTCATAGAATGAGTTTGGGAGTACTCCATCCCTTTCTATACTGTGAAATAGTCTCAGTAGTATTGGAGATAACTCTTCTCTAAACGCTTGGTAGAATTCTGCAGTGAAGCCATCTGGACCTGGACTTTTTTTTGGTTGGCAGTGTTTTGATGACTTTTTCAATCTCTTCCTTTGTGATGGATTTATTAAGTTGTTCTGCTTCACGTTGTTATAATTTGGGTAGGTGGTATGAGTCAAGGAGTTGGTCCATTTCCCCTAGGTTTTCAAATTTGTTACAGTTCAGTCTTTCATAGTATTCTGTTATGATATTTTTGAATTCTGTTGCATCTGTGGTGACAACCCCCCTCTCATTTCTAATTTGGGTTATTTGTTTCCTTTCCTGTTTTTCTTTAGTAAGTTTAGCCAGTGATTTATCAATTTTGTTGATCTTTTCTAAATACCAGCTTTTGGTCTTTTCAATTTTTTCAATTCTTTTTCTATTCTCTAATTCATTTAGCTCTGCTCTAATCTTTATGATCTCACTTCTTGTGGTGTCTGAGGGGTTCCTCTGATGTTCTCTTTCTACTTGTTCAAGCTGTAGGGTTAGTTCCTTGATTTGGTTTCTTTCCTCCTTCCAGATGTGTGCATTTATGAAGATAAACAGACCTCTCAGTACTGCTTTGGCTGTATCCCATAGGTTCTGGTAGGAAGTATTTTCGTTCTCACTGGAATCCATGAATTTCTTTAATTTATCCTTGATTTCCTCCATAAACCATGTTTTTTTGAGCAAGATGTTGTTCAGTTTCCAAGAGTTCCACTTTCTGTCTACATTTTTTTCTGCTATTGATTTCAACTTTGATGGCTTTATAATCTGAGACAATGCTTTGCAGTATTTCAATGGTATGGATTTTGTTGAGCCTTGCATTATGGCCTATCACATGGTCAATTCTGGAGAATGTTCCATGTGCACTGGAGAAGAAGGTGTAGTTGTCTGCTGATGGGTGGAAAGTTGTGTATATATCAATGAGGTTTGGTTGGTTAATTGTGGCAATGAGGTCTTCTGTATCTTTACTGAGCTTTTTTCCAGGTGATCTGTCTAGTATTGAGAGTGGAGTGTTGAAGTCTCCCACTATTATGGTGGAGTCATCTAACTCTCTTTTGAGTGTAGTCACTGTTTCTTCAACGTATTTAGGTGCTCTGATACTAGGTGCATAAGTATTTAATATAGTTAAGTCTTGCTTGTGTACTGAAACTTTCAGCAATAAATAGTGTCCATATTTGTCCATGATGGTGGATTTGACATTATAATTGATTTTGTCTGAGATTAGAATTGCTACCCCTGCTCTTCTTTGTTCATTATTAGCTTGATATATATTCTTCCAACCTTTAATTTTCAGTTTGTTGTTATCTTTAGGTCTCAAGTGAATTTTTTGTAGAAAACATATGGATGGGTCATGTCTTTTAATCCAAGATGTCACTCAATGTCTCTTTACTGGAGCATTCAGTCCATTCACATTCAATGTAATTACTGATAGGTATATTTTCAGTGCCGCCATTGTGATGGTTTATTTTTATGTTCTTATTTTCTCTGTTGTTATTATTAGTCTGTTCTGGGACGTTCTTTTTTGTGAGTTGATTTTTCACCTTTTTCAGAGCTAGTTTTGTGGTTGTTGAGACTCGTGTGTTAGATTTCTTGAAATGGTATGATACATCTTTGTTGTGCTTTACAGCTGCCCCTATAATCTCCCTTAATAAACTATATATAAACCCAATTTTAATTACTACCAGTCTTGTCATCTTCCTCTCCATCTGCAAGGACTATAACAACTGTAGTACATCCCTCTTTTTAATATGATGACACCATAGTTTTCATGATGATCATTGGATTGCTTCTTTCCTTATCAAAGCTGTGATTGGCTTTGGAGCCTTCACTAAGTGAGTAGAGTTTTGAGTAGTATGTCTTTGTAAAGTTAGTGGTTTTGTTCTTCTAATCCAGGGCCAAGAATTTCTTTCAATATTTCTTGTACTTTGGGTTTGGTTTTTACAAAGTCTCTGAGTTTCTGTTTATCTGGGAATGTCTTAATTTCATTTTCGTATTTGAAAGATAGTTTTGCAAGATATATAATTCTTGGTTGGAAGTTCTTCTCCTTCAAGGCTATGAATGTGTGATGCCACTGTCTCCATGCCAGCATGGTTTCTGCTGAGAAATCTGAAGAAAGCCTACAGGGTTTCCCTCTCAATGTTAGCTTTGTCTTGAGTCCTGCAGCCTTTAGGAGTTGCTGCTTATGTTTCATTTTGTTGAGCTTTATTATAATATGTCTTGGAGTATTTCTTTTGAGATCTATATTGGGTGGTGTACGATATGCATCTTAGATGTCTATATTCTCTTCCTTCATGATTTCTGGGAAGTCTTCTGTCAGCAGCTCAGCAACAATACTCTCTGTGTTTTCAGATGTCTTACCCTGTTCAGAGACTCCAGTTAATCGAAGGTTGTTCCTCTTAATAGAGTCCCACATGCTTCTTAATGTTTCTTCATTTTCCTTATTTCTTTTTTCTGGTTTCTGCTCATAGATGCTGGCCTCAGTAGCTCTGTCTTCCAAGTCAGAAATTCTTTTTTCTATGTGTTCCATTCTGTTTTCTTGGCTTTGCATGGAAGTTTCTATGTCTTTGATTTTGTTCTTGATCTGTTGGATTTCAGAGTACTGGTGTTCCATCAGATCAAACATCTTGCTTAATTTTTCATTTTGTTCTCCTGCATTTTGTATGAGGTCTAGACGGACTCTGTATATAATCAAATTGTATTCACTTCCTGATGCTTTCATAAAAGTTTCTTGATCTGGATAACTCCTTGGTTGCTTTGCTTGGGAGCCTTCTGAAGCCATGGCTGATTTCTTGTATGCCACAAGTGTCTGTTGCTTTTTGGGACCCATGTGAGTATGTAGAGGCTGGAAGAGGTACTGTGAGAATGGACTGCAGATGTTTCTCTAGGCTGTCTTAAAATGTAAAGCAAAAGATATCTGACCACTTCACAAGTCAGTTAGGTTTTCAGGTGTAGAGGTCACACTTCTCAACTGGCAAAGTAAGTGCCACTATATCCAACCCCAGATGATACAAACTAGTTCAGAATACAGCAATGCTACTGCCCTGTTGGCCTCTGCTGACAGGGCCGACGACACTGCGTAGGGTACTGCTTTTCTAATAGAAAAGTGCTCTCCTGTGGGGAGGCTCTGGCTTCCAAGCTAAGAATTAGGTCCAGCTGTTGCCACCATATCCAAGATGGCATCCTCCACACAGGCAGCAGAAAGAGGGGCTAAAGGTGCCGAGAGGTAGTGATTCCTCTGATTCTGTTGCAGGGCCCCCAAAGCAGGTGGCACTGGGTAAATTACTGCTTTTCTGTCAGAGAAGCGCTGTCCTGTTTGCAGGCGTTGGCTCCCCCACTAAGACTGAGGCCCCACTAGAATCTCTGTATCCAACATGGCGTCCCGCACACTGACTGCGAAACTCCGTACAAACGCCGCTGAGGCATATATAAAACAAAAGCCTTAAAGTGGCTGGATTAACAGAGTCCTAAGCCTGGCTCTCAAAATATGGGAATTTCACCTGCCTGTACCCCCAGCAGCGTGTCTGAGTCTAGCCGCTAGGCAAGACCCTACTCTGCCCGCCAGCCAAGACAGAGGAACAAAAATAAGTCAAAATGGTGTGTTTACCTTTAGTCCATGAGAGCCAGGGCTAGCCAGGCAAGGGAGTCAGCAAAATAGAGTAGGTTTTTCGCTCAGTGGTATAAAGTCCAAAGTAACAGCCCTGTGCCATGTCCTGGGGCTGATTAGGTGACCAGAAGGCTCCATTTGATTATCAGTTCAGGTCTTGGTTTCAAGAGGGATATAAGGAGAAGTGTGCTTAGTCTGCCATCTTGACTCCCTCTGTTTATTTTTTGATATTTTTTCTCTATGTCCTTCAAATTGTATAATCCCTGTTATGCTATCTTTAATCATTTATTATTTCTTCTGCCGATTCTGAACTACCCAAGTACAATTTTTATTTTGGTTATTGTATTTTTGAACTCTAGAATTTCTATTTGATTTCATTTTTTAAAAAACGTTCTACCTCTTTATTGATATGCTCGATTTTATGAGTATAGTATGACCTTCATTTACTGCTTTAAAAAGAATTCCCTTTAGTTCTTTGAATATATTAATAATTATCCATATTTAAATAAAGCCAATTGATTTTTTATGTGTCAAGTTAGTCTCATAGCAACCCAACAGGACAAAGTTGAGCTGTCCCTTAAGATTTTCAAGGAGTGTCTGATAAACTCAATTAGGTGACCTTCTGGTTAGCAGCCAAGCTCTTAACCACTGACCTCCAGGAAATCACTGTTTATGATAGTTGCTCTGAAGTCTTTGTCCAGTTTTATGACATCTTCAACAAAAGTTTCTAAAGGATGCTTTTCTTTCTTGTGTATGAATCATATTTTTCTGATTCTCTGCAGGTACCTTTATATTTTGTTGAAAAGTTGTCATTTTAAATATACATATTAGAACTTTAGAAAGATCCTGTCTCTTGGCTCTCCTCTGGGGACTAGTTGTTGCAATTTCCTTATTTCTCCAGTGACTTGGGTGGAGTAGTTCAGTTAATTCTATTTTCATCCACAGTGTTTCAATTCCAATTGTACTACTTAGAAGACACCGCTTGGTACGTGCATAGCTTCTCTAACCATCAGGGATGACTGTGGCTTTGTCCAGTCTCTTTAACTATCTGTTTCCTAGCATTCTTCCTTGAACATCGAACCAATCTGTTCGTGTTGGTATCATACTCTGCTGTTAGCTTCCACTAACAACTATCTGACTGCTCTGTTCTTTTTGGCAATTTCCTGGATCATAAAATGCTTTACAGTGCGATCATATTTTTGTCAAGCCCTTGTATAAGAGTAAGGTATTGCCGGTGTTTGAGAGTTCCTTCAACACTAACAGTGATTGGGTGTATCTTTCCCTAGTTCTTTTCACTAAATTTCTTACCAGTCCACTAATTAATTAGATGCTACTGGCATTATGCAGTTACTATACTCCTCTTAGTTACTTATTACCAAGTTTTCCATTAGGCATAAAACTCTCACACTTTATTCCAAATAATACCATTAGGGAGAGTTGTGAAGTTGTACTATTGTCTGTATCACCTCGTTGACAGAACAGCTATGTTACTACACCAGAAGTGAAGGCAAGCAGAGAGGCCTGCTTCTCCTGGGAAGATATTCTTGTTCTTCACAGAGTACACTGAGCGGGACAGCCGTGCCTGATCTTTTCAGTTTACTCCTCCAGTATGGAACCTCAAATCTACATGGGGCAGAAGAGATCAAGTTCCAGTATTTTTTATCTTTTATTTAAATACATGTTTCTTTCATTTTTTTAAAACTTTAATTTTGGTAAACATATATGTAACAGAATCCTTGCCATTTTAATGGTCTTCACATTAATTATGTTTTTCATGTTTTTAAATCATCACCATTATTCATTTGGTCCAGTAGTTTAGACCTGCAGCAACTGACACAGATCTTCTACTGTACAAGTAGCTGACTGGTACTAGATCTTCTGAAACACAGAGCTGGGAAAGATGCTGTAAGATTCTTACTGCCTACTTCTCCTGGGACAAAATGGTTATCCTAAATGGTGAGGTGGGATTTCAGGGAACTCTGTCTTAGGGAACTCTGTCTTCTTGGCCACTGTTCCCCAGAAGAGAGTTTCCATCAGACTAAATTAAAAGTGGAGATGGGGACAGCTCCTGGCAATGTCACATGTTGTTATTTTCTTACCAAGATTTAGTCTATTTTCTTAGATAAATGGTTTTCACTTGTTGTATGCATTTAGGACAATTGCAGAGATTTTAATTAAATAAAAATTCACCACAAAAATGGATGTTTCACTAAGGAGATCTGCTGAGTTTACATCAATTCCATTACGAAACTCAGTAATGGACTCAATAATGGACTCAACTGGCTATAATTACTCCCCTTTCCTTACTCCTTGCTAGCATTTTTGGCTTATGGAACAAACTATAGCAACTACCGCAGGGACCCTAACGGTTTGTAAAAATAAGCAGTAGGGCTAAGGATATACAGTACTGAGCTAATAATTTCTGGCTGGAACCCAATATCTAACTACCTGTCTCTAAAAGTCATCAGGTAGAAAAATTTGTATTGTACTCTTTGCAGTGCTATACACATCTGTGCAATATAAAACTGGGTAGGGAAATATCCTTCAGGGCCTTCATTCCTGTGCAAAAAGAAGGGCACCCACTGAAGTTGTTCACCATGCCTGGACAGATTTTGAATGAGGGAAGATCATTCATGTGAAAACAGTTTTCCATTGTATGCTATCTCTTGTCTGTGAGTAATTAAAACAACTTTCACTCTTGCCAACACTGTGTTTCTCATGTACTCAACTTGATAAAGATAAATGAACATTACACCCGTAGGGAGTGGTTGGTACTACTAGATCAAATTTTCATCCTGGAACTCTGTTGCATACTTGAGATCTGAAGACATCCTTTAAGACAACCTACATGGGCAACACAGTCAGTCAAAACACATTTGACTATCTAATAATGTAGTACATGACTAACTATGTAATAATAAATAATAAAGTACCATAATGACATGTGCAAAGAGCTAGAAATGGAAAACCAAAAAGAACACATTCTTTGCTTCTCAAGCTGAAAAAGCTGAAGAAAAAATTGAAGTCTTAAGTTGTAATGAAGGATTCCACAGGAAAAATATTAAACAACTCAGGGAACATCAAAAGAAGATAGAAGGACTACACAGTCATTACACCAGAAAGAAATGGTTGATGTTCAGCTGTTTGATGAGGTAGCATATGATCAGCAGCCAATGGCATGGAAAGAAGAAGTCAAAGCTGTACTGAAGGCACTAGCAAAAAACAAGTCTCCAGGAAATGATGGAATATCAATTGAGATATTTCAACAAACAGATGCAACTCTGCAAGTGCTCACTCACCTTGCCAAGATATATAGAGGACAGCTACCAACTGACTGGAAGAGATCCATATTTATGTCCATTCCAAAGAAAGGTGATACAACTGAATGCAGAAATTACCAAGCAAGATCATTAATATCACATGCAAGTAAAATTTTGCTCAAAGATCATTCAAAAGTGACTGCAACAGTATATTGATAAGGAAGTGCCGGAAATTCAAGCTGGATTCAGAAGAGGAAGTAGAACCAGGAATAATCATTGCTGATGTCAGATGGTACTTAGCGAAATGCAGAGAATACCAGAAAAATGTTTACCTGTGTTTCATTGACTATGCAAAGGCATTTGACTTTATGGATCATAACAAATTACGGCTAGCATCACATAAAATGGGAACTCCAGAACACTTAATTGTGCTCTTAGGAGTCTATATATGGATCAAGAAGCAGGTATGAAAACAGAATAAGGGGACACTCCATGGTGGGCATAGTTTAAAGTCAGGAAAAGTGTGTGTCATGGTTGTATCCTTTCACCATACCTTTTCAATCTGTATACTGAGCAAATAATCCAAGAAGATGGATTATATAAAGAAGAACACGGCATCAGGATTGGTGGATGACTCCTTAACAACCTGTGTTATGCAGAGGATACCACTTTACTTGCTGGAAGTGAAGAAGATTTGAAGCACTGATGAAAATCAAGGACCACAGTCTTCAGTATGGATTGCACCTCAATATCAAGAAAACAAAAATCCTCACAAACTGGACTACTAACAACAGTGTCATAAGTGGAGAAAGGATTGAAGTTGTCAAGGATGTCATTTTACTTGGGTCCACAATCAATGTCCACGGAAGCAGCAGTCAAGAAATCAAAAGATGTGTTGCACTGGAAAAATATGTTGCTAAGGATCTCTTTAAAGTACAGAAAAGATCTCACCTTGAAGACTAAAGCATGCCTGACCCAAGCCATTGTATTGCAAATTACACCATATGCTGGTGAAAGCTGGACAATGAACAAAGAAGACAGAAAAGAACTGATGCTTTTGATTTGTGGTACTGGAGAAGAACGTTGTATGTACCACAGACCACCAAAAGGACAGACGGATATGTTCCAGAATAAATACAATCAGAGTGCTATCTGGAAGCAAAGATGGCAAGACTGTGTCTTACATACTTTGGGCATGTCGTCAGGAAGGATCAGTCCCTGGAGAAGGACATCATGCTTAGTAGAGTGCAGAGTCAGCAAAAAAGAGGGAGACCCTCAACAAGACAGATTGACACAGTGGCCGCAACAATGGGTTTAAGCACAAAAACGATTGTGGACATGACGCAAGACTGGGCACTGTTTTATTCCATTGTACACAGAGTCACTATGAGTTGGAACTGACTCAATGGCACCTAACAACAACTAGGTAATAAGCATAAAATAACCATAAAATTCATTCTAAAGGCAGTGAGATTTAGAAAAGCAAATTTGTATAGAGTTTAATAGATAAAAAACATTTTTGAAGGTCTCAGGACAGGAGCAAAACTTGAAAGAGGAATGATCTTTATTAAGTCATAAAGATTCCTATGAAATCAATGTACATATAGAGTCCCTAAAGTATTGAGTATCTAAACCAAAACCAAACTCATTGCAAGCAAGTCCATTCTGACTCATAGAGACCCTTTAGGACAGGGTAGAACTGCCATACAAGATTTCCAATACTGTAACCTTTATGAAAGCAGACCACTACATCTTTCTTCCAAGGAGAAACTGGAGAGTTTGAATTGGTGAACTTTCAGTAAAAAACTAAGTCCTTAACCACTGCACAACCAAGGCATCTAGACACCTAAAGATTTCGCTTGGCGGTAATCATTCATTTAGTTTACATGGAATACCTATAATGTATCTAGAGCTGATAACTTGTAATAGTCTTAAAATTTCAGGGGGATATGGCTGGAATTGTCTTTCTGGGGTATGAACAAATAGGTCATGTCGTATTAAACAATAAGGACTCAGTGGAGCACATATTTTCATCTCACAGTAGATGATTGAGCTGTGGCAAAGAGGGTGGTCAGTTAAAGAAGAATAGATGTTCATGCCTGACTACAATCTTGAAATTTTGTGTGCAGACAGAACAAAAGACAATTATTTTGGAGGGAGGGAGTGGATATGAAGAGTAATCTATTAATAATCCATGATATGAATTATATAAACACATTACAATGTTTTCTTTCATTCTCATGGTGCTTCCTTTTTAAATTTCTCATTGTGATAAATTGCCTTTTAATCAATCTTCATGAATACATTTTAGTGACATCTGTTATGCTTATCATGTGCTCAGGTATCACCATACCTATCTCCATACTTTCCTGTCACCATTAATAGACATTTTTAAGACATCATTGACTGTTACTTCACATGTGTAGGTGATTTCATTGAAGTTTTGTAGTTTGGGTTTGTCACTTTTCAGGCTGACATCTTACTCCTTCCTTATCATTTTAATAGACTTTCTTCACCAGACCTTTTCTTTCCTCTCTAATTATACAACTTATTTAACACTTCAGCAGGTACATTTTCCAGTAGTCATTTTTTTCCCCCTCTACTTTTCTGGTAACCCATTGGCACTGCCATCTTTGTGACAGCTGAAACTGGAAAAAATTCTCAAGTGTCATTTATCCAATTAATTGGATGGAGGTTGCTTGTGACTGAGTCAGGACATTTTCAGAGCTCCTACTGTGCTTGTCCAAGCTCTGCTCCCTTTGGCAGTTACAGTTATTGATTTCAAAGTAGCTACTTCTATGCATTCTGATCAATACTTGATTCTTCATCACACACTCTGCCTCTCCACTAACGCCTATTGACTCTTCTACAGCCTTTACTTGCCGCTGTTCTAACGCAAAATCTTATCTCTTGTAAATACCTTTGAATAAAGTAAAATTGGATAAATGCATTTCTTTCTAGCTCCTTTGCTCCCTTTCAATAAAATTCTCTATTATGTATTAGCTATAATATGTCTAAACATATTTTAAGAATGAGTTTAGTGTTGGAATACAATAAACTCCCAGAGTATAATTATCTCTAGGTTCACAACAATTTCAGAAAAATATTTCTCTCCAGGCTGCAAGATACAAGAAAAAGATAGTTTTAAGTAAATTAAAAAAAAGGAAAACAAAGGAAAAACTACTTCAATCAAGTTGATTCTGATTCCTAGTGACCCTATAGGACAGAGTAAAACTGCTGCATAAAGTTTCCAAAGCTGTGAGTTTTTACAGAAACAGATAACCATATCCTCATCCCATGCTAGAATGCAGTATAATGACCTTGCTCAAAGCAGCTTTCTCCACTCAGAACTGCCCAGGGAAAACCTTCATCTAGGCTATCCAGTTTTACATTGTTCACATTTCCTATTGAAAGCACCATTTTCTTGATAAATTGGTAGCTTCTCCCAAAACTCATTTAATAGCAGTGCTATGGGCTCTCAAACACGAAGACAGTATAGACACAAGACTGGACCAAGATGGTTCATTTTTTATCAGCCAGTGAATTTATCTTCTAGGTACAGAAATGAGTGGTGCCCCCCTCAAAAAAAGGAAAGAAAAGAAAAAAAAGATTAAGAAAAAGAAAGAAAGCATCAACTTATAAAAACAGAAACATCTATATATAAGTTTGCAGTTACCCTTGTAGGAAGGTTGACCTCCAATCCTATTCCTGGTCTTAATCTTTGCCCAGATTGTTCACTGAACCACAAGTCTAGCTTCTGGATGAACACACAGGATTAGCTACAGGAAGTCCATTTTTGGTTTGCTTGTTAATATGTCGAGAGGGTTCACAAATTACTGCAGGACTCATTCATAGCAGTATGTAAAAGATCAAATCTTCTATCAGAGGTAACATTTAGTCTCTTTCTTGACAAAGGAGACAAGCCTAGGCTGACATTCAGCCATCCTAAATAGTTTGGGCCAGAATTCCCTGTAGCCTCTTTTCCTGGGGTACTGGCTTTTCATGAAGGATGCTTCTGTTTTCTGTATTTAGTCAAATAAACAACCAGAAGATCTATTTCGTCTAGTTAATCACATTGTTAAATATTCCCTCAAATTGACATTGCATAGAAGACACAAATGTAGAAGGACTAGGGATCCCCATTGAAAAACAAAATGTTAATCTGTCCAACTCAATTTTACAACTCAATTTTTTATTTGTTGTAAATATAGTATAAGAAAACATTTGCCACCTCAATGTTTTTCACTTGTATGATTAAATAATGTTATGTTTATCACACTGTTCAACTGCCATCATTGCTCTTTTCTAAAAATTTTCTTGACCCTTAACAGAAGCTTAATGTCCTCTCAGTAATGAATTCTCCTTTTCCTCTCTTTCACCCCTAGTAATCACTAATAAACTTTTGTCTGTTCTCAACATGTAAATGAAATCATACAATATTTGTCCTTTTGTAATCATTTCACTCATCATGAAATTTGACAAATTCATTCATGTTATAGTGTGTCTCAATTTTCATTTTTCTTTATGTCTGAGTAGTGGTTCATCGCATGTATATGCCACATTTTATTTATCCACTCATCCACTGATGTGGATTTAGGCTGGTTGCACCTTTTGGCTACTATGAATCATGCTACAGTTAATGCTGGTGTGGCAAGTATCTGAGTTCATTCTCTGCTTTCAAGTATTTATATTTTAAATCACTGTGTGCCAAAAATTTTCAATTATATGAAAAGATTGTATCAGTTACCAATACATTAAGTGTTTCTAGGCTTCCAAATCATTAAGTGTAATTAAAAGGAGATTATAATAGTACAATACTTCAAAATATTGGTTGCTTTGAGACCTTACCCAAAGGTAATTAACATTCTCATCAAGTACCTACTAATAGGAATAAAATCTGGTATTAATATACCAAACTGCCAATGAAGTTCACAAACTCATCGTAGAAAAAGTGCTACATACCTCATTGCTGAATATCACTACAGTCACCTTCAAAGTGCTGCCCTTAGGAAGTTATGCACTGATGCCAGCTCCTAGTCCATCTTTCAAAGTAATTTTGAAATTCCTTTCCTGGAATGACCATCAGAGCTGCTGTCGTATTACCCTTGAAGTTCTGAATGTTATCAAAATGTCTTCCTTTCAATATTTCCTTTGTCTTCAAGTAAAGAAAAAAGTCATTGGGGTCCAGATCAGGTGAGTAGAGAGAATGTTCCAATACAGTTATTTGATTAC
The DNA here is from genome assembly GCA_028571685.1 of Heterohyrax brucei. Taxonomy (NCBI): domain Eukaryota; kingdom Metazoa; phylum Chordata; class Mammalia; order Hyracoidea; family Procaviidae; genus Heterohyrax; species Heterohyrax brucei. Next base: position 5,185,358 of record CM053146.1, on the reverse strand, counting down.
TGACTAAAATCTCCATCACAGACAACTATACAATTAAGTTCATGAATTTGCGGCTATGCTACCGTTTTAGTCAGCTAGGGCTACTCTAGCAGAAATACGACAGAGTGGATGGCCTTAACAAAGAAAGGTTTATTCTTACATAGTCTGGTAGGCTGCAAGTCCATATTCAGGGTGTCTGCCCCAGGGGAACGCTTTCCCCCTTGTCAGCTCAGGAGAAAAGTCTGGTATTGCATCAGTCTTTGTCCAGGGAGCATCTTAGTGCAGGAACCTCAGGTCTGAAGGATGTGCCCTTCTCCTGGTGCAGCTTTCTTGATGGTACAAGGTTCCCAGTTCTCTGTCTGCTTCCCTTTCCTTTTATCTCTCATAGGATGAAAGGATTAAGGGTGAGGCAAGCCATACTCCAGGGAAACTCCCTTTACAGTAGAGCAGGGAGATGATCTATAAGGGATTTACAGTCCCACCCTAATCCTTTAACATATAACATAGGAAAACCACGAAATGGAGGATAGTCACAAGATACTAGGAATCATGGGGCCCTACCAAGTGGCTACACCTGTTTTGGGGAAGACACAATTCAATCCATGACAGCTACCAAGTGTAATGGCCAGTCCAGAAAGAGTTAGAAAATTATTTAGAAGGGTGGACTAGGTACTGGTGTAGGTCCACTGCTTCCCAAGTGGAGTACTTCAAAGGGAACTGTAGTGATATTTAGCAATGAGGTATGTAGCACTTAAAACAACTAAGTTCATGGCCTTAACTGTCAGACCTCATATCTGTAGTAATGAAAAAAAATTGCTGTGACCTTATAGAACAGAGTAGAACTAACCTACAGAAGAGAGCATCCAAGAGGCACCCGATGAATTTGAACTGCCAGTTTTTTTGGTTAGTAGTTAAACTTTTAATCTTGTACTCCAAAACTGTGGTCCAGGTACACATGAATTACAGTAATTAAACTGGATGCATTCTGCCATTCCATCGTTCATTTATTCAACTTTCAGAAAACTGCTTTCACAGTATCAGTTTTCTAGAATTGATACAACTCACACAATTCACAACCCTAATCATGGTAAACATCCAAAGTAGAAGTATTCAACTTTATTTTATTTTGAGTTGGATCCGACTCGACCGTACTTGGCTGGCTTGGCTGCCTAAAATTCAGTGTCTTCATCTAAGCAACTTAAGAGCTAGAATTAACACATTAGATTTAATCTTCAAGAATGTTTCAAGGAAGGCTGAACCAAGATGGCAGAGTGGGTAGACACTTCCTGGAACCCCTATAAAAGCAAAGACTGCAAAGAAAAAAGGAATTCATTATATGACATCCCTGGAGCACTAAATATCAAAGAGACAGCTGAGAAATTAGACTGAGCAAAGGGGAAGGGTGAGTAGCACCATAAGTACATAGGATTCCATAGATTTGACCTGGCAGGAAAAGGATGAAGCCTTCATGGTAAGCTGAGCACTGGAGCTTCCTCAGTGGGAGAAGTTGACTGGAGGGTCCACTCACACCTCTGGAACAAATGAGAAATACCTCCAGATGGTTGAAAGCTAAGGCATTGAATATAACCTACTAAGTGCATGAATCTGATACTTTCCTTTGAGATAGGATTACCTCCTTTCTCCCAGTGTTCCCCTCTCCCTTCTCTGCAGTGACTTCAGCACTGGAGACTGATGCCATTAACTAAGCTGAAAGTAGAACTCTTTAAGCCTTCTCTGAGCCATTCTCTGAGATTTGGGGGGAGAGGGTGGCAAAAATTTAAAATACTGAGGGAAATGGGGCAAGAAACTCTTCTGTCTCCCCAGGCTGGAAAATCATGGCAGAAACTGTTCCTTTACTTAGATTCAGACATAAAGGGTTACACATCCTCACAGATATTCAGGAATGGCTGGTACCCCCTGCCTTTCTCAGAGGCTGCAGCCAGAGATCAGTGCCTTTGCTAATCACCCCTAGCCATCTAAGACAGTAGGCTAGCTATGCCATGTACTTGGTGACTGACTACCTGGACCAAAGCCAAGTGCTGTATCCATAGTAACAACTCTAAGTACCTGGTGACAGGACATTAGAACTTCAAAGATAATAATAACCAAATTACTACATACAATGCGTCTATCTGAATATTTCAAAAGAAGAAGCTAAATAAATACAAATGAAGTAAATACAATTTACTGGTGGTCAGAGACAGTAGCAAAATTCTAACCACTGAAAAAAGTAAAACAGGATTTCCTCACAAAGCTCCCAAAACAAAGAATCAAATTTTCTGGAGGAAGAGAACTTCCTAAAATTATCAGAGGGAGAATACAGAAGATTAATATTTAGAATTCTTCAAAAAAAGAGGAAAAAAATCAAACACATGAAAAATGATTTAAACTTTGTTCAAAACTGACTGGGTTGTTGAATAAATTAAGGATAGAATAAAGACATTCATAGAATAAAATGAGAAGGAAAACACATTCTACCAGAACATCTGAGACACAACAAAAGCAGTGCTCAGAGGTCTATCTATCTCAATAAATACACACCTCCAAAAAGAAGAAAGGGCCTGAATCAAAGAAATAATCCTACAACTTGAACAAGTAGAAAGTAAGCAGCGAAAGAGCACATCAGCACCAGAAGAAAGCAAATAATAAAAATCAGAGCAGAACTAAATGAATTAAAGAATTGAAAACCAATTGGAAGTGTTAAAAAAAAGACCAAACAATATTTTACTTTTTTTTCTGGAAAGATCAAACTATTGGCCAAACTGAAAAAAGAATAACAGGAGAGGAAACAAAGAACTTGAATAAGAAATGAGATGGGCCATATTACAACAGACACAACTGAAATTAACAGAATTGTAAAAGAGTACTATGAAAAATTTTATTCTAATAAATTCAGAAGCCTCAAAGTGGGCAAATTTCTAGCAACACACTACCTACCCAGCCAAGCACAAACATAAGTAGAACAACTGACTAAAGAAGAGATTGAAAAGTGTTTAAAAATACTCAAGTTAAAAAAGAAAAAAATCCTTGGCCCTATGGCTTCAATCTAGAATTCTAGCAAACATTCAGAGAAGAGTTAACAGCATTATTACTAAAGTTATCCCTAGCATAGAAAAAGATGAAACACTCCCAAACTTATTTTTTGAATCAGCATAACTCTGATACCAAAACTGGGTAACAACAGCACACAAAAAGGAAAATTACACCCCCAGATCTCTTATGAGGTTCGATGCAAAAATCCTCAACAACATTCTAGCCAGTAGAATTCAACAACATGTCAGAAAAATAATTCAGCATGACCAAGTGGGATTCATTACAAGAATGCAGAGATGATATAACATTAGCCAAGTGCCATTGAGTCATTAGAAAAACAATTAATGTAATCAATCACATAAATAAGACAAAACCACTTAATTTTATTGAGGGAGAAAGGGCATTTGACAATGTCCAACACTCATTCATGTTAAAAAACCTCTTAGAAAATACAAATATAATTGAAATTCCTCAACATAATAAGGGACATCTATGCAAAGCCAACAACGAACATCATCCTAAATGGAAACAGTCTAAAAGCATTCCCACTGAGAACAGAAACCAGAACAGGACGTCCATCATAATCAGTTTAATTCAAAATCATCCTGGTCATTCTGGCCTGAGCAAGAGGCAATGTAAAGACGTAAAGAGCATCCAAATTGGTAAGAAAGAAATGAAAGTCCCTTTATGTCAGAACACATGATGTTATACACTGAAAATCATAAAGAATCTACAAAGAAAAAAAAAAATTCCTGAAACTATAGAAAAGTTCAGGAAAGTATCAAGATATAAAACAAAACAAATATAAATCAGTTGGATTCCTTTACACCAACAAAGAGAACATCAAAAAGGAAATCACCAAATCTATACCAGTTACAATTGCCCCTAAGAAGATAAAACAGCTAAGAACAAATCTAACCAGAGACATAAAAGACCTATACAAAGAAAATTACAAGACTCTATTGTAAGAAACCAAGAGACCTACATAAGTGGAAAAATCTTATTTGTTCGTGGATGCAAAATTTACTGTCTTAAAAATGTCTATTCTACCCAAAGTGGCCTACAGTTATGCAATCACAATATGAAGTCCAATGGTGTTTTTTAATGAGATGGAGAAACAAATCACCAACTTCATATGGAGAGAGAAGATGTCACAGATAAGTAAGGCATTACTGAAGGAGAGGAACAGGGGTGCGGCCAAGATGGCAGACTAGAAACATGTCTCCTCCATACCCTCTGAGAACTAAAACCTGAAATGTTAATTGAACAGAGCACTCTGGACACCCAGGGAGCCCTAAGATACAGCATAGGGTTGTCAGATTGGACTACACACCACTAAATGGGATCTACCTCTCTCTAACATGAGGCAGCGCACCCTGAACCCTGCTCCTGCTGACTCACTGCTTGGGCAGACTGCAGGTACTGATGCCATCTTTGTTATCCAGGAGACAGGATTGGCATGGCCAGCCAATACTTATAATGCAGCAGACAGACACTGCATGGGATAGTAACATTTCAAGAGCCCAGTTGTTGACTGAGGACACCACTGCCCCTCCTGAGCTTCACCACAGATTCTGCTGTTTTGCCATGAGAAAGGAAGCTTAGCTGGAAAAGCATCTTGGTTGATTGAGAGGCAGAGTTGTCCAACCAGAGGACCCAGCAGGGACTAATTCCAAGGCTGAGAAGCAGTGCCAGTCCAGAAAGCATTCTTACACCAGAAAGGCTGTGTTCAGTACCATGTTACCTTATAGGTGGGGCCTAGCTGAAGATGGCAGCAAGGTTGTAAGCCCTCCCTACTTTGAACTACATCATAGCATCTGGAGATGGCTCAAGAGGTGCTTCCATTGTCAGTTGGAAGGGTGGTAAGGGCCTGCCATACCTAACGGCCTGACAGATTTCAGCAGCTGTTGGACAGCTCCCAGCTTTTAAAATAAGACTGCGTGGAGAAATAACTGCTGAGCAGCCCAGCAACATCTCTTCCAGCCTTTAATGACCCACATCAAGTTGTTTGCACTGTGTAGGGCATAGCTGCTACCTGCTTGGTGAGTTGGAATTATCCCGATGATTTTTTTATTTGTGGAATGCTCACAGTATCCTTGAGGTATAACAGTGCAATAGATAAATAGCAACATAATTATTGTTCTGAAGTTACAAGTGAACTATGTAAAATGCAAATGTAACACATGCATGTTAGATACATCATGTGAATTTCTGGGCTTGTGTGTGCATAGAGAAAGAGATAACGTGTACTTCCCCCTTCACGCCAAGCTATAGGAAACAAATGTCACGTTTAACTCTAGAATTTTCTCCTTTTGCCTTTGCATGCAATAACTCTTCCTTAATATTTGCATGATCAGTCTCTTTCCACACTAAAATAAACAGTTCAAGGTGTGCCTTTTTCCAGAAAACTTTCCCAACTTCTCTGCTGAGTCTGGAGCACTAGATACATTTGCAGTCCTCAGTTAACAACTGTTTAAAATAGTACCTGTTACAGCCCTTCTGTGTACCAGACATTGTCTGTTAACAGGCTCACCAGCATATCTATGTGATGTTCATCCGCTTGAATGTAATTCTTACAAAATGAGGACTTTCTGATTTTGCTAAGAACAGTTCACATAATAGTTCTATTATGTTTTCAAACTCTTGTTTTTATTATAAAATTCCCGGAAAGTAGGTAGATAAATTTTAATACTTAAAAACATAGAAAAACTGAATCTATGAATTTAAATAGCATATCCAGTGTAGCAGTTAGCTACTAGATAGGCTAGTGATATGATCAAACACAGTTTTGCCATATCTGATAACCTGGTTATATATCTGCTAATTCTAACCCTTGCTAACTAAATGTATTCATATCACTTTCAAAAAAAAATGGAATAGCAAAAAGACTCACTGAATATTTTTGGTTTTGGAGGGGTAGGGAGAAGGGGAAAGAGTTGTTTATTTGGTGTAAGAAGTCTTTCTCTTGCGAATGATTTTGAATCTAGAAATTGTTCGTTTGCTTATTCTTGGCAACTGAGCTTTCCCAGGAAAGCAGAAAATTTGGAACTTTAGATTGCTTGTACTGCTCTGCAGGAGAAAGATCTGGTGACCTGCTCTCATAAAGACTACAATCTAGAAAACCCCATGGGCAGTTCTACTCTTGTCACATGGGGTAGCTATGAGTGAGAAATCAACTCAAGAATATATAACAAAAGTAGTAGATGTAATCTCTATTTTGTATGTGCTTGTGTTATGATCTTTATTTTTATTTCCTTGAACCCCAAATATAAGGACCTTCATTAGGCATGGATGCTGTGTACCCCAAAAGTGGAGTAAAATGATCTTATAGCACTGCAGTTATTGCCTTTCCCTCATGCAAAATTTTCAAAACTTTCTTCCATGCAAGTACACCACTTATTCATGTAACTTCTTGAAAATACTTGGAAGCAACTTGTTCTTAAAAATATGTGCAGGCTATAAATTAACATTCTGGAAGAAAGCAGATAATGCCATATCTGAGTGCTTTACTTTTCCTCATTGTTCCACATGAATCTGAGGAGCTCAGAGAACCTATGAATCACAAAATTTTCGGTCATAAGCCGGCATTTGAAATAATTTAAATCCAGTTTTCCCTAGTAACATTGGTTTCTATAACCCTTCTTCTGAAATACGTTATATTTCTAATAATCTCAGGAATTTATTCGACAATGTCATTATTGAAATGATTGGTCAAGTTTTTTTAAACTTTTCCTGATTTTTTTCTTTAATCTACAAATTAGGGATAAAAATAGTATCTATTTTGTAATGCAGTTGAGTGTATACATTTTGTTTAAGCCACAATAACCAACCAAAAATTGTATTGATTTCCTAGTGGCTCAGAACAACATTTAATTTCTATACATCTAAAGAAGGAGACTACCACAGCTGCTGAAAATTCCCCAAAGAATCTATGGATTCCCCAGATGAAGAAATTGTCATAAGATTATCAGAAGTAGGATACAAAAAAACTAATGTACAGAGCAGTTAAAGACATCAGGAAAGAGATGAAGGAAAACGCAGCAGAACATGCTGAAAAACTAAACCAGCCACAAGAACTGCTTGAGCAGCAACAATCCAAAGTTTACCAGGTTATCAACAAAACTGCTGAGCTTGACAACTCAATAGAAAGTCAAAGGAACAAGACTGAGGAAATGGATTGCAGAATTAGTGAGACAGAAGACAAGTAAATTACATCAGCATGCGTGAAGAAAAATCAGATAAAAGATTCAATAAAAATGAAGAATCAGTAACAGTTATGTGGAATTCCATCAAGAGGAATAATATACAAATGATTACAATATCCAAACAAGATGGTATAATTGAAAATACAGAAGGAATTCTTGAGGACCTGCTGATAGAAAACTTCCTTGATGTCATGAAAGAGTAGAAGATATCTATCCAGGAAGGTCATCAAACAACACTCAAGATAGATCCTAAAACAAATATGCCAAGGCATACTGTAATCAAACTTAATAAAATTAAATACAAGGAGAGGCTACTAAAGGTAGCTAGACATAAAAATAACCCACAAAGGAAAATCATTATGACTAAGTTCAGATTACTTGGCCAAGATCATGTTCACAAGAAGACAATAATAATAATAATAATAACAAGATCCATCTATCTGTTCTGGAGACACACTTTAGACTCAGAAACACAAATAATACATCAGGTTAATGGCATCCAAAAAGGGCTGAAGTGGCAACACTGATCTCTGACAACATACGCTTTAAAGTTAAATCCACCATACTGGTTAAGGAGGTGCACTATACAGTGGTTACATGCTATACAGCAGGAGGACATGACTATATAAATATCTATGTATCCAACAACAAAGCTCCAGAATACATGAAACAAACACTATTCACTCTAAAAACAGGAATATATAACTCCACAACAATAGTAGGACATTTCACCACTCTCAGTAAAGGATAGAACTTCTTGGAAAAAGCTCAGTAAAGACATGAATATCTAAATGCCACAATCAAACAACTTGACCTTACAGAAATATTCAGAAAACTCCACCCAACAGTAGCCAAGTTTACTTTATTCTCCAATACACATGGAACATTCTCCAGAATTGAACACAGGCCACAGAGCAATCTTAAACAAAATACAAAATATTAACAGAATGCAAAGCCATAAAACTAGAAATCAATAACAGAAAAAAGATAGAAATAAAATAAATAACATGGAAGCTAAACAACATTCTACTCAAGGACTACTTGATAATAGTAGAAGTCAAAGATGAAATAAAGAAATTCATAGAATTGAACGAGAATGAAAACACATACTATAAAACCTATGGGGCATAGCAAAAGCAATGCTCAGAGGTCAATTCATCTCAATAAATGTGCACACACAAAAGGAAGAAATGGCACAAGCCAAAGAACTAACTCTTCAACTTGAACAACCAGAAAGAAGCCAAAAAAAAGAACCCATGGGGCTCCAAAAGAAAAGATATAATAAAAAATTACAGTAGAAATAAATGAAATAGAAAACAGAAAAAGAACTGAAAGAGTAAACAAGACCAAAAACTGTTTTTTTGAAAAGATCAACAAAACTGACAAGCCTGTAGACAAATTGACAGAAGAAAAGCAGGAAAAGAAACAACCTGAATAAGAAAGGAGATGGCTGATATCACAATGCACTCAATTGAAATTAAAAGAATTATAACAGAATAATACAAAAAAAAAAAAAACCTGTATTCTAATAAATTTGAAAACCTAGAAGAAATGGACAACTTTCTAGAAAAAGTATGCTTCCCAAAACTGGCACAAACAGGCTCTGAACAACTACAGAAACCCATCACAAGAGAAAAGATTGAAAAGGTAATTTAGAAACTCCCAACTGAAAAAAACTCCTGTCCCAAACGACTTCACTGAAGAATTTTACCAAACATTCAGAGAACAGTTAATACCACTATTACTAAACATGTTGTATGGTGTAGAAAAGGATGAGATACTCCCAAATTCATTCTATGAAGCCAGCATAACCCTGATACCAAAGGTAGGAAAAGACAGCCCTAAAAATAACTACAGACCAATATCACTCATGAAGATTGATGCAAAAATCCTCAACAAAATCCTGGCAAATAGAATTCAACAATACATCAAAACAATAGTTCACCATCACCAAGTAGGATTCATACCAGGGATGCACGGATGGTTCAACATCAGAAAAATAATTAATGTAATCAACCACATAAACAAAAGACAGTAACCACTTAATTCTGTCAATTGACGTAGAAAAGGCATTTGATAAAGTCCAAGATGCACCCATGTTAAAAACTCTCAGCAACATAGGAATAGAAGGGAAATTCCTCAACATGATAAAGGTCATCTATACAAAACCAACAACAAACGTCACACTGAATGGAAAGAACAGGTATCAGACAAGGACGTCCACTGTCACCACTTCCATTTAACATTGTTCTGGAGATCTTAGAGCAATCAGACATGATAAAGAAATAAGGGGCTTCCAGACTGAAAAAGTGTTCCTATTTGTGTATGACATGATCTTATATACAAAAAACCATAAAGAATACATCACAAAATTATTAGATCTAATACAAGACTTCAGCAAAGCATCAGCATGTGAGATAAGCATACATAAATCAGTTGGATTCCTTTACATCAACAAAGAAGTAATCAAAGCGGAAATCTCAAAATCACTACTATTTATTACAGCTTTCCAAATGATAAAATACCTAGGAAGAGATCTAACTGAGCTGTCAAAAAGCTACAGAAAGAAAACTAAAAGACCCTACAGCAAGAGACTAAAAGTGACTTACATAAGTGGAGAAACCTACCTTGCTCTTTGATGGGAAGACTCAACATTGTGATAATGAATATTCTAGATGCTCTGCTGAGTGCTGGATGTTCATGTTTTAGTCATCTGGTACTGCTCTAACAAAAAATACTACACTGGAAAACTTTATGAAGAGAAACTTTATTGTCACAGTCTGGTAAGCCACAAATCTGTTCACAGGTTGTAAGTCCATTCAATAAAAGAAATTATCATAGTCGGTAGGTTGAGTTCAAATTCAAGGGGAGCATCTTGGCACAGGAACCTCAAGTTCAAAGGATGTGCTCTACTCTCATTGCTGCCTTCTTGGTGGTATGAGTCTCCTAACTCTGTACTCACTTCTCTCCCTTATATTCCACAGCTGGTAACTTGAGTCATGCCTCACCATCACAACTGCTGCCATTCTCCAACATCAATATCACAGAGGCAGGTTTCACAACACGTGTGAGGAATGGCGCCATACTGGGACTTATAACCAAGTAAATCAATACACACATTTGGGGGAGGGGACACACAATGCAATCTATGATGGTATATACATAATGCTATTGATTTTCTAATCTAAGAATTTCCATTAATATTTCTTGTAATTCTGGTTTGGTTCTTACAAATTCTCTAAATTTCTGTTTGTCTGTGAAAGTCGTAATTTATCCTCCATATCTGAGAGACAATTTTTCAGGATATAGTATTCTTGGTTGACAGTTCCCCCCTCAATCAGGGCTTTGTATACGTTATCATACTGTCTTCTAGCCAGCATCGTTTCAGCTGAGTAATCTGAGCTTAATCTTAAACATTTTCTTTTATATGTTATTTATGCTTATTTCTGGCTGCCCTGAGCATTCTTTCCTTGTCTCTAGTTTTATTGAGCTTGATTATGATATGCTTTGGTGTACTTCTTTGGGGATCTATCTTGAGTGGGGTTTGATAAGCATCCTGAATGGAGATCTTCTTATCTTTCATGATACCAGGAAAGTTTTCTGTCAGCAGGTCAACTATTCACTCTGTATTTTTAGCTATCTCATCTTGTACTGGTTCTCCAATCAAACAGATATTATTTCTCTTAAAAGAATCCCACATCACCCTTAGGCATGTTTCACTCTCAGAGTTTTTTATCTGATTTTTTTTCATTTATATTGGTGTCATTTACTTTGTCTTCAAGCTCACTAATTCTGCCTTCCATGTCCACAATCCTGCTCCTTTGCTTTCTTTTGAGTTATGAAGCTCAGAGATTTTATTGTCAATCTGTCAAATTTCAGATCATTGCTGTTTAAGCACTTCCTGCAGCTTATTTAATTTTCCAGTACGCTCTGCTGCATTTTGCCTTACCTCTCCTGGTATCTCGCACAGTTCTGTATTCTGTCTATGATAGTTGTAGGAACTCTTCTTCATCTAGGAAATCCATTGATGCTTTATTTTTGAAGATTTTGGAAGCCATGGTAGTCTACTTCTTCAGGTGTTTAGAAATTGATTGTTGTCTCCAAGCTACCCAGAAGTCATTGCAGTGGAGGAGACTTAATAATTCAGTTGGCCTGACTGGCATTTTTCTGTTGGGTATTGTTCGTAGATTCTTCATGAAGTCTAACTATTTTCTGTTGTTTGCTCTTACTGTCCTGCACTGGCCTGCTTCTGCCCCTGGTGCAGCTCCCAGGTTAGGGAGTTATGCCTGCTTTCAGCAGTAGCACCACTGCTTCTGCCTCTGGGATTGCTGGGTTGCTTTTGCAGGCACTGTGCTTTCACAGCCACTCCAAGGTGGGCAAGATTCAAGTGCTGCTGCTACAGCTGTCCCTGGTTTGGGCAGACCCCTCGTGGAGCCTCAGCCTAAGACATACGTGCAGGGAGAGAGAGTGGTTGCTATCTTGTGCCCTCTTACCCACGTCAGGGCTCCAAAGGCTACCTAGCCACTGGGGCAATCATTGCCTTCCCCCAGGGTCACCTCAGCCCAAGCTCTCCAGGCACATTTGGCTCCAGTAGCGGCCCAGTCACTGGGGTGATCGTCTAACTCCTCTAGAGTCTCCTGAGCTCAGGCCGCCCAAGTGCACCAGGTTCCAATGGCTGCTTAGATGTTGGGACAATCACTTCCCCTCCCACGGGTCACCTGAGCCCAGTTCTTCCTAGTTCGTATGGAACCAGTGTAGCCCCTGGGACAATCTCTCCCTGCCTCCCGGTTCACCTGAACCCAAGCCTTCCAGACGTACATAGCACTAATGGCTCTCTAGCCACTGATGACCACTACCCTTTCCCCAACAGTAGCCTGAGCCCAGATCTCCCTAGAGAACTGGCCCCAGTGCCTACCCAGCTGCCAGCATGACAACTTCCCTCCCCCAAGGTCACTTGAGCTCAAACCACCCGGGTGAACTTGGCTCTAACGGCTGTGTAAGTCCTGGGGTAATCTCTTCCCTCATCCTGGTTCACCTGAGCCAAAGCCTTCCTGGTGCAAGCAGCACTAATGGCTGCCTAGCTGCTGGCACCCACTGACCTTCCCCCGCAGTTGCCTAAGCGCCGATCTCCCCAGTGAGCACAGCTCCACTGGCTGCCCAGCTGCTGCAGGGATCACTCTGGACCTGGCCAGTCACTGGCCCACTTGAATCCAGTCTTCCCCCAGATGTGGGTATGCTCTCTCAGTCCCACACCCCCAGACTGCAGGATCCCAGAGCTTCCTGGCCCACTGGCTGCAAGATGGGATCCAGGTCTGCCAGCAACAAGGCTATTCACTCTGCCCTCCCTCCCCTACCAGGACTCATAAGCTCCTGCTCTGCAGCCATGGGGCACCTGAATCTGGGCCTCCCAGTCCCACCCAGGTCTAAGGCTTGCTGTGCAGAGCAAACTTACATGATCCCCTGAGCTCTGCCCTCTCCTACCTTATCACTCTGGGGTGCTGGGAACCCTGGCCTCTTGTCCCTGCACTCCCTGCCCTGTCTCCCTGCTCCTCCAGCTGAGGCCTCCTGGCCCCTTGCTACTCTGACTCAGTGCCTGGCCACCTGGCTGGTGAGTCTATCGGGGCACTGACTAAGGCTTGGCCTCCTCCCAGAGTGTTCTAACCTGTATGGGGTCTGGGCTGTGGACTATGTCTGTGATGCTTAGGCTGGGGCAGGTCTCTTTAGTCAAATTCAAGGTTGTTCCATCTCTTGTTTCATGGCTTCACTTGGTTGCTAAGATTCACTGGAGGCGATTTTTCTCCTGGCTTGGGTTGCCTTCAGCTGGTGGAGAATCTCCTCCCAGGCTGTGTTGTTTTGTCTGAGGTGGTTCAGGGGTCCTAAGACCTTCCTTTCACTTCGTTTGTACTTAGAGTTCTCCAAGCACAGTTTAGTCTTTCTAGATTGCTGTATTTGGTGGATTTCATTAATTTTGAGGATCTTAGTTGTTTGAGGGTTTAGCAGGAATATGTTATTACTCTGCCATCTTGATGCCACCCTTTCTGCATTCTGAAAATGATCATTCTACCCAAAGTGATCTATACACCCAATGCAATCGCAGTACAAATCCCAGTGACATTCTTTAATGAAATGGAGAAACAATTCAACAACTTCTTATGGAAGTGGAGCAAACCACAGATAAGTAAAACACTACTAAGGAAGAAAGACAAAGTAGGAGGCTCATGTTGCCTGGTTGTAAAACCTACTATAGAGCTACAGTAGTCAAGATAATCTGGTACTGGCACAAAAACAGACACACGGACAAAGGAATAAAATTGAGAATCCAAATATAACATCATCTGCCTATAAGCAACTGATATTTGATAAGGACCCATAGACCGTGAACTGGGGAAAAGAAATTCTTTTCAACAAATGTTGATGTAACTGGGTATCTGTCTCAAAAAAGTGAAACAAGATCCTTATCTCACAACATGCACAAAAACTAACTCAAAACAGATCAAAGACCTAACTATAAAAGGTAAAACAATACAAATCTTCAAAGAAAAAATTGAAAAGACAATGGAAGCCTTAATCCATGGTATTAACAGCCTAAAACAATCACCAATAACCCTCAAACTCCAGAATCTAAAATAGGCAAGTGGGAACTCTTAAATATCAAACACTTAAGCTGATCCAAAGCCTTCATCAAAAGAGTAAAAAAACTATCTACAAAGTGGGAAAGAATTTTTGGCTACCACGCCTCCAACTGATGTCTAATCATTCTAATCTATAAGACACTGCAAAATCCCAACAAATAAAAGACAAACAACTCAATTAAAAAATTGGCAAAGGACATGAACATAGACCTCAGCGAAGAAGACATACAGGATGCCAACTGACACAATCACTAGCTATCAGAGAAATCAAAATCAAAACTACAAAGAGATACCATCTCACCCCATCAAGACTGGCAGTAACATAAAAAACTTAATAAATGCTGGAGAGGATGTAAAGAAATTGAAACGCTTCAACACTGCTGGTAGAAGTGTAAAATGATATAACCATTATGGAAATTGATTTGGCGCTTTCTTAGAAAACAAAAACTAGAGATACCATATGATCCCGCAATCCTACTCTTTGGAATGTATCCCACAAAAAATAAGGGCTGTCACTCAAACAGATTCATGTACTCCAATTTGTGTTGCAACTCTCTCCACAATAGCAAAGAGATGGAAGCAACCTAGTAGCCCCTCAACAAACAAATAGTTAGACAAACTATGGTATAGCCATACAATGGAACACTGTGCAATGATAAGAAACAACAGTGACCTAAGCAATTACCTGATAATGAGGGACCATCTGGAGGACATCATGCTGAGTGAAATTTGCCAGATGCAGTAAAACAAATATTGTATGAGGCTCGACGGCACTTGGCTGGCGTTATTATAAGGCTGTAACAGAAGTTTTAAGCACAGAAGAAAATAATCTTTGATGGCTAGGAAGGAAAGGGATTTATATAAATCTGCACTCAGGATTCTACTAGAATGTAGGACGTGACAGAACTTACCAGAAAAAGCTACTCACAATTCCTCTACTTCAAAACTAAGTTCCCCAAGCATGGCCCACCTCTTTGGAAAGACAGCTTAACAGGATCTGGGGTCAGGGAACCATGCTTTCAGGGAACATCCAGACTAACTGGCATATTCAAGCTTTCTTTTCCTTTTCTCTTAAGAAGATGCTCTGCATACCACCTAGGTGTGTGGCGTCTGGGGTCTTAAAAGCTAGCAAGCTGTCATCTAAGGAACACCAACTGATCCTAATCCACATGGACCACAGGTAAACAGTGGACATCAAGGACAAGAGGAAAATATGAAACCATCAGATAGAAGGGCCCCTATGAGCTGGTGTCAACTTTAGCAAGGTACCAGAAGAACTAGATGGTGCCCAGCCCAGAGCCCCAGACATAGCTGGGAGAAAGATTAGAGGACAGAGCTAGAACTCTACTGAAAGACCACACTTGATGGCCCGTCAGACTAGAGGGCCCCCTGCGAGCATGGCCCCTGGATTCTCTAGCCCTAAACCACATCCATCACCAAGGCCAGCTCTACTGACAAAGACTGACCTGTACTATACAGAACATGGAGTACGGCTGACAACATACAAACCTTTGGACTTAAGTATATGCATGGGGCTAATAGCTGGAGCTGAAATGATAAGGTGACCGGGGTGGGGGGTCAGATCTTAGTCAAAGGGTCTTGAGAAGTTCCAGATTAAAGGGGGAAGTGTACTGTCATGGGGCAGGGAAGGGAGGGAAGAGCAGTTAGAAAAATGGTGAAGATTCCAGGTATTACATGGCAAATTGATATTGATTGTTAAATTGTTCTTAAATCACAATAAAACTTATTGAAAATAAGAATAAATTCCCAGCAAGGCATTTATTAGTGGAACAGAAAAAAAAAAAGAAACAGTAAAGTGAACTGGATGATAATGCTACACAAATGAATTTTAATTATAATTGCTTCCAGCTGTGATATATTGTAATGCTATTAATTTCAACAGTTTTAAAGTCTGGATTTTTCCCTTCCTGTGTTCTGTCCTTATTCAACGTTTAATTTCTTTCGATCAGCAATTTAGCTATTCTTGCAATTTCCCAGAAGTTTTTCTCCTATGTTTACTCTTGTAAAAGGATTAAAACTATTTTCAGTTTTCACTACTTCCCCTACTGTGGTATTTCACTGTACTGTATAACTACTCGATAAAAGATGAAATATGAAAGAACTTACATGAAACAATAAGAACAACAAATTTTATTGGAGAGATGAACATTTATTTTTCTTGTGTCACTTCTAATTCTGCAAACAATATTTAGTCTCAATAGGCAAATTTTATCTAATGTGAAGTAGATGTGTTACCAGGTAGAAAATCCAGATTATGTTCAGCATGACTTGTATTGGCCAATAAATAAGAGACTGAGATAAGAAAGCAGATAGGCACTTTTTATTATTGTTGCAAAAGGAAAGCAGTCAATCAGAATTGCTGTTTCTGAGATGACTTAGTGAGGGTGAGGGGAAAGGTTACATTTAAGTAGTTCACAAGTACAGAGTTCATTACAAGTTGTATCAGCAGCATTCTTAATCATACTATGCAAGTATGTCAGGGTTTACATATAACTTCATGCATTTCCTGAAAATTGTTATGGAGTAGGCCAAGCAAAGAAATGGGAACTCTAATGCAAAGTTCTGGGACAGGCCAGGTAAGCTACTTGAGTCAGTAGGATTTTCCACAGCCTGTGATCGTCTGCCGTAGATAGACATTTTGGTATTGGTAAAACCAGGGATTGGGATAATAAAATAAAAATAGGAATTCACATCAGAAAATTCTTCCCTTCAATGATTAATGTAAGAAAGATACTATTCTGAGTTATCTTTAAAATTTTCCTATACCAGGTAAAGACCCCACAAAAAAAGGAAAATTACAGACCAATATCTCTCATGAACTTAGGTGAAAAAATCCTTGACAAAATTCTAACCAATAGAATTCAGCATTATATATTAAACAAAACAAAAAGGATTCACCATTACCAAGTGAGATTCATACCAGGTATGCAAGGAAGAATCAACATTAGAGAAACAGTTGATATAATCAGTCACAGAAATAAAACAAAACACAATATCCAGTTATTTTTATCAACTGATGCAGAAAGGGCACATGGCAGACTCCAACACACATTCTTCTTAAAAACTCTCAGCAAAGTGGGAATAGATGGTCATTCCTCAGCATAACAAAGGACATATATACAAAATCAGGAAACCCTGATGGTGTAATAATTAAATACTACAGCTGCTAACCAATTCAAATCTACCAGGTGCTCCTTGGAAACTATAGGGCAGTTGTACTCTGATCCTTAGGGTGGTTGTGAATCAGCACTGACTCAATAACTGTGGTTTTGGTTTTTAGGTTTTGGGGACACAAAGTCAACACATAATACCATTCTAAATAGCGAGAGACTGAAGGCATTCCCCTTGAGAATGAGAACCAGACAAGGATGCCCTTTTCACCATTTTTATTCAGTCTTATACTGGAGGCTATAGCCAGAGCAAATAGAAAGGTATGCTGTCACAGAGTAGGGAGAGCAGCTAGAGTTACATAGCAACGTGTGTGTAAGTTTTTATGTGACAAATCGGCTTGAATTATAACTTTTCACTTAAAACACAATAAAATATTTTTTAAAAATCAAGGGCATCTACACAAAATCTGCAACATAAAAAATTAACACTCAGAAATACATAAAGGTGCAATTCTTTCATAAATTAAAAGTTTACCTATTTATTCTATTGGCTGAAATGTCTGAAAGGAGCCCTGAAGGGGTAGTGTTAAAGAGCTCAGTCACTTACCAAAAGATCAGAAGTTTGAATCCGTCAGCCTCTCCTTGGAAACCAAATGGGGCAGTTCTACTCTGTGGTATAGAGTTGCTATGATTTAGAATTGAATCAACAGCTATTGGCTTGTTTTTTTCAGTTCTACTGTCTGGAATTTACATCACAATTTTCAGTATAGAGATCTGCTTCTGCTTAGGCTAATGTCTGAATACAAGTACCCAAGGCCAGGAATGCAGATTTATGATTCCAGGAGACCCAACAAAGGATGCACAGCAGTTGTAGTCGTAACAGGTTTATTGGTGTAGTGGTGGCAGGCAGGTACAACATTCTTCAGGCAAGCGCTTTCTCTCTACCCACTCCGCTGCCTTGTGGTACAGTGCCCTTATATATCATTTTACACAAAAGTGGTTAGCTGCCAGATACAGGACTCCAAGGTCATAAACAAGTTACATAACTATTGCTAAATCAGCTAACTACTTTCCAACTGGAAGAACTGCTTCCACCCAAGTGGCATTGGCTGCTGAGGCACTCTCAGCAGGAAGGTCTAAGCAAGACAACCTTCCTTGCTGGCCCCACAGCTAGAGAAAACCACAAGAACGTATTGCTCTTTCGCTATCCATCCTATACTCATCTATCAGTTTGTTGTACTGTGGTGGCTTTCATGTTGCCATGATGTTGAAAGCTACATTAGCAATATTCCAAACACCAACAGGTCACCTGCAATGGACAAGTTGGCAGTGTTGTCAGACTAAGATAGACCTAGGAACAAAGGTTTGGCCATTTACATATGGAAATTAGTAAATGAAAACCCTATGGATTACAACAGAATACTGTCCCATGTAGTTGTGGAAGAGGAACTGTTTAAGTTGGAAGCCACTAAAATAGTTACAACTTCAGACTTTAACATAGAAATGATTGTGAAAATGGCATAGAATTAGGAAACATTTCGTTCTGCTATACATGGAGACACCATGAATTCGACTCTACTTGTTAGCAATTAACAACAGTATCTATGACAAAAATAATTTTTTTTCAGCCCATTGAAGAGTTTAGCTTGCAAGGCAATCAACTGAACTGAATCTTAAAGAATGACAGATCTCTACAAAATATATGGAGCTTTAAATTTTTTTTTTTTTTATCTCTTGGTACGCACAAAAGAGAGAGATGGTCTCTGTAAAAGTAGATAATTATAAAATTGCTAAAATTCTAATGATATCTTGTGAGTTGCCATGCTAGGTATTAATAGTTAGGAACTCCAAACAGAAGCAGAGTACTCAAGAGAAAACAAGAGGCAGGGAAGGAGAATAGAAATAACCCCCTTTGATAATGCAGAGAGTGAAGATCCCATCCAATATTCAAGCCCTTTTCTTTTATGAAGCAAAAGGCTCATGGTAATGTGGAAGGGGTAAAAACAAAACAAAAAACTCTTGCCTTTAAGGTCTAGGCTAAGATACAGCACTGAGGTTAGGGAGAGGGAGACAACGAACATACACTGTTGTAAAATTCTTATGTAAACTGTGAAGTGGAATAATAATATTTGAGTGTAAAAACTCATTAAGTTAGAGTTTTACATTGTAAACCTCAGAGAAAGCAATAAATAAGAGAAATATCAGGAGGGATAAAATGAAAACATAAACATACATAATTAAACCAAAAAAAAAAAGAACAGAAAAAACAGCACACACACAAATATAAGAATCCACAGAAAATATCTAGCAAGGTGATACAGAACTGTGGTGGCACAATGGTTAATTTCTAGGCTGCTAACAGAAGTGTCAGCAATTCTAACTCACTTAGTAGTTCCATGGGAGAGAACACCTGACAATCTACTCCCATAAAGATTGTAACATGGTAAATTCTATGGGGCAGTTGTAGTCTGCCATATCGTGTTGCTGTGAGTCAGAACCAACTCGATGGCACACAACAACAATAATACCAAGATGATAAATTTAAATACAAACAAACCATAATTGCATTAAATATAATTTATATACCCTAGTTAATAGGAATATATTTTAATGTTGGGTAAGACCCAGGAATGTGCTCTCTGTGAAGAACCTACTTTAGATACACGATTAAAAATAGATTAAAACAGAAAAAAAATGTATTTACCAGGGAACCTCTAATCAAAAGAATGATAGAGTGACTGGATTAATATTAGACAAAGTAGAATTCAGGCCATGACTTTCACAGTGAATGAACAGGAGCACTGCACAATGATCGAGCAGTAAGGTCTCCAGGAGATGCAGCAGAGTAGTAAATGTGGATGCTCTTTTACAAGGGCTTAAAAGTACTCAGAGTAGAAATGACAAATTCAGAAATATAGTTAAAGATTTCAATAATCCTAGCTAAGGAACTAACCGAATAGGTAGACTAATATCATAAAGACATAGTAGGTCAGAATAACTTTATCAAGTAATATGACTGAAGTGATATTTATAAAATACATTTCTCAAAATCAGAACAAACTCTTGTCAAATACATGGAGAGCATTCCCCATTATACACTACACCATGAGTCATGAAACAAAACAATAAATTTAAGAATGTTGGACCAAAAGATAATTAAGACAGAAAACATTAACAAAATATTTGTTAAATATTTAAATCATAATAGGAAATAAAAAATCTAATATTTTAGATAGAACCAAAATGAAAACACAGCATAAGAAAATGTGTGAGTGCAAACAAGGCAATATTTAGAATGAAATAGATAGCATGAAGTATTTATATTAGAAAAAAATAAATGGCCTGAATTAATTATTTAATCTTTAATCTTAAGCGAGTAATAAGAACACATTAAGCCTAAATCAAGCACAAAGAAGGAAAAATAAAGGTTAAAGGAGAAATCAAATGAAAAAAGAGAAAATTAATAAAGTAGATGAAAGTTTATAAAAATGGTTCTTTGAAAAGATAAAATTGGAAAACTTCTGGAATGGCACATAAAATAAAAAATGGAAATGAAGCTAATTGCAAATATTACCAAATTGCAAATGAACTTATTGGCATCACACGTATCTCAGAGATTATACACAATACATAAGATGAAGTTAACTACCAATTTGTATCTGATAACACAGATGGAATATATTCCTTTAAAGCAACAAGGTTTCTTTTTGTTTTTCATTTTTCCTGCTGTGCTTACTTATTTATTTTAAATTATTGATCCCATTGCTGTTGCCTTTGATAACACTGTCAAAATATTGTTTTCAGGTTTTTTCCTCTATAATGTCATGCTCTTCCGTGCCATTTTCCATATTGTAGCTCTCTGTAGGGAAGTCATTAACTACAGCCCATACTTAAGTGGCCAGGAGTTGGGTCCCAAATTTCTGAGTACAAAGTATCTACATAAATTATTTTTATTTCTTTTACATGAGAGATTTTCCTCTTCTCTCCTATTTATTTTATCATTTATTTATATTGGTTTGATGTCACTAACATTTATTTATTTATTTGGTTGTCTGTTCTGTTGATCAACTTATTCAGGCTTTAATCTCTGGGAATTCTTTCATTTGACTCCTGTGTTGCTTTTTATTTATTTATTTTTATTTTTTTTATTATGACTGAGTGAAAATGTACATTCCTGTATAAATTTACATGCCCACCTATATGCAGCTTCCACTGCTCTCCCTGCCTGGTGACAGCACACTATTCCTCTCTGCTCCATACATGTCTCATCCTCCCAACAGTTCCCTTTCCCCTCCTCTCCATCCATTCCCCTTACTCCAGCCAGAGGTCTGCAGGATGATATCCCATAGATGCATAGAACCATAAAGTGCACCCAATATATGGTCACTCTGCATCACCAAGTCCAATCCATTCGTGTCCGAAGAGTGGACCTTCGTTATGATATATAGGCAAGGGCAGCTTGGGATCTGTGTCACTTTGATAGTCCTTCTTTGTGTAGTTTCATTGTTGCCTCATTCAGGAGCTCCTTGGAAGCTCTAGGGGGAAGTTCTACTCTGACTTCTAGGGTCGCTATGAGTCGGATCCGACTCGATGGCCACTCGGTGGGTTTTGGTTTCATTTACTTCCATATTGCTGACTTTAAAAGGTATTTGAGGGTTATATCGTATATTTCTACCAAAGCTCTAGAGTCAGCCTTTTCTCTAAGAAGCCGTGGTTCCATTTATCCGAGACTGATATTATGAATCAAGAATTGTGTGCCTTGGTGTGCTGATTGCTAACAGATGCCATTGCTTCTAGGGACTTGCAGCTGACAGAGCAAGAAATTAGGGGGGCACACTAAACTGGGTGAATGCACCTCACTGGGCTGTGTTTAATGTTTGTGGTAATTGTAGATCCCAGAGATTTCAGGATTCTTTAGTATCTTAAATTTTTTTATTCTCTGTTTTTCTTTTTAGCTTCTCTAAGAACTCCTTAAACAGAACCTTGGCTTCCATTTTAGTACACTGTCATTATTCTGAAATCACTTTGATATAAGGAGTTCCTGGGTGGTGCAAATAGTCGACACAATTTGCTGATAACCCAAAGGGTGGAAGTAGAAGTCCATCTAGTACCACCTGAGAAGAAAGACAGTGTTAAATACTTCAGAAAACTCAGCCATTGAAGACTGAAGGAGCACACACACTGACAACTTGGAGTTGTAAAGAGTTGGAAATGACTTGACAGTAACTACTTACATTGATGTGTCAATATATTGAGGAAATGATGTATAATCAAATGATTAAATCTCAGTCTTTTCGAGGACCTGAGTCCTTGGACTTCGACAATGAGAAATGACTCACTCTGCTTTTCTCACCTTAGGTGAAAGGCATATTAGAGGGGAAAGCGATTGGGTAATTGGCCTTGCACCAAATGTGTAAGCCCTTGGTAAAGTAGTTTTCCTTAGAGAGCAGGTCTTTGATAACGAGAACACTGTGGACATAAAAAAGGTTACTTTTCTCCTTCCCTTCAATAAGGCATGAGGGGACTTTTGTCCCAGATCTTCACTGTAGGAACTTAATGTGGTCCTTAAAAGTTAAACACACAAAAGTCCAGGGAGCCTACTAAGACTGGATGGACCTAAAATTCTCTCACTCTTCCGTTAGTCCACACCTGGCCTGCAGTAATTAACTAAAACTACTCTTCAAGAGTTCCTACCAGTTTATGACTCTAGTGGCTTCCAATTCAGGAATACTGTGCTTCTGTCTTTGTTTCTTTTTAAAAAAATAAATATTTTATTATGCTTTAAGTGAAAGTTTACAATCCAGATCAATTTGCTATATGAAACCTTGTACACACACCACTAAAGCCAAGTGCCGTCGAGTCGGATCTGACTCATGACACACACCACTATGCAACTGTAATTGCTCCCCTGTGTTCCCCCTTGACAGGACGTTCCTCCTTTCTACTCTCTACTTCCAGTATCTATTCAATCAACTCCTATTTTACCTCAACCTCTCATCTCATCTCTGGGCAAGAGCTACTAAGACAGCCTCACGTATACATTTAAGACAAGAAGCATATTTTTCACCAGCATCACTCTGTGTCTTATAGTCCAGCCCAATTTCTGTCTGAAGTATTGGCTTAAGTACTGGTTTCAGCTCTAGTCTATCAGGGGTCCTGGGGGCCATGTCCTCAGAGGACCCTCCAGGATGTCAAACCATCAAGTCTGGTCTTTTAGTAGAGTTCAAGTTCTGCGCATCCATTTTTATCCCACTACATCAGAGACGCTATATTGTGTTCCCTGTAAGGGCAATCTTCAGTAATGGCTGGACACCATCTAGATCTTTGAGTCTCATGATGATGTAGTCTTCTGATCATATGACCCCTTATTTCTCCTGGGTTCGTATATTCCTCATGTCTTTGATGTCCTTCGTTCTCCTCTGCTCCCGGGTTGATTGGGACCAGTTGATGCTTCTTCAATGGCCACTTGCTAGCTTTTAAGACTAAAGTAGTATGTAGAACATTTTCTTTAAAAAAGCATAGTTATGCCAATTATCCTGGATGTCTCCTGAAACCACGGTCTCCAGATCCTTGTTCTGCTATTCTGTCCTTCAAAATGTTAGGTTATATTCAGAAAACCTTTTAGTTTTTGGTGTAGTACAGTTGCACTAAAATCCTTTTGGTTGCTTGCTGTCACTCCCTTCACTTAATCCAGTGCCTATCTACTATCTGGGACCACCAGGCACTCCTTGAATACTCTGGGGGTCAGTTCTGCCCTGGCCCCTAGGATTGCCATGAGTCAGATCCAACTTGAGGGCACTTGGCTGGCTTGCTTATCTACTGTCTGATCTATGAATATACTCCCCACCCTTGTAACCACCAAAGATTTTTTTCCTCCAGGGCTTAAACCTTTTCTTTAGCCCTTATAATAATGGTCTCATACAGTATTTGTCCTTTTGTATCTGACTAAATTCACTCAACATAATATCTTCCAGCGGACTCCATTTATTGTGGACAGTTCTGCAGTGAGCTTTGGTGTGCATGTATCTATTTGTGTGACAGCCCTTATTTCTCTAGAATATATTCCAAGAAGTGGGATTGCTGGATCATACGACATTCTATTTCTAGGTTTTTGAGAAAGTGTCAAATTGATTTCCAAAGTGGAAATCAATTGCATTCCCACCAGCAGCAAAGAAGAGTTTCTTTGGGGGTTTTTAAACTACTTTTTAAATATTTTCTTTTGTGATGGTTTTATTGAGTTGTTCTGTTTGTGTTAGTTTTGGTAGGTAACATGTTTCTGAAAGTTTTTTAATTTATTAAAGTACAATTTTTCACAGTATTATGTTATGATTCTTTCAATTTCATTTGGGCCTGTTGTGATGCTGCCCATCTCATTTCTTATTTGAGTTACATGCTACATCTGCTGTTATTCATCTGTCAGTCTAGCCAGTGATTTTCCAATTTTGTTGATCTTTTCAATAAAAAAAAAAGAAAAACAGCTTTTGGTGTAGTTAATTCCTCCAGTTGTTTTTCTCTTTTCTAATTAATTTAGTTCTGCTCTAATTTTTATTATCTGTTTTTTTCTGGTAATTGGCGAGTTTTTTTGTTGCTCCTTTTCTCTTTGTTTGAGTTTTAGGGTTAGTTATTTAATTTGGGCTCTTTCTTCCTCTTCAGATGCGTGCGCTGACTGAGCAAAATTGAAATCCGGGCACTGCTTTTGCTGTGTGCCACAGGTTCTGGTAGGATGTTTTTTCATTCATATTTGAATTTATGAATTTCATGATTCTGTTCTTGAATTCTTCTGTAATCTAGAAGTTTTAGATAATGGTGTCATTCCGTTTCCATGTGTTTTAATTTTCACCCTTGCTTTTTCTGCTGTTGATTTCAATTTTTAGGGCTTTATGATCTAACAAGATATTTTACAATATTACAGTGCTTTGATTTTGTTGAGTAGCATTATGCAGGTAGGGCAAAGATGTATATGGACACTCCCCAATGACCCCTCTAGCAATAAAGACCCCAAAGAACACATTAATCCAGTACATATAACATCCTAGGAGCCCTGAACATCAAAGGGAAAGTTGAAAGGTTGGACAGAGCATCCGGAAATGGAGAATAGCTCCAGAAGTACATAGAATCCCACAAACCTCATCTGCTCGGAGATGGCCTCAGCCACCACATGGCTGACCAAGAGCAAAGGTCGGTTGGCATACTCATTAACAGGAATAATTGCTTGGAGAATTCACTTGAGCCTCCAAACCAGTGAGAGACAGCACCCGATCATGGAAAGCTAAGTCTTTTCACCTAATCAGCCACATCCAGATTTGAATCTTTTCTAGGCAAACCTTTCCCCTTTTTCCTGTTGCTCCACTCTTCCTTCTCTTTCAACATAAATCAGTTGGATTCCTTTATATCATCAAAGAGACCCTCAAACAGGAAATCTCCAAATCAATGCCATTTAGAATGGTCCTTAAGAAGATAGAATATTTAGGAATAAATCTAACCAGAGATGTAACAGACCCATACAAACAAAATCGTACATAAATGGAGAAAACTCCCTTGCTCATGGATAGGAAGATGTAACATCATGAAAATGCCTATTGTACCTAAAGCTATCTTTAGATACAGTGCAAGCCCAATACAAATTCCAATGACAATTTTTAATGAGATGGAGAAACAAGTCACCAATATTTTATGGAAAGGGAAGAAACCCTGGATGAGTAAAGCACTATCGAAGAACAACAAAGTAGGAGGCCTCACACTACCTGACTTTAGAACTTAGAGGTCTGACAATGAAGTCCATGAACTCAATTGGTCTAAGTGCTACATACTTCATTGCTGAATATCACTACAGTCAACTTCAAAGTACTCCCCTTGGAAAATTATGCACTGATACCAGTGCCTAGTCCACCCTTCTGAGCAATTTTGGAACTCTCTCTGGAAGGGCCATTGTGCAAAGTGGCAAGACGGCAAGTTCACAAACTTAACTGTATAGTTTTCTATGAGTAGGGTTTTAACCAGTAAACAGCTAACTGTACTGGAACACCCTCCTTACTCAACTGATCTGATCCCCAATGGCTTTCTCCTATACTTACCCAGTTGTTTTTCTGCTTCTTTTTTGTTAGAGGCATCACAGAATACATGTAGCTGTTTCACCATCTTAGCCACACCTCCCAGAATACTGATCTTAACTGAATTTTTCTGTCTTTCCAGATTTTGATGTGGTGGCTTGCCTAAAACCTCAATTTTCTAATAAGTTTAAGAAAAATCATTGATTTTTCAGTTTGTTCAATTTTTATTGTTGTTGCAAGGAATGAGCTACTTACCTCAGGCTCTTTACTTGTTGGAACTTTGTAATTGCTAGAACTGATTCTGAATATGAAAAAAAAAATGCTACATTGCCTTACAAACCAATAATCTGTCTTTTAATTCATTTTAAATAAAATCTCTGAATAATGGTGGATAAAATTAGTGATTGGATAAGTTTTCTATTACTGTTGTGATAAGTTAGTACGTATTTGCTTCTAAATAGATCATATTTATCATCTTACAGTTTTGCAGGTCATGGAGCTTCAGCATATCTCACTGGGCTAAGATAAAGGTGACAGCAGTTTGTGCTCCTTTTGGAGGTTCTAGGGGTAAATCCACTTCCTTGCTGATTCAGACTCTTGACAAAATTCTGTCTCTTTTGCTTGAAGGTGAAAAGTTCTCAATTTTTGCAATTTGTAATTTGATAACTACTCCCAGTTTACCTACCCAAAATTCCCAAACCCATTGCCTTCGAATCAAGTCCTACCTATAGAAACACTATAGGACAGAGTAGAACGGCTCCATAGAGTTTCTAAAGAATGCCAGCCTGGTGAATTCAAGCTGCCAACCATTTGATTAGCAGCCATAGCAATTAATTGCTTTACCACTAGGGTTTCTTCCCAGCTTATAGAGGCTGCTGTATATGTTGGCTAATGAGCCTCTTCCTCCACTTTTAAAGTCAACAAGTGCAGGTCCAGTCCCTCATGTTACATATCTCTGACTTACTTTTCTACCTAAAACCTTCAATTTTAAGAACTCAAGTAATAATTTGAGACCAGAATAATCTTCCCATCTAAATGTACTAAATTTTATTTAACTTTGAAAATTCTAATTTGCCATGCAAAGTAGCATATTCTTTCCCTGGTGTCAAGGCATGGACATCTTTGGGTTGAGGCATGACTCTGTCAACACAGTGACAATGAGCACTTTCTTCTTATTTCTGTATCAAATAAAAATCTTACACTTTTTTCAAATATTTTTCTAGGATTATTCCAAGTTTGATAATTTTTATTTTTATATTGAGTGAATATTCACTCATACAATATACTATTTTTGTAATCTGTTGAGATGTTCATCACCACTCCTCCCTCAGTTTGTTTTACTGTGGTGACTTGTATGTTGCTGTGATGCTGGAAGCTACACCACCACTATTTCAAACATTCAGGAGGATCATCCATGGTGGACAAGTTTCAGTGTATCTTCCAGAATAAAATAGACTATAAAGAAGGACTCATAAGCCTTCTTCTGAGAATACTGGACAGTAAAACCTTATGAACAGTATTGGAACATTGTCTGATACAGTGCTGGAAGATAAGTCACTCAGGTTTGAAGACATTCAAAATATTACTGGGTAAGAACAACCTCCTCAAAGTAGAATTGACCTTAATGGCACAAAAGGAATCAAGCTTTCATTCCTTCACTTACATACATTATACTACTGAAAATGAGAAGAAACAGTTGAAAAAATCTATTAGTAGTAATCAAGATTTTAAATATATGTAGTATTAATATAGGAAAATTGCCAATGTCAAGTGCCGTCGAGTCAGATTAGAAGTCATAAAAAATGGAATGTAATACACAAAGATTATTATCCTGAAATGGACTGGTATTGGCCATAGTGAACCAATTATGCAATCTACTAGGTCAGAAATAACAAATTTAAGATGAATGATACTATATTCATCATCAAACAGAACATTTGAAGATCCAGTCAGAAGTACAAAGCTATTAATGAAAGTGCAATACTGATACTCATACAAAGAAAACCAGGTAATACAATGGTTATTCATATTTATGCATGAACTATTAATACCAAAGACAAATAAATTAAAGATTTTTACCAACTGCAGTGGGCTGAAAGTGATCAATCATGAAATCAAGATGCATTGGTGGAAGTGGGGCCAAGATGGCAGACTAGACGAAGGTCTCCTCAATTCCCTCTGAAAACTAAGGCCTGGAATTATAATTGATGGAGCACTCTGGACAGCCAAGGAACTCTAGGACACAGCATAGGGTGGCCAGATTGGACTATGTGCCACTAAAAGGGAAACTACCTCTCTTTAACATGAGGGAGTGCACTCTGAGCCTTGCTCTTGTTGACTCGATATTTGGGTAGACTGGAGATACTAACACCTTCTTTGTTATCTGGAAGGTGGGGGATTGGCATGAGCTGGCAAATATGCTGATTTACAGTGCATAAGCGAACAGCATATAGCACAGTAAAGAGACAGTGTGTTGGATGGCCACATTTTCAGAGCCTGGATGTTGACTGAGGGCACCACTGCCCCTCTACCCTCTCTTTTCTGTGCTGTGCCATAGATTCTGCTGTTTTGTAGTGGGAAGGACGGCTAGGCTGGGACACTATCTTGGTCAACCCGGAGGCGGAGCCACCCAGCTGAGGATACAACAGGGTCTAATTCCCAAGTTGAGAAGCAATGCCATTTCAGAAAGTGCTTTTCCAGCAGGAAGGCCATATTTAGGACAGTGTGACCCTACAGTGGGGCCCAACTAAGGATGACAGCAAGACCGTAAGTCTTCCATACTTTGAACTATGTCATAACTTCTGGGGACAGCCAAAGAGGTGTTTCTGCAGTCAGCTGGAAGGTGGGGCCTGCCCCACCTGACAGTCTGACTGATTTTGGCAGCTGTTGAACAGCTCCCAGCTTTTTAAAATAAGACTGCCTGGAGAAATAACTCTTAAGCAGCCCAGAAGCAGCTGCTCCAGCCTTCACTGACATACATCATAGGGTCAGCTGATGACACCTGTCCTAGTGATTCCATAAGTAGGGTGCTATCTTTACCAGTGTGGAGTCAGAGCCTCCCACCCCAGAGAGTACACTGGGGCCAGTCAGTAGAGTACACTGAGGTGGCTGGTGACCAACTCTCTTCACAGAACTATGCCTCAGCTCCTATAGAGGTAACAGCAGAGAAACAGAATAGCTTTATGGCCAGCCAAGTCAGTCAAGTGCCGTCGAGTCACATCTAGATGGCACAAAGGTAAGAAAACATTACTAACCTTAAAAGAAACAGTCCACTATGGCTCTGGAAAACTCAAAATAAATAGCAAAAAACTTCCCACATAAAGAAGCTGATCTGAAACACTTGGAGGTCGAGTACAAAAGATTAATATAGAAAGCCCTCCTAGAGATTAAACAAAATGCAGCAGAGCAAAGAGAAAAATTAAGAGATTTTTGAACTGTTGGAATCTCAACAATCTGAAATTGAGTGTATCAATAAAAATTACAGAATTAGAGAGTTCAATCCAAATCTAAAAGAGCAGAACTGAGGAGACAGAAGTCAGATTTAGTGAACTTAAGAGCAGAGCAACTGACATCAGCATTTATGAGGAGAAATCAGAGAAAATAAATAAGAAAAGTGAAGAAACATTAAGAGACATGTGGAAATTTATTGTGATAAATAATCTATGAGTAAGTGGAGTTCATGAGCAGGGAGGGATAGCCTGAATGCGTAGAATATTGTTGTTGAGTTCTTAACAGAAAACTTCTCTGAAATTATGAAAGGAGAGAACACAGATATCGAAGATGTGTATCAAACACCACAAAAACTAGAACCTAAGAGAAAGACAACAAGATATATTATTATCAAGATTAATAAGATGAAACATAAAGAGAAGCACTTAAAGGCAGCAAGGCTCAAAGCAAAGGTAACATTCACAGGGAAGCCCTGAAGGCTTTTGTCTTACTTCTCAGCAGAAATGATGTTGGCAAGGAGGAAGTGGAATGACATGTTCAAAGCCTTGAAGGAGAAATATTGCCAACCAAGAATTACATATCCTGCAAAACTGTCTCTCAAATATGAATATGAAATTAAGAGGCTTGCAGATAAAAAGAAGCTTAGAGACTTTGCATAAACAAACAAAAGAAACTACAAGAAATACTGAAAGAAGTTTTTTACTCAGAACAACAAAACCATCAAGTATATATTTAAGGATGCAATGCAGGAAATGACATTAAGAATCCTACTCAGAAAAGCAACAAAACTGAATCAAAGTGACAATATTAAAAGAAGTGAACTAGTGAAGATATCACAAAAACTATGACCAGCCAGCCAAGTGCCATAGAGTCAGATCCAACAAAACTATGACACCATCACAATAAAAGGAGGGATATACTACAGTATTTATAGTCTTTTCACATGGAGAGGAAGTTAAAAAGATACAGAGAAGCTAAAATTGTGTTTAAACTCACAATATTAAGGGAGATCACAAAGGTAGCCATAAAGCACAATAGCAATGCAATATATCAAAACAAGGAAAGTTAAGATAGGAGTCTCAAAAACCATAAAAGCCAACACTGAAAAAGATGAAAAGTAAACCCATAAAGAAGAATGAGTGAGAACAGAATACTAAGAACAACATATCGGAGGTTGAGCACAAAGGATTTTCTGGCTAGAGATTAAACAAAATGCAGTAGAACAAAATGAAAAAATTAGCAAGCTATTTGAACTGATGGAACATCAATGATCTGAAATACAACAGATCAACAACAAAATCACAACAACAAAATCACAGAGTTAGATAATTCAATCCAAAGGCAAAAGAGTAGAATTGAACAGGCAGAAGTGAGACTCAGTGACCTTGAAGACAGAGTAACTGACACCAGCGCTTATGAGGTGAAATAAGAGAAAAGAGGAAGGAGAAATATTGAGAATGAAAAATGTGAAAAATGAAGAAGCATTAAGAAACAGGTGGGAATCCATTGAGGAACCATTTACATTGAATTGGAGCTCCTGAACAAGGGGGGGGGTGGTTAATGACAATATAGAGAGTATTGCTGTAGAGATGCTGACAGAAAACTTTCCTGAGATTATGAACAAAGACAGCATAGGTATCCAAGATGTTTATCAAATACCACAAAAGCTAGACCCAAAAAGAAAGACACCAAGACATAATATAATCAAGCTTAATAAGTTAAAACATAAACAGATGCTTCTGAATGCAGTAAGGCTCAAAGCAAAACTAACACTCTGAGGGAAACTCTGTAGGGTTTTTTCTGACTTTTAAGCAGAAACAATGCTGGCTATAAAACAGTGGGCAGACACATTCAAAGCCGTGAAGGAGAAAAATTTCCATCCAAGAATTATTTATCCTACAAAATAGTCTATAAAATATAGTGGTGAAATTAAGCCTTTTGAAGATAAAGAGAAGTTTAGAGACTTCGTAAAAACTAAACCAAAATTACATGAAACACTGAAAGAAGTTCTTCCCTTAGAAAAACTGAACTATTAAATGCGTATTTAAGGTAACAATTCAGGACACACCATCCAAAATTCTAATCAGTTAGGTAAGTCAGAAAACTTAATCAAAGCTATGGTACTATAATGAGGGAACCTGTGATCATATTATGACAACTGTAATACCAGCATGTTAAAAGAGGGATACACTGCAGTAGTTATAGTTGTTTTAGATGCAGAGGAAGTTTCAGAGTTATGCAGTAGTTAAAATTGGGTTTAATTTTAGTATGTTAAGGGGGGTAATACATGCAGCCATAAAGCAAATGAACAATGTGTTATATCAAAATAAGAAATACAATACAGGAGTCTTAATGAACACAAAACCAACACTGAAACAACAACTATAAAGAAGAATGCTCCAGAATAGAACATTACGAACAATATAGAAAACATCAACATAAAAATAATTGCATCAAAATGATGGTACTAAGCACATACCAATCAATAATTACACTGAATGTAAATCAACTGAACGCTACAGTAAAGAGACAGTTAGTAACATCCTGGATCAAAAGACAGGACACGTTTATACGTTGCTTACAAGAAACACACCTTAGACTTAAAGATATGAACAAACTGAAACTTAAAGGATAGAATAATACATACCAAGCTAACAATACACAAAGAAGAGCAGGTAGGGCAATACTAATCTCAGATAAAATAGATTTTAATGTAAAATCAACTATTGTGGACAAGGATGGTCACTATTTATTGCTGAAAAGTTCAATACTCAAGCAGGACTTAACAATATTAAATATTTATGCACCCAATACCAGAACACCTAAATACATTGAACGAATACTGACAACACACTGAAAAATGAGATAGATCATCCTACAATAATAGTTGGAGACTTCAACACTCTCCTTTCAGTTATGGATAGATCCTCCAGAAAAAAAGCTCAGTAAAGATGCAGAAAGATCTGATTGTAACAATCAACCAACTTGACCACATCGACATATACAGATCTTTTCATCCATCAATGAATAAGTACACCTTCTTCTCCAAAGCACATAAAATGTTCTCCAGAATAGAGTATGTGTTTGGTCATAAAGCAATTCTCCATAAAATCCAAACCATTGGTTTAATGCAAAGTATCCTCTCAGACCATAGAGCTATAAAAGTTGAAATCAATAACAGAAAATTCATAAGTAGAAATTCAAACTTATGGAAACTGAACAACACTTTGCTCAAAAAGACCTGGGTTATAGAAGAAATTAAAGATAAAAAAAAGAAATTTATGTAATCAAATGAGAATGAAAACACATCCTACCAGAATCTATGGAATACAGCAAAAGCAGTGCTCAGATATCAGTTTATCTCTGTAATTGCATACATCCAAAAAGCAGAAAGGTCCCAAATTACAGAACTGACTTTACACCTTGAAAAGCAGAAAGAGAGCAGCTGAAGAACACCTCAGTCACCAGAAGAAAACAGATTA
Source organism: Heterohyrax brucei (assembly GCA_028571685.1). Classification (NCBI taxonomy): domain Eukaryota; kingdom Metazoa; phylum Chordata; class Mammalia; order Hyracoidea; family Procaviidae; genus Heterohyrax; species Heterohyrax brucei. The sequence goes on along the minus strand of CM053146.1, from coordinate 5,152,396 downwards.
TACGGATTAGAGCAGAACTAAATGAATTAGAAAATAGAAAAACAATAAAAAAAATTAACAAGACTAAAAGCTGGTTCATTGAAAAGATCAACAAAATTGATAAACCATTGGCTAAACTTACAAAAGAAAAACAGCGGAAGATACAAATAACCCAATTAAGAAATGAGATGGGAGTTATTATAACTAACCCAGCTGAAATAAAAAATATCATAACAGAATTCTAACAGGTTTGGAAACCTAGGGGAAATGGACAAATTTCTAGATTCATACCACTCAACTAGATTATCACAAGAAGTAGATCAACTTAATAAATATATCACAAAGGAAGACATTGAAAACACCATCAAAAAATCTACCAATCAAAAAAAGTCCTAGCTCAGATGGCTTCACTGGAGAATTCTACCAAACTTTTAGAGAAGAGTTAACTCTGATACTATTAAGGCTATTTCACACTAGAGACAGGGATGAAATACCCCCAAATTCATTGCATGAAGCCAGCATAACCCTGATACCAAAGCCAGGGAAAGATCCCCCCAAAAAAGAAAATTACAGACTACTATCACTCATGGACCTAGCTGCAAAAATCTTCAACAAAATTCTAGCCAATAAAATTCAACAGCATACAAAAAAATCATTCATCATGATCAAGTTGGTTTCATTCCAAGTATGCAAGGCTAGTTCAACATCAGAAAAACAATTAATGTAATCAACCACATTAATAACACAAAAGATAAGAATCACCTGATTTTGTCAACTGATGTGGAAAAGGCATTTGACAAAGTTCAATGCCCATTCATGCTTAAAACTCCCAGAGAAACAGGAACAGAGGGAATATTCCTCAACACGATCAGTAGCATCTATGCAAAGCCAGCTGCCTTCATCATCCTGAATGGTGAAAGATTGAAAGAACTCCCTTTGAGAACAGGAACTAGACAAGGATGCCCAGTCTCACCACTTTTATTCAACATTGTGCTAGAAGTTCTAGCCAGAGCAACTAGACAAGATAAAGAAATAAAGAGCATCTGTATTGGCAATGAAGAAGTCAAAATCTCCCCATTTGCAGATGATATGACTGAATATGCACAGAATCCTATAGAATTCACATTAAACTACTGAAAGTAATAGAGGAGTTCAGCAAAGTGTCAGGATATGAGATAAAAGTAAATTAGTAGGAGTCCTTTATATCAACACAGAGATCATTGAAGAAGAAATCACGAAATCACCAGCCTTTTATACTATTTACTATAGCCCCCAAGAAGATAAAAATATCTAGGAATAAATCTAACTAGAGAAGTAAAAGACCTATACAAAGAGAACTACAAGACCTTACTGCAAAAAACTAAGGGAGACTTACATAAATGGAGAATCTTACCTTGCTCATTTATAGGAAGACTTAACATTGTGAAAATGACTATTTTACCCAAAGCGATCTACATATACAATGTAATCCCAATACAAATTCCTGTGTCATTTTTTAATGAGATGGAGAAACGAATCACCAAATTTGGAAAGGGCAGAATCCCTGAATAAATAAAGCATTACTGAAGAAGGTGAACACAGTGGGAGGCCACATACTACCTGACCTTAGAACCTATTACACTGCCACAGTAGTCAAAACAGCCTGGTACTAGTACAAAAAGAGATATATAGACCAACGGAACAGAATTGAGACCCAAGAAATATCACCAGCCTCTTACACACAGCTGACATTTAAGAAAGTCCTCAAATTATAAACTGGGGAAAAAACAGTCTCTTTAACAAGTGGTGTTGGCAAAATTGGATATCCATCTGCAAAAAACTGAAACAAAATCCATATATCACACTTCACAAAGAAACTATCTCTAATTGGATAAAAGACGTAAATATCAAACATAAAACAATAAAGATCATGCAAGAAGAAATAGAACCAAGAAGCCAAGCCAAGTGCCATTGAGTCAGATCTGACTCAGAGCCAAGAAAGAGAGTTATAATGCACAGCTTAGATAGACTTCAAAATCTGACAAAGTCCAGCCAACAGATGACAAAATACATAAATAGGAACTACTAAGAATCACTTATGCTCTTTCAAAGACTATCAAAAAAATTAAACTTACCACCTACAGAATGGTAAAAAATATTTGACAACTACATGTTGGACCAATGATCTCCATAATCTACATGTTGGACCGATGTTCTACAAGGTACTGCAAAATATCAACAAGAAAAAGATAAATAACTCAATTAAGCAGAGGGCAAAGCAGACAGACACTTCACTAAAGAGGACACCCAGGCAGCAAAAAGACACATGAGGAAATGCTCACAAGCATTAGCTATTAGAGAAATTCACATCAAAATTACAGTGAGATACCATCTCACCCCAACAAAGTTGTCCATGATTCAAAAAACATAAAACAACAAAAGCTGGAGAGGCTGTGGAGAGCTTGGAACACTTCCACACTGCTGGCAAGATTGCAAAATGGTGCAACCTCTTTGGAAAGGAATTTGTTGCTTCCTTAAAATGCTGGAAATAGATATACTATTTGATCCAGTAATTCCACTGCTCAGAATATATTCTACAGAATCAAAGACAGTCACATAGACAGGTACATGCATACAAATGTTTATTACAGCATAGTCCATAAGAACAAAAGGTAGGAATCAACCTGGATGTCCAAAGACAGACAAAAGATTAACAAACTGTGGTATATACAGTTAATGGCACACTAAGCAATGCTAAAGAACAGTGATGATTTCAGGAAGCATCTCATAACCTGGATTCAAATGGAAGACATAATGCTGAGTAAAATCAGTCAGTGGCACAAAGACAAATATTATATGTGACCCCTACTGTAAGGACTTAAAAATAGACTTACGTACAGAAGAAAAGACTCTTTGCAGGGAGGTAGGGAGAGGGCTGGTCATAGATTAGATAGTTGAAAGATATTTGATTGGGTGAAAGCGGTGATAGCACACAAGTTGAAAGAAGATCAAGTTAACTGGACTTCAACATAAACTGAAAATTTTTCTAATCTTAACCCAATATTGCAAGGATAGAGTATTAGGGGCAGGGGTCTGGAGACCATGCTGTCAAGAGAGTCTAAGACCACTTGACATAACTAGGCCATTGCTAAGAGAGTCTTCTGCACCCCATATTGGTGAGTGGTGTCTGGGGTCTTAAAAGCTAGCAAGCTGCCATCTGTGCTACACCAAATGGTCCCAACTCATCCAGAACAGATAATCACCAAGAACAACAAAGACACAAGGATAAAAGAGCCCAGGAGACAGAAGGACCCATGTGAATGGGTGACTGTATCAATATGTGATCAGAAAAACCAGATGGTGACCAGTCACCACCAAAGACAGCTGTGATAGGACACACAGAGTTGAGTCCCAGTGTCAACACAAGAAAAAGAGGGGTACACCTCAAGAACTTCACTAGAAGACCACAACTGATGGTCTAGCAGCATAGGGTCCCTCTGGTAGCATGACCACTAGACTTGATGCTGCCCCTGACCATAAAACATTAATGAGGTCAACTTTTCAGACAGGAATGGACTGGACTCAGTGACACAATGTGACCATGTTTGTGTATACTTTATGGCTCTATGCATGTATAAGATGCTGTCCTGAATGCCTTTTACTGGTGGGGAGAGGAGAGGGTGTAGAGGATGGGATGGTAGATTGTTAAGAGGATATGACATATATAGAATGGAAGGGAGGAGTGTACTGTTACTGGGCTAGAAGAGCAGAGGGAGCTGCAAATAGATAGGCATGTAAATTTGATTTGGATCTTATTCTTTCACTTAATCACAATTAAAAAAAGAAAAAAGATTCATTGGTAATTAAGCCAAAGCCAAGTGCCGTCGAGTCGGATCCGATTAGTAGTCATTATAATGAGAAAGTGGGATACAAAGAAGATGGATCAGTAGTAGGAAAACATGGCCTTGGAAGAAATGACTGTGAAGATAGAGTTATGGAATTTTGCAAGAGCAATGATTCCTTCATTGCAAATACATTTTTTTCCGAGTAACATAAATAGTTACTAATATGTGAATCTCACCAGATGGAATACACAGAAATCAAATTGACTACATTTGTGGAAAGAGACTTCGGAGAGGCTCAATTATCATTAGTCAAAACAAGGCCAGGGATGACTGCAGAACAAATCACCAGTTGCTCATATTCAAGCTGAAGCTTCAAAAAGTTAGAGCAAGTTCATGAGAGCCAAGATACAATTTGTGTATACTGTGTCTGAATTTGGAGACAGTATCAGGGATAGATTTGATGCATTTAATTCTAACAATTTGAGAACAGATGAGCTAAGGAATGCTATCAAGAATATCTTACATGGTGGCTATCACTGGTGGTGGCTGGGTACAATCTGGTTTTTCTAGTCACAAGTCGATATAGACTTCCACTCATGTGGGTCTCTCTGTCTTCTGGATTCTCTGTCCCCATGTTGTTATGGACCTTGGTGATCATCTGCTCTTGCTAAGTTGGGACCACGTGATGTACCCTCAGATGGCAGCTTGGCAGCTTTTAAGACCCTGGACGCCACGCACCGATGTGGAATGTGGTAAGTCCTCATTAGCAAAAGCTAGTTGTGCCAATTGACTTTGGTTTCCCCTGAGAGCATGGTCCCTGGCTCCCCGCCCCAGCTACCCTGTCCTTGCAATATTGGGTTAAGATGGGAGGAGTACACAAGTTGTGTTGAAGTCCCGTTAATATTAATCCTCTTACTAATGTGTGCTGTCACCAATGTCACCCAACCAAATTTCTAATGACTATCTAATCTAAACCCTCCTTACTCACCCTCCCGCCCTCCCCACCGTTGAAGTCTTTTCTGTTATGCATGAGTCTGCTTTTAAGTTCTTATCGTAGCGGTCTCATACAATATTTGCCCTTCTGTCGCTGACTACTTTCATTCAACATAATGTTGAATGAAAGGTTAAGTTGAAATCAGGTTAAGAACAAAGCTGAGTCTCACTGGCAACACAAGTATAAATAGCGGTGCACCCTGAGATCTCCACTAAAAGACCACAAATGATGGTCCAGGGACTTTGAAGTTCCTCTGGGAGCATGGCCCCTGGCCTTGATGCTGCCCCTGTCCATAAATCATAATGAAGGTCAACTTTTTGGACAGCAATGGATTGGACTTAGTGATGCAGAATGACCATATTGTGTGGATACCTTTATTGTTCTAGGCATCTGTAGGAGGTCATCCTGTTAACCTCATACTGGAGGAAGGGGAATGGGTAGAGAGGAGAAGATAGGAGACTGTTGGGAAGATAAGACATGTATGGAGCAGAGAGGAAGAGTGTGCTGTCACCATGCAGGTAGAGCAGTGGAAGCTGTGTGTAGGTCAGCACGCAAATTTGTATAGGAATATACATTTTCATTCAGTCATAATAACAATAATAAAAAGAATACCATACATGAAGAAAGCAAGAAGTCATTAAAAAGACAGGAAAGAAAGAAAAGCCCCAAGTGGAAGTCAGAAGAGTTCTCAGAACTTGTTCTTAAACAGAGAGCAGCTAAAGGGGAACAGAAGAAATGATGAAGTAAAAGAGCTGAGCACAAGATTCCAAAGGCTGGCTTAGGAAGACAAAGTAAAGTATTATAACTAAATGTCTAAAGATATGCAGTTTATAAAATCCAAAGAGAATATGGTCAGCATTTCTCAAGCTGAAAGAACCTAAGAAAAATTCAAAACATGAGTTGCAATGTTGACAATTTCTATAGGGGAAATATTTAACAATTCAGTATCCATTGAAGATAGAGGAAATACACAGAGTCACTAAATCAAAGACAGCTGGTCACGATTCAGCAGTTTCAGGAGGTGACATATGATCAAGAACTGATGGTACTGAAGGAAGAAGTCCAATGCTCAATCAAAGCTTTGGAGAAAAATAAAGCTCCAGGGACTGATGGAATACCAGTTGAAATGTTTCAACAAACAGATGCGGTGCTGGAGCATGTACCTTATCTATGTCAATAAATTTGGAAGAGAGCTACCTGACCATTCAGCTAGAAGAGTTCCATATTTGTACCCATTTTAAAGAAATATGATCCAACAGAATATATAAAGCATTGAACAAAATCACTAACATCACACAGAAAACTTTGCTGATGATCACTGAAAAACTGTTTCGGAGCACATCAACATGGAACTGCCAGAAGTTTAAGAATTCAGAAGAGGGTTCAGAAGAGAATGTGGAATTAAGGATACCATTGCTGATGTCAGATGGATTTTGGCTCAACACAGAGAATACCCAAAAGAGTTTTATTGACTACACAAAGCCACTCAACAGTGTGGATCACAACAAATTATGGATAAAATTGCTAAGAATGCTAATCTCAAAATACTTGATTGTGCTCCTGAGGAACCTGTACATAGGTAAAGTGGCAGTCATTAGAAAAGAAAAATGACATACTGAGTGTTTTAAAGTCAAGAAAGGTGGGTGGCAGAGATGTTTCCTTTCAGTAAACTTACTAATTCTGTATACTGAAAACAATAATCTGAGAAACTGGACTATATGAAGAAGAATGTGGCATCAGAACTGAGACAGACTCATTAGCAGCCTGTGATATGCAGTGACACAACCTTGCTTGCTGAAAGTGAAGTGGACTCGAAGTACTTACTGATGAAGATCAAAGACTAGTCTTCAGTATATATAAGAACTTATCATAAAGGAAACAAAAATCCTTACAAATGGACAACAAACAACATCATGATATATAGAAAAACCATTGAATATGTCAAAGATTTTATTTTACTTGCATCTACAATCAATGAACATAGATGCAGCAGTCAGTAAATTGAACTACATATTGCATTGGACAAATCTGATGAAAAAGACCTTTTTAAAGTGTTGAAAAGCAAAGATGTAGCTTTGAGGGCTAAGATGCACCTATCACAACCACGGTGTTTTCAGTCACCTCATATGCATGTAAAAGCTGAACAATCAGTAAGGAAAACCAAAGAATAACTTATGTCTTTGAATTACAGTGTTGGTCAAAAATACTGAATATGCTATAAGCTGCCTGAAGAAAGAACGAATCTGTCTTGGAAGACATACAGCCAGAGTGATTATTAGAAGTCAAAGATAGGGAGACTTTCTCTTACACGCTTTGGACATGTTTTGGGGAGAGATCAGTTCCTGGAGAACAATGTTCTGCTTAGTAACATAAGCCAGCCAAGCCAAGTTCTATCGAGTAGTAAAGTAAGATCAGTTAAAGAAAGGAAGCCCCTCAGAGTTATATGTTAACACAGTGGCTGCAACAAGTTTGAAGCAAAGCAATGATTATAAGGTCTGGGGAGTTTTTCTTCTGTTGTACTTAGGGTCACTATGAGTTGAAAAGCTATTTAATGGCACCTAAAAACAACCAAAATGACCAAGGTAGTTAGTTTCCTATTAATTTACCATTATGATGGATAACCTTGAATTAGTTTTGTAATTTTAAATAAACTTTTCAGTTTGTATTCCCCAAATGAACTGTGGTCACAATGTATTATTTTTAATAAATTAGTAGATTTTATTTATGATTAATATGGTTTTGGTAATTATTATTATGGGAGATTTTTGTAACAGAGTTCATTCTCTTCTATGTATTTTTTTGTATATTTTACTTCATTGTCTTCATCAGTTATTAGTACAATGAGTAAAATGTTCAGATTTAAGTTTATAGTTCAATCAATTTTTATAAATACATTTATTTAGATATGTGTACAGCTCAAGATACAGAAATTTCCATTACTTTGGAAAGTTCCCTTGTGTTGGTTTCCAATTAACCCTACTCTGCCTCGAACAAAACACTGATACAATGTCTGTTATAACTGCCAGTTTTTTTTAGTCTAGAATTTCACCTAAATGCTGCCAAACATTTTGTGATTTGTTGTCTGGCTTTTTTTCATTCAGAAAATCCTTTTGAAATAGACAGTGTTACTTTGTGTACCTTCTGTTTCATCACTAAGCAGCCTTTCCTTGTGTGGCGAACCCCAGTTGGTTCCTCCATTCTGCTGTCGGTGGCCACTGGGTCCGTTTTCAGTGCACTTCTGCTGTTGCTACTGCTATCGTTGTTAGCAATAAAGCTGCTTTTACAGCATGTTTTATAGTTGTAATTTCTTTCGCATAAATGTCTATGAGTGGATTTACTTGATAGTAGGGTAAATATGTGTTCAACATTTCAAATAAACATACAAGAAAATCCTCACATTGGCTTTTAAATGCAAAATCTAAACCCACTGTTTGCAGATACTGGTGTTAAAACTCAGATCACATCTTGTAGAGCAGTGAACTAGGATTCAAACTCAGGTCTTCCTGACTGTAAAATCTTTGCTTATTCCATTGTACCACACTAACACTGCCAGGCATTATGAAAAAAAAAAAATGTATATGTATTAGAAAGAGAAAGTTTTGTTTTCTTTTTGTTTGTTTTCTTAGGCAGCGTGGGATTCAGAAAGACATTCTGTTTTCAGTTGAAATGTGATACATTAATCCTCAGATTGGTCAATGTGAAACCCCTTTAAGTTAAATTTCTTTGAGTATAGACATGAATAGATATTTTTGTGTTAGCTAGTGTGCATGTGTGTATGTTTTGGTGGTGGTGTTGGTATGACTGATAGGTCTCCACATGGACATGAAAGGGCAAGGGATAGCTGTAGTAATAACAGGCCAACAACAATCTTTCCTGGAGCATTTTCCAAGGAAAGGAAGGGAGCCAATCATTTCTTCTTACACACTCCTCTTTAGTGCTTGGTTTCATTGCTTAGATCTTCTCAAAGCTCTCTGAGTGAATTTGTCACTCTAACAGTATTTCAGAGGATCCCTGGCACAGTGGTTCAGTGCTCAGCTGCTAACTGGAAGTTCAGCTCTTTGAACCTATCACACTTTATGAGGGAGAAAGCTGTTACACTGTATTTCCATAAAGATTACAGAATGGTTCTAGTCTGTTATCTTTTCATTATTGCAGAGTGAGTATAAAAGGGGGCCTTCCATGATAATGGAGGAGCACATCACACTTACACTTATTTTGAACTTAAAAAGTCTCACTTCTTTTGGACGAATGTCTGGGTTAAATAATGGTACAGAATGAAATGACAGTAATATGCTCCTTTTCCCTCACTTTGCTAGAGAAAGGAGAACAGTCAAGAGGCAATGCCTGAAAGCATCTAACTCCTATTGGATGTGACAACTTTTAACCTGCAATCAGTTGTTCCTTAAAGTTAACTATGATAATCTTTTTTCTCCTTCTTTGTATTACTAGATGCTGAAATGGTACCTAAGCCCAAGTGCCCAAGAACTACAGGAAGACATTCTTTCTTGCAAATCTTCTTTGAAATCTTGGGGAGCTCTGCAAAAAGAAGAAAAAATATGAACTTTGGGTTTAGAGTGAATATGCAGTGAAGTTAATAGCTTTTGTTTGTTTTAATTAAAAAAAAAACATGTTAGAGTATTCTCTGAATGTCTATTGTGTCTGGAATTGTTCCACACATCATTTTTAAATGGCTACATTTTACTTTTATTTATTTTATTGTTATTTTTAATTTTATTGTATTTTAGGTGAACATTTACAGTACAAATCAGTTTATAAGAGGCTGGTGATATTTCTAGGTCTCAATTCTGTTCCATTGATCTATATGTCTATTTTTGCGCCAGTACCAGTCTGTTTTGACTGTCGTGTCAGTGTAATAGGTTCTAAGGTTAGGTAGTGTGAGGCTTTCCACTGGGTTTCTCTTCTTCAGTAGTGCTTAGTTTATCTGAGGTTTCTTCCCTGTCTAAACAAAGTTACTGATCTGTTTCTCCATTTCATTAAAAATGATAGTGGAATTTGTATTGGGATTGCATTATATATGGATAGTTTTGGGTAAAATAGACATTTTTACAATGTTTGGTCTTCCCATGCATGAGCAGGGTAGATTTCTATACTTGTGTAAGTCTCTTTTGATTTCTTGCAGTAAGGTTTTGTAGTTCTCTCTGTATAGGTCTCTCATTTCTCTGGTTAGATTTATTCCTAGGTATTTTACATTCTTTGGGGCCATAGTAAATGGTTTTGCTTTGCTAATTTCCTCTTTGATGATCTCTTCATTGGAGTCAAGGAATTCTACTGAATTACTTATGTTTCACTTATATCCTGATACTTTGCTGAATATTTCTATTAGTTCCAGTAGTTTATTTATGGATTTTTTTAGGATTCTGTGCATACACAATCATATCATCTGCAGATAAGGAGATTTTTACTTCTTCTTTGTTGATGTAGTTGATTTTTATTTCTTTGTCTTTTCTACTTGCTCTGGCTAGAACCTCTTGAATAATGTTGAATGAAAGTGGTGACAGTGAGCATCCTTATCCATTTTCCATTTTCAGCAGAAATTTTTTCGGTCTCCCTCTATTCAGGATGACATAGGCTGTTGGCTTTGCATAGATATCACTTATTGCATTGAGGGATTTCTCCTCTATTCATGTTTTGCTGGGAGTTTTTAACATGAATGGGTATTGGACTTTGTCATATGCCTTTTCTGCATCAGTGGACAAAATCAGGTGATTCTTATCCTTCGAGTTATTTAGTTGGTCGATCTCATTTTTTTTTTCCCTAGTGCTGAACCAGTCTTGCATCTCTGATATAAATCCAACTGGTTATGATGAATTATTTTTTTGATATGTTGTTTTGTTGAATATTTTTGCATCCAGATTCATGAGTGATATTGGTCTTTAATTTTCTTTTATTGTGGGATATTTCCCTGGCTTTAATATCATGATTATGTTGGCATCATAGAATGAATTTGGGAGTATTCTGTCCTTTTCTACACTGTGAAATAGGCTCAGTATTGTTGGAATTAACTCCTCTCCAAAAGCTTGGTAGAATTCTCCTGTGAAGCCATCTGGGCCAGGACTTTTCTTGGTTGGTATTTTTTTGATTACCTTTTCAATCTCTTCTTTTGTGATGGTTTTATTAAATTATTCTACTTCTTGTGATAATTTTGACAGGTGATTGAATCTAGAAACCCTAGTGGTGTAGTGGGTTAAGACCTACATCTGCTAACTAGAAGGTTGACAGTTCAAATCCACCAGGCAATCTTTGGAAACTCTATGGGGCAGTTCTACTCTGGCCTATAGGGTCACTATGAGTCAGACCTGCCTTGATGGCAGTGGGGTTTTCTGGTTGAATGTGAATCTAGAAATTTGTCCATTTCCTCTATGTTTTCAAATCTTTTGTGAGTATAGTCTTTCACAGTATTCTGTGATGATACTTTTGATTTCGGTTGGCCCTGTCATCTCATTTCTTATTTGTTTATTTGTTTTCTCTGCTGTTTTTCTTTTGTAAGTTTAGCCAACAGTTTATCAATTTTGTTGATCTTTTCAAAGAACCAGCTTTTAGTTTTGTTAATTTTTTCAATTATTTTTCTATTCTCTAATTCATTCAGTTCTGCTATAGTCTTTATTATCTGTTTTTTTTCTTTCAGTACCTGAGGGGTTCCTTTGTTGTTTGCTTTCTACTTGTTCAAGTTGTAGGGTTAATTCTTTGATTTGGGCTATTCCTACCAGAAGTGTGCACTTATAAATATAAATTGACCTCTGAGCACTGTTTTTGCTGTACCCGTAGATTCTGGTAGGATGTGTTTTCATTCTCATTTGAGTTCATAAATTACTTTATTGAATCCTGATTTCTTCTATAACCCATGGATTTTTGACTAAGGTGTTGTTCACTTTCCATGAGTTCATGTTTTTTCTGCTATTGATTTCAACTTTTCTCATTAAGATCCGTGGTTCCCTACTGTTAATATTTTAACTTTCACTGAGTTTTATGACTTCCCTAATTGAGACTTTGGATGCTGTGTTCTACATTGCCTCCTTAATTATACAACTGATGTTATTGTTGTTTTTCTAAACAAAGAGTTTTTTTTTCAGTGTTTCTTGTAGTTTGGTTTGGTTTTTACAGTGTGTCTAAAGTTAAGTATATCTGTGAATGTCTTAATTTTATCTTCACATTTGAGAGAAAATTTTGCAGGATATATAATTCTTGGTTGTAAGTTTTTCTCCTTCAAGGTTTTGAATGTGTCATTCCACTGCCTTGTTGCCAACACAGTTTCTGCCACTTAAGTCAGACAAAAGCCTACTGGGCTTCCCTTTGTACTCTAGTTTTGTTTTAAGACTTGCTTCCTTTAAGAGTCATTCTTTTATGTTTCATTTTATTAAGTTTACAATATGTCTTTCTGTCTCTCTCTTCAGGTTTTGTTTTTGTGGTGTTCAATAAGCATCTTGAATGTCTATGTTCTCTTCTCTCATAATTTCAGGGACATTTCTGTAAGCAATTCTTCAACAATTCTCTCTGCATTTTCTGCTATTCCTCCCTGTTCAGGAACTCCAATTATTCATACATTATTCCTCTTTGTAGAGTCCCACATACTTCTTAATGCTCCTTCCTTTTTCTTATTTATTTTCTCTGAGCTCTCCTCATAAATGCTGGTTTCAGCTGCTTTGTCTTCAGTCACACCAACTTTACCTTCCAGCTTCTCAGTCCTGCTCTTTTGGCATTGCATTGAATTGTCCAAATTTGTAATTTCGTTATTCATCTGCTGGATTTCAGGTTGTTGATATTCCCTCAGTTAGTATAGCTTACTTAATTTCATTTTGTTATGTTGCATTTTGTTTAACCCCTGGGAGGGCTGTACATATAATTCTTTTGTATCCTGCCTCCAATAATTTCAGAAAAATATCTTCATCTGGGAAGTTGTTTGAATCTTTATTTGGGGAGTTTACTGGAGCTATGGTGGTCTGCTTCTTCAAATGGCTAGATATTGACTGTTGTCTTCACTCCATCTAGAAGCTGTTCAGTTTCTCCAGTATTACACCAATAGGAGCTGTGGCATAGTTATAAGAACTGAGTGAGTAAGGGGATTGCTTGATTTGGTCACTAGTTGCTACTGTGTTCTTTAGGTACAGCTGACTTATGTATAGCTTCTTTGTCAGTGTAGATTCTGTCTAGCCCTATGGTGCTTTTAGCCTGAATGGCTGGCTCTATTTAGACCTTCAGGTGTGGCAGGTCCTGTCTGTGACTGATTAAGGTAGTGAGCTACTTGTCCATGCAGTCACTGTTGCTCAGTGTGGGAATTAGCCTCAACTGAGCCCTCAGGCAAGACCGATTTCACCTCTCACCTGACCAAGATGACATCCCATCCAACTCACCTGTTACTGTGAGTCAGCAGAACCTATGACACATCTCAGAGAAGAGAGGTGAGAAGGATACAGGCATCTTCAGTCACTCACCACCTCTAGGTTATCAAAATGCAGCTGTCCCAAGCACAGTCTTTCTGCTGCGGGATATGCTGTTTCCTTAGGCACTGCAGATCAGCAAAGCAGCCAGGCTGTGCCAGGCTAACAATCTTGGCAGACACAGTTCCAGCTTCTGGCCAACCAAGAAGGCATCCCTCCCTACAATCCTACTAGAAACCATGCTAGCAGAAGCAGTACTCACTGTGCCGCTGTCTTGTCACCAACAAGGTATTTTTCCTCTTCCTTTTGTGCTATCCAATCTGATCACTACACACTTGACCTTGGAGATCCCAGAAAGTCTACGCTTCTCCTTTCAATGACTATTCTAGGCCATTTGTAAGTGCTTCAAGTCCTCTTCACTTTCAGTAACCAAGATTGTATCATCAGCATGTCGCAGGTTATTAATGAGTCTTCTCCCAATCTTGATGCCCTGTTTTTCATCATATCGTACAGCATCTCAGATTGTTTTATTTTATATACAGCTTGAATAAGTATGGTGAAAGGATACAAACCTGGTGCACATCTTTCCTGACTTCAAAACACTCAATGTTCCCTTGTTCTGTTCCGACAACTGCCTGTTAGTTAAGATACAAGTTTCTCATGAACAAAGTCAAGTATTTTGGAATTCCCATTCTTCACAATGTTATCCATTATTGATTATGATATTACGATCCACACAGTTGAATTCCTTAGCATAGTCAATAAAACACAAGTAAACCTCCTTCTGGTATTTTCTGCTTTCAGCCAAGATCCATCTGTCATCAACAGCGGTATCTCTGGCTCCCCATCCTCTTCTGAATTCTGCCTGAATTTCTGAAGTTCCCTGTTGATTTATTGCTACAGCCACTTCTGAATGATCTTCAACAAAATTTTATTTGCCTGTGGAATTGATGCTATTATTTCATAATTTCTGCTTTTATGTGGATAATCTCTCCTGGGAATCAGCATAAACAAAGATCTCTTCCAGTCTGTTGGCCAGGTAGCTGTCTTCCAAGTTTCTTGGCATAGACAAGTGAGCACTTCAGTGTTGCATCCTTTTTTTGAAATATCTCAGTTGGTATTCCATTAATTATTAGAGCCTTGTTTTTAGCCAATGCTTTCAGCACAGCTTGGATTTCTTGTTCTAATTGTATTAAGCTTTGACTTGGTTCTTCATCATATGTTACCATCTAAAATGATTGAATGTTTACCAATTCTTGGCACAGAGATTCTGTCTATTATTTTTATCATCTTTTAATGTTTACTGTGTTATTTATTGATTTCCCTGTTTGTTGTTGTTGGTTGGTGCTGTTGAGTCAGTACCAACTCATGGTGACCCTATGCACAGCAGAAGGAAACACTGCCCTGTCTTGGGCCATGACCACAATTGTTTTTATGCTTAAGCTTATTGATGCAGCCACTATGTCAATCTATCTTGTTGAGGATCTTCCTCTTTTTAATTGACTGTCCATTCTACCATTCCTTCTCCAGGAATTCTCCTGACAACATGTCCAAAGTATGTAAGACACAGTTTTGCTATCTTTGCTTCCAAGGATCACTCTGGTGGTACTTTTTCCAGAACAGATCTGTTGATCCTTTTGGCAGTCCACTGTGATGCAAAACTCTGCTCCAGCACCACAGTTCAAAGGTGTCAGTTCTTCTGTCTTCTGTATTCATTGACGAGTTTTTGCATGCATAGAGTGTGATTGAAAATACCATGGCTTGGGTCGGGCACACTTTAGTCTTTACTTTTTAACATCTTAAGGAAGTCCTTTGCAGCAGATTTTCCTGATGTAATGTTCTTTTTGTTTTCTTAACTGCTGCTTCTATGGGTGTTGATTGGGGGCACAAGTAAAGTAAAACCCTTGACAACTTCAATCTTTTTTCTAATTATGGCAATGTTTCTTACTGGGACAGCTGTAAGGATTTTTGTTTTCTTGATGTTGAGGTATAACTCATACTGAAGGCTGTGATCTTTGATCTTCATCAGTGTTTCAAATACTCTTCACTTCCAGCAAGCAGGGTTATGTCATCTATATAATTCAAGTTGTTAATGAGTCTTCCACCAATTCTGGTGTTTATTCTCCTTCATATAGTCCAGCTTCCTGGATTATATCTTCAGCATACAGACATAAAAGGTGTGGTGAAAGCGTACAATCCTGTCACACATTTTTCCTGACTTTAAACCATGTCACATCCCCTTGTTCTGTTCACACAGCTACCTGTTGATGAACATACAGATTCTTCAGGAACACAAGTAAGAGTTCTGACATTCCCATTCTCTGCAATGTTAGCCATAATTTGTTATGATCCACACAACTGAATGCCTTTGCATGGTCAATGGAACACAGGTAAACATCTATCTGGTGTTCTCTACTTTCAGCCAAGATCCATCTGACATCAGCGATGTCATCACTGGTTCCGTGCCCTCGTCTGAATCTGGCTTGAACTTCTGAAAATTCCCTATCAATATACTGTTACAGTCAGTTTTGAATGATCGTTAACAAAATTTTACTTTGCATACACTGCTAATGATATTGTTTAATAATGCCAGTATTCAGTTGGATTGCCTTTCTTGGGAATGGACATAAATATGGATCTCTTCTAGTTGATTGGCCAGGTAGCTGTCTTCCAAATTTCTTGGCATAGATGAGTGAGAACTGCCACTCACTCACTCAACAAATGATGCACTCATTTGCTGAAATATCTCAATTGATATTCCATCAATTCCCAGAGGCTTGCTTTTCACCAGTGTCTTCAGTGTAGCTTCACCTTCTTCCTTCAGTACCATTGCTTCCTGATCATATGCTACATCTGAAAATGGTGGAACATTGACCAGTTCTTTCTAGTATAATGACTCTGCATATTTCTCCCATCTTCTTTTGATGCTTCCTAAGTCATTTAGTATTTTTCCCATGGAATTCTTCACTACTGCAACTCTATATTTGAATTTTTTCTTCAGCTCTTTCAGCTTGAGAAATGCAGAATATGTTCTTCCCTTTTGGTTTTCTATTTTCAGCTCTTCGTGCATGTCATTGTAATACTTTATTTTGTGCTCTCAAACTGCCCTTTGAAATCTTCTGTTCAGTTCTTTTATTTCATTTTTCCTTCCTTTTGCTTGAACTGCTTAACATTCAAGAGCCAGTTACAGTATCTCTTCTAACATCCAGTTTGGTCATTTCTTTCTTTTCTGTGTTTTTAAAGAGCTCTTGTTTTCTTAATGGATAATGTCTTTGATGTCATTTTACAATTCATCTGGTCTTCAATTGTTAGTGTTCAACACATCAAATCTGTTCTTGAGATTGTCTCTAAACTCAGGTGGGATATACACAAGGTCATATTTTGGTTTTCTTGGACTCATTATAATTTTCTTCAATTTTAATTTGAATTTTCATTTTAATGCCTGGTGGTCTGTGCTGCAGCAAGCATCTGGTCTAGTTCTAACTGCTGATATTGAACTTTTTTTCATCATCTTTTCTATAAAGGTAGTCAAATTGATTCCTGTGCGTACCATTCACAAGGTCACTGTGTATAGTCACCATTTGTGTTGGTAAAAAAGTTATTTGCAATGAAAAAATGGTTGGTCTTGCAAAATTCTATCATGCATCTCCAGCATCATTTCTGTCACCAAGGCCATATTATCCAACTACCGATCCTTCTTTGTTTCCAACTTTTGTGTTCCAGTCACCAGTAATTATCAGTGCATCCTGATGCATGTTCAATCAATTCTGGACTGCAGAAGCTGGTAGAAATATGCAGTTTTTTTTTCACCTTAACTTCAGTGGTTGGTGTGTAAATTTGAAAAACAGTTCTTCCATATTAACTGTCCTTCCTTATAGTCATGTTAATTGTCCTTATGGATATTATCCTATCACTGACAACACTGTACTTAAAGACAGGTCTTAAAATGTTCTTTTTGATAATCAACACAACACCATTCCTCTTCAAGTTTTCATTCCCTACATACCAGACCACATGATTGTCTGCTCCAAAATGGCCACTATCATTCCGTTTCAGCTCAGTAATACTTAGATATTGAAGTTTAGTATTCCTTTACACTTTTGACATTTTCCAAATTTCCTAGATCCATGCTCTGTTCATTCCACTCTCCAATTATTAATAGATGTTTGCAGCTGTTTCTTCTTATTTTGAGTCAAGCCACATTGGTAAATGAATGTCCCCAAAGCTGCACTAAATCTGTATTTTTAAGATCAACTCTGCTTTGCAGAGGTAGCTCTTCTCCAGCTATATTTTGCATGTCTTCCAACCTGAAGGGCTCACCTTCTGGAACTATATTAGACAATATTCTGCTGCTGTTCATAAAGTTTTCACTGGCTAGTTTTTTCAGAAGTAAACCACCAAGCCCTTTTTCCTAGTGCATGTTAGTCTGGAACCTCAGCTGAAACCTGTCTACCATAAGTGACCCTGCTGATATTTCAATGTTGGTGGCATAGCCTCCAACATCACAGTGATAGTCAAGCCCTCACAGCATGAAAGACTGACACACACATGAGGGTAGCTCATTACAGGTGGATGGATCTACATCTGGGTTTTTTATTCTGTCCCATTCATCTATAGGCCTGTCCTTGTATCAATACCAGCTGCTTTGGGTATCATGGCTTTATAATAGGTTCTGAGATCAGGTAGTGTGAGACCTCCTACTTTGTTCTTTTGCTTCAGTAATGCTTTACTTATCTCACATGTTTAGGCTGCATTTTCTAGAGAGTTACAAGCAGTAAAAAATATAAATATATGTAGAGAAATATTCATATAAAATAAATAGCTCTCAATTGCAGGGGCTGGAATATCAAAAGGCTATGGGACGATAGAGGCTACTCCTCACTACATGGCAAAAAGAGCTGGGAAACCCAAGACTGGAAGGTCAGCGAGGAGGAGTCTTGCACATAGCCTGCGAAGACTGACAAACTCCAAGATATGTAGGTAAGACCACTAGTAAACTATTGGCTCAAGTCCCAAGAACTGAAGGTCAGGTGAACAGGAGCCAACTGCAGGATCCAGTATAAGCAAAATACTTTGATCCTTGCCCGAATGTCTACTTATAGTCAATGCAAGCCACAGACCCAAGGAAATTCATAGTTAATCCCATCATGGAGGTGATCACAATATCATATATCTGTCAAACTACATCCTAACTTCCTTTTTAATGAGAATCATGGTTCAGCCAATTTGACACATTATCTAACCATCACATGGGGCCTCTTTCTTTTCTGTGTAAAGGCGGTCAAGGTGAAAATGTCAATTATGTGCAAAGATACATGAAGTTGACAACTAAGTCTGGGAACTTAATTGTTCTAAGTGTAATATAGCTCATTGTTGATTATCACTATGGTCACCTTCGAAGTACTCCACTTTGGAAGCTATGTGCTGATGCCAGCATCTAGTCCACCCTTAAAAGCAATTTTGGAACTCTTTAGGGAACGGCCATTGTGCATGGTGGTAAAGTGGCAAGTTCACCATCTTAATCATATAGTTATCTGTGAAGGAGTTTTTAGCCAGTAAACAAATAATCACATTGGAACACCCTTCCTACTCACCTGATTTGGCCCTCAATGAACTTCTTCTTTACCTAAAGATAAAGGAAATATTTCAAGGAAGATATTTTAATGATATCAAGGGTAATATGATGACAGCTCTGATGACTATTCCAGAAGAAGAGTTCCAAAATTGTTTTGAAGTGTGGTCTAGGTGCTAGTGTTGGTGCATAGCTTCCCAAGAGGTGTACTTCAAAGGTGATTGTAGTGTTATTTAGCAATGAGGTATGCAGCACTTTTTCAAAATGAGTTTGCAAACTTAATCGGCAGTCTTCATATACACACGTAACACAGTCATAACTCTGAGGATTTGCAGCAAAGGAAGATGCTTCAGACATGGTATAAATTGATATGATTAAGGCTGAAGTTTTTAATGAATCACTGAAGGCTAATTGTGTGCTCACATGAGCTTCTGGAGGGTTGAACATAGAGAAATTTCACACTCTTGCAATAAATAACTGTAGCCATCATATCTGGTGGAAATAATTTGCAGCTGAGTGTAGTGAGCAGTGGGAGAAAAAAGCATGAATAAACAACTGAATCATTAAAATCAAGTTAAGACATGTCACAGATGTTAAAAGTATCAGAAATGGCTTTTAAAATAACTTTGAATAATATGTTCAAAATTCCAAAAGAAAGATAAATAATGTATAAGCTCAAATAGGTAAAATTATTGGAACATTGAAATGAAAATGTAAAATTAAAAGAAAAAAAGTGTAATAAAAAGAAAGAACTATAATGTGATGATCCTTTAACAGGCATATCAGTATACTCAACAAAGCCAAGAGGGGGAAGAAGAGAAAAATCATTGAACCTAAAGTTAGGTTAGTAAAAACTATACAATTTGTAAAATAATGTAAAGTAGGTTAAAAGCAACACAGAAGAGCTGTTTTACCATATAAAACTTTTTTTTATTGTAATTAAGTGGAAGTATATAATCCAAAATATATTTGCATGCTCACCTATCTGCAGCTCCTTTTGCCATCCTTGCTCAGTGACAGCACACTCCTCCTTTTCATTCCATGTATGTCATTTTCTCTTAACAATCTCCTGTTCCGTCCTCTCCACTCACTCTTTTCACTTCTAGTAAGAAGCCAGCAGGACAGCCTCCTGTACATGCATAGAACCATACACACAGAATATGGTCTGTGTTCCTGAGTCTAGTTGATTCCTGTCTGAAGAGTTGACCTCAGTAATGTTTTCTGGTAAGGGGCAGCAGCAAGTCTAAGAGCCATGCTCGCAGGGGGACTCCCAGGTGGCTGGGCTGTTAGTTGTTTTCTTTCAGTGGAGTTCTTGAGGTATACACCTCTGTTTCTCGTGTTGCCCCTGGGGCTTGACATTGCATGCCCCATCATAACTGTCTTGGGTGATGACCACACACTATCTGGTTCTTCTGGTCATGTGTTGATGCAGTCACCCATTAACATGGGTCCTTCTGTCTCCTGGGCTCTTATTCCCTCGTTGTTGTTCTTGGTGATTGTTCCAAGAGTTGGGACATTAGGTGTACCTCAGGTAGCAGCTCAATGGCTTTTAAGACCCCAGATACCAGCATAAGGTGCAGAAGATTCTTTTAGCAGTAGGCTAGTTATCCCAATTGGCCTAAATGCCCCTTGAAAGCATGGTCCCCAGACCCCTGCCCCTGCTACTGTACCCTTGCAATATTGGGTTAAAATTAGAAGAGATTTAAGGTTATGTTGAAGTCAAGTTGATCTTCTTTCTAGTGTGTGCTGTCATTGCTTTCACACAGCAAATTTCTATCAGCTATCTAATCTATGACCAGCCCTCTCCCAACTTCCTCTCCCTTGCAGCCATCAGTATTCTGTACATGAGTCTGTTTTTAAGTCCTTATACTTGGAATGTTGTATGTTTGTCCTTGTGCGGCTGACTGATTTCACTCAGCATGTCTTCCAGTTGAAACCAAGTTATGAGATGCTTCCTAAAATCATCATTGTTCTTTATTATTGCATAGTGTTTCCTTGAATATATGCACTATAGTTTGTTTATACATTCATCTGTTGTTGGGCATCTAGGTGGATTTCATCTTTTTGCTATTGTGGACTATGCTGCTATAAACATGTATGTGCATGTATATGTTCATGTGACTTCCCTTGATTCTGCAGGATACATTTCAAGCAGTGGGATTACTGGATCAAATGGTGTAGCTATTTACAGCTTTTTAAGGAAGCTCTAGATTGTTTTCCAAAGAGGTTGTACCATTTTGCAATCCCACCAGCAGTGTAGGAGAGTTCCAATCTCTCCATAGGCTCTCCAGCATTTGTTGTTTTGCGTTTTGGGATCATGGCCAACTTTGTTGGGGTGAGATGGTATCTCACTGCAGTTTTGATTTGGATTTCTTTAATAGCTAATGACTCTGAGCATTTCCTCATGTGTTTTGGCTGCCTGGAAGTTCTCTTTTGTGAAGAGTCTGTCTATCTCCTTTGCCCATCCTTTAATTGGGTTAGTTACTTTTTTCTGCTGATATTTTGCAGTAGCTTGTAGATTATGGAGATCAGATATCAGTCTGACACATAGTTGCCAAATATTTTTCCCATTCTGTAAGTGGTCTTTTAACTCTTTTGATAAAGTTTTCATATGAGACCAAGTGTTTGATTCTTACTAGTTCCCATTTATCTATTTTGTCTTCTGTTGATTGTGCATGGTTTGTCAGATTTTGAAGTCTGTATTAAAGCTTCCATGGTTGACCCCAATTTTTCTTACGTGATCTTTATCGTTTTAGGTTTGATATTTAGGTCTTTGATCTAATTTGAGGTTTTTTTGTTGCTATTGTTTTTGTGTGTGTGTGTGTAAGGTGTGAGATATGGATCTTGTTTCAGTTTTTGCAGATGGATATTCAATTTTGCCAGCATCATTTGTTGAAGAGACTGTTTTTAACCCCAGTTTACAGTCTTAAGGCCTTTGTGAGATACCAATTTTTCATAGAAGTATGGCGGCATCTTTGGGGTCTCAACTCTGTTCCATTGAGTCTATATGACTCTTTTTGTACCAGTACCAGACTGTTTTGACCATTGTGGCAGTGTAATAGGTTCTAAGGTTTAGTAGTGTGAGG
Organism: Heterohyrax brucei; assembly: GCA_028571685.1. NCBI lineage: Eukaryota > Metazoa > Chordata > Mammalia > Hyracoidea > Procaviidae > Heterohyrax > Heterohyrax brucei. Next base: position 5,130,545 of record CM053146.1, on the reverse strand, counting down.
CCTCCCACTGTGTTCCTGTTCCTCAATAATGCTTTGCTTATCCTGGATTTCTTCCCTTTCCAGACTACAGTAATGCTGCCGTTGATGGCTAAGGTTATAAGTCAGCTTGTTCAGGCTATAATTCTCAGAAGTTTGGCAATTACATAATGATGTAATCTGGAAATTATTTAAGGATGTACCTGCAGTTCCGTAATGATATAGTCACCCTCTATATTGTATTCTGATATAATTTTATTATGTAACACCAATTTTGAATAATGCAATCTTCGGAACCTATGTAAATAAGTGAGGAGAAAGTACATTATTCCTCTGAAAAATGGGAAATTTAAAATTTAAAATATTTGAAAGCTTGGGGGCAGAGTCAAGATAGGAGACTAAACATGTCTCCCTAAATCCTCTGGAAACCAAGACCTGAACTGATAATTAAATGGTGACTTCTGGATGCCTAGTGAGCTCTAAAATGCGGCATAGGGCTTTTAATTTGGGCTTCATACCACTGAATGCAAAACCTCCTCTCTTTTGCTGACCCCACTCATGGCAAGCACGGGCTTGCATGGACCAAATGTAACTCACCATTTTGATTTTTTTTCTATGTCCTAGCCAGCAGGCAGAGCTGGGACTTGACTAGCTGCTAATCTCAGATGCACTGTTAGTAGGATTGGCAAGTGAAATTGCCGTATTTTGAGAGCCTGGATTTGAACTCTGTTCATTTCAGCACCTTCAGTCTCTCTTTCCGCCTCAGCCATATAATACTGAGGCAGTGGCAAGCTTGTGGCGGATGCTATCTTGATCCATTGGGAGGCAGAAACACCCATATAGAGGCCCCAGCTGGACTTAGTTGCTAGGCTGGGGAGAGAGTGCTGCTTTTCTGGCAGAGAGGTGGTGTTTTGCACAGTGTCACCTAAGGTTGAGTCCTGGCAACAGAGGCTGTGGACTCTGAACATCTCAACACCTGTGGCCTGTCTTTCCGCCAGCCTGATCTCAGCCAAGTGGCAAGCTTGTGAGGGACACTACTTTGCTCTACTGGAGACAGAGATAACCATATGCAAACCTCAGCTGGACCTAATCGCTAGGCAAGGAGACAGCTCCTGCCTGGAAGAGAGCACTTTTCTGGCAGAAAAGCAGAATTCTACACAGTGTCACCTATGGCTGGGGCCCCACAACAGAGGCCAGCATATAAGTAGCCTTTCTGTATTTTGAGCTAGTTTATAACATCTGGTGTTCAATATAGAGGTACTTACCTTGCCAGCTGGGAAGAGGGACCTATACACCTGAAAACCTGACTGACATTGGAAGTTGTCAGATACTTTTTACCTTTCATTTTAAGAAGTCCTCGAGAAACAACTGTAGTCCATCCTCACAGCATCTTTCTCAGCCTCTGTTGACTCACATGATGTCCAAAAAGCAACAAACTCTGGAGGAAATCATAAACAAGAAATCACTCATGGCTTCAGAAGGCCCCCAAAATAAAACATCAAAGAACTTCCCAGATGAAGAAGATTTTCTGCAACTATCCCAAGGTGAAACAAAAGGATTATATAGAGAATCCTCCTAAATGTTATACAAAATGCAGCAGAGCAAAATGAAAAATTAAGCAAGCTGTTCAATCTGATGGAACACCAATTCTATGAAATCCAGCAGATCAAGAACAAAATCAAAGACGTATAAACTTCCATTCAAAGCCAAGAAAACAGAATGGAACAAATGGAAAACAGGCTTTCTGATATGGAAGACAGAGCTGCTGACTCTAGGATCTATGAGGAGAAATGAGAAAAAAGAAACAAGAAAAATGAAGAAGTATTAGGAAACATGTAGGACTCTATTAAGAGGAACAAGCTATGATTACTTGGAGTCCCTGAACAGGACGAGACACTTGAGGACAGAGAGAGTATTGCTGCTGAGCTGCTGACAGAAAGCTTTCCAGAAATCACGAAAAAAAGAGAATAAAGATATCCAAGATGCATATCGAATGCCACTCAATATAGATCTCAAAAGAAAGACTCCAAGACACATTATAGTCAAGCTTAACAAAATGAAACATAAGCTCTTGAAGGCAGCAAGGCTCAAAGCAAAGCTAATATTAAGAGGGAAACCCTGTAGGCTTTCATCATATTTCTCAGCAGAAACAATTCTGGCACGGAGACAGTAGCCTGACACATTCAAATTCTTGAAGGAGAAGAACTTCCAACCAAGAATTATATACCCTGAAAAACTATCTTTCAAATATGAAAATGAAATGAAGACGTTCACAGATAAACAGAAACTCAAAAACTTTGTAAAAACCAAATCAAATCTACAAGAAATATTGAAATATCTTGGCTTAGAAGAACAAAACCACTAGCTTTATATTTTAGAAGCAAATACAAGACATATCACCCAGAATCCTACTCTATTCAATGTTGTATTAGAGGCTGTAGCCAGATCAATAAGGCAAGATAAGGAAATAAAACTAACAAAGAAACGAAACCCAGTGCCACTGAATTGATTCCAATTCATAGCAACCCTACAGAACAGAGTAGAACTGCGCTATAGAGTTTCCAAGGAGTGTCTGATATATTCAAACCATCCAAATTTGTAAAGAAGAAGTAAAGCTATCTGTATTTGTAGATGGTATGATCTTACACAGAGAAAACCCTAAATAATCCACAAGAAACTACCAAAATAAATCAAACAGTTTAGCAAAGTGTCAGCATGTAAGACGAACATACAAAAATCCACTGAATTCCTTTATACCAACAAAGAAACCATCAAAGAAGAAATCACCAAATCAATGCCATTACATTTGTCCCCTAGTAGTGAAATGCTTAGGAATAAATGTAACTGGAGATGTAAAAAGCGTATGCAAAGTAAATTACAAGACTCTAGTAAAAGACATCTATATTAATGGAGAAACCTACTGTGTTCATGGATAGGAAGAATTAAGAGCATCAAAATGTCTGTTCTATCCAAAGTGATCTATAAATAAAAGGCAATTCCAATACATTTTCCAATGGTGTTTTTAAATAAGATGGAGAAAGAAATCACCACCTTCATATGGAAATGGAGGAGAACCAGAGAAGTAAGACATCAGTGAAAAAAGAACAAAGTGGTAGGCCTAACACTACCTGACTTTAAAACTTATTGCACTGCCACGGTAGTCAGAACACACTACCTGGCGGCCTGGTATAGGTACAAAAGCAGATACATAGACCAGTGGAACAGAATGGAGAATATAGACATAATACTATCCTCCTAAGAACAGCTGATACTTGATAAAAACCCAAATTTCATGAACTGGGGAAAAACTGACTCTTCAACAAATGGTGCTGGCAAACCTAGATATCCATCTGCAAAAAAAAAGGGGTGGGAAATGAGACCAGTACCATACACCATTTAAAAATACTAACTCAAAATGGATCAAAATTTAAATAAAACTCTAAAACAATGAAGACCATGAAAGAAAAAATAAGGACAATTCTGGGAGTGCTAACACCCTTCATAAACAGACTATAAAACATCACTAACAATAAACAAACACTAGAAGAGAAAAATAAATAACTAGGAACTCCTACAAATCAAACAATTATGCTCACCCAAAGACTTTTCAAAGGGAGTAAAAAGACTATCTACAGACTGGGGAAACAAAAAGTAAAAGCAACTGCAAGTTTGATCAGCTCTGAATTTTGATAATCTACAAGGTCCTGAAACATCTCAACAAGAAAAAGATAACTCAGTTAAAAAATGTACAAATGATATGAACAGGCAGTTCACCAAAGATATCCAGACAGCAAACAGATACATGAGGAAATGGTCAGGATCATTACCCATTAGAGAAACCCAAATCCAACCTACACAATGAGATACCTTCTCACCTCAGCAATACTGGTATTAATCCCAAAACACAAAACAATTTATATTTGAGAGGTTTTAGAGAGACTGGAACTCTTCTACACTGCTGGTGGGAAAGTAGAATGCTATGACCACTTTGGAAATCAATTTGGTGCTTTCTTAGAAGCTAGAACTAGAAATATCATGTGATCCAGCCATCCCACTTTTTGGAATATGTTGTTGTTATTAGGTGCCGTCGAGTTGGTTCCAACTTATAGCAACCCTATTGTTTTAGTCAACTAGGGCTGCTCTAACAGAAATACCACAGAGTGGATGTCTTTAACAAAGGAAGGTTTATTCTTACACAGTCCAGTAGGTTGCAAGTCCATATTCAGGGTGTCTGCTCCAGGGGAAGGCTTTCCCCTTGTTGGCTCTGGAGGAAAGTCCAGTATTGCATCAGTCTTTGTCCAGGGAGAGTCTTGGCACAGGAACCTCAGGTCTGAAGGACGCATTCTTCTCCCAGTGCAGATTTCTTGATGGTGCCAGGTTCCCAATTCTCCTTGTTTCTCTTTCCTTTTATCTCTCGCAGGCTGAAAGGATTAAGGGTGGGGCAAGCCATATTCCAGGAAAATTCCCTTTACAGCAGAGCAGAGAAGTAATCCTATGCAGGAATTTGTAGCCCCACCCTAACCCTTTAACATACATTTCAGCGAAACCACACATTTTTGGGGGGACACAATTCAACTCATGTCACCTATGAACAATAGAATGAAACACTGCCCAGTCTTGTGCCATATCCACAATTGTTTTTATTTTTAAGCCCATTGTTGCTGCCACTGTGTCAATCCATCTCGTCGAGGGTCTTCCTCTTTTTCACTGACCCTCCATGCTACCAAACATGATGTCCTTCTCGAAGGACTGATCTTTCCTGACAACATGTCCAAAGTATGTAAGACACAGTCTTGCCATCTTTACTTCCAAGGAGCATTCTGGTTGTAGTGCTTGCGGAACAGGTCTGTTGGTTCTTTTTGCAGTCTATTATACATTCAACATTCTTCTCCAACACCACAATCAAAAGGCATCAATTCTTCTTCTGTCTTCTTTGTTCATAGTCCAGCTTCTGCATGCATATAATGTGACTGAAAATAACGTGGCTTGGGTCAGGCCCACTTTAGTCTTCAAGGTGACATCCTCACTTTTGAATACTTCAGAGAGGTCCTTTGCAGTAGATTTTCCCAGTGCAATGGGTCCTCTGATTTCTTGACTGCTGCTTCCAAGGGCATTGATTGTGTACCCAAGTAAATTGAAATCTTTGACAACCTCAATCCTTTCTCTATTTATGACAATGTTGCTTATTGGTCCAGTTGTGAGGATTTTCGTTTTCCTGAAGTTGAGGTACAATCCATACTCAAGGCTGTGGTCCTTGATCCTCATAAGTAAATGCTTCAAATCTTCATTTCCAGCAAGTAAGGTGGTGGTGTCTGTGTAACGCAGGTTGTTAATGAGTTCTCCTCCAATCCTGATGCTTCATTCTTCTTCATATAACCCAGCTTCTCAGAGTATTTGCTCAGCATACAGGTTAAAAAGGTATGGTGGATACAATCCTGACTCATGCCTTTCCTGACTTTAAACCATGCAGTGTCCCCTTGTTCTGCTCACAAGACTCCTCTTGATCCATGTACAGATCCTTAAGAGCACAATTAGGTGTTCTGGAATTCCCATTCTCAGAAACATTAGCCATAGCTTAGTGTGATCCACACAGTTGAATGCTTTTGTGTAGTCAATGAAACATAAATAAACATCTTGCTGGTAATCTTTGCTTTCAGCCAAGATCCATCTGACATAAGCAATTACATCCTGGTTCCATGTCCTCTTCTGAACCCAGTTTGAATTTCTGGCACTTCCTTGTCAATATTTTGTTGTGGTTGCTTTTAAATGATCTTGAGCAGAATTTTACTTGCATGTAATATCAATGATATTGTTCAGTAATTTCCACATTTGGTTGAATCACCTTTCTTTGGAATAAATATGGATCTCTTCCAGTCAGTTGGCCAGGCTGATGTCCTCCAAATTTCTTGGCATAGATGAGTGAGTAATTTCAGTACTGCATCTGTTTGTTGAAATATCTCAGTTGATATTCCATCAATTCCAGGAGACTTATTTTTCACCAAAGCTGTAACACAAATAGATAAATTCATACCTATGTTAACTGCAGCACTGTCCACCATAGCAAAAAGATGAAACCAACCTAAATACAAACCAGCATTTTGAAGTTCAGAGTAGCAGGGGCAGGGGTCTGGGGACCACAAGGACATGTTCAAGATCATTAGCTATTAGGAAAGTGCAAATCAAAACTATGACAAGATACCATCTCATACCAACAAGTCTGGCATTAATCCAGAAAGTGAAAAATAATAAATACTAGAGAGATTATGGAGATACTGCAGCACTTATACACTTCTAGTAGGAATGTGAACCTTTGAAACCACTTTGTGAATCAATTTTGCACTTCCTTAAAAAGGTACAATTAGAAGCACCCTAAGATCCAGCAATCTCTCTTCTTAGAATCCTAGAGAAATCAGAGCCATAACACAGAGGCATACGCACACTCAAGTTCTTTACAGCACTGTTCAAAATCGCAAAAGGATGGAAACAACCTGAATGACCATCAAGAGAAAATAGATAAACAAATTATGGTATATATATACAATGGAATACTGCACAACAGTAAAGAACAATGATTGATCTGTAAAACATCTGATGACATGGATGAATCCAGAAAGCATCATGCTGAATGAAATCAGTCATCATAACAGGACAAATATTTTATGAGGCCACTGTTGAAAGAATTCAAGAAAAGGTTTTTATGCAGAAGGATAGTACACATTACTGGGGAAGTGAGCACAAATGGACTAAGCCAAAACCTCGGAATTTTCCTGAACACAGCCAAACACTCCACGTGACAGAGTTGCAGGGTCTGGAGACCATCCTTTCAAGAGAAATCTAGACTGATAGGTATGACAATACTTATGAAGAAAATATTCACCTCACACTTTGGGAAGTGACTTCAGAGTTTTTACAAGCTTTCTAGCAGCTAAGATATGTGAATGTGTCCCATCCCACTTGGGGCAAAGGAAAATGAAGGACACCAAAGAATTAAGAATCATAGTAGCCTAGAAGATCACAAGACTGCATAAACCAGGGACTCCATTATACTGAGACCAGAAGAACTAGACAGTGCCCAGCTATTACTAACGATAATTCTGACAGTGGACACAACAGAAAGTCCTGGACAGAGCAGGAGAAATGTGCAAAGCAGAACTCAAATTCACGCAAAAAGACCAGATTTAATGGTCTAAATGAGGATGGAAGAACCTGTGAAGCTATGCCCTCCCAGGACTCTTTAAAACCAGAACAAAAACCATTTCTGAAGCTCAATCTTCAGACAAAGATTAGATTGAACTATAAAACATAAACTCATACTCATAAAGGATGTGCATCTTAGTTGAATTAGATACACAAAACCAACTGGTTGACTCTTGCCTAGAGTGGAGGCCGAAGGACAAGGCAAGCAGGGACAGGAGGTGTTTGGATAGACAAGGGATACCCAGGGTAGAAAGGAGTGTGCTGTTACATTATAGGTATGGCAACTAGTGTCACATAGCAATATATGTATAAACTTTTCCTTGGGAAATTTAAGTTGTAAAATTTGACCCAAAGCACAATAGAAAGGAAAGAAGAGAAGGAGGAAGGGAAGGAAGGACAGAGAAAGAGAAGGAGGTAGGGAAGAAGAAGGGTGGAGAAAGGCTAGACTAACTGCACAACCTGAGATCTGAGATGATGGAGTCATCTAACTCTCTTCTGAGCGTAGTCAGTGTTTCTTCGACATGGCTTTACATTTGAAGACAGCCTAGAGAAACATTTGCAATCCATCCTCACAGTACCTCTTCCAGCCTCTATATACTAACATGGGACCCAAAAAGCAACAAACAATGGTGGCATACAAGCAATCACTCATGGCTTCAGAAGGCTCCCAAACAAAGCAACTGTCATGGTTTGAATTGTGTCCCCCCAAAAATGTGTGCAGCCATGTGGCTGGGATATGGTTCCCAGTATCTTGGGACTGTCCTCCATTGTGTGGTTTTGCTAACCTGTATATTAAAGGATTAGGGTGGGGCTGTGAATTCTTGCTATGGGGGAAGTTTCCCTGGAGTATGGCTTGCCCCACCCTTAATGCTTTTAGCTTGCAAGGAATAAAAGGAAAAAGAACCAAGGACAATTTGAGAACCTCACCACCATCAAGCAAGCAGCACCGGGAGCAGAGCGCGTCGTTCAGACCAGAGGTTCTTGCGTTAGGACACTCCCTGGACAATGACTGATGCAATACCGGACTTTCCTCCAGAGCCGACAAGGGGAAAGTCTTTCCCTGGAGCGGACACCCTGAATATGGACTTGCAACCTACCGGACTGTGTAAGAATAAATCTTTCTTTGTTAAAGCCATCCACTCTGTGGTATTTCTGTTAGAGCAGCCCTAGCTGACTAAAACAGCAACCAAGGAGTTTTCCAGATGAAGAAACTTTTATGAAAGCATCAGGAAGTGAATACAATTTGATGATATACAGAGCCCTTCTAGACCTTATACAAAATGCAGCAGAACAAAATGAAAAATTAAGCAAGTTGTTCGATCTGATAGAACACCAATACTCTGAAATCCAACAGATCAAGAACAAAATCAAAGACATAGAAACTTCCATGTAAACCCAAGAAAACAGAATGGAACAAATGGAAAAAAGAATTTCTGACTTGGAAGACAGAGCTACTGATGCCAACGTCTATGAGCAGAAATCAGGAAAAAGAAACAAGAAAAATGAAGAAACATTAAGAAGCATGTGGGACTCTACTAAGAGGAACAACCTTCGATTAACTGGAGTCCCTGAACAGGGTGAGACATCTGAGAACACAGAGTATTGTTGCTGAGCTGCTGACAGAAAACTTCCCAGAAATCATGAAGGAAGAGAATATAGACATCTCAGATGCATATCGTATGCCACCCAATATAGATCTCAAAAGAAAGACTCCAAGACATATTATAATCAAGCTTAACAGAATGAAACACAAGCAGCAACTCTTAAAGGCAGCAAGACTCAAGGCAAAGCTAATATTCAGAGGGAAACTCTGTAGGCTCTCGTCACATTTCTCAGCAGAAACCATGCTGGCACAGAGACATTGGCACGACACATTCAAAGTCTTGAAGGAGAAGAACTTCCAACCAAGAATTATATATCCTGCAAAACTATCTTTCAAATACAAAAATGAAATTAAGACATTCCCAGATAAACAGAAACTCAGAGACTTTGTAAAAACCAAACCCAACTACAAGAAATAGTGAAAGAAGTTCTTGGCTTTGGCTTAGAAGAACAAAACCACTAACTTTATATATTAGAAGGACACATTACTCAATACTCTACTCATTTAGGGAAGGCCCCAAAGTAAATCACAGCTTTGATATGGAAAGAAGCAATCCAGTGATCATCATGAAAACTACGGTGTCATCATAATAAAAAGAGGGATGTACTACAGTTGTTATAGTCCTTCCAGATGGAGAGGAAGATGACAAGACTGGTAGTGATTAAAGTTGGGTTTACAAATAGTTTATTAAGGGAGTTCATAGGGGCAGCTGTAAGGACAACAAAGATGTATCATACCATTTCAAGAAATGTAACACAGGAGTCTGAACAACTATAAAACCAGCTCTGAAAAAGGTGAAAAGTCAACTCACAAAAAAGAGTGTCCCAGAACAGACTAATAAGAACAACAGAGAAAACATCAATATAAAAATAAACATATCACAATGGCAGCAGTGAACACATACCTATCAATAATTACATTGAATGTGAATGGACTGAATGCTCCAGTAAAGAGACACTGAGTGTCATCTTGGATCAAAAGACACGACGCATCCATATGTTGTCTACAAGAAACTCACTTGAGACCTAAAGACAGGAACAAACTGAAAATTAAAGAATGGAAGAATATATATCAAGCTTACAATGAACAAAGAAGAGCAGGGGTGGCAATTCTAATCTCAGACAAAATCAATTTTAATGTCAAATCCACCATCGTGGACAAAGATGGACACTATTTATTGCTGAAAGGTTCAGTACACAAGCAAGACTTAACTATATTAAATATTTATGCACCTAATGTCAGAGCACCTAAATACGTCTAAGAAACATTGACTACGCTCAGAAGAGAGTTAGATGACTCCACAATAATAGTGGGAGACTTTAACACTCCACTCTCATCACTAGACAGATCATCTAGAAAAAAGCCCAGTAACGATACAGAAGGCCTCATTGACACAATTAACCAACTAAATCTCATTGATATATACAAAACTTTCCACCCATCAGCAGACAACTACATCTTCTTCTCGAGTACACATGGAACATTCTCCAGAATTGACCATGTGATAGGCCATAATGCAGTGCTCAGCAAAATCTACACCATTGATTTACTGCAAAGCATCTTCTCAGATCATAAAGTCATAAAAGTTGAAATCAATAGCAGAAAAAACATAGACAGAAAGTGGAACTCTTGGAAACTGAACAACATCTTGCTCAAAAAAACATGGGTTATAGAGAAAATCAAGGGTGAATTAAAGAAATTCATGGATTCCAATGAGAATGAAAACACTTGCTACCAGAACCTATGGGATACAGCCAAAGCAGTGCTCAGAGGTCTGTTTATCTCGATAAATGCACACACATCTGGAAGGAAGAAAGAAACCAAATCAAGGAACTAACTCTACAGCTTGAACAAGTAGAAAGAGAACAACAGAGGAACCCCTCGGGCACTGGAAGAAATGAGATCATAAAGATTAGAGCAGAGCTAAATGAATTAGAGAATAGAAAAACAATTGAAAAAATTGAAAAGACCAAAAGCTGGTTTATTGAAAAGATCAACAAAATTGATAAACCACTGGCTAAACTTACTAAAGAAAAGCAGGAAAGGAAACAAATAACCAAATTAGAAATGAGAGGGGAGTTGTCACTACAGATGCAACAGAAATCAAAATATCATAACAGAATACTATAAAAGACTGTACTCTAACAAACTTGAAAACCTAGGGGAAATGGACCAATTCCTTGACTCATACCACGTACTCAAATTATCACAACATGAAGCAGAACAACTTAATAAACCCATCACAAAGGAAGAGACTGAAAAGGTCATCAAAACACTGCCAACCAAAAAAAATCGGGGCCCAGATGGCTTCACGGCCGAATTCTACCAAGCATTTAGAGAAGAGTTATCCCCAATACTACTGAGACTATTTCACAGTATGGAAAGGGATGGAGTACTCCCAAACTGATTCTATGAATCCAGCATAACCCTGGTACCTAAGCCAGGGAAAGATCCAACAAAGACAGGGAACTACAGACCAATATCACTCATGAACCTAGATGCAAAAATCTTCAACAAAATTCTTGCCAACAGAACACAACCACATATCAAGAAAATAATCCATCATGACCAAGTGGGATTCATACCAGGGATGCAAGGCTGGTTCAACATCAGGAAAACAATTAATGTGATTAACCACATAATAACACAAAAGACAAGGATCACCTGATTTTGTCCATTGATGCAGAAAAGGCATTTGATAAAGTCCAACACCCATTCATGCTAAAAACTCTTAGCAAAATGGGCATAGACAGCAAATTCCTCAACACAATAAGGGCCATTTATACAAAGCAAATTGCCCACATCAACCTGAATGGAGAGAGACTGAAAGACTTTCCCTTGAGATCATGAACTAGACAAGGATGCCCACTCTCACCTCTCCTATTCAACATTGTGCTAGAAGTTCTAGCCAGAGCAATTAGACAAGACGAACAAATAAAGGGCATCTCCATCGGCAAAGAGGAAGTTAAAATCTCCCTGTTTGCAGATGATATGATTGTATATGCAGAGAACCCCAAGGAATCTATAAGTAAGCTACTCAAACTGATAGAAGAGTTCAGCAAAGTCTCCGGATACAAGATAAACATAAGTAAATCCGGAAGATTCCTTTATACCAACAACGAGACTGTTAAGGAAGAAATTATCAAATCAATACCATTTACAATAGCCCCTAAGAAGATAAAGTACCTAAGAGTTAATCTAACCAGAGAAACAACAGACCTTTACAAAGAGAAATATAAGCCTTTACTACAAGAAACTAAGAGAGACTTAGATAAATGGAAAAACTTACCCTGCTCATGGAAAGGAAGACTAAAGATTGTGAAAATGTTGATTTTACCCAAAGCAATTTATTTATATAATGCAATCCCAATACAAGTTCCAGCATCATTTTCTAATGAGATGGAGAAACAAATCACCAATTTTGTTTGGAAATGGAAGAAGCCCTGGATAAGTAAGGTACTACTAAAGAAGAACACACCGGGAGGCCTCTCATTACCTGACCTTAGAACATACTACACTGCCACAGTGGTCAAAACAGCCTGGTACTGGTTCAAGAACAGATAGATCGATCAATGGAACAGAATTGAGACCCCAGAGATGACACCATCTGCCTATGATCAGTTGATATTCGACAAAGGCCCTAAGACATTAAACTGGGGTAAAAACAGTCTCTTCAACAAATGGTGCTGGCAAAATTGGTTATCCATCTGCAATGAACTGAATCAAGATCCATATCTTACACCTTATACAAAAACCAACTGCAACTGGATAAAAGACCTAAATATCAAACCTAAAATGATAAAGCTCATCCAAGAAAAGGTAGGAACAACAATGGAAGTTTTAATACACAATCAGGACAGACTCCAAAATCTGTCAAACAAACCACAGTCATCAGATGAGTAAGTAGATAAATGGGAACTATTAAGAATCAAGCACCTTTGCTCATCCAAAGACTTTATTAATAGAATTAAAAGAACACCCACAGAATGGGAAAAAATATTTGACAACTCTATGTCTGACCGATGCCTGATCTCCATAATCTATAAGATACTACAAAATATCAATAAGAAGAAGATAAACCATCCAATTAAGCTATGGGCAATGGAGATGGACAGACACTTCACTAAAGAGGAGATCCAGACAGCCAAAAAACACATGCGGACATGTTCCCGATCTTTAGTTATTAAAGAAATTCAAATCAAGACAACAATGAGATACCATCTCACCCCAACAAGGTTGGCCATGATCCAGAAAACACAAAACAACAAATGTTGCAGAGGCTGTGGAGAAATTGGAACTCTCCTACACTGTTGGTGGGGTTGTAAAGTGGTCCAGCCTCTTTGGAAGGCAATCACGTGCTTCCTTAAAAAAATGGATATCGATATACCGTTTGACCCAGTAATTCCATTACTTGGAATATATCCTACAGAATCAAGGCCTTTCACACCAATGGACACATGCACCAGAATGTTTAATGCAGAAGAGTCCACGATAGCAAAAAGATGGAATCAACCCAGATGCCCAACAATAGAAGAATGGATAGGTAAACTATGGTACATATACTCAACGGAGCACTATGCAATGATAAAGAATAACTATGATTCCAGGAAACATCTCCTAACCTGGTTTCAACTGGAAGACACTATGTTGAGTGAAAGTAGTCAGCGATAAAAGGAGAAATACTGTATGAGACCTCTAAGATAAGATCTCAAAAACAGACTTGTGTATAGAAGAAAAGACTCTTTGACAGCTGCAAGGGAGGGGAGGGAGGGAGGGTGGTGGGGGAGGGTTTAGTTTAGGTAGTTACTAGAAATCTAGTTGGGAGAAAGTGGTGATAGCACACATTAGAAACAAGAACAACATTAAGTGGACTTCAGCATAACGAGTACTCCTTCCATCTTAACTCAATACTGCAAGGATAGAGTAGCTGGGGCGGGGGCGGGGGACCATGCTCTTAGGCGAATTCCAGGCCAATTGGCACAACTAGCGTTTTGTTAAGAGACCTGTCTGCACCCCACATTAGTGAGTGGCGTCTGGAGTCTTAAAAGCTACTAAGCTGCCATCCGAGGACACAGCAAATGGTCCCAACTTAGCAGGAACAGATGCTCACCGAGGACCAAAATGACATGTGGTAAAGACAACAGAGAAGATAGAGAGACCCACAAGAGTGGGTGCCTACATCGACTTGGGCCCGGAAGAACTGGATGATGCCCGGCCACCACCAGTGATAGCCACGATGGAGCTCACAGAGAGGAGTCTCACTGGCAACACAAAAATAAAAAGGGGTGCATCATGAGATCTCCACTAAAAGACCTCAATTGACCATCCAGCAGTTTTGGGGTTCCTCTGAGAGCATGGCCCCCGGCCCTGATGCTACCCTTTCCCATAAATTATAACAAAGGTCCACTCTTTGGACAGGAATGGATTGGATTTGGCAACGCAGAGTGACCATATATTGGAAGCACTTTATGGTTCTATACATCTGTAGGATATCATCTTGCTGACCTCTGGCTGGAGGAAGGGGAGTGGACGGAGAGGAGGGGAAAGGAGACTGTTGGGAGGATGAGACATGTATGGAGCAGAGAGGAAGAGTGTGCAGTCACCGGACAGGGAGAGCAGTGTAAGCTGTATATAGGTTGGCATGTAAATTTATACGTGAATGTACATTTTCACTCAGTCATGTTAAATAAAAATTAAAAAAATATATAATTGCAATGGAAAGTGAACATTATACATTTATAAACACATTTAATAATTTTGACTACAAGAGTGTTAAGATCAGAGTTCCAGCAATTAAGTCCACGAAACTAATTTTTCGATGCACTACATACCTCACTACTAAGTGTCTCTATGGTCACCTCTGATATATTCTCTTTGGGAAGCTACACAATGATGCAAGGTCCTAGTCCACCCTCAAGGCAAGTTTGGAACTCTTACTTGAATGGCCATTCTGCAGTGTGGCATCGTGTCGAGTTCACAAACTTAATTGTCTGTGAGGGAATTTTGCCCCAGTAAATAAGTAACTGTATTGCAACATCCTGCCTACTCACCTGATGTGGCCCCCAGTGATGTTTTTCTTTACACAAAGGTAAAAGAAATTTTGAAAGGAAGACATTTTGATAACATTCAGGACATCAAGGGCAATGCGAAGAGAGTTCTGATGGCCATTCCAGAAAAAGAGTTCCAAAATTGCTTTGTAGGGTGGACTAGGTGCTGGTGTCAGTGCCTAGTTTACCAAGGGGAGTACTTTCAGGGTTACTGTAGTGATATCTAGCAATGAGGTATGTAGCACTTTTTCCAAAATGAGTTTGCTACTTTAATTGGCAGACTGCAGTATATGGTTTCTTTTTTTTCTTCCCACACTTTAGGAAGTCTGTATCTATGTCTAACTAAGACGTGAACTAGTTACTAATCAGTTAACCATTCATCACAAATAGTAATACCTACACCAACAGATTGGTCAGCACCAGTGGTAACACAAAATGAGCATGTTGAAAAAGGATATGCTGGATGGACAATTGCCATTGATGATGATATACCAAGAAGGTGTCAGTGAATTCCAAAATACATTAGCCAATTTTTCCTCAAGTAAGAACCGCTCAAGCAGATTTAAATCCTCATGACACCTTTGTGAGAACTTGTTTTTATAATGTGAAACCAATAAAGCAATCTTGGAGCTCCAATTATGAAATAGATTGAGTTAATTTATCTCTGTGTATCATAATTGCACACAGTAAGTTACCAAATAAATTATGGGAAATATCCCAAGCTTCAAAAATGAAAATCTATGTGAAATGAATATCTAAAATCCACTTGACATAGCAAGTAAGAGTTGATTATTAATGACCCATGGACTGACTCTAAGCCATGTTGGACTGTTAAGATAAGAACCAGTTTGTTCATATTACAAATCAACAGCTTTCACTCTTTCCATTTTGATACTAGAAATATTGCTGAAATCCTAAAACATACAGAAACGACTACTTGACAAAGTTATAACCTTGGAGATAAAAATAAGGGAAATAATGAAAATAGAAATTAAAAACAAAAATTTTTGAAATCAGTGATTTACTAACTGCTTTCACTGCTAGTACCTTAACCAGTTTTTAATCATTCTGATTTTTTTGTGTGTCTTTTGTTTCCTTCAATGTATTAAAACTTTTTATTTTAACTAATACTTAAAAATTTTCTTAGAAGGGTCTATAATAGTTTTCTAGGCTCAAGCAATTCAATGTGTTCAATTTAAAATTCATGAGTTTTCTAAATGTAGAATAAAATTTATTTGGATTTTGCTTATCTAATATATAAGCAAATGTATTGTGAGTTGTTCAGCATATAAACAAATGTTAGCTGTTAAATATATTTATCAAGAATTTAAACCAAATGTATGTAGTGTGATTATTTGTTTACACAAAATAACATTTGAGATGCAAATAAGTTTCCAAAAATTTCTTTTTCAGTATAAAGAGAAAAAAAATACTTTATTGGCCGCAAAACACGAAAGAATTTCTAGGCGCAGTTAAGGTACAGTCTTGGTTTTAAGTTAAATAAGAGTTTAACAGAGGAGAGAAGGAAAAATGGTAGTATAAGCTCAGGCTCAGGAATAGAAACAGTATATTAAAAAAACAAAAAATAGAAAAACCTATCTTCTGAGGAATTAAAGAGGGAGAAATGTAAATAGTGAAAAATGTGGAAACAAATATAGGTCAATTTGGTATAGATGGGACAACTGAATAACTTTTTTTCATTTTTACCTGTTCTGTGGGGTTTAGTAATTAATTCTGTTAAATATTTTGAGAGGTAGAATTAGAACTAAAACCTCTGAAAGGATTATTTTACGTGATGAGCAGAAAGAATACAAATTGGGAGATATCAGGGGCCTATTTGAAACTTAATGCAATAATTGCCAAATATGGTGTGTCAAGCCTCAAACTGGACGGTACGAACAGGCTAACTCAGGCAGACAGACACGAACAGTACAATGATGCAAGACGAGGTAAATTCCTTTGTTTGGAAGAGGATCAGCGAACAAAAATGGCCCTTAGATTTGGAAACCAGAAAACGGCCATTCCGAGGTCCATTCACTGCCATAGCAGAAAGTCTCTATTATTCTCAGAAAGATTTATCTTCGAAGCTTGGCCCTCAAGATGGCACATATTTAAACACATACAAACATGTCAGTGTCATTACCTTTGTGAGCCACCCTGGGAATTTCAGGTACCCAATGGTAAAGTCAGTAGTGCAGTAAAATAAATCTCTCCCTTTAATCTTCAACCCCATAAGGAGATGTTGGTTGTCAGAGAAACACATTTTTACTTTAGGTCTCTGAGATGACGTTGTGGACACTCACTTCCTAGGGCGTTCGAGTTTGATGAACTATAGTAACTCTGAAGTCTGTGACATTTTAACAAGAGGCAGCCCAGTAATCCTTGGCCTGAGAACGGAATCACCTGCACGAAAAGCTCAGGTTTCAAAGGAAATATCTCTGAGAAGACCGCGGAGAGTCGTGACACATGGTCAGTTGGGAGATAAAATAAATTTTGGAAATAGTGAAAAGCACGCGACTTCTCTCTCTCTCTCCCCTGAGCTTAACACAAACAATGGGCACTTTTTTCATTCCTCTCACTCTAGGCTTTTCCCACAGTCCTGACTTCCAGCAAAATTCTAGCTTTCTTTTAACATGAAACTGAATACTGGTGACCCTCCGGTTGGAATTAGACCATAAAATAAATTTTGCTTTGTGTTCAGAGTGTGAAGGGAAAAAATAAATAAATAAAAATAATTTTTAAAAATGATTACCATTATTTCACAGACAATTTCATATTTAAATATAAATTCCTGGTTCTCTTGGAAAAAAAAAAATGAAGATCTGACAAAGTCTGAAAGGCTTTTAGGAGCAACTGGATGATCTAGAGCAGGCTTACTTCCTAGAGGTGCGAAACAGTTGCTGAGTTAGCTCGTTCTCAGACACGTCCCATATCCTGCAACCATTTATCTAATGTCCCTGCTGCTATAAGGCATTAGGGTTAGAACCCTTACTTCAAAGCATAGCCCTATTCTTAGCTCCTCGAGGAAGCCCTGACCACACCAGCACTCTGATCTCTCCCGAAATCATCGTGCCGTAGAAGCCATGTGTGGTCCACACGGCAAGAGCACCATCATCACATGGAGACGTAATAAAGATGAAGAATCTCAGAACCCACTCCAGAACTTCCGATTGACAGTCTGCACTGTAACAAGACGTCAGGTGGTTCATATGTGCATTGAAGTTTGGGAAACATTGCAAGTGAACAAAATTACGTCTTATACAAATTATAATGATTTTTTTCTATTTCACATTGCTATGAAATATCTCACCAGCTGACCTTTAAGCACTGTGTTTGTAGAGATTGTATATAGTTCTTTTGTATACTCTGATTCACCTACAAATGTAAAAAATGTTTATATAAATCCTCTGTCTAAAATAAACTTGCTTATCATGTGGCATCTGTTTTCTGAAAAAGTTTACCACATTTGAGACGTTGTAAGATGAACACTTGATGGTGGGGTAGGGCAGTAACCTCAAACCCATCTCTACTTTATTCTTCATCTGCTTTCTTTTGTACCTGTTTAACCAGATCTCTGACTTTATATGTTTAGGTTGACTACTTGTGGCTCTAACTATGGAACTTAATGTTTTGAAGATCTCCTTATTCTTACTTCAAGAACAAGCACTTTTCCTAACCTCTATAACTCCTGTTTACTGCAGGCAGTTGACTGTTTATTAGCCTAGCAGGACTAAATCCCGGGCATGCTCTCTCTTGTGCTGTCGTTTCAGCCAATTTATGTAGTATTTTTACATTCTTTTGAACTGAAAATGTATGCCTTGCATTTTTACCCTTTTGATTAGGATTCTTAAAGGCTGGATAACCCCCTGAAACTATTGCCCTGAGATAATCTTTAAACTTGAAAGCAATAATGTTCCCAAAAGTCTTCTTAAAATCAAGTAGTAGTTTAGCTTACCTAATAAAAAATGTCTCCCTTGAGTATTATGCTCTTTTAAGAGCTATCTATATGAGATTAAGGAGCACGAGTGGCACAGTGGTTCAGCGCTTAATGGAAAGGTCAGTGGTTTAAACCCTCTAGCCACTCATGGGAGAAAGATGCTGCAGTCTGCTTCTGTAAAAATTACAGCTTTGAAAACACTACTGGGGCAATTCTTCCCAGTCCTATAGGTTCGCTAAGATTTGAAATTAATTTAACAGCAGTGAGTTTGTTTTTTAGGATGTAGGATAAAAATAACAATAGTAACTCAAAAGATTACATAGGAATCTTACAGGACAGAGACTTTATGATTGGAGGGAGAAGCAACCCAGAAAAGGAGAGTAAGAATGGTTGCCTGACTGGAAGAGTGTAACCAGTATCCTGAATTGTATATGTAAAAAGATGTTTAATTGATATATGTGTTGCTGGACATATTCTCAACCACCCCAACAAAATCAATAAAAATTTTAAAATGTATGCCTTGCTTTTTTAGGTAAAAGTATAAGCACAAATTAAACGTTAAACATATCTATTTTATTAAAATTCAACTAGTCTAAAGACAACAAACTATGACCTGCAGATGGTAATCTGTTTTGTAAATAAGATTTATTCAAACACAGCCAAACTCATTAATTTATTTACATACTGGCTGCTTTGACAGTACAACGCTAGAGTTGAATACCTGTAACAGACAAAATGATGTTCAAAGTCTAAAAATATTTTCATATAATCCTTTAAGAAAAAGTTGGCCACTAGCCAAGATAGTGAACAAATTGCCAACCAAATAATACTTTAGGCTCTTGGCAACAGGTGATTATATGGTTTATTTTTTTCTGCTTTTAATATGTCTTATACAGTTAGCATCAGTGAGTGAAAGTGAAAAAAAAAGAACACAGAAATTTACTTCTAGATGGAAACAGAAAGTTTACATCATGTTTCCTTATGTATAATCAAAATATCATTCATGTGTTTTGTGTTCTTAGATCTTGATTCTCTTCCATGTAGAAAACGTAAATGATTATATCTTCAGAAAAGATATTCACCAGTTTATTCAACAAGAGTGTCGTAACTATAATATACTCACAATGATATGCTAGGGACTATGAAAAATTGAAAGCTAAGATGTAAGACATAATTGTTAATTTTTAAAAAGTTTAAAACTTATATAGTTTTATGTTAGTGATTGAGCAGCAGATTCTACATCTCCATTGATTACTATATTTGAGTAAGCTAGCCTAGCTGATTAATGGACATTTTTTGCATACTTAATATAACCAATGTTATAATAATGGTAGAATACAGTGATTGCAGATGGTCTAGCTTTAGTCAACCTCATACACATAGTTAAACTCCATTGATAGAACCTCAACATGATCTCAATGGAACAGCACAGGACATGTATAAATAGTAGGGAAGCTACAAATTAAAGGCTAGAATGTATGGTCCTTGACACGTAGAAGAGGCAGATGTGGTACCTAGTCTCCAAACACAGCTCTCCAACAAATATCATTCCTAGTATTTGCGCTCTTTTGAAGCTCCTTTCCCCTGAGTATGGACTGTCTTAAAGGTCCATTTTTAACCAGCTGAATGACACAGATTCTGCACTGCATGACTTCAGAGTTAGGTCATCAGAAGCTTTGTAGATTCTGCTTGAATCTTCAGAGAACGAATTCCAGGAGAAATCAACTACTGTGTAAGAAATCCTTCTTCTGTAAGAACATCCTGAGGTAGAAAGGCTCTATAAGACAAGATGCCATGTGAAAAGAGATAGAGGATCTGAATTCTGTAATTGCGTGTAAATAAAATGATCATTCTAAGCCAGTAAGTTTCACCATAAATAGGGGTACATACACATAAGTCAGAAATAGCAGATGAATGGACATCAGTTTTAGGTTGATGTACTAAGAAAACTGGAATTGTAAAGCTGTCTATGGTCTAAGCCCTTTATGGTGATTAAGATTTAATCAAGTATAGAGGTGAGGAAGAGCCAAATGATATTAAATTATGAACAATGCAGTAGAGAGGTAATTAGTAGAACACCTGTTGTTAAAAAAAGAAGAAGAATGAAACTCCTGGCCTCCAGAACCTTATAATCCTACAGACAGAGAAGGAGAAATGGAGAAGCTAATATAATGTGCCACTAACATAATAATAACAATTTATAGAGTAGAATAAAACCCTGAGAAGCAAGGTATTATAACGAAGGTGAAGAGTGTCAAAAAAGTATCTTAAAGTATGTAATTTGAGTTAAACCAGTAAGATCACAAGTAGAGAAGTGTGGAAAAATAATCAAAGCATATTAGGAGAACAATTAATATATCATCTTGGCTAGAAGATTTTTTTTAGTAATGGAAGTAACAGGAGGAAAAAAAAATCTCAGAAAGACATGAGATATAGACATATGTCAGTGGAGATTCTGCCAATTGCTGAGCATGTCCATTCCAACTCTGTATTTTGGAACTGGGGAATCACTACAAGATGGATTGGGGACCCATTAGACCCACTGTGAGACAGACCTGAGCTAAACAGCATTTATAGATTTATAACTTGATTTCCATGTTCTCCTGCTATTATGGATTGAATCATGCCCAACCCACCAAAAAAAAAAGTATCAACTTGTCTAAGCCACAGTTCCCAATATTGTATGGTTGTCCATCATTTTGTGGTCTAACACAACTTCTCTATGTGTTGTAAATTCTAATATCTAGTGGCACAGGGCTTAAGAACTATGGTGAGCAGTCAGCTGTTCAAATCTACAAGCCACTCCTTGGAAAGTCTATAGGATAGTTCTACTCTGTCCTATAGGGTTACCATTAGTAGGAATAGATTCTATGGCAAAGAGTTTGTTTTTGATGATGTTAACGAGACTGGATTAGAGACAGTTACCTTAAAGAGAAAGGAGTCAGTCTACAGGATTAGGTCATATCATGATACATTCTCTTTTGAGGTGTAAAAGACAGAAGTAAGTAGAGAAACAGGAGAACCTCACTGCCACCAAGAAAGAAGAATCAGGAACATGTGGCCTGGCTAAGAAACTCCTGGAGCAGGGGAAGAATGATGACAAGAATGTTTCCCAGAGCGAACAGAGAGACAAAGCCATTCCCTGGAGTTTGTACCCTGAATTTGGAGTTTCAGACTCCTAACTTTGTTTCCCTTTGTTAAAGCCATCTTCTTGTGGTGTTTCCATTATAGCAGCACTAGATAACAAACACATCTGCTCTGAGTGGTGGACTATAACTGAGATTACTGTCAGTTTAATCTCCAGTAATCCCTAAAAAGTCTGATGATTTCCTTTACCTTTAATGAGTAATCATCCTGGTAAAAAACTGTACCTCCCTTTGAGTAAGTCTAGGAGAACAATTAACAACATAAACTCGTGGAAGTAGAATTGATCCTTGCTAAAGGAGACCTGGCCTCCCCTTAGCTGGAAGGTTTTTAAGTATACAAACTCCCTCGTATCTGGGAATGGACAGAAAGGTTGTGGGTCTCTGCTTTGATGATTGAAATTTTACTAATTCTCCCGAAATGCACTAGGAAGTCAATGAGTATTCTGATCTCTTTGAGTTCTTTTAAACCGTGTTCATTTCAGTTATCTAAGATAAATATCTGTAATCATTAAAACATGCCTTGAAGTTTGTAATAATCATATTCTCTGGAATTTACCCTAAGGATCCAAATATGCTCTCATATAAACAAGCAAAATTGTCAATCACTTCTTGTTAAGCAACCCAGAATAGTTGATGTACAAGAAGAAATAGTGGAACCCCACTGCTTACCCTGCGGTGTTCTTCCTGGGGAGCTCAGCATTAGATATATCAGGACAACTGAATTTTCCATGCACTTTGGTTGTTCACAACAGCAGATGTAAAGAACATTAGAAATAAATTACCTGCCACAGGAAACTTGAAATGCTTTTAACCACTATACCACCAGGGCTTCCTTTTACAACTAGTCTATAGCAAAATATTGATGGAAAGAGATTACTCCATTTTTCTGAAGAGACATTTCAAAATACCATGAACACTGTGAAGACAAACAAGCTTATCCTTCAGACAGTGAATCTGTAAAGAAAAAATGACTAAGAATACAGGAAATACTTCTCTTATAATTATACCACCGCTGTAAAAAATAGTATGTCTTAGACAAAATAAAGCTTCCAGTTAGAAATACAACCTACCTAATGATCAATTTCTATACAATTTTGTTCCCACTTAAGTCCAATTTGTTCTCTACACTGGTGTCAGACAGGTGTTTTGAAAAGGAGATATTAGGATTTTATCTGTAATAAAATATTTTAATAAAACTATCCAATAATTACAAAGATACAGAAGGCCCTGAATGACCTGACTTCTACATAACTCCCTTCTGCTTTTACGCTATCTTCTTCACCCTTTCCTTCAACAAATATAACACACACGCACACACACACACACACACACACACACACACACACACACACACATTCAGCATTCATACGCCCTTCAGATCTGCTAGCTAGCCTTTTTTCAAGTTCTCTTATTTATCCTAATTCATTCTTGGCCTCCTTCATGGTGTATTTACTTAAGACTCTTCTGCTGGGAATTCTCATCAACTCCCTTTATCCGAAACTAATTCTGAACACATAGATCAATCTGTACTAACTTAAAAAGGTAGTATACGTGAATATCTGATGAGTACTATCTCTGAATATATTCTTAAGACACTGTAACGTGTTCTTATGGAATTTATTTCAGTTGTTATTTTCATTGATATCTGAGCTTCCTTAAATACTGTCATGGAGGTTACAGGATTATAACCATCACACAGGGAAGGATCTTTGTGATTTTGTCTGGTACTCAGGAAATGTGGATAGAAATAACTGAATGGATTTGATCAACACCGACGACTTCAGGGACAGATATATTGTTAGGTACCATTGAGTACATTCAATTCATAGTGAACATACGCAACAGAAAAAACACACTTCACATTGGGCACCATCCTCGCAATCATTGCTATGTCTGAAGCCACGGTTGCAGCCACTGTCTCAACCCATCTTGTTGAGGATATTCCTCTTTAACACTGAACTGCTACCTTGTCAAGCATCATGTCCTTCTCCAGGGACTGTTCCCGTCTGACACTTGTCCAAAGTAAAAGAAAGAAAGTCTTACCACCCTTGCTTCTAAGAAGCATTCCAGCTATACTTCTTCCAAGACAGATTTGTTTGTTCGTCTGGCAGTCCATGATATACGGAAATTCTTCATGCACACCATAATTCAAAGGCATCCATTCTTCTTTGGTCTTCTGTATTCATCGTACAGCTTTCACACATATATGAAACAATTGAAAATACCATGACTTGGGTCAGGTGCACCTTTGTCTTCAAGGTGACTTATTTGGTTTTAAACACTTAAAAGAGGTTTTTTGCAGAAGATTTGACAAATACAATACATTCTTTGGGTATTGATTGTGGATCCAAGTAAAATGAAATTCTTGGCAACTCCAACATTTTTTTCTTTCATCATGATGTTGCTTCTTGACCCATTTGCAAGGATTTTTGTTTTCTTTCTGTTGAAGTACAATCCATACTGAAGACTGTAGTCTGGTTTTCATCAGTAATTGCTTCAAGTTCTCTTCATTTCCAGCACCAGGTTGTTAATGAATCTTCTTCCACACCTGATGCTATGCTTTTCTTTATATGGTACAACTTCTAAGATTATTTGCTCAACATATAGATTGTATAAGTATGGTGAAAAGAAACAACTCTGATCCACACCTTTCTTGATTGTAGACCAGTGGTCAAATATAATCAGCAAGAAATTACTGGATGCTCACTTCACTGTTCAGCATTTTTCATAATTTTATATTTACTGAGGTTGAACTTCATTTATTTAATCCGAAAACCTTGTAGGAAGTGTAGGATTAGTGCTGTTATCTCTTTCTTATGTGCGATAAAGGAAGCTGAGGCAGTAAAGGGGAAAGCCAGTTTTCCAAGGCTCCTCAATGAGGAGTCAGATAGACATGAGAATAGAATTCACACCTTTTGAGTCCTACCTAAGTGATTTGATTCAGTACTTCTTTTGTAGCTTGTTTTTAGAAGACTTTTTAAAGTTCGTTTTTTTTAATTCTCCTCAATATAAACAAAAATATAGCAATTTTCATGAAGAATTTCTAAAAATGTTGTCATTAGCATTAAAATGTTAGGAGACTAAAGCAGAGCATACTGTATGTGATACCATATATGAAAGCAATTCAGACTTTGTAATCATAGACAAGTATGGATGATTTTTCTTTTACCTTTACTATCTCTCTAATGCACAAATTAAGTTCTGCAAGCTTCTAGTTTCTTTGGTGGTAAAATGGTGTCAATATCTTGTATAGATTGTAATGAAAATTAAAAAAGTGTTGATAGAATGCCAATTTACAATTGTTGGTGCACAGTCAGTTCTTAGGACACCTCAGAGTTCTGTCCCTGTTGTTCAATAATAAGCACAACAATTGGTTTTCTTGCAAATTTTGGCCAGAGATTCAACCTGAAACTAATGTACCTCATTTGGACAGAAAGATACATCTGCTTGACAAATATTGAGCCAACAGGCTCTTATTTGCAAATGAATGAGTCAGCTCAATATTATGCATTTCATATTGATGTATGGAGAACTGTTTCTCTTACTTATTTTTAAAAATATTTGAAGAACTTCGAGTCATGTTTCTGTGTTAATTTGGTCCATTATCTAAGTGCTCACAGAAGAAACAGAAAACTCTTCAGCTACAGCTGAAGGAAATTGGCACTTGTCTAAATATAAGATCTTTTGAAGTCATATGGAGGAAGAACAAAGAATCATTATAGAAAAGATATGACCTATTTTTATCAATCCATACATTTGTGCTTGTAACTTTTACTGCAGATGATATCAGAACATTTTCTGGGTCATTTGTCTATGCTTATTTATTGCTAGCTTAGAACCAATTTGAAGAGTCTGGATTCATGTAAGGCTAGTTCAGTGTTACTTAATTTTGATAAACCAAACAGATTTGTTTTACTCTCAATCACGTAATGTTAAAAATAAATCAGAAATATGTTTTTAAGCAAGGATTCCCCTATTTTATAAAGCAAATATTATTAAGATATTAAATAAAATTCATTTTTTGTCATAGAAACATTTTTAAGAGCTCTTAGATTATCAGATTTTCACTTTTGTCTGTAAACTCAGAAGTGTAAAATCTGAACCTACTGAAAGAACAAGTTGCTACTGTATCCTCCCAACTGAATGAGTTTATTCATTCCCAGAGACCTCCTTTACTCCCTGCCATGCCTTGGAACTCCTCTCTCTGTATGTAACCGATTTCCCTTTTCTCTAGTGGCCAGGCATAGAATCCACAGCCTTCACAGACCCAGTGAGGAAATGAAATCCAATAGGCAGGGAGCAGGAGAAACAGGACAGAAAATTGATCAAAATAGGAGTCAACACTTACTAAGGCTCTACTAAGTGCCACTTCTGTATTTATTACATAAACAACTATTCATTTTGGAAGGCCAGGCTCTTGCTTATAGCAATCCTTTGAAATAAATATTTTGCATGTTTTACAGATGAAAGACACAAAACTTGTTCCTTTTTATAAAAGTAAGGTCTCAGCTTTCTACCTAGTTCTGTATGATTGTTCATAACTTTTTAATTTTTATTTTTTGTGTTTTTGGTGAAAGTTTAAAAATAAATCTGGTTCCTATTTAGCAATTTCTCTACATATTATTCAATCACATTGGTTATATTTTTTACAATGTGTCTATGTTCTCATTATTTCCCCCCTGGTTGTTTTGTTTACAGTAATCTAGATTCACTGCCCCCAGGAAACTATCTAATCTTACTTTAGTGTAAATGTTGGCTATTTGGTCTCATATAGATAATTTTTTAAGAGGCACAGTATTCACAGGTGATGATTTACTTTATGAGCCACTCATTTAACAAAATGATGTAGTTTCAGTTTAAAGGGTATCTCAGGGCAGTTATCTCAAGTCTTCTTCTAGTCTGTAACAGTTCAATAATCCCAGCCCTTTAAAAAAATATTTTTTATTGTGCTTTAAATGGTATTCACAATCCAACCCAACTGGTCAAAAATGAAACAAAAAACAAACTTGCATACGCAGTGTTTCGTAACTCTAGCTGCTCTCCCCACTCTGTTATGGAACATTCTTCCTTTCCACCCTGTATTTCCTGCATCAATTCTACAAGCTCCTGTGCCCCTCCATGTTCACATGTCACCTTTGGACAGGAGTTGCTCACTTAGCATCAGGCATGTACTTCAGCCAGGAAGCACACTCTTCACCAGTGTCATTTTATGTCTAGTCCAATTTTTGCTTGAAGACTTGACTTTGGGAATGGTTTCAGCTCTGGGCTAACAGAGTTCATGAGCCAAGCCTTCTGGAGACTCACCTGTCTGTCCAGCCATCAAGTCTGGTACTGGCTACATTTTTTACAATGTGTCTGTGTTGTCATTGGTCTGGTAATGAATAGTAATAATAGAATAAATAATAAAAATAATAGTAATAATAGAAAAATAGTAACAATAGAATAAATAGTAGAATAATCACCTGTGAAAACTGTGCCCCTATTATCTATCTGAGACCAATGCCAAAACATAGCATTGTATTACACTGTGTGAATATAGTATAGTTTATTTATCTACTCATCTGTTGATGAGCAGCTAGGTTGACTTCATTTCTTTTGCTGTTGTGGACAGAGCTGGAATAAACTTTGGGGTGCACATATCTATTCATGTGACAGTCCTCATTTCTTCAGGATATATATCAAGAAGTAAGATTGCTGGATCCTATGGCATTTCCATTTCTATCTTTTTAAGAAAGCATCAAGTGGATTTCCAAAGGGGTTGTATCATTTTATTTAATCCCAGCAGCAGTGTGGAAGAGTTCCAGTCTTTCCACAACCTCTCCAGCATTGATTATTTTGTGATTTTTGGATTAATGTCAGCCTTGTTGGGGTGAGATGGTATCTCACTGTAGTTTTGATTTGGATTACTCCAATAGCTAATGATTCTGTGAACTTCCTTATGTTTCTATTAGCTGTCTGGATGTCATTTGGTACATTGCTTGTTCATATCCTTTGTCAATTTTTTAATTGGGTTACTTGTCTTTTTCACGTTCGGGTTTTGCAATACTTTGTAAATTATGGAGATCAGACAATAATCAGATTTATTGTAGCCACAGTTTTTTCCAAGTCTGTAGATTGTCTCTTTACTCTTTCAGTGAAGTCTTTGGATGAGCATATGTTTTTGATTTTTACTAGTTCCCAGTTATTTATTTTCTCTTCTGGTATTTCCACATTGTTAATAATGTTTTGTATTCTGTTAATGCCATGTGTTAGGGCTCCTAGCATTGTTCCTATATGTTTTCCATAATTTTTATCACTTTAGATTTTATATTTAGGTGATTGACTCATTTAGCATTTGTTTTTATGCATGGTGTGAGATATGGGTCTTGTTTCACCTCTTTGCTGATGAATACCAAATTATGCCAGCACCATTTATTAAAGAGACTGTCTTTTACCCAATTTACGGACTTCAGGCCTTTGTCGAATATCAGCTTCTCGTAGGTGGATGACTTTACGTTTGGATTCTCAGTTTTAGGTTACATTGGTACCAATGCCAGGCTGTTTTGACTACTGTTACAGTGTAATAGATTTTAAAGCTCTGTATGTAAGCCTCCCACTTTGCTATTCTTTTACAGTAATGTTTTATTTATCCATGTGTTATCTTCTGTTTGTGTGTAAAGTTGGTTATTTGTTTCTCCACCTCATTAAAAAAAAGACTTTGGAATCTGTATTGAGCTTGCTCTGTATCTATAGATTGCTTTGGGGACAATAAACACTTTCATGATGTTCAGTCTTCCTATCTGTGAGCAAGGTAGGGTTCTACACTTATATGGGTCTCTTTTAGGTTCTTGCAATAGAATTATGTAATTTTTTTGTATAAATTTTTGTAACTCCAATTAAATTTATCCCCTAGTATTTTGTAGTCCTGAGGGCTATTGTAAGTGATATTGCTTTGTGATTTCCTCTTTGATGGTCTTTTTGTTGATGTTAAAGAATCCAATTGAATTATGTATGCTTATTTTATATACTGATATTTTGCTGAACTCTTCTGTTTGTTCCAGTAGTCTGTGGATTCTTTAGGGTTTTCGGTGTGTCAGATTGCATCATTTGCAAATGGAGATACTTTTCCTTTTTCTTACCAATTTGGACTGACTTTCTTTCTTTATCTTGCCTCATTGCTTGCTATAGCCTCCAGCACAATGTTGGGTGGAAGCAGTGACCAAGGTCATTGTTCTCTGACTTCTGTTCTCAGGAGAAATGCTTTTAGAATCTCTCCAATTAGCATAATGGTGGCTGTTGGCTTTATATAAATGCACTTTATTATGTTGAGGAATTTTACTTCTATTCCTATTTTGCTGAGAGTTTTTAACATGAATGGGTGTTGAACTTCATCAAATACCTTTTCTAAATCAATTGATAAAATCAAATAGTTCTTGTTTTTTGTTTTATGTATGTTGTTGATGAAATTGATTGCTTTTCTGACAGTAAATCATTGTTGCTTCCCTGCTATGAATTTCAATTGGTCATTGTGGGTTTTGTTTTTTTTTTTTTTTTTTTTTTATATATGTTGTTGAATTCTGTTGGCTAGAGTTTTGTTGAAGGTTTTTTTTCTTTTTTTCCTTTCTGAGTAAATGAGACATATTAGTCTGTAATTTTCCTTTTTGTGCAGTCTTTATTTGGTTTTGGTATAATTGTTACCCTGGCAATAAAATAGTAGGATGGCATATACAAATGAGAAAGAGAAGTTCCACAACATGAGAAGCTATACCAGACAGTTGACAACAGCTAGGAGCAGAAGGTCACTGAACTACACCAAAAAATGCTGGCCCAAGTCCAAAAGAACCACACCAGACAGGCCATCCAAATTACTGAGACTCCAAAAAAACAAAAAATCATACCAACTCAAACAACTTGAATGTCTATAGATACAACTTAAAGTAATATAACCAAACAAGTAAATTGAAAAGACTTACTGATGATGTGGAGACAACAATCGATTCCTAAACACCTAAATAAGTGAACTACCATGGCTTCCAAAGACTGCCAAAATAAAGAATCAACAAATTTCCAAGAAAAGGGAGACTTCATGCAATTATCAGAGGTAGAATACAAAAAAATGATGTACAAGGCAGTCCAAGATATCAGGAAAGAGATCAGGCAAAGTGCAGCAGAGGTCACTGAAAAACTAAACAAACAGAAAGAAATGCTTGAGCAGCAATGATATGAAATTCAACAGATTAACAACAAAACTATGGAACAAGATAATAGAACATCAAAGGAGCAGGACAGAGAAATGGAATGCAGAGCTAGTGCAATTGAAGACAAAGTAGCCTCATACTAGAGTTTCAGGGATGGTTCAATATTAGAAAAAACAATTAGTGTATTCAACAACATAAAAAAACTAAAGACAAGAACCACCTGATTTTGCCAAAAGAGTAAAACATTTCCCTACAGACTGAGAAAGAGTTTTCAGCTACCAAGTGTCCAATCAGCATCTCATCTCTTGAATCTATAGGAAACTGAAAACATCAACAGTACAAAGAAAAATAATCTAGTTAAAAAATGTGCAAAGGACGTGAACAAGCACTTCACCAAAGAAGACATACAGGATGCTAACAGATTCATGAAGAAATATTCACGATCTCTAACGCTCAGAGAAATTCAAACCAACACTACAATAAGACACCATCTCATCCCAACAACATTAGCAATAATCCAAAAAACACAAAATAGTAAATGCTAGAGAGAATGTGGAGAGATTGGAATGTTTCTACACTATTGGTGGGATTGTAAAATGGAACAACCACTATCAAAACCAGTTTGGCTGTTTCTCGAAAAACTAGAAATAGAAATAAAACATGATCCAGCAATCCCACTCCTTGGAATATATCCCAGAAAATAAGGGCTACCACACAAATAGATACGTATACACCAATGTTTATTGACATTCTCTCTACTTAGATGCCCATCAGCAGATGAATGGTTAAACAAACTATGGTATATTCACATAGTGGAATACTATGCAATGATAAAGAACAAAAATGATTTAGAGAAATATCTGATAATGTGGGACCATATCGAGGACATCAGGCTGAGTGAAATTAGTCGGACACTAAAGGATAAAATCGTATGACACCATTATCATAAGGATGCAACAAAAGATTTAAGCAAAGAAGAAAATAATCTTTGAAAGTTACAAAGGCAGGGAAGGAGAGAGTTCTATAAACTAGATTGTGATTAAATATTGGGTTAGATGTAGGATCTCAAGCATGCACTAGAAGTAAGCGCAACCAGACTAAGTCAAAATTAAATCATTTCCTAAATGTAGCCCAACTCTTTGGAGGGACAGAGTAACAGGGATAGGCAGGCACTGGGAGACCATGATTTCAGGGGATTTTTATACTAATTGCCATACCTAAGTTTGTTTTTCTTTCTTTCTAGAGAAAATGTTCTACATACCACTTGGGTGACTGGCACCTTAAAGGCTAACAAGCTGTTATCCAAGTAGCATCAATTGGTCCCAATCCACCTGGAGCAGAGGTGAATGGAGGACATCAAGAACAGGAGCCCAAAAGACAGAAGGTGGCATATGATCCAGAGACATCTTCAGCACTTGACCAGAAGAACTAGATGGTGCCCAGCATCCATCAATGAATGCCTTGATGGGGTGCACAGGGTAGTGGGAGA
This sequence comes from Heterohyrax brucei, assembly GCA_028571685.1. Taxonomy (NCBI): domain Eukaryota; kingdom Metazoa; phylum Chordata; class Mammalia; order Hyracoidea; family Procaviidae; genus Heterohyrax; species Heterohyrax brucei. The sequence continues at coordinate 5,098,973 of CM053146.1, read as the reverse complement.
AATGTAGGTGTGCAAAATGAGAACTCTATCAAATCACCATGCCTGATGGTCCAGCAGTCAGGAAGGTTCCCTGAGAATATGGCTCCTGGACCCTCTATCAACTCCAAACCACACATAGTCAACAAAGCCAGCTCTCCAGACAAAGACTAAACTGGACTGTGCAAGGCATGGAGTGATGCTGGTGATGAACAACCTTTAGGCTTGAATATATACATGGAGCTATCTGAGAAGGTCATCACTGGAGGCAGAGATGATACAGGAAGTGGGGACAGCACTTGGTTGAATGAACGAGAAAAGTTCAGGATGGTAAGGGGAAGTGTGCTGTCACAGAGGTCAGGGGTAAAGGAGGGGAGCGTACATAGAGTAGAATAGCTGTGTGAGTTCCAGGTGTTATATGGCTAATTGATGTGGATTGTAAACTTTCACTTAAAATGTAATAAAATTTGGAGAGCTGGGGCATCAGAGATATGAGCTTCCCTCCTCACCACCAATGCTTCTTGTGTGGCATTCTTCATTGGCACTGATCAACCGCAGGCAACACAGACCAACAGAACTCAAGTGACCAGTGGATCCCTGCAGAACCAGGACAGAGTCAAGATGACAGACTAAACACACATCTCCCTAAAACCCTTTGGAAACCAAGACCTGAACTGATAATTAAACAGAGCCTTCTGGACACCTAGTGAGACCTAGGACACTAACAAGTTTGGACTTCATACCACTGAACAGGAAACTTCCTCTCTTTTGCTGACCCCCTCTCTATGTGAGTTCTGGCTTTCATGGATCAAAAGTAACTCACCATTTTAACTTTATTTTCTCTATCTTAGCCAGTGGGCGGAGCTAGGACTTGACTAGTGGGATCAGCAGGTGAAATTGCCATATTTTGAGAGTCTGGCGTTGGAGTCAGTGCATCTCGGCACTTTTGACCTCTCTTTCTGCCTCCGCCATTGAGTAGCCGGTACTGAAGAGAGCTTGGGTGGGATGCCATCCTGCTCCACCAGAAAGCAGAGATACCTATATGGAGGCCACAGATAGACCTAATTCCTAGACTGGGAGGCAGCATCTGCCTGGACAAGAGTGCTTTTCTGGCAGAAAAGCAGTACTTTACCCAGTGTCACCTAGGGGTGGTACCCAACAGCAGAGGCCAGCAGGGCAGTAGCCTTTCTGTATTTTGAACTTGTTTATGGCATCTGTGGTTGGATATATGAGTGCATACATTTCCAGCTGGGAAGAGGGACCTGTACATCTGAAAACCTGACTGACTTTGGAAGTTGACAGATAACTTTTACCTTTCATTTTAATATGGCCTAGAGAAATAACTTTGGTCCATCCTCACAGCACCTCTCCCAGGCTGCATTGACTCACATGATGCCCCCAAAGCAACAAACTGTGGAAAAAAGTATAACCAAGAAATCACACACAGCTTCAGAAGGTGCCCAAAAGAAACCACCTCACAACTTCCCAGATGAAGAAGCTTTTCTGAAACTATCCAAAGGTGAAAACAAAAGGAATATAGAGAGAGCCCTCCTAGACCTTATACAAAACGCAGCAGAGCAAATTGAAAAATTAAGCAAGCTGTTCTATCTGATGGAACACCAATACTCAAAAATCCAGCAGTTCAACAACAAAATCAAATAGATAGAAGATTCAATTCACAGCCAAGAAAACAGAATGGAACAAGTGGAAAATAGACTTTCTCACTTGGAAGACAGAGCTCCTGACTCCAGCATCTATGATAAGAAATCAGAAAAAGAAACAAGAAAAATGAAGAAGCAATAAGAAGCATGTGGGACTCTATTAAGAGGAACAATCTACGATTAATTGGAGTTTCTGAACAGGGAGAGACACCTGAGAACACAGAGAGTATTGTTGCTAAGCTGCTGACAGAAAACTTCCCAGAAATTATGAAAGAAGAAAACATAGATATCCAAGATGTGTATTGAATGCCACTCAATATAGATCCCAAAACAAAGACCCCAAGACATATTCTAATCAAGCTTAACAAAACAAAAGATAAACAGAAACTCTTAAAGGCAGCAAGACTCAAAGCAAAGCAAACATTAAGAGGGAAACCCTGTATGCTTTCATCATATTTCTCAGCAGAAACAATACTGGCATGGAGACAGTGGCAGGACACATTCAAAGCCTTGAAGGAGAAGAACTTCCAACTAAGAATTATATACCCTGCAAAACTATCTTTCAAATATGAAAATGAAATGAAGACATTCACAGATAAACAGAAACTCAGAGACTGTAAATACCAAACCAAATCAACAAGAAATACTGAAAGAATCTCTTGGCTTAGAAGAAAAAACCACTAACTTTATACTTTAAAAGTAAATACGGGACACATCACCCAGAAATTTGCTCTGTTAGAGAAGACTCCAAGCTCAAAGCTATAATAGTGAAAGAAATGATCCAGTGATCATATCATGAAAGCTATGATGTCATCATATTAAAAAGAGGAATGTACTGCAGTCATTATAGTCTTTCCAGATGGAGAGGAAGTTAGTAAGACTGGTAGTAATTTAAATTGGGTTTATACATAATTTATTAAAGGGGATCACAGGGACAGCCCAATGAAGAAGCAACATATCAAATCAAGAAACGCAATACAGGAGTCTGAACAACCACAAAACCAATCCTGAAAAAGGTGAAAAATCAACCCACAAAGAAGAATGTCCCAGAACAAATCAATAAGAACAACAGAGAAAACATCAACACAAAAGTAAACATAACACAATAGCAGCACTGAACACATACCTATCAATAATTACCTTGATTGTGAATGGACTGAACACTACAGTAAAGAGACATTGAGTGACATCTTGGATCACAAGATACAACCCATCCATATGTTGTCTACAAGAAACTCACCTTAGACTTAAAGATATGAACGAACTGAAAATTAAAGGATCGGAGAATATATATCAAGCTAACGATACACAAAGAAGAGCAGGCGTGGCATTTTTAATCTCAGATAAAATAGATTTTAATATAAAATCCGCCATTGTGGACAAGGATGGACCGCATTGCTGAAAGGTTGAATTAACAAGCAGGCCTTAACAATGTTAAATATTTATGCACCTAATATTGGAGCACCTCAATGTGTTTAACATTGAGGAAACACCGACTGCACTCAAAAATGAGATAGGTCACTTCACAGTAGAAGTGGGAGACTTCAATACTCCACTCTCAGTACTGGACAGATCATCTAGCAAAAAGCCCAATAAAGACACAGAAGACTTTATTGTCACAATTACCAACTAGACCTCACCAACATATATCGAACTTTCTATCCGTCAGCAGACAACTACACCTTTTTCTCCAGTGCGCATGGAACATTCTCCAGAATAGGCTGTGTGTTAGGACATAAAGCAATTCTCAACAAAATCCATACCATTGAATTAATGCTGCTTCAATGTCAGAAAAACAATTAATGTGAACAACCACATAAATAACACAAAAGACAAGTTACTTGATTTTGTCTGTCGATGCACAAAAGGCATTTGATAAAGTCCAAAACCCATTCATGCCAAAAACTCTCAGCAAAATAGGAATAGGAGGCAAATTCCTCAATGCAATAAGGCCCATTTATACAAAGCCAACTGCCTACATCATCCTGAATCGAGAGAGACTGAAACAGTTTCCCATGAGAACAGGAACTAGACAAGGATGCCCACTCTCACCTCTCCTATTCAACATTGTACTAGAATTTCTAGGCAAAGTAATTAGACAAGACCAAGAAATAAAGGGCATCGGCATTGGCAAAGAAGTAAAAATCTCCCTATTTGAAGACGTTATGACTGTATACACAGAGAATCCTGAAGAATCCATAAGGAAACTACTCAGAGTGACTTCAGCGAAGTCTCAGGACACAAGATAAACATAAGTAAATCGGTAGGATTCCTTTATACCAACAGTGAGATTATTAATGAAGAAATCATCAAACCAATACAATTTACTATAGCCTCTAAGAAGATAAAGTACCAGGAATAAATCTAATCAGAGAAATAACAGACCTTTACATAGAGAACTACGAGTTCTTACTACAGGAAACTAAGAGAGCCTTACACAAATTGAGAAACCTACCCTGTTCATGGATAGGAAGACTTAACATTGTGAAAATGTCTATTTTGCCCAAAGCAGTATACTTACACAATGCAATCCCAATACAAATTCCAGTGACATTCCTTAATGAAATGGAGAAACAAATTACCGCCTTTGTTTGGAAAGGGAAGAAGCCCAAGATTACTAAAGCACTACTGAAGAAGAACACACTGGGAGGCCTCTCACTACCAGACTTTAGAACCTATGACACTGCCACAGTAGTCAAAACAGCCTCTACTGGTACAAAAAGAGACAGATAGATCAATGGAATAGAATTGAGACCCCAGAAATGACACCTCTTCCTATGAGCAGTTGACATTCGACAAAGGCCCAAAGACATTAAACTGGGGAAAAAACAATCTCTTCAGCAAATGGTGCTGGCAAAATTGGATATCCATCTGAAAAAAATTGAAACAAGACCAATATCTTACACCTTGTACAAAAGCCAGCTCAAATTGGATAAAAGACATAAATATTAAATCTAAAGTTATAAAGCTCATTCAGGAAATAGTAGGAGGAACAGTGGAAGTTTAATGCACGGCACAGACAGACTTCCAAATCTGTCAAACAAACCGCAAACAACAGAAGAGAAAATAGATAAATGGAAATGACTAAGAATCAAACACTTCTGCTCATCTGAAGATTTTATTAATAGAATTAAAAGGTCACCTACAGAATGAGAAAAAAATATTTGGCAACTCTATGTCACACTGATGCCTGATTTCCGTAATCTATAAGGTACTACAAAATGTCAGTAAGAAAAAGATAAATCTCCAATTAAGCTATGGGCAAAGGAGATGGACAGACACTTCTCCAAAGAGGAGATCCAGGCAGCCAAAAAACAAATGCAGACCTGCTCACGATCATTAGCTATTAAAGAATTTGAAATCAAAACTACAAATGAGATACCATCTCACCTCAACAAGGTTGACTATGATCCAAAAAATGCAAAACAACTAATGCTGGAGAGGCTGTGGAGAAATTGAAACTCTCCTACACAGTTGGTCGAACTGCAAAATGGTCTAACCTCTGTGGAAAGCAATCTGGCTCTTCCTTAAAATGCTGGATATCAATAGTCCACTTGACCCAGTAATTCTACTGCTTGGAATATATTCTACAGACTCAAAGCCATTCACACTAACTGATACATGCACACGAATGTTTATCGCAGCACAGTCCACAATAGCAAAAAGATGGAATCAACCCAGATGCCCAACAACAGAGGAATGGATAGGTAAACTATAGTATATGCACTCAATGGAACACTATAAAATGATAAAGAACAACAGTGATTTTAGTAAACATCTCAGAACCTGGTTTCAATTGGAGGACATTATGTTGTGTGAAAGTAGTCAGCAACAAAAGGAGAAATACTGTATGAGACCCCTACCATAGGAACATAAAAACAGACCCATGCATAGAAGAAAAAACTCTTTGATGGCTCCAAAGGTGGGGAAGGAGGGAGGACAAGAGGGGGAGGGTTTACATTAGACAGCTGATAGAAATTTGGTTGGGGGAAATCTGTGACAGCACACTTTAGAAAGAAGGTCAATATTAACTAGACTTCAACATAACATGATTACTCCTGCTATCTTAACCCAATACTGCAAGGACACAGTAGCTGGGGTGGGGGTCTGGGGCCCATGCTCTCAGGGGAAATCGAGGCCAATTGGCACAACTAGCATTTTGCAAACAGAGCCTTCTGCATCCATATTGGTGAGTGGCATCTGGGGTTTTAAAAGCTGCATCTGAGGCTCCACCAAATGGTCCCAACTCAGCAGAAATGGATGGTCACCAAAGACTAAACGACATAGGGGAATGAGAACCCAGAAGACAGAGAGACCCACATGAGTGATTGACTACTTCAACTTGTGACTGAAAGAACCATGTGGTGCCCGGCCAACCACCAGTGGTAGCCATGATGGAGCTCACAAAACTGAGTCTCACTGGCAGCACAAGAATTAAAAGGGGTGAACCCTGAGATGTCCACTGGCTGCAACTGATAGTTCAGGGGTGTCAGAGTTCCCCTGGGAACATGACCCCTGGCCCTGATGCTGCCCCTGTCCATAAATCATAATGGAGATAACTCTTCAGACAGGAATGGATTAGACTTCGCTACACAGAGTGACCATATCATGTGTACACTTTATGGTTCTGTGTATTTATAGGATGTCATCCCACTGACCTCTTACTAGAGGAAGGGGAGTGTGTGGAGAGAAGGGGATAGGAGATTGTTGGGAGGATAAGACATGCATGGAGTGGAGAGGAAGAGTGTGCTGTCACAGGGCAGGGGCAGCAGTGGGAGCTGCATACAGTAGGCATGTGCTTTTATATGGGAATGTATATTTTCATTCAATCCTAATAAAAAATAAAGTAATAAAACATATTTTAAAAAAGAAATTAATATTGACATTCTTGCTCTCTTTTGAAAGTTGTTTGCCTCATATATTTTTTCCTGTTCTTTGAGTGTTAGTATATTCACTTTTTTTAATCTAAGCTGTATCTCCTGTAGGCAGCATACAGATGTTGTTGTTAGGTGCTGATGAGTCGGTTCCAAATCATAGCAATGCTATCAACAACAGAACAAAACACTGCCCAGTCTTATGCCATGTCTAAAATCATTTTTACGCTAAAGCCTATTGTAGCAGCCACTGTGTCAATCCATCTTGTCAAAGGACTTCCTCTTTTTCTCCAGCCTTCCACTCTGTGAAGCATGATGTCCTTCTCCAGAGATTTATCCTTCCTGACATGTCCAAACTATGTAAGACATAGTCTTAACATCTTTTCTTCCAAGGAGCACTCTGATTGTGCTTCTTCCAGAACAGATCTGTTTGTTCTTCTGGCATCCATGGTACGTTCAACATTCTTCTCCAACACCGCAATTCGAAGGCATCAATTCTTCTTCTGTCTTCTTTGTGCATTGTGCATGCATATGATGTGATTGCAAATATCATGGCTTGGATCAGGCGCACTTGTTCTTCAAAGGGACATCTTTACTTTTCAGTACTTTAAAAAGTATCTTTGCAGCAGTTTTCCCCAATGCAACATGTCTTTTGATTTCTCTGCTTCTGCTTCCAAGGGCATTGATTGTGGACCCAAGTCAAATGAAATCCTTGACAACCTCAATTCTTTCTCCATTTATGAAGATATTGCTTATTGGTCCACTTGTGAGGATTTTTGTTGCCTTGATGTTGGGCTGCAATCCATACTGACGACTGTGGTCCTTGATCTTCATCAGTAAGTCCTTCAGATCTTCTACACTTTCAGCAAGTAAGGTGGTGTCATCTGCATAATGCAGGTTATTAATGAGTTGTCCTCCAACTCTGATCCCTCATTCTTCTTCATATAACCCAGCTTCTCAGATTATTTGTTCGGCATACAGATTGAAAAGCTGTGGTAAAAGGATACAACCCTGATGCACACCTTTCCTGACTTTAAACCAGGAAATCTCTCTCGGTGTTCACACAACTGCCTCTAGGTCCATATACAGATTCTTTAACAGCATAATCAACTGTTCTGGTATTTCCAGTCTGCACAAGATTAGCCATAATTTTTTATGATCCACCCAGTCTAATGCTTTTGCATAGTCAATGAAACACAGGTAAATATCTTTCTGGTATTCTCTGCTTTCAGCCAAAATCTGTCTGACATTAGCAATGATATCCCTAGTTCCATGACTGGCAGTTCCTTGTCAATATACTGTTGCAGTAGCTTTTAAATGATCTTGAGCAAAATTTTACTTGTGTGTGGTATTAATGATATTGTTCTGTAATTTCCACATCTGGTTGGATTACCTATCTTTGGAATGGGCATAAACAGGGATTTCTTCCAGTCAGTTGGCCAGGTGGCTGTTCTCCAAATTTCTTCTCACAGGTGAGTGAGCACTTCCAGTGCTGCATCTGTTTGTTGAAATATATCAACTGATATTCTATCAATTTCTGGAGCCTTATTTTTTGCCAATACCGACAATGCAACGCCGACTTCATCCTTCATTCAGTACCAGTGGTTCTTGATTATATGGTACCTCTTCAAATGGCTGAGCATTGACCAGTTCTTTCTGGTATAATGACTCTGTGGATTCCTACCATCTTCTTTTGATGGTCTCTTAATCACTAGTTTCCATATAGAATCCTTCACTATTGCAACTCAAGTCTTGAATTTTTCTTCAGTTTTTTCAACTTTGGAAATTCAGAACATGTTCTTCCCTTCTGCTTTTCTGTTTCCTGCTCTTTGTACACGTCATTATAATAGCTTGCCTTGGCTTCTCAAGCTGCCCTTTGAAATCTTCTGCTTAAGTCTTACTTTACCATTCCTTCCTGATTGTTTTATCTGGTTGACATTTGAGAGCAAGTTTCAGTCTCTTCTGGCATCCAATTTTTTTTTTCTTTCTTTCTTGTCTTTTTTAGTGACCTTCTGCTTTCTTCTTGGATGGTGTTGTTGATGTCATTCCACAGTTTGTCTGGTCTTAGGTTATCAGTGCTCAATACATGAAATACGTTCTTGAGATGGTCGTTAAACTCAGAAGGGATATGTTCAAGGTCACACTTTGGCTCTTGTTAACTTGTTTTAATTTTCTTCAGTTTCAATCTGAATTTGCATACAAGCAATTGATAATCTGTGATGCAGTCAGCACCTGCTCATGTTTGGACTGCTGATATAGAGCTTTTCCATCATCTTTTTCCACAGATGTAGTAGATTTAGTTCCTATGTGTTCCATCTGGTGAAGTCCATGTGTGCAAGTCACCACTTGTGTTGGCTAAAGAAAGATATTCGCAATGAATAACTTATTAGTCTTTCAAAATTCTATCATGCAATCTCCAGCATTAGTTAACCAAGGCTGCATTTCCCAACTACTGATCTTTCTTCTTTGTTTCCAACTTTTGCTTTCCAGTCACCAGTAATTATCAATGCATCTTCATTGCATCTTGCATCATTTTCAGACTGCAGAAGTTGATAAAAGTGTACAATCTCTTCATCTTTGGCCTTAGCAGTTAGTGTGTAAATTTGAACAGTAGTCATATTAGCTGGCCATCCTTGTAGGTGTATGCACATAATCCTATCACTGGCAGCATTGTACTTCAGGACAGATCTTGAAATGTTATTTTTGATGATGATCGCAACATCATTCCTCTTCGAGTTTTTGTTGTCAGCATAGTAGACCATATACATGAATGGTGGATTCATGATGTCCAGTTCTGGTCCACTTCATCTCACTAATGCCTAGTGCATCAATGTTTATGAGTTCTGCTGCATTTTTGATGATTTCCAATTTTCCTAGATTCATATACCCCATCCAATTGTTAATGGATGTCTGCAGCTGTTTCTTCTCATTTTGAGTCATGCCACATCAGCAAATGAAGATCCTGAATGCTTTACTCCATCCACAACATTCCAGTTGCCTGCACTTTGAAGAGGCAGCTCCTCCCCAGTTGTCTTCTGAGTGCATTTCAACCTGGGGACTCATTTTCTGGCACTATATCTGATAATGTTCAACTGCTATTAATAAGGTTTTCCCCGGCTAATTCTTTTCAGAAAGTAGACTGCAAGGCCCTCCTTTCTAGTGTGTCTTAGTCTGGAAGTTCTGTTGAAACCAATCTATCATGGGTGACTCTGCTGGTATCTAAATACCAGTGGTATAGCTTTCAGCATCACAGCAGTAAACAAGCCTCCACTGACTGGCAAGTAGGGGCTGCTCATTCTATGTTTACTCCTTCTATCAAGCCTAAAGCATAAAAATAGATCATGTTTTTAATCCAATCTGCCACTCTCCTCTTTATTGATATAGTTAAACCGTTTACTTTTGGCTTGATAATTGATAATTATGAGTTTAGTGGAAACCCTGGTGGCATAGTGGATAAGTGCTATGTCTGCTAACCAAAAGGTTGGCAGTTTGAATTCATCAGGCTGTCCTTGGAAATTCAGTGGAGCAGTTCTACTCTGTACTGTAGAGTTGCTAGGAGTTGGAATTGACTTGAAGGCAATGGGTTTTGTTTTGGAATGAGTTTAGTGCTGTCATTTGATGTCTTTTTTGCAAGGGTTGTTAACTATTCCTTTTTTCCATTTAATTTTCTGTGCTGAGTCATTTTTCTTTGAGCTTTCTTTTCATGTTTTTCATTGTTTTTTTTTTGATTTTGCATTCACTGAAACTTCATGTTTTTCTTGTTTTTATATTTGGATGCACAAACCAAAGCAAACCCACTGCCATCAAGTCAACTCTGACTCATAATGACCCTGTAGGACAGAATAGAACTGACACATAGAGTTTCCAAGGAGCACTTGGTGGATTCAAACTTCCAGGCTTCTGGTTAGCAGCTATAGTAGTTAACCACTATGTTACCAGAGTTTTCATTAGAACTATTAGTTTCCTTTGTGACTGCCTTCATATTTACCCTGATTTTTCTAAGTGTCAACCAGTCTTTAATATCTGTATATCACCTTGACTTCCTCTCTGTAGGAAAGATCATTGACTGTTTTTTGAAGTTCACCTTTTTGTTATAATGTTTACATAGTGATTTTTTTTTTTTGCTTTCCTATTTTCAGTGTTTCATCTTTGATTTATTTTTTGTGATTTCCCTGCGTAGGTTGATGTCCAGTTGCTTTTATTGTCTTCAGTTGTCATCTGATGTTATCGATTTTCTTACCAAAGGACTCCCTCTAGTATTGCTCATAATTTTGTTTGTTTGTTTTTTGCACATTCCCTTAATTTCCTTCTTTTTTCTTTTCTTTTTTTATTTAATATGACTGAGTGAAAATGTACATTCCTGCATAAATTTACATGCCCACCTATATGCAGCTTCCACTGCTCTCCCTGTCCAGAGACAGCACACTATTCCTCTCTGCTCCATACACGTCTCATCCTCCCAACAGTCTCCTTTCCCCTCCTCTCCACCCACTCTCCTTCCTCCAGCCAGAGGTCAGCAGGATGATGTCCTATAAATGTATAGAACCATAAAGTGCATCCAATATATGGTCACTCTGCATCGCCAAGTCAATCCATTCATGTCCGTCTGTTTATATGGAAAAATTCTAAGTTTGCCATCATGTTTAAGAGATAGTTTTGCTTGATGTATCATTCTTGGATGGCTTTTTTTTTCCTTTAAAACTTTGTTTATGTCATTCCATTGCCTTCTTGTCTGCATAGATTCTGCTGAATATTCTGAATTTAGTCTTATTGATTCTCCTTTGTGGATTGTTTTTCATTTATCCCTAAACCAAATCAAACCAAACCAAGTCCACTCCTGTACAGGACAGAGTAGAATGGCCCTATAGATTTTCCAAGAAGCAGCTAGTGGATTTGAACCTAGTCACATTTAAAATTGTCTCCTTATCTTTAGTTTTGCCATATTTGATTATGACGTGCCTTAGTGTCTTTCTTTTGGCATCTTTCTACCTTGTGTGGAGTTTGATGACTGTCTTGAATAGACATCTTCTGATCTTTCATGATATCAAGGAAGTTTTCTGTCAACAGATTTTTAACAAGTATTTCTGTAGTTTCTTTTTAGCCCCCTGTTTTGGTACTCCAATTAATCATAGATTATTCTTTTTGATAGAGTCCCACATCATTCTTAGAATTTCTTTCATTGTTTTTTAAAAATTCCTTTATTGCTTTTCTTCAAATATCTTACTGTCACATGTCTTATCTTCAGTCTCACTAATTCAACCTTCTATTGGCTACATACCACTCCTTTAACTTTCTATTGAGTTGTCTAATTCTGTAATTTTAATCATGAACTTTCTGAATCTCTCATTTCTGCTTCTGTGGGCTTTAATATAGCCTATTTAATTTGTTATTTTGCTCTGCTGCATTTTGCCTCTCTCCTTCCTTTTCTCTTGAAGAGTTCTAAGTATTTTTTAAAAAGAATTTATTGTGATGAAGTGAAAGCTTACAAGCCCAGTCAATTTTCCATATAAAATCACAAGTACCTGCCTCTCTGCAACTCTATTTCTTCTTATCACCCTGTGGCAGCACACTTTTTCATTCTTTACTTCCAGTATCCACTCAACCAACACTTGTTCCTTACCCTTCCCCCTCTCCTCTCCCCTCTAAAAAGAAATCAATTGGACAACCTTATGTATATGTTAAACCATAAAAGTGCACATACCACATGTGTTAGTCTGTGTTCCCAAGTCCAGTCCATCATTTTTCTGAAGTGTTGACTTCAGTACTGGTTTCAGCTCTGGTCTAGCAGCAAGTTTAGGGGCCAAGTTCCCAGAGGATCCTCCAGGTTGTCAGACAATCAATTCTGGTCTTTTAACAGAGTTCTTGATCCACACATCTCTAATTCTTATGCTATGTCAAAGACTCTACACTGTGCCCCCTATCAGAGCTGTCTTTGGTGGTGGCCAGGCACCATCAAGTTCTTCTGATCTCATTCTGATGTAGTATACCAATCATATGAGTCTTTCTGTCTCCTGTGCTCATTTGTCTTTGTATCTTTGATGTTGTTGGTTTTCGTCTGCTCCAGGTGGGTTGAGACCAATTGATGTTCCTCAGATGGTAGTTTGCTGGCTTTAAAGACCCAAGCAACACACACCAATATGGGCTGCAGAAGACTGTCTTACAAAAAGACTAGTTATGCCAGTTGACTTCAATGTCCTCTGAAAACATGGTTCCCTGACTCCTGTCCCTGCTACTCTGTCCTTTGAAATGCTGGGTTGAATTTCTAGCTTATAGTGTAGTCCAATTACGGTGATCTGCCTCCTACTGTGTGCTGTCGCTCCCTTCACTTAATCAAATTCCTATCAACTAATCTATAAGTAACCCTCTCTCTCCCTCCCCAGCCTTGTAGCCATCAATGCATGTTTTCTTCTGTGTGTAAGTCTTTCCTTAAATCCTTATAATAGTGGCCTCATACAGTATTTGTCCTTTTGCTGCTGGCTGATTTCACTCAGATTAATGTCTTCCAGTTGATTCCAGGTTATGAGAGGTTTCATAAAACCATCATTGTTCTTTGTCATTGCATAGTGTTCTATTGTATATATACACCATAGTTTGTTTATCCATTCATCTGTTGATAGGCATCTAGGTTAATTTTATCTTTTAGCTACTGTTGAGAGTGCTACAATAAACCTTTGTGTGTATGTATCTGTTCATGTGACAGCCTTTATTTCTCTAGAACATATTCCCAGGAGTGGAATTGCTGGATCATATTATATTTCTATTTCTAACTTTTTAAGAAAGCACCAAATTGCTTTCCAAAGAGATTGTACCATTTTGGATTCCCACCAGCAGTGCAAATGAGTTTCAGTCTCTCTCCATAGCCTCTCCAACATTTTTTTTTGTTGGTTTGTTTTTGGATTAGTGCCAACCTTGTTGGTATGAGATGGTAACTCTTTGTAGTTTTGATTTGGATTTCTAATAGCTAATGACTGTGGCCATTTCCTCATGTGTATCTTGGCTATCTGGAAGTCTTCTTTGGTAAAGTGTCTATCCATGTCCTTTGCCCACTGTTTAATTAGATTGTTTGTCTTTTTCTTGTTAATATGTTGTAGTACTATGTAGATTATAGAAATTAAACATTGATCAGGTTTGTGGTTTCCAAATATTTTTTTTCTCAGTCTGTAAACAGCTATTCTCTTGATAAAGTATTTGGGTGAACAAAAGTATTTGATTTTTAGCAGTTCCAATTTATTTTCTCTTCTGCAGTTTATATATTGGTGGTAATATTTTGTAGTCAGTTTAAGCCATGTAGTCTCTAATTTTTCTTCTATAATCTTTATTATTTTAGATTTGATATTTATCTTTTTGATCCATTTTTGCATTAGTTTTTGTATAAGGTGTTAAATATGGGACTTGTTTCAGAGTTTTACATACTAATTTTTTGTATGATACCTCTGATAATTCCAAGCAGTATCTTCATCCAGAAAATTTCTAGATACCTTGTTTTTGGAGCTTTCTCAAGCCATCATGGTCTGCCTTTTAAGCAATTTGTTATTGTGTGTTGTCTCCTTGTCGTTAGTAAGTTGTCAGATTCATTTATTTTATGTTTGCTTACTATGTTCTAGTTTATCTTGTTATTTTGTTTTGAAATGCCTGAATACACCCATAATGTGTGCTAATTTGACTATTGGTGCGTATGAAGCGCTAATGTCCTGTCATCAAGAGTTTAGAGCTGTTACTAGACACTTAAGTCTAAGAGTCCTTTTACTTTTCTGTATAGATTCAGCTCTGCTGTCCAGGTAGTCACTCACCAAGTGCTTGATGTAGGATGCCCCTACTTTCCTAGATGGGTGGGGATGATGGGTGTAGGCACAGATGTTTGGCTGTAGGCACTGAGAAATGCAGGGGCTTAACTGATTTCCCTAAGTGTTGATGAAGTTGGTGTGTTCTGTTAAGTCAGATTGTAGGTGAAGAAACTGTTTCTGCTCTGAATTTCTAGCTCAGGGGAGCTGACAGATTCTTTTCCTCCTTCCCCTGTTCGTTAAATTGTTCCCTCTCCATGTCTCACAGCATGGATCAGGGTGCTCCATTAATAGCACCTAAACCAGTGCTGAATGCCATGCAGAGGAGGGATAAAGAAGTACTGAGAGAAGGTAGAGAGTTTTATCCCAAAGGAAAGATTTAGGTCTACATGCAGTAGCTTAGATGGAAACCACTTAGCTTTTAATGATCTAGTGCCCCTTTTCACTGGATGTAGACGTGTGAGTAGATTCTGCTCAGTCTATCCTACTGAGGAAGACACCCTCCAAATGCAATCACTCCACTCACCACACTGGCCATGGCCAATTTCCAGCAGTTCATGTCCGACTAGTCCCAGTTATTTCTGGATGCACTCTCCCTTTCCCTTAGTTGCTCAGTCATCTCAACTTTCATTTGAAATTAAGGGCTCCTAGGATTTCATACGTAATTGATTCTTTGGTTCTTTTGGGTCTTCATTGTTAGAAGGATCATAGAAAGCCTCTGAGTACTCTGTCATCTTGGCCCTGCTTAATCTTGAACTTTTTTGAAGAATTTGAGGTTTTTTTTTAAATCTTTTTATCCCATCTTGTCCAGGACCATCTACTGTGCCTTACATCAAAATGGTCAGTAGTGGCAACCAAAATAATCTAGATCTTTAGGTCTCAGTTTATATGAGGTTGTGGTCTATACATGTTATTAATCAAGTATACTAATTTCTTCTTTGAATCTTTGGTTTTCTTCCTTCTCTTTTGCTCCAAATGAGCAGAAAAGTATCTTCTGATACTGAATGGTATTTTAGATAGCTGCTCGCAAGCTTTTAAGAGCTCAGTTATAACTCACAAAACTATGATATAGGAGACAAATTTTTCAGCTATGTTATGCCAGTCAATCTAGTTGTCCCACAAGACTGTGATCATAAGTCTTCGAATCCAGTAAAGGATGAACTGTCTGTTTATGTCCACTTAAATATTCCCCCCCCCCGTGTAGTATTGACTAAGACAAAGGACAGGGTCAATAAGGAAATATAAAAGGATTCAGTGTTATTAAATTAATGTTTTCAGAAATTCACAGTGTTATAATCAGTGGTTATAATACACCTAAGTGAATTTAACTGAAACACTGAAAAATGCTACTATTTATTCAGAGATTATCAAAGTGGATTAGGACAAAAACAAAACAAACAAGGTAGTTATGAATTTTTCCCTATGGAAAAGCTTGAAAGCTCCATGAAGTGTCAAGAGCCAGAAAACCTATAGGAAGTCAGTGAGAGAAATAATGATCAAATGGTCAGACTAAATTTCAGCAGCCATGACATTAACCAGAATCAAAAGAGCATGTGGTTTGGTCAATAAAAAGATAAGGATTATAAAACAAAATCAATATTGAGGCCAGGGATTAAATACTGACAGGATTATTCAAGTGTATTATTGTTAGTTGCTGTTAAGTCAGCTCATGCTCATGTTGACCCCATGCTCAACCTCGTAAAATGCTAGTCCTGCGCTAGTCTCATGATACAGAATGTTTGAGTCCCTTGTTACCATCTAACAGAGGCGGTACATCTGCCAACGCTGTATCCATCAATAGGTCTTTCACTGGATGCTTTTCAAAAGTATATTTTCAAATATTTCTTCCTAGTCTGTCTTGGTCTGGCAGTTTCACAGAAAACTGTCTACCATGCATCTGTCAATGGTTGTTACTGTGGTAGTTTATGCATTCAGGTTTATAAGCAGTAAAATAATGAAACAGTTCAGGTCTGATGGTTAGAAAAGTGATGGTCAAAGAGGCAAAAAGTATTGGGGCAAAATATTATTGGGAAATTATAGGTCATATGTAATAGAAAGGACCCAGTTCCTCTGTCTTTTTTATATGGATAACTACTCTGATTACATTAATCCTTCTCTGATCTGAATTTTTTGTGGTGGACAAGATTACGGGAAGTAGGTATCAAGAGAAAAGGGAAAACATTGGCTCTAAAAGACATCCTTATTCATGTTTCACCTGTTTCTACACTCCACCCACCTTGAACAAAAATATCTTTGAGGATTCAATATTGAAAAAGTGAGGAGCTATTGAATAGAAAAATTAAAACCTCTTAAAAATAGTTGGGGTTAAATAGTGATTCAACATAAAAAATAACATCCTTAGTATCTTGAATGCTACTGTCATAAATCAAGTATTGACACTTTTGTCTTCAGTAAAAACAGCACTCCCAATGATGACTATAACCTATGGATGGTGTGACTAGGAAGTCAGTGCCAATACTTGTTCCCTATCACCTTATTCTTCGATGGTACATTTTGTCTGTGTTTGTATCAGAGGTTATTACTTGATTATTACCTTGCTGCCTGCAGCTCTGCCTCCTTAATCCAAGATGAAGTCTGGCTGGCTGCATGACTGGTTCTTTGTCCTCCTCAATCTTTAACAGACACACTGATTCCTTATAGCAATTATACTATTTACTGTGCTTTGCAGGACATCTACTTTATTGCATATTGGTTTAGATGAAGGTATTATTAAGGTAAAAAAGCTAGGTCTAAATCTAGTGGTCAGCTTCACGTCTCTTCTTTCTCTAGTAGTCTGCATCCAGTTCTTCCATTCATCCTATCAGATCTCTTTTCAAAGTATATCTACAATCTGATAAGATTGGTTTTCACCATCATGATTTTAGCACCACAGTCCCTGTTACTATTATCTCTTTTCAGAATTATTTCTTAAACCTGCTCTCACATCCTTACCTCCACAAAATGGCCAATATTATCAACACACCACCAGAGTTCTTTTCAAAATTTATGTAGGAGTTTATAACTTCTCTCCCCAAAACCATACAGTAACTCCTTATTTCACTCAAAGTTAAATCCAAATTCTTTAAGATGGCTGACAAGGTTGTACTTGACATAACCTCACTTATCTCTGACTTCATCTTCTACTGTTTTTATTCAAGATCTTTCTACTCCAGATAGCTTCCTTGATATTCCTTAAGCAAACAATATATGTACTCACTTAGGGTCTTTCTAATGTTTTGCACACACCTTAGGACTTCTCTTGACTTTTAACCCTTTTTCCCCTTAAGTGAACTTCTTCATTTCTTTCACAAGTCTGGCTATCTCTCTCTTGATCAATGAGGTCTACTCTGACTTTCATGTTTTTGCAACATTTTTCTTCATCTCCATCACCATTCTTCTCTGTTTTCTACTTTTTTATGGTTTTTATCACTTCTAATAGACCTCATGATTCACATATCTATTAAAAAATAAAAGTTCAGTGCTGTCAATTGATCTGACTCATAGAAACCCTATATGTCAGAGTGGAACTGCCCCATAGTCTTTCCAAGGAGCACCTGGAAGATTTGAACTGCTGATCTTTGGTTTGGCAGACCTAGCACTGAGCCACTACACCACCAAGATTTCCACGTATCTATTAAGATAACTATTTATCATGACACTGGAC
Organism: Heterohyrax brucei; assembly: GCA_028571685.1. NCBI lineage: Eukaryota > Metazoa > Chordata > Mammalia > Hyracoidea > Procaviidae > Heterohyrax > Heterohyrax brucei. The sequence continues at coordinate 5,081,017 of CM053146.1, read as the reverse complement.
TGTATGTGTCATGAATGCAAGACTCCTATGATTTTCTTCACTATATAGCCCAAGCACCTAGAGTAGAGTCTAACATAAAGGAAGTGTTCACCGACGGCACTTAGCTTGGCTCACTGAATATTTATTAAACACTTGATTACTTTTATTAAACTGTCTGAAATCTTAAATGAAACAGAAAAATTCCTAGAAAAATGCAAATCTGATTAAGAATAGAAAAACTCAAAAGATTCATTGAACTTTAGAAATATGTAGCAAGTAATGTACAGTAGCTACCAGAAAACCTTTGTTAAATATTCAAGGAGTAATTTCACAGTCATGTTCTTTAAACATATTCCTCAACTCATTGTATAAGATAGTACCGTCTTGGTGCCAAATGAGAAGGGGATGATTCTAGAACAGAGAAATCATAGTACAAGCCCACTCATGGGTATAAATGTAAAAATCCTAAATTGTCAGTATTTAATTATGGTGGATAAATGACTAAGGACTCTGAGGGAAATTTTTGATTCACAGCAACTAAACCAAGGTGTAAAGCAATCCCAAAGATAAATTTGATCTCATGTATTTGCAGAATTCTACAAGGACCGTGCAAAATCCCAAAAAACAAACAAACAATAAACAAATGAAAGTTAACCCAGGAGCAGATGAAAGTTGAAGGCTGAGGCAGACAGTGGCTAAATCTTACTTATCTGAGACCAGGGAGGGACACATGAGATCCAGACAGCTATGACAGAATCAAAGGTTATAGATGTGGGAATGTGTTGTAAGATTCTGGCCTTGATTAACATCAGTAGAATGAAAATGTCCTGGGCTAGATTCTTGAGACAGCACAATTGTGTGGATACTTGACCTTGCAACCAAAGAGGGAAATAAAGTCCGAGACTCCCAGACTTAGATGTAGGACAGAAGTGGCCAGAGGAGTGGCCCAGTTACCAATAGAAGTTTTACAGAAAGATTCCTCCAAATCGAAGAATTTCCACTGATTACAATCTTACTTGATGTTAAGTACAAAAATTATCAAGCACATGGAAAGCGAAGCTCCCCTATGTGAGAATCAAACAGGCAAGTAATGTAAGTTAGTATAAAACATAAAATAAGTATGCAAGAAAAAAATTTAAAGATGTAAACAGTACAATTACAGAGAATAGCATACAATTAGAAATAGTAATGCTGAACATACAAACAATAAAATCTACAATGGGAAAAAATATAACAACATCAAATAATAGTAAGGAGTGAAAAAACATAGAACACAATGAGGGCTCACATGTACTGCCACTTAAAGTATGCATTAGTAGAATCACTTGGAAGTAGTTTGGTATTATCTTGTTAAATGAATATCCGTATACCTTATGGCCAGTATTTCCACTACTTTTTATACCTGGAGAAAGTCTTACATTCACATACAAAGAGACATCTTCAAATATGTCCATCACAGCATTATTTATAATTTAGAAATTTGAGTCATGCAACAATAAATATTTTTATGGTTTGTACATGAATCAGTGAAAAAGAATTAATTACATAAAATGTTCTAATACATGAGTATATAAATCATATTATTATCATTAATTCAAGAGAAGTTAGATTTCTAAATTGTTACATGATATCTCAGACTTTTAAAAAGCTTTTGTATTAATGAACCTCCTGTCTGATGTCTAATGGCTAAATCTAACTTACAACTTATAAATTTTCTACCTATTGTTTGATGTTTTTAAACTGCATGAGATAATCCTTGGAATCTAAACTATGACTGAGATAAAATAGTGAGAGTGTGAGAATTCTTACAAAGAAAAAGGTATAACCCAGACTTCAAAAAAACTTCGTGAACAAACATTCTGCTTAGGTAAGATGTAGTAAAGAAATGAATGGGCATAGTCATGCGAATGCATTGAAAAGGTGACATTAGGAACACCGAGGGACTGCCTTTACACAGAATTTAGGCACTGAGTTAAAAAGGGGAGATATTTTCAAGTCTGCATGACTGGTAGTGTTATGATTGGGCTCCAGGAACATGAAATGGAGATATAGAAGGGGAGAAAAAGACAATTCTGTGTTTAAAATTTCAAATATGCCTTCACCATGGGTCAAGCATCAAGCAAAGTTTCCGTGCAGATGGTTGAAACGGTAAAACCAGAAAATGGATGAGAGAAGGAAGATATGAGACCAAAAGTGAGGATTCAAATATGAAAATTAGTTGAGACTGACAAAGGAAAGTGTATGTATAAACAAAATCACATATGCAGTGAGTAAGAACATGCTGATTGAAGATCTTTTCTTCTCTCTGTGTATATGAGTGTGTGTGTATATGCGTGGAGCCTTGACAGTGTGGCAATTGAGTGACAAGGCTACCAACTGAAAGATCAGCAGTTCATATCAACTGGCTGCTCTTTGGACATCCTATGGGTCAGTTTGCTCTGCCCTGTTGATTCATTAGGGTCAAAATAGACTCAACGGTAATTTCTTTAAGGGGGAGGGCTTGTTTTATGTATGTGTGTGTGTATGTGTTTGTATTTGTTTGTCTGTATTTAGTTATAATTTTAAAACAAATGCTCATAACTATAAAACAATTTTATGTAACAGAAAGGAGAGTACCAAAAGATCTTTGAAAAGATATTTCAAATTTGAATTGTCACTACATCTAACTGTTTTTTTGCAACTTGTTGTTGTTAAGTGTCATTAAGACAGTTCAGATTCATAGTGATATTATGTACAATAGAACAAAACACTGCCTGGTCTTATGACATCCTCACAATTGTTGCTATGTTGAAGCCCATTGTTGCAACCATCGTGTCAATCCATCTTACAGAGGATCTCCCTCTTTTTCACTGATGCTCTGCTTTGCCAAGTATGATGTCTTTCTCCTTCAGTCTAACTGAATGTTGGATTTGTAATTGCTCTTTAAAATCTATGCATGGAAATTCAAATGTACTAGCATTAACTCTGTCAAATGAGTCTTGTACCCAGTATTTCTATTAATCTTAATAATATCCTTAAATGAGCCCTCTCTTAGACTGTCATTCTCCTGGATTGTCCTAATGCCAAGTACCACACTTTCACTGAATCCAAGGTAAAATTACTACAGCCTCTAGAATTTACCTCTGTCATCCTGTTTCATCCCCTTTTTGATTCCATTTTTAAAAGACTAAAAAACAAAAATTGAGAAGAAATAACAACTGATTTTCCATGATACCATCTGTTTTAGGCTGCATTTTCTAGAGAAGTAAAAACACAAAGAAGAGCACATGTGTCATTATTAATCTAGGATAAAATAGATTTTAATGTAAAGTTCACCATTGTGGACAAGGGTGGTCACTATTGCTGAAAGATTCAATACGCAAGCAGGACTTTACAATATTAAATATTTATACACCCAATACTAGAGCATCTTAATACATCAGACAAACACTGACACTGAAAAATGAGATAGATCGCTCCACCATAATAGTTGGAGAGACTTCAGCACTCCATTTTCAGTAGTGGACAGATCACCTAGAAAAAAACTCAGCAAAGACACAGAAGGTCTTATTGCCACACTTAACCAATTAGACCTCACCGACATATACAGCACTTCTTATCCATCATCAGATAAGTACACCTTCACCTCCAGTGCACATGGAACATTTTCCAGAATAGACCATGTATTAGGACATAAAGCAAATCTCAAAAAAATCCAAACCACTGAATCATTGCAAATTATCTCAGACCATAAAGCCACAAATGTCGAAATCAACAACAGTAAAAACTTTGATAGAAATTGAAACTCATGGAAACTGAACAACATCTTGCTCAAAAAAGCCATGATTATAGAAGAAATCAAGGATGAAATAAAGAGATTTATGGATTCAACATTGCTTTGAAGGGTGGACTAGGTGCTGGCATCTATTCACGGCTTCCCAAAGGGAATAGTTTGAATGTGACATTAGTGATGCTCAGTACTGATGTATATAGTGCTTTTTCTAGGAAGAGTTCATGAACTTCACCACTGGTCTTCATACTTGTTCATATCCTTTGCCTATTTTTTATTTGGATTATTTGTTGTTTTGTAGTTGAGGTTTTGCGGTATCTTATAAATGATGGAGATTAGATGCTGAACAATGTGTCATAGACTAATGTTTTTTTTTTTTTTCCTGCAATCTACAGATTGTCTTTATACTGCTTTGGTAAAGTCTTTGGAGGAGTGTAACTGTTTGATTTTTAGGAGTTCCCAGTTATGTATTTTGGGCTTCTTGTGTTTGTGCACTGATAGTTTTGTATTCTGTTTATGCCATGTATTAGGGCTCCAAGCACTCTTACAATTTTTTTCCTATGATCTTTATTGTTTTACATTCGATATTTATGTCTTTGATTTATTTTGAAGTTTTTTTTTTTTTTTTTTTTTTGCATGGTGTGAGACATGGGTCTTCTTTCTTTTTTTTTTTTTTCTTGCATATGGATATCCAGTTCTACGAATGTCATTTGTTAAAGAGATTTTTTCCCCCTAATTTACTGACTTTGGGCCTTTGTCAAATATCCATCCATAGATGGATGACTTTGTGTTTGGGTTCTCAATTCCCTTTTGTTTGTGTATGTATCTGTTTTTGTACGCTTATGAGGTTGGCTTGGCCACCAGAGCAATTACGTTTGCAAACTCATCTGAGAAAAACTGCTACATACTCACTGATGAATATCACTACTATCACCTTCAAAGCCCTCCCCTTGGGAATCTATGCACCAATGCCAGCACTTAGTCCATTCTTCAAAGCAGTTTTGGAACTCTTTTTCTAGAAACCATGCTGGCATAGTGGTTAAGTGATATGTCTGCTAACCATAAGGTCGGCAGCTTGAATCTGCCAGGCACTCCTTGGAAACTATGGGAGCAGGTCTACTAGGTCTATACGGTTACTATGAGTAGGAATTGACTCCACAGCAACCTTTTTTTTTTTTTTCCTAGAATGGCTGTCAGAGCTGTGGTCACATTACCCCTGAATGTTATTAACATGTCTTCCTTTCAATATTTTCTTTATCTTTGGGTAAAGAAAAAAGCCCTGGGGGCCAGATCAGGTGATGGGGAAGGTGCTCTAATTCAAGTTAGATGTTTACTGGCTAAAAACTCCCTCACAGGCTTCTATACAACTAACTTCATGAACACAATGCCACTATGCCCAATGGCCATTCTAGAAAGAGTTCCAGAATGGAAGGATGGACTAGTCCTGGCATCAACGCACAGCTTCCCAAGGGGAGTACTTCAAAGGTAACCGCAGTCATATTCATTAATGAGGTTATGTAGCACTTAGAACGATTAAGTTGACAGTCTTAATTGTTATACCACATAGGTTCTAAAGTCAGGGAATGTGAGGCCTCCCAAACTGTTCTTCAGTAACGCTTTACTGATATGAGACTTCTTTCTTTTCCATAGAAAGTTGATGACTTATTTCTCCATCTCATAAAAAGATGCCATTGGAACTTGGATTGGTATTGCATTGTATCTGTAGATCGCTTTGGGTAGAATATATATTTTCACAATGCTGAGTACTCTTATCTATGAATAAGGTAAATTTTTCCACTTATGTACATTTCTTTTGCTTTCCTGCAGTATTCTGTAATTTTGTTTTGTATATGTCTTTTTCATCTCTGGTTAGATTTATTTCTATGTAATGCATCTTCTTGGAGGCTATAGTAAAATGTATTGATTAGATGATTTCCACTTTGATGTTCTCTTTGGAAAGTGATGGCAGAGTGGTTAAGTACTATGACTGCTAATCAAAAAACTGGAAGTACACAATGTACCACACGCTCCTTGGAAATTCCATGGGATGGTTCTACTCTGTCAGTATAGAGTCAATGTCGGTAGATTTTTTGTTGTTGTTGCTGTTTGTTTTTTGTTGGTGTAAAGGAAACCAGCTGATTTTTCATCTTGTATCCTACTAGTTTTCTGAACTCTCATATTAGTTCCAGTAGGTATTTTGTGCATGCATGCGTTGGTGTGTGTGTTGTGTGTGTGTTTGTGTGTGTGTGTGCTTTAGGGTTTTCCGTGTATAATATCATACCATCTTCGACTGATACTTTGACTGCTTCCTTACCAACTTGGATGCCTTTTATTTCTTTATCTTGCCTGGTTGCTGTAACTGTAATTTCCAACACAATGCTGAATAAAAGTGGTGATGAAGCGCATCTTTGTCAGGTTCCATTTCTCAATGGTCATGCTCTCTCCATTTAGGATATTGTTGGCTGTTGGCTTTGTATAAATATCATTTATCATGTGAAGGAATTCCTCTTCTGTTCCTATTTTGCTGAGAGCTTTTAACATGAATGGATGTTGAGCGTCATCAAATGCCTTTTCTACCAGCCAAGCCAAGTGCCTTTTCTGCATCAATTGATAAAATCAGGTGGGTCTTGTCTTTTGTTTTATTTATGTGTTTGATTACATTGACTGCTTTTCTAACGTTGAACCATCCCTGTATCCCTAGTATGAATCCCAGTTGCTCATTTTCAGTTAATTTTTTGATATGTTGTTGAATTATATTTGTCAGAATTTCTTTAAAGATATTTGTATCTAAGATTTTGAGAGATACCGGTCTCAGTTTTACTTTTTTGCATTGTCTATCTTGTTTTGGTATCAGGTTTATTCTGATGTCACAATGAATTTGACAGTGTTCCATCCTTTTCTACACTCAAATATCTTTAGTAATAATTCTATTACCTCTTCTCTAAAATTTTTGTAGAATCCTCCAGTGAAGCCTTCTAGACTAGGGCCATTTTTTTTTTTTTTTGATTGGGTATTCTTAATTGCTGTTTCAGTGTCTTCTTTTGTGATGAGCTTATGTAGTTGTTCTATCTCTATCTGTGATAGTGTAGGTAGGTAGTGTGTTTCCAGAAACTTGTCCATTTCCTCTATGTTTTCAAATTGTTAGCTTACAATTTTTCATAGTATTCTCTTATGATTTTTTTTTTATTTCAGTTGGGTCTGTTGTGATATTTCTTTTGGGGTTAGGAGCTTCCTCTATTGTTTTTATTTTGTCACTTTAGCCAGTAGTATGTCAATTTTCTTGGTCTTTTCAAAGGACTAGCTTCTAATCTTAACTCTTTCAATCATTTGTCTATTATCTAACACATTTAGTTCTGTTCTAACTTTTATAATTTGCTTCTTTGTGGTGCCTAAGGCCTCTTTTGCTGTAGTCTTTCTACTTGGTCAAGTTTTAGGGTTATTTTTTGTTGTTATTGGGACCATTTCTTCTTTTTGGATGCATATATTTATTGCAATAATTGACCTCTGAGCACAACTTTTGCTGTGTTCCAAAGATAATAAATTGTTTCATTCTCATTTGATTCTGTGAATTTCTTTTTCCATCCTTGATATATACGTTTTTTTTTTTTTTTTTTTTTTTTTTTGGTAACCTAGTATTTATTGAGCAAGGTGCTACTCAGTTGCCATGTTTTTGGTTTTCTTTTCTTGCTTTTTCCATTTTTGATTTCTACTTTTATGGCTTTGTTGTCCAAAATGTGCTTTGCAATATTTCGATGCATTTAACTTTGTTAGGATTTGCTTTATTGCATGATATCCGATCTGTTCTAGAAACTGTTTCATGCTTATTGAAAAAGAAAGTATATTCAGCTGTTATTGGGTGGAGTGTTCTGTATATATCTACAATGTCGAGTTGCATGACTGTAAGATTCATTTAGATCTTCCATGTTATTCTTGAACTTTTTTCTGGAAGTCTCTTGCTATCCCTTTGTTTTATGCATTTTGGAGCTCTACTTCTGAGCTTGTAAATATTCAGTAGAGTTACATCCTCTGGGACTACTGACCTTTTAATCATTACAGAGTGTCTTTCCTTATTCAGTGCATTAGAGTTTACTTTAAATTCTGCTGGAGCAGCAATTAATATTGACACTCCTGCTTTGTTTCAAACGTTGTTTGTTAAACAACCATCTGTTAAAGACACTGTTCTTATATTAGTTTACAATATTAGAGCCTTTGATTGCTTAGTATATATTTTTTCCATTTGAGTTTTAGTTTGCTCCTATCTTTAAAGTATGTTTCCAGTAAGCAGCACATACATAGATCTTGTTCTTTTTAAATGGTGATTAAATGAAAGTATGCAATCAAATTAATTTTGCATGACTGCCTATCTGCACCTCCTCCTGCTCTTCTTGGCCAGTGACAGCACACTCCCCCTTTTCGTTCTATACTTCTCATATCCTCTTAACAATCTCCTGTCCCTTCTTCTCCACCCTTTGTCTCCCATTTAGAAAGAGACCAGTATGATAGCATCCTATATGCATAGAACTATAAAGTACACACAACATATGGTCACACTGCATCCCTGAGTTCAGTCCATTTTTCTCTGAAGTGTTGACTTCAGTAGTGTTTTCTCATCAGGGGCAGCATCAGATTTAGAAGCCATGCTCTGAGGGGATCATCCAGGCCATTGAATCATCTATTGTGGTCTTTTAGTAGAGTTTAGTAATTTAGTTTAGTTCCTTTCTTCTTCTTTTTTCTTTTTTTTAGGAATGGTATTTATTTATTCATTTAACAAATACTACATTAAGTCAGAGCCCCCTATAGGTAAGACACAACTCTCAGTTCTGAGGATGCAGTAAATGAACAAAATTTCTAATCTCTATCAACTATCTAATCTATGATCAACCATCATCCCCCCACACTTGTAGTCATCAAAGAGTCTTTTCTTCTGTATATTAGTCTATTTTTCAGTCCATATAGAAGGAGTTTCATACAATATATGTCCTTTTGTCACTGACTGGTTTCACTCAGCATGTCTTCCAACTGAAACCAGGCATTGGATAGTGTCCCATTGAGTATACGTACCGTAGTTTGTTTATCGATTCATCTGTTGATGGCAGACCAGACGCAGTTCTCAATTCCCTTGGAGAACTAAGGCCTGGAATGATATTTGAATGGAGCAGTAGTCATCAAGGGAGCCTAGGACCTGGCATAATCTTGTCAAATTTGACTAGGCGTCAGTAAGGGACTAAATTACTGCTCCCTAAAATGAGCCAGTGGCTGCTGACCCCTGCTCCTGCTGACGCACTGTATCAGAGAATGCAGCTTCTGGGGATGGCCTATGAAGTACTTTCATTGTCAGCTGAAAGGCTGCACTCCTCTCTTGCCACAGTGTTTCTACGTTGTGTGGCCCATCACAGCTGTCTTTGGTGGTAGCCAGACACCATCTGTTTCCTCTAGTCACATGTTGGCACACTGTCCCATTCACATGGGTTCCTCCATCCATGGAGTTTTTTTTCTCCTTGAGTCTTTGTTGTTCTTGGTCATCATCTGTTTTGGAAAGAGCTGGGACAATTTGGTGTACCTTAGATGGCAACTTGCTGGCTTTTAAGACTCCAGAGGCCACTCATCAATATGGGTTACAGAAGACTATTAGCAGCGGGCTAGTTAAGCCAATTGGCCTTGATGTCCCCCAAAAGCATGGTGCCCAGACCCTTCCCATATTACCCTATCCTTGCAATAGTGGGTTGAGATTATAAGAGCTCTTAGTTTATGGTGAAGTTCAGTTAAGTTGATCTACTTTCTGCTGTGTGCTGTCACTGTTTTCACCCAGCCAAATTTCTAACAATTAGTCTGTGACCAACCTTCTCCTCCCTCTCCACACTCATAGCTATCAAGAGTCTTTTCTTCTGTACACAAGTCTATTTTAAAGTCTTTATAGCAGACGTCTCATACAATTTTTGTCCTATTCCACTGACTGATTTCACTCAACATGATGTCTTCCAGTTAAAACCAGATTATAAGATGCTTCTTAAATAATTATTGTTCTTTATTATTGCAGAGTGTTCCACTGAGTATATGCACCATAGTATCTTTATCCATTCATCTAGTGACAGGCATCTAGATTGCTTCCATCTTTTTGTTGTTGTGGACTGTGCAGCAATAATTGTTTTTGTGCATATATCTGTTTGTGTGACAGCCTTTGTTTCTGTAGGATATTTCCCGAGCACTGCAGTTACTGGATCAAATTGTATGCCTATTTCCAGCTTTTTTAAGGAATTACCAAATTGCAATCCAAAGAGGTTGCACAGTTTTACAAGCCCACCAGCATTGCAGAAGAGTTTCAATCTCTTCACAGCCTCTCCAGCATTTGCTGTTTTGTGCTTTTTTGCATCATGAACAACAATGTAGGGTGAGAGGGTATCCCACTGCAGTTTTGATTTGGATTTCTCTAATAGGTAATAATCATGAGCATTTCTTCATGTGTACTTTGGCTGCCTGAATGTCCTCTTTAGTGAAGCGTCTGTCTATGTTTTTTGACCACCACTTAATATGGTTATTTACCTTTTTCACTTTGATATTTTTCTGTGTCTTCTAGATTACAGAGAATAGACATCAGTCAGACATGTAGTTGCCAAATATTTTTTCCAGTTCTGTAGGTGGTCCTTTGAATCTTTTGATAAATCCTTTGCATGAGCAAAAGTATTTGATTCTTAGTAGTTCCCATTTATCTATTTTCTGTTGTTCATGCACTGCTAGTCAGATTTGGTAGTCTGTCTAAGCTGTGTGTTAGAACTTCCACTGTTGACACTATTTTTTCTTGCATGATCCTTATTGTTTGAGGTTTGGTATTCGGGTCTTTGATTCATTTTGAGTTAGTTTTTGTATATGGTGTAAGATATGGGTCTTGTTTCAGTTTTTTGAAGAGGGATATCCAATTTTGCCAACACCATTATTTAAGAGACTGTTTTACCCGAGTTTACACTGTTAGAGTCTTTCATAAGAGGATGGTGGCATCTCGGGTGTCTCAACTCTCTTCCATTGTTCTATATGTCTCTTTTGTAACAGGACCAGGTTGTTTTGACTACTCTGGCAGTGTTGTAGGTTCTAAGGTAAGGTAGTGGGAGGCTTCGCACTGTGTTCCTCTTCAGTAATGCTTTACTCATCTGGGCTTTCTTCTTGCACTGAGATGCTCCTAGACCAAGGGAAGACTGATGCAATACAAGGAACTTCCTCCTGAGCTGAAAGAGAGATAAAGCTTTCCCATGGAGCTGGTGTCTTGAATTCAAACTTCTAGTCTATTAGACTGTGGGAGAATCAAATTCTTTTCTTTAAAGCCATCCACTTATGGTATTTCTGTTATAGTAGCACTAGGTTACTAAGACAGGAAGTTTGCAAACTTCACTTCCATTTAAGGTCCTAAACTTGACCATTTTAAATACCATTGTCATAAGGTTTTCATTGACCAATTCTTTTCAGAAGTAGACTACCAGGTCCTTCTTCCTAGTCTTATCTTAGGCTGGAAGCTCAACTGAAACCTGTTCACCATGGGTGACCTGCTGGTATCTAAATACCAGTTGCATAGCTTCCAGAATTACAGCAACACTCAAGACCCTATAGTACAACAAACCGACAGACAAAGGGGGGCAATATTTTTAGAATTTTATAAATTTTAATAGTGTTTTGAGTTTAAATCTTCATATATTTTAGTGTATAGTACCCATTTTTGTTAATCTTCAGATATGATTTATAAAACTTAAGAGTTTATAAAACAATGTAGTATATATTGTATTTCCCTATGTTTGTAGTGGAAACTCTGGGGGTCAGTGGTGCCTCAGTGATTAAGCAGCTACAGCTGCTAACCAAAAAGTTAATAGTTCAAATCCATAAGGTGCTCCTTGGAAGTTCTATGGAGCAATTCTACTCTGTCCTGGGTGGTTGCTATGAGTCAGAATTGATTTGATGGCTACAGTTTTTTTTGTTTATGTTTCTACTCTTTCAGTTGTTCTTTTTTCTTTTCTTATACTTCAGAAGTCCATGTTTCACCAATCCCTTTCCATTTGAAGCACTTTATCCAATTAGTATCAGTCAGATTATGAGAGACAACTAAAAAAAAAAAAAGATTTCTTGGGTTAAAATGTTTAATTTTCTCCTTCACTTATAAAGCATATTTTGACCAGGTATAGAAATTATGGCAACCCTAGGGGCCATGAGTCGGATCCGACTTGACGGCATTTGGCTTTTGCTTGGCGTAGAAATTATGGTTGATCATACTTTTAGCATTTTAAAAGTATTGTGCAGATACCTCTTGGCACCCTGGTTTAAACTGAGAAATTCAGTGTCATTTGAATTGGTATTTCACAATTAAAAATGAATTGTTCCTTTCTTGCTGCTTTTAAGTTTATGTATTTTTCTTTAGTCTTCCAAAGTTTAATTACAGTGTGCCTTGGTGTGGATTTTTTTTTTTTTGTATATTCTGTTTGGGATTCAGTCAGCATCTTCCATCTACAACTTTATATTTTTTGCCTAATTTAGGACATTTTCAAAATAATCTTTAAGTTCTGCTCCCTCTTCTTTTGGTACCCATATGGTACACAGGACCTAGAATTTCTATTCATTTTTTTTTTCTTACTATTAGTCTAAGCAGTTTCTCTGTTTCTCAGACTAATGTGAATTCTATTTTTTTTCTCAAGTTCGCTAAGTATTTTAGCTTCCTCCACTCCATTATTTTTCAGCTGTATGACTTCCCTTTGCTTAGTTTTATAACATCATTTCTTCTATTTAATTTTCATATTTTTTTCTTTTCATTTGTTCTCAGAGACTGTATAATTGATAGTTGAAACACTTTGTGTTTAAATTACTTGTCAAATAATTTCGGCATCTAATTAATTTCAGTCTCTGGCATTAGTTGTTTTTCTCACTCAGGCTGTGCTCTTCTTGATTCTTGGTTTGAAGAGTTACTGGTTACTGTATCTGGATATTTTGGCTATTGTGGCCTAATACCTTTTTGAAGTAAATGATCTTATTCTTTTTAACAATATTACATTCTCCTATTTTTCATCAAGAGAAGAAAATTTTGTAATTTACATACATTTGTAACCATTGGGGTGCAGAGAAAATATACGTTAATGGAGAACATCCTTGTTTCAATAACACTAAACCTTCTCTATATTTTATTTGAAATGTATATCATCAGGGAACCCTGGTGACATAGTAGCTTAGTGCTATGGCTACTAACCAGAAGGTCAGCAGTTCAAATCCACCAGGAGCTCCTTGGAAACTCTACGAGGCAGTTCTACTCTGTCCTATAGGGTTGCTGTGAGTTGGAATCAACTTGATGGTCCTGAGTTTTGTTTAGCTTGGCATATCATCATGTTGTAAGAGTTTAAAATAATGGTACTATGGTATGTTTTAAGAGCCCTGATAGTGTGGTGTTTAAGAAAGTTCAAATCTATCAGCTGCTTCTTGCAAACCATATGGGGTAGTTCTACACTGTCCTATAGTGTTGCCATGAGTCAGAATCAACTGGATGGTAGTGCGTTTGAGTTTTTGGTTTGGTATGTTTTTACTACAATGAAAATGTTAACAAGCTGTTTTTGTAATGTTTCTTACTCTCTCCTCATATATTGTCTCTAAAAGAATGTCCATTGTCTGTTATTACTGCTAGCATCTGTTAAGTCAGACCTGACCCACTGCTACCAAAGGGAAGGGAATGTTTCCTGGTCCTGTGTCATCTTCACGATGGTTTATATGTTCAAATCAGTTGTCTTGCTTTCCAGCTTAAGGGACTTATCTTCCAGCACAACACTATTCTGTCTTAATTCACAGGATTTTCATCATCTAATCTTTGAGAATAGATTGCCTCACCTTTCTTCCTAATCTGTCCTAGTCTGGAAGCCCTGCTGTGAAATTTCTCCACTCTGCAGTGTTACAGATAAAGGCAAATTATGAAATTTCCTACTTCTTTTGATGAAAATAGAAAAATGTGATATTGTTAAAAAGATTTACAATATGTACTTCAAAAAGGCATGAGGCCATAATAGCCAAAATGTCTCGTATACTAAGCTTCCAGCTTTAGAGCAATATGCAAGCCACAGCAGTGCAACAAACACATATAGGCATCCATTTTCTACCTACCTATCTTTATAGTACTGTACTGCAATTCATTTAGAATCTACTATTTGTCTTTATGTTAAATTCATTAAAACTATTTGTTTTAGCCAGCTAGTGCTACTCTAACAGAAATACCACAAAGTGGAAGGCTTTAAAAAGAGAAATGTTTATCCTTACATAGTCCAGTAGGCTATAAGCCCAAATTCAGGCTTTCCCCCTTGTCAGCCCTGGAGGAAATACCTTGTGTTGTATCAGTCTTTGTTCAGGGAGCACGTTGGCCCAGGAACCTCAGGTCTGAAGGACACGCTGTTCTCCTGGTGCTGCTTTCTTGATGATGTGAAGTTCCCAATTGTCTGTTTACTTCTCTCTCTTTTTTATCTCCGTTAGGATCAGTGGATAAAGAGTGGTATCAGCCACACTCTAGGGGAATTCCCTAAGCAAGGGTGTGGCAGTCCCACCCTAATCTTCTTTTAACTTAAGTATCCTACTTATTAGCTACAGGCAGAGACTAAATTTACAGCACCAGAAAAATCACAAAATGGAGATCAGTCACACAATACAGAGAATCCTGGCTGAGCAGAATTACTACACATATTTCTGGGGCGACACAGATCAATCCCTGACACTGTTTTAAATCATCATTCATCTAAACGAGTCTAAAGGGAGGATGCATTAGAGACTGCTTTGGAGGTCTCCACTGAAGTCTAAATAGATTGTCTGAGGTGTTATAAAATACTTTTAAAGATCGTATTCCACAGGGAAAGAATTGACTGTCAATCCATCTTCAGAAATCACCAGTAAGATCACCTACACCTTAACTTCTCCTCTAGGGTGATATACCACAAAACTGACACACTTAGATTTGAGGAGGAAATTTGCTAGTTACTAAGTTCCTTAAGTTTTTCCTTTCAGAAGCCATACAAGAGTAAACTTCTCTCTTGAGTTTCACATGAAAGTTTTAAAATGAACACAAACAAATTTACCAGCTCATAGTTCTTTTTGTAGTGTTTTATTTGTTTTAGGTGAAAATTTATGCAACAAATTAGTTTCATCTTTAACAATTTTTATACAAGTTGTTGTATACCGTTGGTTACAGTTTTTACAATGTGTCAGTATTTTCGGTATTTCCATTCTATTTATTTTGCTTCCATTGATTTAGGTTTCCTCCCTTTCCCGCTTTGGGTTCTGTCTCATTTAACCAGTAGTACTGTAACAGAAATGCTGTCAGTGGATGGCTTTATCAAACAAAATTTATTCTCTCACAGTTTAGGAGGCTAGAAGTCTGACATCAACATGCCAGCTCCAGGAGAAGGTTTTTTCTCTCTTTTTTGGCTGTGGGAGAAGGTGCTTATCATCAATCTTCCCCTAGTCTAATAGTTTCCCAGTGCAGGGTCCAGAGGATGTGCTCTACTTCTGGCTTTTCATGCTTGGTAATGAGTTCCTCCCTTCTCTGTTTGCTTCCTTCTTTTGCTCTCTCTAAAGAGATTGATTCAGATACAGCTTAATCCTGTAGATTGCATTTTGCCTCATTGATACAACTACTCCTAATTCTATCCCACTAACATAGGATTTAAAACGCATAGGAAAATTATATCAGGTCACAAAATTGAGGACAGCCAAAAGATATTGGGAATGATGGCCTAGTCCATTGATACATTTTCGGGGCACAATTCAATCCATTACACCTCATCTTTGCTTTTGGGGAAATTTTTTACTATTTGATTCCATATAGCAATTGTATAAGTGAGCAAATTTCTTGTGGGTGAAGCCAATCTATTATTTCACTGGATCTTACCTGCAAAAATAGCTTCAATTTCAAGTTCAAAGATAATCTTAGGGTAATAATCTAAGGATCTCCTAGTTGTTATAAGTCCATCAAGTCTGTCCATTTTTAGAAACTTGAGTTTTACTCCAACTTTTTTCTCTCACTCTATCTGGGATCATCTACTGGGTCCCTGATCAGAATAGTTGGTAGCAGTAGCCCAGTATGATCTACGTCTGCTTTTGCTCTAGAAGAGGCTGTGGTTTTTGAGAGATATTGGTTCTATGGCCTAGTTTCTTCTTTGAGCCTTTAAAGTTCCTTCATTCTCTTTTATTCCATACTAGTAGAGAACAACAGTTGTGCTTTTGATGGCTACACACAAGCTTTTAAGTCACCAAACCAGGATATAGAGTATTATCTTTGTGACTGTGTTATGCCAAATGACTATGTTGTCTTCTGAGACTATGATCAGAAGACTTTAACACCTTAAACCAATCACTTCAATTGTTTGGATATGTCTAGGAAGCCTCTGTAACTCTGCCTCCTATGTGAGTTGTTATGCATGTGGACCTATGTACAGCACTTTCGTAGATGTATACGTGAATGGCTACAGATATACCTACCCTGAAACTGCATTTACTCACATATGCTTTTCTATACACATATTTGCATTCCTATCTACCTATATGACCACACACATATTTTTGGTTGGTTTTACAATTGTTGAAAAATTGTATATACTTGAACGTTTGCCAAAATTGTCTCTTTTTCTTGTGTACTTCTTGGTGTCTTTATTTACCTTGGTCAAGTTGTGCTGACTTCACCCACATCTTGACTTGCTTTTCCCATCATTAAAAGTATGTACTCTCCAGAAAGTGATTGCCAAGCCAAGCCAAGTACCCTGCCTTTTTCCTCCTACCCCCGGAAACCATTAAAAAATATTTTTGTGTGAATATCACTTATTGACTTTTTATAATATTGGGACCACATAATACTTGATGTTTTTGATTAACCTATTTCACTTCACTCAGCTTAATGTCTTTCAGATTCATCCATGCTTATAAGACATTTTGTGAAATCCTCATGATTCTTTACTATTGCGTATTATTATATTGTATGTATGTGCTGTAGATTTTTAATCCATTCATTCACTGATGGGCACTTAGATTGTTTCCAGTAACAAATAATACTGCAATAATATAGGTATGCATACATCTATTAGAGTCACTGCTCTTGTATGTGTAAGATATACACCTAGAAATAAGATTGATGTATCATAAAGTGTATCATAAAGTTGTATCTGAATCAATCTCTTTAGAGAAAGCACCATAATCTTTACTATAATGGTTGTATCATTTTAAAATCCCACTAGAAACACACATGAATTACAGTCCTCCCACAATCTTGACAACATTTGTTGTTTTATGGGTTTTTGTTGTTGTTGTTGATTTTATCATTGTAAGTTCTACAGGGCTGAGATGTTATCTAACAGCAGTTTTAATTTGTATCACTAATATCTAATCATCACCAGCAACTTTTCAAGTATTTGTTGGCTCCTTGAATGTCCTCTTTGGTGAAGTGTCTTCATGTTATCCATCCAGTTTTTAATTAGATTGATTATCCTTTTGCTGTTCAGTTGTTGAACTTTTCTATATATTTTAGTGATTAGACCCCTAGCAGGTATGTCTTTGTCAAAGATTTTTTTTTTTGTCCACTTCTTGGTTCTCATTTTATTCTCTTAGCGAAATCTTTTGATGACCATAAGTATTTAACTTTTAGTAGATTCTAGCTATCTAATTTGTGTTTTGTTGTCTATATATTTTTTGTTGTGTTTGATGGGCTACCTTTTCATTAAAATTAGATGGAGGAACTAAAAATGTTATGTTTCAGGAACATTTACAGTTTTAGCGGTAACATTTAGGATTTGGTCCATTTTGAGTTATTATTTGTACATGGTATGACTGTTTCCAGGCAGCAGATGCCATGGACTGAACGAGGTTCTTGCTCCTCAGTGATAAGAATAACAGATAAGGCACAGAGAATATTTCCCATGAGCAAAGTTTTATAAATGACGCTTACAAGCAGAGATGCAGGGGCAAAGTCAAGCTGGCGGACTAAGCCCACGTCTCCTTATATCCCTCTGGAAACCAAGACCTGAATTGACAATAAAACAGAGCCTTCTGATCACCTAATCAGCCTCAGGACACGGCACAGGGCTGTTAACTGGGACTTCATAAGACTGAGCTCAAAACCTCCTCTCTTTCACTGACTCCCTCTCCTGGCTAGCCCCTGCTCTCACGTACGGAAGGTAAACACACCAGTTTGACTTTTTTTTTTCCTCTGTCTCGGCTGGCGGGCGGAGCTGGGTCTTGCCTGGCAGCTGGACTCAGAGGCGCTGCTGGGGGGATAGGCCAGCGAAACTCCCATATTCTGAGAGCCAGGCTCAGGACTCTGTTAATCTAGCCACTTTGAGCCTTTCGTTTTGTAGCTGCCTCAGCAAGGTTTGTGCGGAGCTTCGCAGTCAGGGTGCGGGACGCCACGTTGGTACTGAGATTTTAGCGAGACGTGGTTCTTAGCCTGGGAGCCAGTGCGCGCAAACGGGACAGCGCTTCTCCGACAGAAAAGTAGTGATTTTGCACAGTGCTGCCTACATTGGGGCCCTGCAACAGAAGCAGAAGAATCACTACCTCTTGGCACCTTTAGCCCCTCGGTCTGCTGACTGTGTGGAGGACGCCATCTTGGATACGGTAGCTGCAACTGAACCTAATTCTTAGCTTGGGAGCCAGAGCCTGCCCACAGGAGAGAGCTTTTCTATAACAAAGCCAGTACTTGATGCAGTGTTGGCTAAGGCTAGGCCCTGTCAGCAGAGGCCAACAGGGCAGTAGCATTGCTGTATTCTGAACTAGTTTGTTATCATCTGGGGTTGGATATAGTGGCGCTTACTTTGTCAGATGAGAAGAGGGACATCTACACCTGAAAACTTAACTGACTTGTGTACTGGTCAGATACCTTTTGCTTTACATTTGAAGACAGCCTAGAGAAACATCTGCAATCCATCCTCACCGTACCTCTTCCAGCCTCTATATACTCACATGGGACCCAAAAATCAACACACAATTGTGGCATACAAGCAATCACTAATGGCTTCAGAAGGCTCCCAAACAAAGAAACCAACGAGTTTTTCAGATGAAGAAACTTTTATGAAAGCATCAGGAAGTGAATACAAATTGATGATATACAGAGCCCTTCTAGATCTTATACAAAATGCAGCAGAACAAAATGAAAAATCAAGCAAGTTGTTCGATCTCATGGAACACCAGTACTCTGAAATCCAACAGATCAAGAAGAAAATCAAAGACATAGAAACTTCCATGCAAAGCCAAGAAAACAGAATGGAACAAATGGAAAAAAGAATTTCTGACCTGGAAGACAGAGCTACTAATGCCAGCGCCTATGAGCAGAAATCAGAAAAAAGAAACAAGAAAAATGAAGAAACATTAAGAAGCATGTGAAGCATTAAGAAGCTAAGAGGAACAACCTTTGATTAATTGGAGTCCCTGAACAGGGTGGGACATCTGAGAACACAGAGGATATTGTTGCTGAGCTGCTGAAAGAAAACTTCCCAGAAGTTATGAAGGAAGAGAATATAGACATCTCAGATGCATATTATACACCACCCAATATAGATCTCAAAAGAAAGACTCCAAGACATATTATAATCAAGCTTAACAAAATGAAACATAAGCAGCAACTCTTAAAGGCAACAAGTCTCAAGGCAAAGCTAACATTCAGAGGGAAACCCTGTAGGCTCTCGTCAGATTTCTCAGCAGAAACCCTGCTGGCACAGAGGCAGTGGCACGACACATTCAAAGTCTTGAAGGAGAACTTCCAACCAAGAATTATATATCCTGCAAAACTATCTTTCAAATACGAAAATGAACTTAAGACATTCCCAGATAAACAGAAACTCAGAGACATTGTAAAAACCAAACCCAAACTACAAGAAGTACTGAAAGAAGTTCTTGGCTTTGGCTTAGAGCAATGAAACCACTAACTTTATATTTTAGAATGACACACTACTCAATACTCTACTCATTTAGGGAAGTCTCCAAAGTAAATCACAGCTTTGATATGGAAAGAAGCAATCCAGTGATCATCATGAAAACTATGGTATCATCATAATAAAAAGAGGGATGTACTACAGTTGTTATAGTCCTTCCAGATGGAGAGGAAGATGACAAGACCGGTAATAATTGAAATTGGGTTTATAAATAGTTTATTAAGGGAGTTCATAGGGGCAGCTGTAAAGCAAAACAAAGATGTATCATACCATTTGAAGAAATCTAACACACGAGTCTCAACAACCACAAAACCAGCTCTGAAAAAGGTGAAAAATCACTCACAAAAAAGACTGTCCCAGAACAGACTAATAAGAACAACAGAGAAAACATTAACATAAAAATAAACATATCACAATGGCAGCAGTGAACACATACCTATCAATAATTACATTGAATGTGAATGGACTGAATGCTCCAGTAAAGAAACACCAAGTGTCAACTTGGATCAAAAGACACGACCCATCCAGATGTTGTCTACAAGAAACTCACCTGAGATCTAAAGACAGGAACAAACTGAAAATTAAAAGATGGAAGAATATATATCAAGCTAACAATGAACAAAGAGGAGCAGGGGTGGCAATTCTAATCTCAGACAAAATCAATTTTAATGTCAAATCCACCATCGTGGACAAAGATGGACACTATTTATTGCTGAAGTGTTCAGTACACAAGCAAGACTTAACTATATTAAATATTTATGCACCTAACCTAAATATGTCTAAGAAACACTGACTACTCTCAAAATAGGAATTAATCTAACCAGAGAAACAATGGACCTTTACAAACAGAACTACATGCCCTTATTACAAGAAACTAAGAGAGACTTAGATAAACAGAAAACCTACCCTGCTCATGGATAGGAAGACTTAACATTGTGAAAATGTCGATTTTACCCAAAGCAACTTATTTATATAATGCAATCCCAATACAAGTTCCAGCATCATTTTTTAATGAGATGGAGAAACAAATCACCAATTTTGTTTGGAAAGGGAAGAAGCCCCAAATAAGTAAGGTACTACTAAAGAAGAAGAACACACTGGGAGGCCTCTCATTACCTGACCTTAGAACATACTACACTGCCACAGTGGTCAAAACAGCCTGGTACTGGTACAAGAACAGACAGATGGATCAATGGAACAGAATTGAGACCCCAGAGATGACACCATCTGCCTACGATCAGTTGATATTCGACAAAGGCCCTAAGACATTAAACTGGGGTAAAAACAGTCTCTTCAACAAATGGTGCTGCCAAAATTGATTATCCATCTGCAGTAAACTGAATCAAGATCCATATCTTACACCTTATACAAAAACCAACTGCAACTGGATAAAAGACCTAAATATCAAACCTAAAATGATAAAGCTCATCCAAGAAAAGGTAGGAACAACAATGGAAGTTTTAATACGCAATGAGGACAGACTCCAAAATTTGTGAAAGAAACCTCAATTAACAGAAGAGAAAATAGATACATGGGAACTATTAAGAAGCAAACACTTTTGCTCATCCAAAGACTTTATTAATAGAATTCAAAGAAAACCCACAGAATGGGAAAAAAATATTTGGCAACTCTAGATCAGACCGACACCTGATCTCCATAATCTATAAGATACTACAAAATATCAATAAGAAGAAGATAAACCATCCAATTAAGCGATGGGCAAAGGAGATGGACAGACACTTCACTGAAGAGGAGATCCAGGCAGCCAAAAAACACACGTGGTCATGTTCACGATCTTTAGTTATTAAAGAAATTCAAATCAAGACAACAATGATACCATCTAACCCCAACAAGATTGACCATGATCCAGAAAACAGAAAACAACAAATGCTGGAGTGGCTGTGGAGAAAGTGGAACCCTCCTACACTGTTGGTGGAGTTGCAAAATGGTCCAGCCTCTTTGGAAGTCAATCTGGTGCTTCCTTAAAAAAATGGATATCGATATATCATTTGACCAAGTAATTCCACTACTTGGAATATATCCTACAGAATCAAGGCCTTTCACACCAACGGACACATGCACCAGAATGTTTATCGCAGCACAGTCCACGATAGCAAAAAGATGGAATCAGCCCAGATGCCCAACAATAGAAGAATGGATAGGTAAACTATGATACATATACTCAATGGAGCACTATGCAATGATAAAGAATAACGATGATTCCAGGAAACATCTCCTAACCTGGTTTCAACTGGAAGACATTATGTTGAGTGAAAGTAGTCAGTGATAAAGGGGCAAATGCTGTATGAGACCTCTACAATAGGATCCCCAAAACAGACTGGTGTATAGAAGAAAAGACTCTTTGACAGTGGCAAGGGAGGGAATGGAGGGAGGAGGAAGGGGGAGGGTTTAGTTTAGATAGTTACTGGAAATCTAGTTGGGAGAAAGCGGTGATAGCACACATTAGAAACAAGAACAACATTAAGTGGACTTCAGCATAACTTGAGTACTCCTTCCGTCTTAATACTGCAAGGATAGAGTAGCTGGGGTGAGGGGCAGGGGACCATGCTCTTAGGCGAATTCCAGGCCAATTGGCACAACTAGCGTTTTGCACCCCACATTGGTGAGTGGCGTCTGGGGTCTTAAAAGCTACCAAGCTGCCATCCAAGGACATAGCAAATGGTCCCAACTTAGCAGGAATGGATGCTCACCGAGGATCAAAATGACATGCGGTAAAGACAACCGAGAAGACAGAGAGACCCACAAGAGGGAGTGGGTGCCTACATCGACTTGGGACCGGAAGAACCGGATGGTTCCCGGCCACCACCAGTGATAGCCATGATGGAGCTCACAGAGAGGAGTCTCACTGGCAACACAAGAATAAAAAGGGGTGCATCATGAGATCTTCACTAAAGGACCTCAATTGATGGTCCAGCGGTTTGGGGGTTCCTCTGAGAGCATGGCCCTTGGCCCTGATGCTGCCCTTTCCCATAAATTATAACAAATTTCCACTCTTTGGACAGGGATGATTGGACTTGGCAATGCAGAGTGACCATATATTGGAAGCACTTTATGGTTCTATACATCTATAGGACATCATCTTGCTGACCTCTGGCTGGAAGAAGAGTGGATGGAGAGAAGAGGAAAGGAGGCTGTTGGGAGGATGAGACAAATATGGAGCAGAGAGGAATAGTGTGCAGTCACCGGCAAGGGAGAGCAGTGGAAGCTGCATATAGGTGGGCATGTAAATTCATACGTGAATGTACATTTTCACTCAGTTATGTTAAATAGAAATAAAAAAAAAAAGAAAAAGCTTACAAGCAGAGATGGGGAGGGTCTAAGCAATCATAAAACCTGCCTCTCTATCAAGGTTTTTGCAGGGCATTTAAAAGATTTGGGAAAGGAAGGGTTGCTTGTTTTATTTGTATCAGAGATGGGGATTTCCAGGAAGATGCAGGGCTCGGGAAATTAGGTTGTCCATGCCTCTTTATACAAAATGGAGTTGGCACAAACAGTTGTGGGAGGCCCTGGCAAGAATTTATTATGGGATGTTGAGCATGTGCCTTCCTTCGAGATCTCACTTTGAGTTGAGCATCAATTTTATGTTCTTGTGTGCCACTGCTGGATGGTCACACAGTGCTCACTCTTATGACCGCTACATAATGCTTCTCACATCAGCACATTCTCATTCATCTTGAAAAACAACTTGAAGAAATTCTTGCTCTTTTGGTATCTTTTATGTTAACCAGTAGTCCTGATCAGATAGCCTTCATACTGTTTACAACATAATTGTACTTGGGAGTTTCCAAACAACAGAGGGGGCCTCATGCACGTTTCCCATCTCATTGCCCAACAAATTGATTAATTATTTGGTTCTTTTATCCCCCACCACCTGTTTGTAGCTTCAGTAACATGGCTTACTGAAAGGAAAGGCGTTTACAGAGACCACCAGGTTCCCTGTCTCATGAGGGATGGATCCTGTTTCATTTTTCTCCAAATGAATATCCAGTTTTGCTGGCACCATTTGATGAAGTCACTATTTCCTCCACCACTCAATAGACTAGAACTTTGGTGAAGAGCAATTGCCCGTGGGTCTTGTTCTTGCCTGTACTTCTCGATTATATTTCAGTGGTCTATGCGCCTCTCTCACACACTCTGGACATGTCCTCAGGAAGAATTAGTATCAGGAGAAGGACATCATGCTTGGTAGAATGAAGGATTACTGAAAGAAAGGAAGATCCTTGATGAGGTGGATTGACAGTGGCCACAACAATGGGCTTAAGCATAAAAACAATTGTGGACATGGCACAAAACCGGGCAGTGTTTGGTTCTATTGTGCATAGGGTCACTGTGAGTCAGAACTGACTTGACAACACCTAGGAATAACAACAGCGTACGTCTGTCATTGAACCATTACCAGGCTGCTTTGATTACCCTGGCAGTGTCATAATAACTTTTGAGATCAGAAAGAATGAGGCTTCCTGATTTGTTGTTCTTTGATATTGCTTTAGTTATTTGGGGGCTTCTTCCTTTCCACATAAAGTTGGAGACATGTTTTTCCATTTCAAATACGTTACTGGCTCAAAACAACAAATGCAAGAGTGGCTGTGGAGAAAGTGAAATTCTTCTACACTGTTGGTGGGATTGCAAAATGGTCCAAGCTCTTTGGAATGCAATCTGGCACTTCCTTAAAAAGCTGGATATAGATATACCATTTGACCCAGTATTTCCACTGCTCAGAATATATCCTACAGATTCAAGGCCATTCACACCAACTGATATACACACACGAATGTTTGTTGCAGCACAGTCCACAATAGTAAAGATGGAATCGACCCAGATGCCAAACAACAGAAGAATGGATAGGTAAACTATGGTATACATACTCAGTGGAACGCTACACAATGATAAAGAACAGCGACGACTTTAGGAAATGTCTCATAACCTGGTTTCAATTGGAGGACATTATGCTGGGTGAAAGTGGTCAGGGACAAAAGGACAAATATTGTATGAGACTCCTACGATAAGAACTTAAAAACAGACTCATGCATAGAAGAAAAGACTCTTTGACGGCTGCAAGGGTGGGGAGGGAGGGAGGGTGAAGAGGGGTGGGTTTAGATTAAATAGTTTATAGAAATTTGGTTGGGTGAAATCTGTGACAGCACACATTAGAAAAAAGATCAATATTAACTAGATTTCGACACTGACATGATTACTCCTCCCATCTTAACCCAATATTGCTAGGACAGAGTAGCTGGGGCAGGGGACTGGGGACCATGCTCTTAGGGGAAACCAAGGCCAATTGGAACAACTAGCATTTTACTAAGAGACCCTTCTGTATGCCACATAGATGAGTGGCGTCCGGGGCCTTAAAAGCTGTGAAGCTGCCATCTGAGGGTACAGCAAACTGTCCCAACTCAGCAGGAATGGATGATCACTAAGGACCAAAATTACATGGGGGAAAGAGAACCCAGAAGATGGAGAGATCCACATGAGTGGATGACTACAACGACTTGTGACCGGAAGAATCCAATGGTGCCCGGCCACCACCAGTGATAACTGTGATGGAGATCACAAATTTGAGTCTCACTGGCAACACAAGAATAAAAAGGGGTGCACCCTGAGATCTCCACTAAAATATCACAACTGATGGTCCGTGGCCCTGATGCTGCCCCTGTCCATAAATCATAATGGAGGTCAACTCTTCAGACAGAAATGGGTTGGACTTGGCAACACAGAGTGACCATACCATGTGTGCACTTTGTGGTACTATGCATCTATGTCACCCTGCTGACCTCTTACTGGAGGCACGGGAGTGGGTGGAGAGGAGGAGATAGGAGACTGTTGGGAGGATAAGAGGTGTGGAGCCAAGGAGAAGAGTGTGCTATCATGGGGCAGGGAGAGCAGTGGAAGCTGCACATAGGTGAGCGTGCAAATTTATATGGAAATGTACATTTTCATTCAATCATAAAAAAATAATGCTGCTGGTATTTGGATGGAGATTGCACTGTGTATATAGATTGCTTTTGTTAGTATTAACATTTTTACAACGTTAAGTCTTTCAATCTATAACCTCGGATTTTTTTCCCCATTTATATAGATAGATGTCTTAGCATCTTGCAATAGTCTTTTACAGAATTTGTTGTGTATCTATTTTGTGGACCTAGCTAGGTTTATTCTCATTGTTGCATTCTTTTGGGGGCTATCGTAAATATTACTGTTTTCTTAATTTCCTCTTTAGAGTGCTCCTTTTTAATAGATTGATTGATTTTAATAGATTGATTTAATAGATTGATTTTCCTGCATTCGTCTTGTGCTCTGTCACTGTGCTGAACCCTTCTGTTCACAGAGTTGCTGGGATTTTCTATGTATAGGACCATGTTTATTCTTCTCGAGTTTGGATACTCTTTGTCTTAGTCATCTAGCACTGTTAAGACAGAAGTGTCACAAGTGGATGACTTTAACAAAAAGGTTATTCTCTCACAGTCCAGTAAGCTAGAAGTCAGAATTCAGAGTGCTGGCTTCAGGGAAAGGCTTTGACTGTCAGCTGTGGAAGAAAGTCCTTGTCATCAATCTTCCTTGGCCTGGGAGCATCTCAGTACAGGAACTTCAGGTCCAAAGGACACATTCTGCTACTAGAGCTGCTTTATTGATGACGTGAGGTTTCCCCAATTCTTTGCTTACTTTCCTTTCCTCTTGTTTCATTTTTAAATTTTTTATTGTGATTAAGTGAAAGATTACAATCCAAGTCAATTTTCCATATAAAATCCCAAGTACTTACCTCTCTTCAACTCACTCTGCTCTTCTCACCCTGTGACAACACACTCTTTCAGTCTTTACTGCTAGCATCCACTCAACCAACACTTGACTCCTCTTCTCCATTCTTTACACTCTAAAAAGAAACCAGTAAGACAAACATATATATACATATATATATATGTAAAACCGTGAAGTATACACACCACATGGATTACTCTGTGTCCCAAGTCACTCCATTCTTTGCCAGAAGTGTTGGCTTCAGTACTGGTTTCAGCTCTGGGCTAGCAGTAAGTATGTGAATGATGTTTTCAGGGAACCCACCCTTTTAATAGAATTCTTGATCTGCACACCTCTTTTTCTGATGCTATGTCAGGAACTCAGCATTGTGTCCCTGTCATGAATTGAATTGTGTACCCCCAAAAATATGTGTAACCACGTGGCTGGGCCATGATTCCCAGTATCTTGTGACTGTCCTCCATTTTGTGGTTTTCCTATGCTGTATGTTAAAGATTAGGGTGGGGCTGTAAATCCCTTCATAGGATTACCTCCCTGCTCCACCATAAGGGGAATTTCCCTGGCGTATGGCTTGCCCCACCCTTAATTCCTTGCATCTTGCAAGATATAAAAGGAAACGGAAACAGACGAAAAATTGGGAACCTCTTACCATCAAGAAAGCAGCAATGGGAGAAGAGCGTGTCCTTCAGACCTGAGGTTCCTGCGTTAAGATGCTTCCAGGACAGAGACTGATGCAATACTGGACTTTCCTTCTGAGCCGACAAGGGGAAGGCCTTCCACTGGTGCGGACATCCTGACTATGGACTTGCAGCCTACCGAACTATGTAAGAATAAACCTTCCTTTGTTAAAGCCATCCATTCTGTGGTATTTCTGTTAGAGCAGCCCTAGCTGACTAAAACAGTACCCTAGCAGGGCTGTCTTTGGTGGCAGCCAGGCATCATCTGGTTCTCTTAGTCCAGTGCTGCTGTAGCCTCTCAGTCATAATAGATAGGTTCTTCTGTCTCCTGGGCTCATTTTACCTCATGTCTTTGATGTTCTCTGTTGTCATCTGTTTCAGGGGTGAGTTGGGACCCACTGTTAAAGGTGGTTTGGGAACAATACTTTCCTTTCCTTTCATTTCTTGTAAGATAAAAGGCAGTGCGGGCCCCACTCCAGGGAAACTGCCTTTACACTGGCTCAGGAATACGAGGACTGCCAATTAAGTCTGCAAACTCATCCTGTGAAAAGTGATGCATATGTCATTGATGAATATAACTATGGTTACCTTCAAGGTACTCCCTCTGGGAAGTTATGCACTGATGCTAGTGTCTAGTCCATCCTCCAAAGCAAATTTGCAATTCTTTATCTGGAATGGCCATCAGAGCTGTCCTTATATTAACTCTGATGTCCTGAATGACATCAAAATGTCTACCTTTCAATATTTCCTTTATCTTTGGGTAAAGAAAATAGTCATTGTATATTTGGGCAGTAGTTTGTCAATCGATCTTGTGTAAGAACCAAATTCTACTTGTGATTCTTTCTATTGTTTTTCTCTTTTCTGCTACATTTACTATATACACAATTAACACTTACTTTCCACGTTTGTTTGGCTTCCGTGTTTATTTGCTATCTGTGCCCTCCCTCTGTATCTTTGGAAACATGCTATGTTATTTTTTTTAACATCAACATTAAAAAAATTGGCATAGTGGCTATTAACAAAAATATCTTTTGGTTGAGAGTGCCGTTGTCAAACACATTTAGAAGACATGCATTATTTGCACAGAAACATTTCTGTTCTGTTCCTCATTATTTCCTTAATTTTGTAAACTTAAACTTAATTTGCTGCTCCTTTTTTTTTTTAAGATTTAGAAATCATTTATCATTTGAGCAATATTCACTGAAGTCCTGCAGTGTCCTAGATGTATACAATTCTTTTTTTTTATTATGGTTGAATGAAAATGTGCATTCCTGTATAAATTCCCATAGAAATTTGCACGCTGACCTACATGCAGCTTCCACTGCTCTCCCTGCATGGTGACAGTATACTCTTCCTCTCTCTCCATACATGTCTTATCTTCCCAATGGTCTGCTATGTTCTCCTCTCCACCCAATCCCCTTCTTCCAGTGTGAGGTCAACAGGACGACCTCCAATAGATGCCTAGCCTAGAACCATAAAGTGCCCACACAATACGGTCACTCTGCATCACCAAGTCCAATCCAATGCTGTCCGAAAAGTTGACCTTCAATATGATTTATGACAGGGGCAGCATCAGGGCCAGGGGGCCTGCTCCCAGGAGAACTTCGAGGCCCCTGGACCATGAACTGTGGAGATCTCAGGGTGCACCCCTATTTATTCTTGTGTTGCCAGTGAGACTCAACTTTGTGAGCTCCATCATAGCTATCACTGGTGGTAGCTGGACACCATCTGGTTCTTCCAATCACAAGTTGATGTAGACATCCACTTACATGGGTCTCTGTCTTCTGGATTCTCTTTCCCCCATGTCATTACAGACCTTGGTGATCATCCGTTCCTGCTGAGTTGGGACCATTTGTTGTACCCTCAGATGGCTACTCCTTTTCTATCTGTTCAAGTTGTAAGTTTAAGCTATTGATTTTCATCCTTTTTTCTTTATTCATGGATGTACTTTTTGCTATACTTTCCTGTGAGCACTGGTTTTGCTGTGTCCCAAAGATGATGGTATGTTGTGTTTTCATTCTCACTTGATTCTAGGAGTTCATTTTTAAATTCTTCTATTAGCCAGTAGATTTTAAGTAAAATGTTAATCAATTTTCTCACAGTTAATTATTCCCCATTCTTTTAGTTACTGCTTTCTAGTTACACATTGTTATGATCAAAGAGGATGCTTTGTATTTTTTGTATTAGTTCACTGTTTTCTTTTGTTTTAGTTTTACTTTATTGATATTTCTGTAGGCTAAAATCTGACCTGTTCTGTAGAATGAGTCATGTGTGTTGGAATATGTACTGTGTTGCTCTTGGGTGGTGTGCTCTCCATACACGTGTGAGGTTAGGTTTGTAGATTATATCATTTTGGTTTGTAGATTATAATATTTGGTATCTTCATTGAATTTCTTTTTAGTTCTTTTCCCTTTCAAAGGTAGTATATTAAAGACTCTATCACTGTAGAGTTGTCTATATCTATGTTAGAGTTTCCTGTATTTTAAAACTCTGTCACTGGGTATGTAGATACTCATTATAGTTAAGCTTTCTTGGTGGATTGATCCTTTAATTACTATATAAGGGTCTACTTTGTCTTTTATAATGGATTTTGATTTAAAGTTTATTTTGTCGGAGATTATTGTTGGCATATCTGCTGTCCTTTGTTTACTGTTCACTTCTTTTTTCCCCACTCTTTGATATTTAACCTATTCTGACTAAAGTGTGTCTCCTGTAGGCAACATATGGATGGTTTATGCTTTTGTCTTTTCTACTATGTCACTTGACTGGTGCACTTATACCATTTATAATGTGATTGCCAATATTTATTAATTTATTGCTGACATTTGATCATTCTTGTGTATGTGTCTTTAGTATTAACTTTTTTCCATTTAATTTTTTGTCCTAAACTTTGTTTACAGCTTTTCTTTTTGTTTCCTTCTTTTGTTGTTGAGTTTGTGTTCTCTGAAGCTTTTTTATTTCCTTCTTTACTTTGGTGAGAAGGCTTATTAATTTTCTTTGTGATTATTATGGAATTTACCTTTATCTTCATAACTTTGAAACAGTCTGTTATATCTCAATATCACCTTGTATTCCTCTCCATATGGAGGTACTATAATAATTATACCCAATTTTTGAAGCCATTGTTATTTACAGATTGTGATCTCTGGTCTCTTTATTCAGTTTTATAACTTTACCTTTGGGAAATCATTCATTTACTTTGGCATGTGGGTAATGCTATCCTGTGTTTTCATCTCAGGTTGTTACCTGATATCGTTGATTTTCTGAAGGACTCCCTTCAATATTTTGAGTTAGGGTGGTCTGGATATTATAAATACCTTTATTTGTATTTATCTTGAATGAGCTACTTTCATCATCATATTTGAAAAGACAGTTCTGCTGGACATAGGATTCTTGGTTATATACTTTTCCTTCAGAGTTTTATAAATGTTGCCCTGCTACATTCTTACTTGCATGATTTCTGCCAAGAAATCAGAACTCAGTCTTATTGGTGCTTCTTTGTAGGTGATGTTTTATTTTCCACGAGCTGTTATCAAGATACCTTCTTTTTCTTTGGTTTTGGAAAGTTTATTTGGAATTCCAATTATGTGTACGGTATTTATCTTGATAGTGTTTCACATAACTATTAGGCTTTCTTCATTTTTCTTTATTATATTTTTCTAATTGCTCCTCAAACAAATAAGGGATCTATCTTCTATTTTGCTTTTTCTTTCTTTCAGTGATTCAATTTTACTTCAATGTCCATCCATTGGGTTATCTATTTTTGATAGTTTATTATTAATCTTCTTGATTTCCAGTTGCTGTTTTTGCATGATTTCTATTTGTCCATTTATTTTGTTATTTCCTTTCCTGAATTATTCTTGAATCTTTCTGTGTTTTTCTGGTCTATTTGAGGATACGATGTATTTTGACGTTGTTAGGTGCCACTGATTCATCTCCTGCTCATAACAACCTTATGTACAACAGCGTGAAACATTGCCTGGTCTGTGCCATCCTCACAATAGTTGTTGTGCTTGAGCCTGTTGTTGCAGCTACTCTATCAATTCGGGTCATTGAGGGTCCTCTTCTTTGGTTCTGATCCTCTACTTTACCAAGCATGATGTCTTTCTCCAGGAACTGATCCCTCTTGACAACAAGTCCTAAGTATGTTAGATGAATCCTATATATAAGCTTTTTCAAATACTTATAAGGGAATTTTATTACCATTTCTTCTGCAGGAAGTTTTTCTGCCACTTTAATTTGCTCACTTGTTTGAGCCAACTTATCCTATAGCTTCATATGATGCTATACTCTGCTATTTTCAAAGCATTGAAGTATTGATCTATTTATATATCTCTTTATTGATTGCACATATATTTGATTTGTGTTGATTTTTTTTTGACATATACGTAACTTTGTTTCTTATCTGTCTCTTTAGAAAGTCTTTCTTCCTTAGAATTATCTTGTTTGTTTTCTTGTGGTTTGGGACTATGTGTGACTACAGTGGTGTCCATCAGCTGCGCATGTGTTCCTCTCAGTAATGGATGTAGTTGTTCCAATCCACATTTAAGTCTTCTGTGCTTAAATTCCTATGGAAAGAATAGTTTCTTTCCATGATATTGAGTCACAAATGTGAAGTGCTTATTGGTCCCCCCACAGACCTTGTGAAACCTTAGTCCTTCTGGGTTGGTGCTAGCTGTTATCATGTTCCCTGGATGTCAAGGCAGGACATCTCTGTATCAACAATATGCCAATGCTATCCAAATGGATTGGGTAGGCCTG
Source organism: Heterohyrax brucei (assembly GCA_028571685.1). NCBI lineage: Eukaryota > Metazoa > Chordata > Mammalia > Hyracoidea > Procaviidae > Heterohyrax > Heterohyrax brucei. The sequence goes on along the minus strand of CM053146.1, from coordinate 5,049,146 downwards.
CTGTGTGTACGTGAATTGATGTCTCACTAGGTGGTAGGGGATCTAGAAATTTCAGAGCAAATGTGCAGATGGCCTGCAGGCAACATTTTGGTATGTAATTTGTGATGTTTCAGCCAGCTGAATGTCAGAAAAGGGTAATAGAATCTCCTGGTCATTTGACGTGGTGCAGATGGTGCCTGTCAGGATGTGACTGGCATTGCTAGTAATATGTCTGTCTGATTACTGGGTAAGGGTGAAGGAAGCATACTAACTGGTTGCTGAGTTGGGCAATGTATGTGCACGCTATTGGTTGCCCTGTGATCAGCACTAAGGTGCGTGCATCACTATCACTGGGTGAGTAGCATGAGAACTTGCACTGACTGTTGTCAGCCAGAACAGTGACTGGTCTGATGGTGGAAGAGTATATAGTGAGTGGCTGAGTAGGCAAGATGATGTGGAAACAGTCATAGTAGATATGAGTCTCTGGTCTCAGGTTGAACAGCATAGTTGTATACACCATTGGTCCCCATTCAGGTGAATTGATGTGAAAACGGGCAGGGTACCAACAGTGCTAAAGCATGGTCACCAAACTTCTGGCCACCAAGAAGGAGGAGAGGTGAGAATGCAGTGCTTCAGGGCACCACAGCAATGTACAGCAGGCAAACAGAACAATCCCCATGCAAATGAGAGAGTTCAGTTGGTGAAAGTACACCTAGCTACCACTTTAAGGATCCTCTACTTTCTTAGAGACCACATGATCAGTGACTGTTGCTGTTTAGTAACTCTGTCCCTATTTTCTGGAGTCCTTCTTTATTGTACCTTGGGTCCCTAGAGCCCTCAAACACCTTCCTGAACTTTCTCTCCTTAGAGCTAGTTCGTGTTTAGCTCATCTTCCTTCATCTAGGTGTTTTTCCCTCAGTACTTCTGTCTCCTCCGTATCATGTACCTCACCCGGGTACACTGTTTCCTTTGTCTCAGAATGACAACAGTGTGCCAGATTAGCAGGTAGGGAGCCTTCAGTCCATAAGTCTCCTTGTTCACTGTTCTTTAGTTTCTTCTTCTTTTCAATATTTTATCTAATTATTCTTCCTTTCACTTTCTTTTCTCGATTCCTAGCTTATCAGCAGTCTCTGTTTCTCATGGTTTCTCAGCTATTTGCTGTAGGAGGAGAACATAGTATACATAAGTAGGTAGCTATTTCACGCAGTTTCTCCAGGTCCCAATTTTTTACCATCTCCTAGAAACCATTAATGCAAGTTCAAGCAAAGAAACTACTGTTTGTTTTCCTTTTAGGTACTGTAGTTTTATTTGTTTGGGGGAAGCATCCTTTATTACATAATTTAAGTTTCTAGTTTCCAGTTCAGTCTTAAGTAGCAAAGGAATAACAACTTTTTTCAACCTTCCTACTAATCCTCTTTGATGTTTAAACCTCCTTCAAGTAGTTCAGTTTCTTGTTTTTATTTGTTATTTATTTATTTGTTAAAGACCTCCTCATCATTATTGTTCTATATTGACTGATGTTATTCAGTTTTTCACCTTATGTTGTATATGTGTGTGTGTCTGTCTGTGTGTGTGTATACACACAGAAAGACAGAGAGAGACCGGATGTTCTCATCACTAAAATGGAACTGAGAGGATACAGGGAAATAGCAATACTAAAATTAAGTCAGAATACATAAAAATAAAATAAATGTTTAAATAAGCAATATGTGTTATGAATTGTATTGATATGGATGTAGATGTATGACTGGGCTGTGCTTTTTGCTGTTTTCAATTTTTAATTCTTACATCTTTAAGGCTGGCATTATAGTTGTGTTGTAGGAAATATGAAAATCAAAGAAAAGCATCGTATGTTTTTCTTTTGACTATGGATGACAACATGAATATTAATATAATTATAAGGTTAACTGAATATTACAGGATTGTTCATGTCTTTCAGGTTCTGAATTCTTGTAAGAACATAGCTCTAGAGGTTATGAGTTGATTAATGAGGTTATCATTGTGTTCTACAAAATAAATCCTACTGCTGTTATCCTCACTCTCATCACATCATCAAATTCAGTTATTTTTTTATTGTGAAGAATTTTTAAATGGTTGAAAAAATCAAAAGAAAAATGTTCTGCAATATATAAAGGTTATATGAAACTCAAATTTCAGTGTCCATAAATAAAGTTTTATTAGAACATAGATACACCCATTTGTTTATGAATTGTCTGTTTTTGCTTTCACACTGTAATCACAGATTAGAGTTGTTTCAACAGATGTCTTCTTGTTCACCAAGTCATAGAAGTTTACTATACCGCCCTTAACAGAAACAGATTTCAGACTCTTAAATTACGTTATACTAACTCTCAAGAATGCCTCCTAAGAAACAAAAAATAAACCCACTGACATTGAGCTGATTCGGATTCATGACTCTATAGGACAGACTAGAGCCACACCACAGAGTTTCCAAGGAGCACCTGGTCCATTCAAACTACTAACCTTTTGGTTAGCAGTCAGAGCACTTAACCATTACATCACTAGTGTTTCCAAGAATGCCACCAAGCAGACTACAAGGGACTTGGTGAGGGTCACCATACTTACATTTTACCACACTTTTGGTGAGTAATTACAAGACTAATTATTTTTATTTTTTATATAGAAGTTTTTCTTGATGTAGATATTGCTACATAGAAAAGAATGCTTCAATAATCTTTAATAATAGGCACACTATTTCTGCATACAGAGAAATAACTAATGTGTGTATTTAGAAATCACTAAACAAACTATAATTAACCACCAAAATGATAAAATATTTATAAGAAATAGAAACAAAACAATAAACAAATTACATTATGAAGTGAATATATTACACTAAACATTTCTTAAATCTTATCTATATTTGTAATTTTGTAATTTGAATGCTGTTTTGTTAATTTTATTTAATTGCATCACTTGCTGTTTGCAAAGCAAGAGATTGTTTTCATTTACTGACTTAAACCTTTATGTAGAATCAGAAAATTGGGAAGCAATTTACATTTAACATTTTATTGGAGAGTATTAGATTTAATATACATTGCCAAGTGCTGTCGAGTCGGATCCATTACTAATTAAAAAAATACTCTAGATTATAATTTTGTGGGGGAGAAATAGATCTTCATTTATATTTACTATACTTCACGCCACATTCCCTATGTAATAAATGTCTAACATTTAAATATACACAAAATGTAGCCAAGCCAAGTGCAAATTAATGGCAATTGTCCTTTTAAGCAAAAACACAAGACATAAGTATTCATTGACTGTTTCTCCTAAAAGGATTGAGTTTGCTTAAAGCTATTCTGCTTCATTAACCCTGAAGGCATTTTTTGTTTTTAGTTTTGTTTAAACTCTGGATTACATACTTTAAGTAAATCATTACAGAGAACTTTTGAGGGACAAAAAAATAAACACTAAGACAAGGTGAGTAAAGTGGTGGTTTAAAATAGTAGTATTTTTCTGCAAAATTAGCATGCAGCTAAATCACTTATTTTAATAATAAACCAGGTCTGCAAGCAGTCTGCCCATTTTCTCAAAAGGAGGTAAGGCAATCTCATTGGGGCATATATTGGAGAAAGGGTAGCAGACAATATAGTTTTCTCTGCAAAGTCAGAGGAAAGAGGCGAGGTCAGACAGTGATAAGAACTTAAAGACTTATGTCATTTGTAGGAAGCTTGTTGTTACAATTTTCCACTGCCTTTGGATTGGCCTCTGACTCATGGCACCTCCGTGCACAAGTAAAGGAAACACTATACCATGGACCCAACTAACTGCGTGTCAGACATTGTGATCTATAGAGTTTTTATTCTCTTATTTGCAGCAGCAGATCACCAGGCCTCTTTCCCTACTCAGTCTGGAAGCTCAGCTGAAATCTATTCAGCAACATGGCAACACATAAGCTCCCAGTGGTAGACAGGTAGCAGCAGGAGGTATATTGGCTTGGAATCCATGGTCTCCTACTTCTGTAGCAAGCAGTGTTGTTGATATCTTCTTCCATTATAACAGCTTAGGCACAAATGACAGGAGCTTTCAGTTAGAGATCATGATATCTTGAGAATGGAATACTGAAAACAAAATCCACACGTGTGAGACTCAAAAAAAAAAAAAAAAAAAAAACACAAAACAAAAAACCCCAAACCTGCTGCCTTCAAGTTGATTTCAATTTATAGCAACTCTGTACTTTAGGAAAACCCTAGTGGCATAGCAGTTACATACTACAGCTTCTAACAAAATGGTCAGCAGTTCAAATCCACTGAAAGTTCCTTGGAAACCATGGGGCAGTTCTACTCTATACTACAGGGTCGCTATCAGTCAGAATCCACTAGATGACAATGAGTTTGGAATTACACTTTAGGAAATTAGATTTATTAAAATCCAAGGAAAAGATAAAAAAATAATTTGTCAGACCATATATTGGAAGCATTTTATGGTTCTATATATCTATAGGATATCATCTTGCTGACCTCTGGCTGGTGGAAGGGGAGTGGACGGACAGCAGGGGAAAGGAGACTGTTTGGAGGATGAGACATGTATGGAGCAGAGAGGAATAGCGTGCTGTCACTGGACAGGGAGAGCAGTGGAAGCTGCATATAGGGGGGCATGTAAATTTATATGTGAATGTACATTTTCACTCAGTTATGTTAAACAAAAATTAAAAAAAATAATTTGTCAGATGTATTTGCAGACTATTATTCAAAATGATGTACCAAACACAAACAAAACCCTTTGAAGCCATCCAGTCAATTCTGTCTCATAGAGAACCTGTAGGACCGAATAGAACTGCTCCACAGGGTTTCCAAGGAGCAGCTAGTGGATTCAAACTGCCCATCTTCTTGTTAGCAGCTGAGTTCTTAAACTCTGTCCACACCATCTCCAATAGAAGACTAAAATAATGTTACCATGGCCACATAAACTTGAATAATATTATTAGGGAATGAAGTGAAAGAGCAAATTGGTGGCCTTGAGAGATATTTGGGATTCATGGTTGTTTATAGTAAAGTTGTTGAATGACAAAGAGATAATAACTCAAGGAAACATTTCAATTATCTTGACAATTTATAGAAAAGATTTACATTATCACAGTTTTTATGATTCTTACAGTTTTAGAACTGTGCTGTCCACTCTGTAATGCTGTACCCTGTTACTTCTGAGAATTGTTACACTACTGTTCCATGACAGTCTATGAAGACTATTATAGATCATGCTTTAGTTTGAAAATTGGGAGGGCTGGAAATGCTTAATAAGAGGATGATATGGGGGAGAACGATAGCTTTCTACCTTCTGATTTTGAAAGCCTACCTTATGGAAGAAGTTTTACCTAACTCAACAGGCAATGAATTGCAGTGAAAGAGAAAGATCTCAGCTCAAACAAAGTAAGAATTATCTAACATCATAAACAGATTGACTTTCCAAAATAGTGAGCTGCCCATAACTTCAAATGTTTTAGCAGAGCCAGAGGAGCACCTACACAAAGAATATGTTCAAGACCTCTGTATTGTTACAGAAATTGACACAGTGACAACTGAGGACTTGTTAAGCCATATAGATTTTATTTTTTAATTTTTAAATACATTATTACAATTAAGTGAAAGTTTACATTTCAAGTTAATTTGCTATATACAACGCTATACACATATCTCTATATAACTCTAGCTGTAGTTCCAAACCCTGTGACAGCACTCTTCTCCATTCTGTACTTCCCGTATTCATTCAAACAACTGTGCCCTCCTCTCCAAACTCCCGTCTTGTTTCTATAGAGGAGCTGCTCCAATAGCTTCATGCGTATACTTAAGTCAATAATCACACACAATACCAGCCAACGTCATGCTATGTCTTATAGTCTAATCTAGTTTTTGTCTTTAGAGTTGTCTGTGGCACTGGTTTCAGCTCACCACTATCTCAAGTGGTGAGTCCAGTAGCCATGTTCTCCAGGCACCCTCCAGGATATCAGTCTGGTCTTTTAATAGAATTCTAGATCGGAACCACCGTTTTTCTCCCACCGTGTTAGGGGCTCTACCTTGTGTTCCCCATCAGGGCAGTCATTAGCGGTTGGCAGGTGCCATCTAGTTCTTGTGGTCTCATGTTAATGTAGTCTCTGGATCATAGGGCCCCTTCTGTGACCTGCACTCCATTGTTCCTCATGTCCTTGATGTCTTTTGCTCTCCTCTGCTCCAGGTGGGTTGGGACCAGTTGATGCTCCTTAGATGGCAGCTTGCTTGCTTTGAAGACCCAGACACCACTCACCAAAACTGGATGGAGAACATTTGGTATTTCTATTTCTGACTTTTTAAGAAAGTGCCAAATTGATTTCCAAAGTGGTTGTACCATTATACACTCCCACCATTAATGTAGAAGTGTTCTGGTGTCTCCACAACCTACCCAAAATTTGTTGTTTTGCGTTTTTTGGATTAATGGCAGCCTAGCTGGGGGATAAGGAAACCTTGCTGGTATAGTGGTTAAGTGCTATGGCTGCTAACCAAAAGGTCAGCAGTTCAAATCTGCCAGGTGGACACTGGAAACTATGAGACAGTTCTACTTTGACTACAGCGTTGTGCTATAAATCAGAACCTGCTTGACAGCACTGGGTTTGGTTTTTTAGTAGTTGGGGGGAGACAGTATCTCACTGCAGTTTTCATTTGAGTTTCTTTAGTGGCTAAATATCGTAAGCATTTTCTTCTGTATCTGTTAGCACTTGCATGTCTTCTTTGGAGAAGAGTCTGTTCATATGCTTTGTCCATTTTTTAATTGGGTTGTTTGCATTTTTCTTGTTGAGGTTTTGAAGTACCTTGTAAATTATGTAGACTAGATGCTGATTAGATTCACAGTTGATAAAATTTTTATCAACTTTTATCAACTTATCAAATTTTTATCATAGACTGTAGGTAGTCTTTGTACTCTCTTGGTTAAGTTTTTCGACGAGCTTAAGTGTTTGGTTTTTTTTTATTTATTTCCTCTTGTGATATTTGTGCATTGTTTGTGATATCCTGTAATCTGTTTATGCATGTATTAGGGCTCCAAATGCTCTTTTCTTTTTTCTTCTATGATCTTTTATTGTTTTAGATACTATATTTAGGGCTTTGATCCATTTCAAGTTAGTTTTGGGGCATGATATAAGACAGATCTTGTTTCATTTTGGGGCAGATGCATATCCAGTTTTGTCAACACCATTTATTGAAGAGACTGTTTTTTCCCTAGTTCATGGACTTTGGACTTTGTCAAATATCAGTTGCCCATAGGGTGGTGTTATATTTGTATTGTCTGTTCAGTTCCAATGATCTATGTATCTGTTTTTGTACTAGTACCAGGCTGTTTTGACTACAGTGGCAATGTAAAAAATTCTAAAGTCAGGTAATGTGAGGCCTCCCACTTTGTTCTTCTTCATCAGTAATGCTTTACTTATCTTGGGCTTCTTCCTTTTCTGTATGAAATTGGTGATTTGTTTCTACATCTCATTAAAAAAGTGACACTGTAATTTGTATTGGAATTGCATTGTATCTAAAAATTGCTTCGGGCAGAAGAGACATTTTCATGATGTTAAGTCTCCATATCCATGAACAAGGTTGGTTTCTCCACTTACATATGTGCCATGGACTGAATTGTGTCCCCCCAAAAATATGTGCAGCCTTGTGGCTGGACCAGGATTCCCTTTATTTTGTGATTGTCCTCCATTTTGTGATTTTCCTGTACTGTGTGTTAAAGGATTAGTGTGGGACTATAAGTCCCTTCAGAAGATCAGCTCCGTGCTCCACTGTAAAGGGAGTTTCCCCAGAGTACGGCTTGCAATACCATTAATCCTTTCATCCTACAAGAGATAAAAGGAAAGGGAAGCAAGTGGAGAATTTGGAACCTCACCCCATCAAGAAAGCACCACTGAGAGAAGAGCACATCCTTCACACCTGAGGTTCCTGTGCCAAGATGCTCCCTGAACAAAGACTGATGCAATACTGGGCTTTCCTCCAGAGCCAACAAGGGAGAAAGCCTTCCCCTGGAGTTGACATCTCATATTTGGACTTGTAGTCTACTGGAATGTGTAAGAATAAACTTTCCTTTGTTAAAGCCATCCACTCTGTGATATTTCTGTTAGAGCAGCACTAGCTGACTGTAACAGTATATATCTTCTGGTTTCTTGCAGTAGAGTCTTGAATTTTGTTTGTATAGATCTTATACTTCTCTAGTTAGATTATTCCTGAGTAAGTTAATCTTCTTGAAGGCAATTGTGAATGGTCTCGATTTGGTGATTTCTTCTTTCATGATCTCTTTGTTAGTGTAAAGGAATACAACCAAAGTATTTATACTTGTATTATATCCTGATACTTTGTTGATCTCTTCTATTTGCTACAGTAATTTGTGGATTCTTTAGGGCTTTCTGTGTATAAGACCATACCATCTGCAAATAGAGATACTTTTACTTCTTCCTTACCAGTGTGGATGCCCTTTATTTCTTCATCTTCTCTGATTGCTCTGGATAGAACCTCCAGCACAACGTTGAGTAAGAGTGGTGGCAATGGGCATCCTTGTCCAGTTCCCATTCTCAAGGGGAATGCTTTCAAGTCTCTCTATTTAACATGATGTTTTTTGTTGGCTTTGCATAGATACCTCTTATGATATTGAGTAATTTCCCTTCTATTCCTATTTTGTTGAGAGCTTTTAACATGCATGGATGTTGGAGTTTGTCGGACGACTTTTCTGCACTGACTGATAAAATCAAATGACTTTTATCTTTTTTTTATTTACATGGTTGAGTACATTAACTATTTTTCTAATGGTGAACTATCTCTGCATCCCTGGTATGAAGCTTACTTGGTCATGCTGATTTTTTTTTCTTGTTATGTTGTTGAATTCCAATGACTAAAATTGTGTTAAGGTTTTTTACATCTAAGTTTGTGAGAGATGTAGGTCTGTAATTTCTTTTTTATGTGCTATCTTTTCTCAGTGTTGGAATCAGGGTTATGTTGCTTTGTAGTATGAAGATGGGAGTATACATTCCTTTTCTATGCTGTGAAATACTCTTGGTAATAGTGGTGTTAACTTTTGTCTAAAAGTTTGGTATAACTCTCCAGTGTAGTATTCTGGGTTAAGATTTTTTTTTTGGACTGGGATTTTTTAACTACATTTCCAATTTCTTCTTTAATTCCATTTCATTATGTCAAATCCCTCTCCATCTCAAAGATCTATGAATATATTAATGTGTCCCTGATTTTGTTTGTTATCATTTATATACTGAGATCTCTGTTTCCCTATATTTAGTGTTTTACTTAGCCTTTACTTATTTTTGTGAATGCCCTATCAGTATTGACATCTGGTTTCTTTGTTCTGCACTGTATCCTTGAGTATGTGTCTGATGCTACTGATTTTATAATCAAAGAACTTCCTTCAGTGTTTCTTGTAATTTTGGATTTGTTTTTGCAAATTCTGTGAAGTTCTGTTTTTCCCAGAATGCCTCAATGTCACCATCATATTTGAGAGACAATTTGGAAGATATGTAATTCTTGGTTGGCAGTTTTTTCCTTCAGGCTTTGTATATACCATCTCATTGTCTTCTTGCCAACATGATTTCCGCTAAATAATCATAGCTGAGTCACAGTGGCACTCCTTTATACATTATTTTTCGTTTAAGCCTAGCTGCCTTTATCTTTAGTTTTGTTAGGTTGCTTACAATATGTCTTGGTGTCTTTCTTTTAGGATCTACCTTGTATGGAGTTCAATAATCATCTTGTATAGAAATGAGATTTCATTATATCGGGGAAATTTTCTGTCAACAGACCTTAACAATTCTCTCTGTATTTTCTATTATCCTTCCCTATTCTGGAACTCCAGTCAGTTGCAGATTATTCATCTTGGTAGAATCCCACATACTCTCAGTGATTCTTATTTTTTAAAAAAAAAAAAAAAAAAAAAACTTTGATTTTTCTTCAAATACATTGATGTTAGCTGCTTTATCTTCAGTTTCACTAATTGTGCATTTCACTGCCTCAATTGTACTCCTTTGACTTTCTGTTGAATTATCTAATTCTGTAACTTCATTGTTAATTTACTGAATTTCAGATCATTATTGTTCAAGTATTTCTTGCAACTTATTTCATTTTTGGTATGCTCTGTTGTAGTTTGCCTAATCTCCCTCCTAGTGTCTAGCTGAGCTCTGAGTGTTACTCTTCTATGTTCTACCTCTAATAATTACAGGATGTCTTCTTCATCTGGAACATTTTTGATTCTTTGTTTTGGGAGCTTTCTGAAGCCTTGGTGGTCTGCTCCTTTAAATGATTCAAAATAGACTGCTGCCTCCAAGCCATGAGAAAATTGTTGTAATTTGTTTAATTTCAGTTTTTGTGTTCTAATCTGTTTATTTACATGTTTACTTGTATATACACACACATATGTATATATATAAGTACATATGTAAATAAACAGATCAGAACACATGTATGTGTGTGTATATATATATACTTTTTTAAGTGTCCAGGTAGACTAGCCATATGAGCTTCTACGTTACTTGAAACTGTAGAAATTTCAAAGCCCTTTCACTAGGTGGTTAGAGCTCTTACTAGACACAAGAACCCCAGCATTAGCTTACTTTTCTCCTGTGATTTCATCCGAGACACCGAGTCAAGAGGCCCCTAAGTGTGCGGGGCCTGCTGGGTATGTTGATTAGTGTGGGTTCAGGTTTCTGGCTTCATGTTCTGTGAAAATCACAGGTCCCTGGCTGAAAAGGAAGGAGGCCCGCATCCAGAGAGGCAAGGGTCAGCAGCCCCATCCCTAAGGAAATGGCCTGTTTCAGCCCCCAAGTCATGGCTCAATGGTGCTAAAAGACTTCCTCTGCCACCACCCCCCTCTTTGTTAAGCTGTTCATCTGCCACTTTCAGCCCACATACAGGGTTGGAACTCAAGGCCCAACACAGCATAGAAAAGAAAGAGAAGAAGATCAGAGAGAGGGAGACAGCTGGTACCCCAAATAAAAAGTTTTGATCCACACATGTCTGTAAGTACTTACCTTTTCTCATTCAAATGGAAGTATGCTGTAATTCTGTAGGTATATCTGTCCACAGCTTGGCTTCTCCACTGAGAAATACACTCTCAGAACATAGCTTTGTTCATTACACTGGCGCAGAGGATTCTCCTGCAGATTGTAGGCTCCAGTCAGGCCCTCCTGTCCTGTCTGGGAAGCTCTGTACTCACTCTCATCTCTCTGTCTGCCACCTTGTTCTCCTGGTTCTCTCTCTGTTATCCAGGACACTTAGAATGTCTTATTTAATCCATTAAGTTGTTTTTCTAGGTCTTTGTTGTTAGAAGGATCAACAGATGGCTCTGGCTACCCTACTTTGCTAGTCATGCCTCTTACTTTATTTATAACATGAAGGTATTTGTTTTGACTCTTCTACCAGGCTAATGAATGGAATAAGTAAATTAATATGATGATTAGTTTAATGAACATTAATATTTGATTCAAATCATACAATCAATTTTCCATATTTATGACATTTTAAAATTATTAATGTTTGATCTTGACTGGTCTGATTGCCTTTAAATCACAATCTTCTATTACAATTCCAAGTAACTATGCCGAATATTTACACCCAAGTATGCAATTCATCTATCTCAATTTAGACATTGACACTTATGACACAGTATATCTTTCTCAGAGAAACTCCTTACTTACCACAGCAGCCACCTTTCATAAGCATCATTATGACAGTTTGAGCGTAAAAAACCTGCTACTAAACTTCAGAGGAAACCCTCTTCACCTAACATTCATTAATTCTTTCTTTTTTGAAAGATCTCCAAAATGCTGGATTGTTCCTTTCCAGTCAAAAATGATTGCCTAATGTTCCTGAAGAACAACTAGAAAGTCTCCCTGCTTAAAAAAAAATCCACATGAAAAGAATACTTGACAATCAGAGCCAGTATCTACTAAAAAAATATATACTTTACAAGCTTATGAAGTAATACTCAGTGTTCATTTTGTGTCAGAGTTACTTTTGTCTCTGACATTCCTTCTTGAAGATGTCGAATATTTTTATCAGATGGAGCCCAATGTGTGTTCTGATTTTACATTATCAAAAAAATCTCCCGTTTCTGAAAACATTTTTCCATTATTTCTGGGTAGAGCTAAACCCTAAAATGTCTGGGACAAGATCTTTCTTGTCACACAAGAGAAAGCATAGGATAGGAGTTAGGATGAAAATTTGAAATGAGTTTCCATGTTGTGCTGGTAAGGGCTTAAGTAGCATTTCAAAACACTGCCAACAACAACACACATACACACTACACAAAACAAAGAACATAAAGCTATATTTATAGTGTTTGCATGTAAATACTCTCATGTGACCAACATGATGCCATTGGATGTAGACTTGTGCTCTGTAGCCCTAGAAAACCATAAGAAGCAGTTCCAGCATGCCACTGGTGACTGTGCCTCTTCTTGAGTACATTCTACTTGCCACATTCTAGTATTATTCTCTGCTCATGGCACAGTACATCATTGCAGAAACTTTCCTGGGACAGGAGTCTGTAAATAAATATCTACATTTTCCAAATAACTCATTTTGATGCCTTTGATGCCTTTGATGCAAGAATAACTAGCTAGATAGCTGTCATTGAGTGGATTCTGACTCATGGTGATCCTATAGACAACATAACAAAGCATTACATGGTTCTGTGTCATCTTTCCAATTACCGGTATTCCTGAGACCATCACTGTGACTACTATGCCAGTCCACTCACTGAGGGCCTCCCTTGTACTCCCTGGCTCTCTGCTTCAGAACACATAATATCCTTTTCCAGCAATTGATCCATCTTGATGACCTGTGCAAAGCAAGAGAGATGGATGTTATTCAGTTGTGACCTGTAAAGTTTTCATTGGCTAATTTTGGGAAGTAGATTCCCAGACCTCTTTTGCTAGTTGTTCATGGTCTAGAAGTGCCACTGAATCCTTACCAACTGTTTTAGTTATCTAGTGCTGTTCTAACAGAACCACCATGTGTGGATGGCTTTAAAAAGAGAAATTTTATTTGTCAGTCCAGTAGGCTGAAAGTCCAAATTCAAGCTGTCAGTTCCAGGAGAAGGCTTCCCCTGCTGGCACAGGAGGAAAGTCTTTGTCGTCAATCTTTCCCTGGACTGAAAGCTTCTGAGGTACAGGGACCTTGGTCCTTTCAAACGGACACAATCAGCTCCTACCACCACTGCTTGGTCATGTGAAGTACCCAAATCTCTCTGTCAGATTCTTTCCTGTATATCTCAAGATTGCCTCAAGGCACAAAACAATTAATTCTGCCCCATCAACACTGGCAGCACCCATCTACCCTCATTAACATCACAGAGGCAAGAATTCCAACAGGGAGGAACATTACACAATATCAGGATTATGGCCTAGCCAAATTGCTACAGGTATTTTGGGGAACACAATTCAATCCATGATACTGCCACAGAGAGACTTGATGGTGCTTGAAACATTTATGGCATAGATTCCAACATCACACAACACAAAAGCTGCCATAGTAAAGTAAAGTGACACATGACTGGTAGATGCAAGAACAGAGGCTGTTAAAAAATGTTGGGTACATACTGCTTTACTATAATCACAATTTAGTCAAAGGCTATAACTCCTACAATAAACAATATAATCAGGATATAGTTGTCAGCTAAGTAAGCAATTAAATAGCCCATAATTGTTGAGTCACTTTTGTATGCACAGCTGCCCTGCTGGGTGTTACTACCTTACCTGATCACGGTGTGGCCAGCTCACACTCAAATCTATTCAGAACTGTAAAAAATTGTCCAAATCTGAATCTCATTTACCTGTGGCCCAGTTTGCTTAGATGTTATGGTTTGAAGAGAAGGGAAAAAAAAAAAAAAAATATATATATATATATATATATATATATATATGCACACAAAGCTTCACTCCTGCTGTTTCTTAATTGGAGCTATCTGTTGTTTTCTTTATCTACGTCAAAGAAGATGTAGGTGGTTTTGTGTCTGACTTGGATATCAAGGCCCTCAAACTTCTGAACAGACAGCAGTCTTTTGAGCAAAACGGAGTATCTATAAGAGCATTGTTTCTGAGACACTGTTAGGGACAAAACATTTCAAGTGTAACTACTGTTCTTTGGAAATGAAAAACAGTAAGACCATATTTCATTTCTGTAAGAGATTGAATCTGGAAATTTACTCAGAAAGAAGTATGTTCTTCTTTAATACGGATGTGAAAATCCTCAAGGGGAGTCACTTGTATTGAACACCTACAAATTCCCAGTTATATTATATATAATGTATCACAAAAACCTTATGAGAAAATATCATTAACTCCATCTGATAGCTGAGGAAACTGAGGTTCAAAGTGGGCCTGGTCTCAAAGTCTTTTAAATAATGCATGGCAGAACTGCAACACTAAATAAAGACTTCTATAAAGCAAACTCTGAGTTAAATCCAGCTTACCACTTATTTTTGAACAGGTAAAAGGCTAAAAGTATATGATATCTTTTTATATTTTTTGAACAGAAAAGCACATCAAAAAGAAAAATGGTATTTTGCGATACCTGAAAATTTGTAATTCAAGATTTGATGTTTCTGCATTTTTATATGTATATAGTCACCACCATTTTTTTCTGTATAGTCCGTCAATAATTTAACACAACAAAAGCAGACCTGTCTAGTAGTGACAGAGACCATATGGCCCACAGAGATCAGACCACATTACTATCTAACCCTTTACAGTAAAAGTTTATAGGTGCTCAAAATGGAGCGTACATCAGAAATCACCTGGAGTGTTATTAACAATACAGGGCTAATCTCACCCCCAAGATTCTGTTGCATTAGGTCTCACTGGAGCTTGAGCATTTCCAGTTCTGTTCCTGGTTGATATTCTTGCTATTCATCCAGGGAACACCCTTGGAGTCATTGGATTGGATGAATCTGAAGGAATACGCGTGAATTCTAATTTGCCAAAAGAGTCATACTGATAAGATTCTTCAGTTTTTTTTTTCAACTGGGAGATTTTACTGTTGGAGAATAAACAGTAATAGCCCTATAATCCAACCTCTGCCCTTTCTTCTGTATGTAACACATATATAATCTGTATTCTACAGGGTGACTTTTGTATTTCCACTTGCTGTGGAAAAAACTCTGACTCATGGTGACCCCAATTTAGGGTGACCCCATGTGTATTAGAGTAGAACTATGTTCCATAGGATTCTCAGGGGCTGAAAATTGCCTTTCTTCTGAGTTTCCTCTGGGTGAACAAGAACCTCCAAACTTTTGGTTAGCAAATGAGCACGTGATCCTTACTGAGGGACTCCAACTCCTACATAGTTGTTTGAATTTTTGTGTGTGTAGCTTTACTTTCTGTATTCCTTTAAGTTCAGTGAGATTCAAGATCAAATAGTGGCCATATGTCTACCTTGGTGGCCCATATTGGGATCCTCATGCATTTTCTGTGACTGGCAGTACAACAGAGTGGAAAGACCTTGTTGAATTCTGACTTTTCATTTCCTTTCTACCCAATTGGAGCATGTTACTTCCTCTGTGAAGTTAGCATGGTAACATGTGCCTTACAGAGCTCCTCTGAGTTTTATGTCAGATAAAAAATGTAAGATATATCCAGTGACTGACAAACCATGAACAACTTGGAAACATTAAAGGGCTTGATGTATAATAGTTGAATAAATGCTCTCAGTTCTCTGAGGCTCTAGGGTCCCTGAAGCTCTAATGAAGAGCATGTGATGAGGGATTTTTTTATTGTTGTTATGTCTTGATTGAATCCCCCACAATCTCTAATGAAAACAATGAATCTATGACAATTTAGCTGCAACTATCCTATAATCTCACCTAGTCTGTGACCTAGAAGACTGAAGAAACTCTCAGTGCACCTAGATCAGAGGCTTACCTAAACCATATCAAACTAAAATAATAGCCACCCAGAGAAGATGATTTGTTGCAATCCAAAGAAGAAATATAAATACTAGAAAAGAAAAAGAGGAAGATTCACCACACTATTGATATCAGTGGAATTTGTTATAATATCCCAGGAATGTGGAAACTGACTGCCTGGCTTGGCATCCTGACTCCTTCACAACTCTGTGGTATGACACGAGGCAAGTTACTTAAAATCTTTACACCTCATTTCATCATATTTAAAATGTGCCCATCACATAACCTACTCTGGAACATTGTTGTTAGGATCTGGCCTCGGGTAACTGTTAATCAGGGAAACACATAGCATGTGTGTGCTCCAAGAATTGTCTCAGGGCTTTTCTTACATTAACTCAGTCATAAAGCAGGTGTCATAGATTGAATTGTGTCTCCCCAAAATGTCTGCCAACTTAGCAAGGCCATAATTACCAGTATTGTATGATGATTTAACAATTTGTCATCCAATGTGATTTCCCTGTGTGTTATAAATTCTATCATTATGATGTTAATGAGATGGATTAACACCAGTTTTATTGATGAGATCTATAAGTTCAGATACATGTTTTGAGACATAAAAGAGAGACATAAGCAGAGAGACATGGGGGCTTATACCCTTAAGAAAGCAGTACGAGGAGGAGAATGCATTCTTGGACTTTGGGATCCTTGCTTCCGAGCAGCTACTTGACCAGAAGATTGAAGACAAGGATCTTCCTCCATAGCCAACAGAGAAAGAAAGCTTTCCTCTGGAGCTGACATCCTGAATTCAGACTTCTAACTTCCTAAACTGTGAGAGAATAACTTCTGTTTGTTGAAGCCATTCACTTGTAGTATTTCTCTTACAGCAGAAATACTGTGATCTCTCACAGTATTTCTCTTAGATAATTAAGACAGAGGGTATAAAATTTACACATAGTATGAATTCGATGAAACAGAGAAAGAAACCTATACGAGTTAGTTACAGTTGTTATTTGTGATTGTGTTCCTCTGTGTAACTATCTGTGTTTCCTTCCTTGACTTTATTATTTTATTCTGTTCTATTTATAAAAAATCTGTACATGTAGTTTTTGTCCATTCTCAATTTTCATACTGTCAACATGTCATCATTATTTTGCACATTTGCTGATCTTGCCACTCTAAACTTTTGCTTTGTCTGCAACTTACTACTCATTGGCAGTGAAAATTACCTAGGTGCCAGAACGTTCTGAATAAGGCCTTTCCTAATTCCACACTATGTTTTCTGAAAACTTACCACTGTACTACCAATACTAACTTAAAAAAGAGTGGGGGTGGGGGGAGGAGGAGGAATGGAAAGAAGAAATTAAGACCTTTAACAGGGAAAATACCTTCTCATGCTGTTCTTCTCAGTTGACATCTATTAGATAACTGAGATCACTAATATTTTAATTAAACTGATGTTTAGAAATATTAGAGCTGGAGGAGTTTTTTCTTAATTTCTTTGTGACATTATAAAGAAAACAACCTCTTTTGCATTGTTTTTTCTAGAACTGAGCACTATAAGCAAGTTTTTTAAAAGCTAAAAGACCACCATTAACAGTTACCATGGAATGGACTCATGGTGACTTCATGCATGTCAGAGTAAACTGTGCGCCCTTGAGTTTTCAGTAGTTGAGTTTTCAAAACTACAGCAGTAGACCTTTCTTCAGATACACTTCTGAGTGATCTCTCACTTGCAACCTGTCAGTTAGCAAACAATTGTGTGGTTTGCACTGCTCAGGGAGTCCTTTAAAGAAGTAGCACTATACACACAATCTGACCTACCGGCACTGGCATCACCTACTCCCTTTTATAGCCCATTGCTAATTACTAAATGCAGGTATTCAGCACTTTGTTTGCTTCTCAGCTCCTGATCCCATCCTCAGAGTCATCTTGAAATTCAACTTGCACCCAGGCTATAGCGAGATCTCTGCAGACTCTACATGTCCTGCTTTTGGTCAGTTAGAGTTTCCAGCACATCTGACCTCTATATTTCTCTTTCCTTTGGAATGTCCTTCCCTTTTTTGAGTTGGAATCGACTTAATGGCATATATATATGTATATATATATAAATCCACTATATTCTACTGTATGTATATGTATGTACGCACACAGTACAATGGTCTCAAACTTAGTTTATGAAAAATTGTCTGACAAAGATTGCATTTGAACTCAGGCTCAGCAGGGTACAGTCAAGTGGCCAGAGGAATCACTTTCACTTTTTTCACACAAGGTCCTGTTTTTTCCAATTACTGAAACCCTTAACTCTCCTCTCCATTTCTTCTAGCTCAACTTTACGCATACCCTAAAATTTTAGTAGGAAACCTGAAGGCTCTAGAGCTTTCCTTTATGTCCAGTTTCCTGAGATCTTTTGCTGTCTTCTACTACTATACTGAAGATGGGGTGATCAGGTTTAATGAAACTCATCATCAGGCATAGTGATTTATTTATGCAATTGTGAGATTGTTGAAGGTATGCAGTTTTTGTTTGGGTTTTTGTTGTTGTTGTTCTGTTTTTTTACTCTCTTCCTTAGTTATCTAGTGCTGCTGTAACAAAAGCACTGTAGCTGGTAGCTTTAATTAACAAAATTTTATTTCATCTGAGTTTAGGAAGAAAGTTTTATTTCTTTCCAAGTTTTGACAGAAGTTCAAATCCAGGGCACCAGCTCTAGGGAAAGGCCTGACTCTGTCACCTCTACAGACAAAATCCTTGTCTCAGCTTTTTAGCCACATAATTCTTCAGTTCTTAGCAATTCTACACTGATGTAGTCTCGTTAATATATCAAAAATATCCCTCTATCCTCCGATTTGATTGCATCCACAGGTATAACCCACTGCCATCTAGTAGATTCTCATTCATAGCTACCTTATGGGACAGAGTAGAACTGCTCTATACAGTTTTCAAGGATCATCAGTTGAATTTGAACTACTGAACTTCTTCTTAGCAGTGGTAACTGTTTTTTTTTGTGGGTTTCTTTTTTCAGACTAACTTTTTTTTTGTTAATCACACTAAAAGAATAAAATTTCTAACATCTATCAATTATTTCATCTATGATAAACCCTCAGCCCCCCCACCCATGCATCCTACATAGTCATTTTGTTCTGTGCATAATTCTCTTTTTAAGTCTTTATTTATAACAGGAGTCTCATACAAAATTTGCTCTTTTGACACTGATTGACTTCATTCAGCATGATCTCTTCCAAATGAGACCATGATACAAGATGTTTTCTAAAATTATCATTGAGCATAGTGTTCCACTGAATATATATATGATAGTTTGTTTATCCATTCATCTGTTGATGGGCATCTGGGTTGATTCCATCTTTTTGCTGTTGTGGACTGTGCTGCAACAAACATTCATGTACATGTGTCTGTTCATGTGACAACCTTTGTTTCTGAAGGATAAATTCCAGGCAGTGTAATTACAGGATCAAATGGTGTATCTATTGTCAGCTTTTTAAGGAAGTGCCAGATTATTTTCCAAAGTGGTTGTACCATTTTGCAATCCCACCAGCAGCATAGGAGAGTTCCAGTTTCTCCACAAGGCTCTCTAGCATTTGTTGTTTTGTGTTTTGTGGATCATGGACACCCTTGTTGGGGTGAAATGGTATCTCATCATAGTTTTGATTTGAATTTCTTTAATAGCTGATGATCTTGAGCAATTCTGCATGTGTCTTTTGGCTGCCTGGATGTCATTTTTAGAGAAATGTATGTCTATCTCCTTTGCCATCTCTTAATTGTATTATTTACCCTTTTCTTGTTGATACATTGTAATATCTTGTAGATTATGGAGCTCAGACCTTGGTCCAACATACAGTATCCAAATATTTTTTCCCATTCAGTATGTGGTCTTTTAATTCTTTTGATGAAGTCTTTGGATGAGCAAAAGTGTTTGATTCTTACTAGTTCCCATTTATTTATTTTCTCTTCTGTTAATCATGCTTTGTCAGATTTTGAAGTCTGTCTACATAGTGCATTAAAACTTTCATTGTTGATTCTATTTTTTCTTGGATGAGCTTTATTGTTTTAGATTTGGTATTTAGGTCTTTTTTCCAGTTTAAGTTCGTTTTTGTAAAAGGTGTGAGATATGGGTCTTGTTTCAATTTTTTGCAGATGGATACCCAATTTTGCCAGCACCATTTGTTAAAGAGGCTGTTCTTAACCAAGTTTAAAATCTTGCAGCCTTTGTCGAATATCAGCTGTTCATAGGAGGACAGTGGCATCACTGAGGTCTCAACTCTGTTCTGTTGGTCTGTATGTCCGTTTTTGTACTAGTACCAGGCTGATTTGACAACTGTGGCAGTATAGTAAGTCCTACAGTTGGGTAGTGAGAGGCCTCCCAGTGTGTTCTTCTTCTTCATTAGTGCTATACTTGTCTGAGGTTTCTTCCCTTTCCAAAAAAGCTGGCAATTTGTTTCTCCATCTCATTAAGAAATGTCTCTGGAATTTTTATTGCCAAGCCAAGTGCCGTCGAGTCGGAATTGGGATTGCATTATATAAGTAAATTGCTTTGGGTAAAATAGACATTTTCACAATGTTGAGTCTTCCTATCCATGAGCAGGGTAGATTACTTCATTTATGTAAGTCTCTCTTAGTTTCTTGTAGTATCTTGTACTTCTCTTTGTAAAGATCTCTTATTTCTCTAGTTAGATTTATTCTAGGTATTTTATCTTCTTGAGGGCTATAGTAAATGGAATTGATTTGGTAATTTCTTCCTTAATAATCTCATTGTTTGTATACAGAAATCCTACTGATTTACTTATGTCTATCTTGTATCCCAATACTTTGCTAAACTCCTCTATTAGTTCCAATAGCTTACTTACAGATTTCTTTGGATTCTCTGTATATACAATCATCGGCAAATAGGGAAATGTTTATTTCTTCCTTGCTGATATGTATGCACTTTATTTCTTTGTCTTGTCTAATTGCTGTGGCTAGAACTTCTAGTACAATGTTAAATAGAAGTGGTGTAAGTCAGCATCCTTGTCTAGTTCCCGTTCTCAAAGGAAATTCTTTCAGTCTTTCACCATTCAGGACGATGAAGGCAGTTGGCTTTGCTTAGATGCCACTGATTGTGTTGAGGAATTTACCTTCTATTCCTATTTTTCAGAGCGTTTCTAGCATAAATGAGTGTTGAACTTTGCCAAATGCCTTTTCATCAGTTGACAAAATCAGGTGATTCTTATCTTCTGTGTTATTAATGTGGTTGGTTGCATTAACTTTTTTTCTGATGTTGAACCAGCCTTGCATCTCTGGAATGAAACAAACTTAATCACAATGAATCTTTTTTTTTTTTTTATATGCAGTTGAGTTATATTGGCTGGAATTTTATTGAAGATTTTTGCATCTAGGTTCATGAATCATATTGGTCTGCAGTTCTCTTTTTTTGTGGTATCTTTCCCTGACTTTGGTGTCAGTATTATGCTGGCTTCCTAGAATGAATTTGGGAGTATTCCATTCCTTTCCACAGTGTGAAAGAGCCTCAATAGTATTGGAGTTTACTCTTCTCTAAAAGTTTGGTAGAATTCTACAGTGAAGCCATCTGGGCCAGGACTTCTTTTGGTTGGTAGATTTTTGATGACTTTTTCAATGTCTTCCTTTGTGGTAAATTTATTAAGATGATCTACTTCTCCTTGGGATAATCTTGGTGGGTGATATGAATCTAGAAATCTGTCAATTTCCCCTAGGTTTTCAAACCTGTTAGAGTACAATCTTTCATAGTAGTCTGTTATTATATTTTTTTGTTTCAACAGGGTCTGTTGTAACACCTCTCACCTCATTTCTTAATTGAGTTATTTGTATTTTTTGCTGTTTTTCTTTTTTAAGTTTAGCCAATGATTTATCTATTTTGTTGATCTTTTCAAAGAACCAACTTTTGGTTTTGTTAATTTTCTTGATTGTTTTCCTGTTCTCTAATTTATTTAGTTTTGCTCTAATCCTTATAATCTGTTTTTTTTCTGGTACCTGAGGGCTTTTTCTGTTGCTCTCTTTCTACTTGTTCAAGCTGTAAGGTTAATTTTTTAATTTGGACTCTTCCTTCTTTCTTGATGTTTGCAGTTATAGAGATAAACTGACCTCTGAGCCCTGCCTTTTCTGTATCCCAGAGATTCTGGTCAGATGCTTTTTCATTTTCATTTGATTCCATTGATTGCTTTATTTTGTCCTTGATTTCTTCTATAGTGGACGGCTTTTTGAGCAAACTGTTGTTCAGTTTCCATAAGTTTGAATTTCTACCTATGATTTTTCTGTTATTGATTTAAACTTTTATAGCTCTATGGTCCAAGAAGATGCTTTGCAGTAAATCAATGGTTTGGATTTTATAAAGAATTGCTTTATAACCTGACACATGATATATTCTGGAGAATGCTCTATGTGCACTGGGGAAGAAGGTGTACTTATCTGTTGATATATGAAAAGATCTCTTTATGTCAAAAAGGTCAAGTTGATTGATTGTTGCAATAAGATCTTCCATACCTTTACTGAGATTTTTTTTTCCTGGATGATGTATCCATAACTGGAAAGGGAGAGTTGAAGTCTCCAACTATTATTGTGGAATGACCTATCTCATTTATCAGCATTGTCAGTATTTGTTCAATGTATTTAGATGCTCTGGTATTGGGTGTATAAATATTTAATATTGTTAAATCTTTCTTAAATATTGAAATTTTCAGCAATAGTGACCATCCTTGCCCAAAATAGTGAATTTTACATTAAAATCTATTTTATCTGAGATTAATATTGCCACACCTGTTCTTCTTGTTATGTTGTTAGCTTGGTATGTATAATTCCATCCTTTAATTTTCAGTTTGTTCCTGTCTTTAAGTCTAAGGTGTGTTTCTTGTAAGCACCATATAGACAGGTCATGTCTTTTGATCCAGGATGTCACTTGCTGTCCCTTTACTGGAACGTTCAGTCCATTTACATTTAATGTAATTATTGATGGGTATGTGCTTAGTGCCGTAATTGTGATGTAATTATTTTTATGTTGATGTTCTCTGTATTGCTCTTAATAGTCTGTTCTGCGCCATTCTTCTTTATGGGCTGTTTTTTCAGTGTTGATTTTGTGTTTGTTCAGACTCCTGTATTGTGTTTCTTATTTTGATATGATGCATTGTTAATTTGCTTTATGGCTACATCTATTATCTCTCTTAACATACTAAGATTAACCCCCTTTTAACTACTGCAAACTCTTAAACTTCCTCTCCATCTGAAACAACTGTAACTACTGTAGTGTATCCCTCCTTTAATGTGATGGTGTTATAGTTGTCATGACATGATCACAGATTCCCTCATTTTAAAATTGTAGCTTTTGTTAAGTTTTGTGACTTCCCTAACCTATTAGAATTTTGGATAGTGTGTCCTCCATTGTCATCTTAAGTATACATTTAACAGTTTTGTTTTTCTAAGAAAAGAGCTTCTTTCAATATTTCATGTAGTCTTGGTTTAGTTTGTATGAAGCCTCTAAACTTCTCTTTATCTGCAAAAGTCTCCATTTCACTATTGTATTTGATAGACAATTTTGCAGGATAAATAATTCTTGGTTGGAAGTTTTTCTCCTTCAGGCTTCGAATGTGTCAGCCCACTGTTTCCTAGCCAGCATCATTTCCACAGAGAAGTCAGACGAAAGCCTACAGGGTTTCCCTCAGAGTGTTAGCTTTGCTTTGAGTCTTGCTACCTTCAGAAGCATCTGTTTATGTTTCATCTTATTAAGCTTCATTATACTATGTCTTGGTGTCTTTCTTTTGCAGTCTAGCTTTTGTGGTGTGTGATAAACGTCTTGGATATCTATGTTCTGTCTGCCCATAATCTCAGGAAAGTTTTCCATCAGTATTTCTACAGCAATACTCTCTATATTGTTATTTATCCCCCCTAGGTGAGAAACTCCAATTAAACATAAATTATTCCTCTTAATGGAGTCCTATATGTTTCTTAATGCTTCTTCATTTTTCTTATTTTTTTCTCTGATTTCTCCTCATAATTGTTGGTGTCAGTTGCTCTGTCCTCAAGGTCACTCAGTCTAACTTCTGTCTGTCCAATCCTATTCTTTTGGCTTTGGATTGAATTATCTAATTCTGTAATTTTGTTATTGATCTGATGTATTTCAGATTGTTCATGTTCCATCAGTTCTCATAGTTTACTAAATGTTTCAGTTTGTTCTGCTGCATTTTGTTTAATCTCTAAGAGGGTTCTATGTATAAATCTTTTGTACTGGACCTCTGATTCAGAAAGGCTTCCTCATCTGAGAACTTTTTTGAATGTATTTTGGGAGTTTTATGGAGCATTCGAAGGCTGCTTCTTTAAATGATTAATTATGATCTGCTGCCTGCATACCATCTAGACACTGTTTGATTACTCTGGTATTAACTCTAAGAGAATTCTTGGTCACCACCTGTCTCTAATACTCTAGTGATTTGCCCCAGGTCGACTCTCTGGAGTGGAAGTCTCTTATTGGTGGCAAAGATGCTGCCCTACTTATGGAGAAACTGGGGGCTGGCAGCCAACCCTACAATGTGGGTCAGAGAAGGGTGGGAGGAAAAGCTGCTAGGCCTCTCATCAGACATACCTCTAGGCAAATACATAGTCTTCTCAACCTTAAAAGTAAACTTCAGTTCTATGTGGAGAGCTGTCCAGTTGTTGAAATAGGAGTTGTACAACATGCTGGCCAAAGCAGGCCTTCAGGAACAGCAGACTGTGCCTTCCAGCTAGTAATGAAAGGATGTTAGCAGCCATTCACAGAAGCTGCAGTTCTCTGATACCACGAAACAACAGAAGTGGAGGTTAGACGGCCACTGGCTCATTTTCGAGAGAGGAAGATTCGTCTGATACTAGTGCCTAGTCAAATATACTAGGTCCTAGGACTCCCCAAATGTTTAGTGCTCCATACAAATATCATTCCAGGATTTAGTTCTCAGAGGGAAATGAGGAGATGTGAGTCTAGTCCGCCACATTTTTATGGTCCTCCTCAGCAGTGGTAACTCTTAATTACAGTTCCACCAGGGTTTCCACCCATGAATATAAGGATAGGGATTCCAACACTTATTTGGGGAGTTGGGGTGCAAAATCTAATTCACGTCATACTCCATTTCTGTATCTCAAGAAAAAAGTTTGTCTGGTTATTTTTAAATAGTGAATTTGGATGGATAAGAACATGCTGGTAATATAGTGGTTAAGTGCTATGTCTCTTAACCAAAAGGTAGGTAGTTTAAATCCACCAGCTGTTCCTTGGAAAATCTATGGGGCAGTTCTACTTTGTCCTATAGGGTCCCTGTGAGTTGAAGTTGATATTATGGCTGTGGGCTTGGTTTTCTTTTGATTTTTGATGGACAAATTAAAGAGAATACAAACTTGTTGTTGAATCAGTTCTGACTCAGAGTGACCTATAGAACATAATACAACTGTCTCAAATAGTTTCCAAGGAACATCTGGTAGACTCAGACTGCTGATTTTTTGATTAGTCATCGAGTTGTTAACTATTATCCCGACAGATAAGTGGAGGATAAAAAATGAAGGAAGGAACAAGCAAATGTTGAAATAACAGAATTAACAAATGAGAATAATTTTACCCACACTTCTATTTGTTCAGTTAAAACAAGATGCAGACAAGAGACAAGATAAGTTTGACAGAGTGTTTTCAACTTTAAGCTTAGCTGCTAGTAATTGCAGAGGAAAGGCATTTATAGTAAGAAAGAACTACCATAAAAAGCCAACAATGCATTACATCTGTGATCCACATTAAAAATAGATTAAACATTTACCTAAAACACCATCATACTTCATCTTTACTCTATGTATAAAAATGATTCATTAAGAGCTGACTGCTTACAGCTGATTACCAGGAAGTAATATATTCTTTCTCATACCAGAAATACTCTACCAGCAGGCAGCTTCCAGGGAGAACAGTATATTACCTGCATCATGCAAAAACTGTTATTGTTCTTCTCCTTCAGTACTAAAATAATTGCTAATGCTCCCTTACTTATATTTTTCTCCACTAATGCTTTTATGATTTGAGTATTGCTGGCTCAGTATGAGTTAAGACATATACAAATCTGAAAAATAAACATTGGTTTAAATCTATACATTCTTATCATTGAGTCAGGTAGCATATGAATAAAGAGCTAAAACTTTTTGAAGCTGGTATGCGAAATTTTTGTATTACTCTTCCTTAATTGTGTTAGCCAAATTCCATTCTAAACTTGCAAGTGGCATGATTGTTAGTATTACTTATTCAGCCATTATAAAATGTTG
The DNA here is from genome assembly GCA_028571685.1 of Heterohyrax brucei. Taxonomy (NCBI): domain Eukaryota; kingdom Metazoa; phylum Chordata; class Mammalia; order Hyracoidea; family Procaviidae; genus Heterohyrax; species Heterohyrax brucei. Next base: position 5,023,001 of record CM053146.1, on the reverse strand, counting down.
CAGTATTCAAAATGTTATTGAGAGCAAAAAGTAATATTTGAATATTTGCCTGATTTCTTATGATGAAGATTACATATCAGGTACAATCAGCTTTAGTAATTGTCACAGACAATGTAAGAAGTTCTAAAAGTTTTATTAATGTGATAATGTAAATTAGAGTTTTTTTGATGTTTGGGAGAATTTGTTCCTAAATGCAGGTCTGAGATATTTAAATCTGGGAAGCAACTGTATTCAGTAGAATTATATACTTAAAAGATATTGAAAGTCTTTCTTAGGCTGGGTTCTCTGAAGAAGTGGAACCAGTGAAGCATATATGAATGTCACCTAATGTTGCTATAACAGAAATACCATAAGTGGATGGCTTTAACAAAGTGAAATTTATTTTCTCACAGTCTAGTAGTCTAGAAGTCCAAATTTGGGACACTTGCTTCAGGAGAAGGTTCTCTCTGTTGACCTTCTCATCATCCTCCCCTTTTCATCAAGCTTCTCCACATAGGAAGTGTATGTCCAAACAGTGCTGTATGACTAGTTCAGTTTGCTCTGTCCATCTGTCCATCCAAGTTTGTAGTGGCCTGATCACCGAACACTTTTTGGGCTATGCCTGTGTGAACTTACAGCAGTCAGTAGACATGGAACGTGCTTTGCACACCATGAATTTTGATGTTATAAAGGGCAAGTCACTATGCATCATGTGATCTTAATGTGATCTACCACTTATAAAAGTGGAGTGGGGAACATATTCATTAAGAATTTGGACAAATTCGGGGGTGGGGTGGAGTCAAGATGGTAGACTAAGCACATATCTCCCTAAATCCTTTTGGAAACCAAGACCTCAACTTATAAATAAACAGAGCCCTTTGGACACCTAGTGAGGCCTAGGACACAGCACAGGGCTGTTAATTTGGACTTCGTGTCACTGAACTGAAAATTTCCTCACTTTGCTGACCCCCGCTCCTGGTGAGTGCTGGATTTCATGGATCAAGGGTAACTTGCCATTTGAACTTTTTTTCCTCTGTATTGGCCAGCAGGCAGAGCTGGGACTTGGCTGGTAGATGGTCTCAGGTGCATGGCTGGTGGGGTCACTGGGAGAAATTGCCACACTTTAAAATGCCATCTTTGGACTCTGTGCGTCTTGGCACCTTTAACCTCTCTTTCCACCTCTGCCATTAAATGTCCTGTGCCGTAGCAGTCAGGGAGCTTGTGCGAGACTCTATCTTGTTCCACTGGGAGGCAGACATACCCATACAGAGGCCCCAGCAGGATCTAATTCCTAGGCTGAGAGGCAGCACCTGCCCAGAGGAGAGTGCTTTTCCAGCAGAAAAGCAGTATTCTACACAGTGTCACCTATGGCTGGGGCCTAACAGCAGAGGCTAGCAGGGCCATGCACTTTCTGTATTTTAAACTAGTTTGTAACATCTGGGGTTGGATATATAGGTGCTTACTTTGCCAGCTGGGAAGCGAGACTGATACACCTGAAAATCTGACTGACTTTGGAAGTTCTCGGATACCTTTCACCTTCCATTTTAAGATGGCCTAGGAAAACAACTGGAGTCCATCCTCACAGCATCTCTCCCAGCATTTATTGACTCACATGATGCCCAAAAAGCAAAAACTCTTAATGAAAGCATAATGAAGAAATCATCCATGGCTTCAGAAGGCCCCCAAAAGAAAGCACCAAAGAACTTCCCAGATGCAGAAATCTTTCTGAAACTATTGAAAGGTGAATACAAAAGGATTATATAGAGAGCCCTCCTAGACCTTATACAAAATGCAGCAGAGAAAAATGAAAAATTAAGCAAGCTGTTCGATCTGATGGAACACCAGTACTCTGAAATCCAACAGATCAAGAACAAAATCAATGACACAGAAACCTCAATTTAAAGCAAAGAAAATAGAATGGAACATATAGAAAATAGACTTTCTGACTAGGAAGACAGAATTACTGACTCCAGCATCTACGAGGAAAAATCAGAATAAAGAAACAAGAAAAATAAAGATGCATTAAGAAGCATGTGGGCCTCTATTTAGAGGAACAGCCTATGATTAGTTGGAGTTTCTGAAGAGGACGAGACACCTGAGAACACAGAGAGTATAGTTGTTGAGCTGCTGACAGACAACTTCCCAGAAATTATGAAAGAAGAGAATATAGATATCCAAGATGCATATCAAACACCACTCAATACAGATCTCAAAAGAAAGACTCAAAACAAATGTAACAAAATGAAAGATAAGCAGAAACTCTGAAAGGCAGCAAGACTCAAAGCAAAGCTAACATTCAGAGGAAAACCCTGTATGCTTTTGTCAGATTTCTCACAGAAACAATGCTGGCATGGAGACATTGCCATGCCATATTCAATGCCTTGAAAGAGAAGAACTTCCAATCAAGAATTATATATCCATGAAAACTATCTTTCAAATATTAAAATGAAATTAAGACATTCAAAGTTAAACAGAAACTCAGAGACTGTTAAAACCAAACCAAAGCTACAAGAAATACTGAAAGAAACTCTTGGCTTAGAAGAACAAAACCACTATCTTTACATTTTCAAACAACACATCATCCAGAATTGTACTCAGTTAGGGAAGGCTCCAAACTCAAACAAAGCTATAACAGTCAAAGATACGATCCAGTGATCATATCATGAAAACTATCATGTCAACACATTAAAAGCGGGATGTAATACAGTTATTACAGTCCTCTAGATAGAGAGGACATTAATAAGACTGGTAGTAATTAAAATGGGGTTTATACATAGTTTATTAAGAGGAATCATAGGGCCAGCCATACAGCACAATAAAGATGCAACATATCAAATCAAGAAACGTAATACAGGAGTCTCAACAATCACAAAACCAACACTGAAAAAGATGAAAACTCAACTCACAAAGAAGACTGTCCCAGAACAGATTAACAAGAACAGAGAAAAGATCAACACAAAAATAAACATACCACAATGACATCACTAAACACATACCTATCAATAATCACATTGAATGTGAATGGACTGAATGCCCCAGTAAAGAGACATCGAGTGGCATCTAGGATCAAAAGACACGACCCATCAAGATGTTGCCTACAAGAAACTCACCTTAGACTTAAAGATATGAACAAACTGAAAATTAAAGGATGGAAGAATATATATCATGCTAACAATACACAAAGAAGAACAAGTGTGGCAATTTCAATCTCAGATAAATAGATTTTTAATGTAAAATCTGCCATCATGGACAAGGACAGACACTATTGCTGAAAAGTTCAATACACAAGCAGAACATAACAGTATTAAATATTTATGCACCTGATATTAAAGCACCTAAATACTTAAAAGAAACACTGACTACACTCAAAAATGAGATAGACCACTCCACAATAATAGTGGGAGACTTCAACACTCCACTCTCAGTACTGGATGGATAGTCTAGAAAAAAGCTCAATAAAGGCAACAGAAGACCTTGTTGCCACAATTAACCAACTAGACTTCATTGACACACACAGAACTTTCTATCCATCAGCAGACAACTATACCTTCTTCTCCAGTGATAAAGAACAAGGTTGATTTTTAGGAAACATCTCATAACCTGGTTTCATTTAAAGAACATTATGCTGAGTGAAAGTGGTCAGGGACAAAAGGACAAATATTGTATGAGACTTCTACGATAAGAACTTAAAAACAGACTCATTCATAGAAGAAAAGACTCTTTGATGGCTGGAAGGGTGAGGAGGGAGGGAGGGTGAGAGGGGAAGGGTTTAGATTAGACAGTTGATAGAAATTTGTTTGGGTGAAGTCTGTGACAGCACACATTAGAAAGAATATCATGAACTAGACTTAAACATTAACATGATTACTCCTCCCATCTTAACCCAATATTGCAAGGACAGAGTAGCTGGGCTGGGGGGTTGGGGACCATGCTTTAAGGGAAATCGAGGCTAATGGGCACAGCTAGCATTTTGCTAAGAGAGCATTCTGTACCCCACATTGGTGAGTGGCTTCTGGGCTCTTAAAAGCTGCAAAGCTGCCATCTGAGGGTACAGCAAATAGTCCCAACTCAGTAGGAACAGATGATTACCAAGGACCAAAACGACATGAGAGAAAGAGAACCCAGAAGACAGACAGACCCACGTGAGTGGGTGACTACACTGATCTGTGACTGGAAGAACCAGATGGTGCCCGGCCACCACCAGTGATAGCTGTGATGGAGCTCACGAAGTTGAGTCTCACTGGCAACACAAGAGTAAAAAGGGGTGCACCCTGAGATCTCCACTAAAAGACCACAATTGATGGTCCAAGGGCCTCTGAGTTCCCCTGGGAGCATGGTTCCTGGCCCTGATGCTGCCCCTGTCTGTAAATCATAATAGGGGTCAATTCTTCAGACAGGAATGGATTGGACTTGGTGACACTGAGTGACCATATCATTTGTGCACTTTATGGTTCTATGCATCTATAGGATGTCATCCTGCTGACCTCACACTGGAGGTAGGGGAGTGGCTGGAGAGGAGGGGATAGGAGATTGTTGGGAGGATGAGACATGTATGGAGCGGAGAGGAAGAGTGTGCTATCATCAGGCGGGGAGAACAGTGGGAGCTGCATATAGGTGGGCATGCAATTTTATATGGGAATGTTCATTTTCATTCAATCATAATTAAAAAAGAAAGAATTTGGATAAATCCACAGACAACAAACAGTATATTTTCTGTTTCTGGTAATATTCTTTATGTAAGGTTGTTTGTGATGAAAATGCTTCCAATGGCTATGAATTTGTATGTACTGAGATGTAAGAAGCAGCTGAGCTATTGAAAAACATGAATTGGATGCTTCTAAATGACTGTAAAGTATTTGCTGGGTGATTTAAGTCTCATAAAGAATGAGATGCAGAACTCAGAGCTAAGACAAAATAATCTACCAATTGTTTAAGAATTTTGGAAAGAGCATGAATGCTGAGTGCCTTTTGGATCTTTTTGGCAAGTTTGGACATGACTTAAGCATGAAAGTAATAACTTATGAAAGTGGAAAAGCAGAAGGTTTTAAATTTGTAAGCTTTGAGAATCATGAAAATGCATTGAAAGCTGTGGATGAGATGAATGGAAAGGAGCTCAATGGGAAATGAATTAATGTTGGCCAAGCTCAGAAAAAGGTAGAATGGCAGCTGGAACTTAAGTACAAATTCAACAAGATGAAGCAAGACAGGATCACCAGATATCAAGGAGCTAACTTATATGTGAAAAATCTTGATGATAGTATTGATGAATGTTTCAACATTTTCTACATTTGGTACAATCACCAGTACAAAGGGTGTGACAGAGGCTGGTAGCAGGAAAAGGATTGATTTTGCATGTTTCTTCTCTCCAGAAGGCTTAATGCATAACACTGTCCCTATTGTCACCTACATAATGCCATAACTTTGTCTTTAGAGGACCATTCCATCCTTCCATCATGCCAGCTGCTTCACGATTGTGGGGGCATATAGTCAGTCCAGTGAATTTTATGAACGTGCGCCTGTTGCCACAATTTCTTTCCTGTGAAGTGGGTCCCTTGACCTCAGACAATGCTTTGTGGGATACAAGGACAGCCAATAAGGCATTCTGTAAATCGAGGAATGGTAGTTTTGGCAAAAGCATTGCATGCAAGGAAGGCTTATCTATACTCAGAGTGAGTGCAATTCCAGTAAGAACAAAGTACACCAAGTACTCCTTGGAAACTCTATGGAAAGTTCTACTCTATCCTATAGGGTTGCTATGAGTCACAACCGACTCAATGACAGTGGGTTTGGTTTGTTTTTCGGTTTACTGTCCTTTAGGAAGTTCCCCAAAAATGCCTGTAGTGCCACCAGTGCCCACTTTTTAGTGATGCCTGCATACTGCTCAGAAACTTCTGTAACCAGGGCATGAATTTTCTCTTCCCCAGTCAACTGACTGAAAGAAAGTCCCCATGAGGCCATAGATGCAGAATGGGAAGTAGAAAGTAATGTGGGAATGTGGAAGTCAATCATTTGGGCCACTCCCTCATGTGAATTATTTGTGCCTTCAGATTCTGCTTGAACTTGATCGTGTATATATCATTATCAGTTCTTTTGTACACTTCTGCCTTTTTGACTCCCAAAGTCAGACAATACTGAGTTCGTGATGGACCATCTGGTGACTTGGCAGCCCGTAGTTAAGCGTTCAGTCTCCAGTAACTCTCAGTAATGAGCCAAAATCTGTTTCTCAAAAGGAGAGCAGTTACCTCCATAAGATGGCAGGGCTTTGCTCCAAAATTCTAAAAATCTAATCTGTGATTCACCAGTAAGGACCTGTCAAAGACTCGCTTAAACCAGTATCTCTGCCACTAATGCTGCAAGCACAATTAGATTAGCTGGGTCACGTGGCCCAAGTGGCAGAGCAGCTTGCGAGGCCGGCTGAAACTGTTGCAATGTCTTCTGTTGTTCTGGATCCACTGAAAACTAGTAGATTCTGAGTCATTTGATAAATAGGCTGGAGTACCACACTCGATTGCAGGATATTTTTACCTTCAAAATCTAAAAAGATCCACCAGACATTATGTCTCCTTTTTATTTGTGGGAGGAGCCTGATGCAATATCTTACCCTTTCCTTTGGAAGAAATATGTCCACATGCCCCACCTCACTGGACTCATAGAAATATTACTGAAATGTAAGAGTCCTGAATTCTAGTGTGATACATTTTACACTCTCTAGCATGCAGATATTTTACTAAGAAAACAAGAGCCGTTGACATTTTTCCCTTACTTGACCCAACATCATAATTTCATTAGTGCAGTGGACCAACACAATGTCTTGTGAAATGAAAGGTAAATGAAGATCCCTGAAGACTAGATTATGACATTGGACTGAGGAGTTGCTATAATACCCTGAGGAAAGACTTTAAAAGTTTATTGCCAGCCTTAACAGATGAAGGAAAACTGCTTCTCGTGATCCTTTGGAACAGGTATGGCAAAAAAAAAAAGCATTAGCCAGATCTATAACTGCATACCAGGTACAGGGAGATATATTTATTTGCCCAACCAATAAAACCACATCAGTAACAGCAACTGCTAGTGAAGTTACCATCTGTTTACACTTTCAATAGTACATTGTCATTCTCCAATACCCATCTGATTTTTATCCAGGTAAAATAGGTGAGTTGAATGAAGATGTGGTTGGAGTCTTACCCCTGCATGTCTCAAGACATAATGGTAGCAGTAATCTCTGTAATTCTCCCAGGAGTGAAGCATAACTTTTGTGTGCTGTTTTCCTAGGTAGAGACAGTTCTAATGCCTTCTCCTTGTGTTTTCCTACCATATTAGCTTTTCACTTGTCAAGGATCCAATGTGGGGTTCTGCCAGTTAAACAATACATCTGTTCTAATTATGCATTCTGAACCAGGGGAAATACCTGCAAGATAAATTTCAGGACCCATTGGTCCCACTGTGGGGCAGACCAGTGCTAAGACTTCATTAATAACCTGGTTTCCATATACTCCCACTCCAACTGGTGGGTTACAATGACATTTTGAGTTGCCTGGGATTAGTTCAGAGCCAGTATCCAGAAATTCCCCCAGATCCTTAATGTTTCTTTGTCTCAGTGAGTAGTCAGCCTTATAAAGGTCTTTGATACCTTTGGGGTAAGTAGAGAGAAAGATTAGCAGTATAAACTTCTGGCAGTGTAGTGGACTTCTTCCTCAGTGGGATCCCACCCACCTCCCTTTATTTAAGAGGTTTGGGGTCTGTAAACTGGCTCAAGTCTGGAAATTGTTTGAGGGTCCATAACTCTATGTCTGGGTCTGTGGGTCCTACTTGATAAATCTATTTGAACAGGACAGTTCTTCTAAGTGCTTGGATTCTTTCTTCTTTAGTATATCAAGGTAAGTCTGGCACTTCAATTTTGTGTGGTGTAGCCTATCACGTATTCCATTCTTCAGTAAACTATTAAAGCCTTTCTTCCCCTCTCAAGCCAAAGCACTGAAGAATCACTGCTTAGTGGATCCCCATCAATAAACTCAGACTGATAATAATTTGCACGTTATACCACACCGTTAATAACCATTCCCACACATATTACCCAGGCAAATGCCTCTAGCAATGGCCCAAGCTATTACTCATCTCCTAGAGACAAAGGCTTTCAGATACAGCTGGGTTAATTTCGTCAGATGAGGGTTGAAGAGCTAATGATTTTATCGGGGTGAGTATTTTAGCGACAAAGATTGAGTAATCTCTTTAGATGGAATTCAGTGGGCTGGTTCTGCTGAGAGGAGTGATTCAGCGAAACTGGGTGGCTTAGTGTTCCAAGCTTCCTGATTATCTGTTCGTATGTTTCCATCTCAAGTTTCCTGATCTCATGTCTTCCCAATCAACTTCAATTTCAGACACCTTTCAAGTTTGGAAATTCAATTGGAAGTGTTATTCAGCTACTCTAATGTTAAGAAATAAGGATTTCTTTCGAGGAGTAAGTGATAACTTTGAGTTTATCTACTTGGTACTTGTGCTGTGACTCTGAAGCCACTTCTACTACTTTGTCTAGCAAAACTAGAGTGCACCAATGAACTTCCTTATACTTCTTATTCTGACAAAATTGTAGAAAAGTATCAAACATTCAATTACTTCTTACTGATAACTGATTGATTGGTGGTTACATTTCGTGTATTTCTATTGTAGTCTCACACCATGGATTAGCAGTGCTGTCTTTAATATTGGAAGCTGAAATTTGTGTTGGTGTAGTGGTTAGGTGCTACGGGTGCTAACCAAAATTGGTAGCTCAAATCCACCAAGTGTTCCTTGGAAATTTTATGGGGCAGTTCTGTTCTGTCTTGTGGGATTGCTATGAGTATGAAATGGCTCGGTGGCAACAGAATTTTTTGTTGTTACTGTTACTGTTCTTTGCTATTGAAAGTGCGATCATCAACATCATTAAGAGGACTCAGACCTAAGAACCAATCTAGAAAATGCATCTTCACAATTTTAATTTTTCTAGAAGTACTCTTTGTACCTAATGTCTTAGGCTGGATTGACCACAGAAGAAAACTTGTTGAAGCACATATCCGTATACATAAGCCCTGGTGGTACAATAGTTATACACTGAAGTGCTAACTGAAATTTTAGTGGTTTGAACCCAGTAGTGATTTTGCAAAAGAAAGATGTAGCAGCCTGCTTGCATAGCGATTATACCTTAGGAACTCTTTGAAGGAGTTCTACTCTGTGCTATAGATAAGGTTGACTCAATGACAATACCTTTGGTGTCACTGAATCAGTTCTGACTTACAGTGACCCTATAGGTCAGAATAAAACTGTCCCATAGAGTTTCCAAGGTGAAGCTGGTGGGTATGAACAGCTGAATTTTTGGTTAAACATTGAGCTCTTAACTACCATGAAACTAGTTCTCCTCAATGTGTGTGTATGTATATACACACACACAAAATATATGCATATACACATAGATATATGTATATAGAACCTTGATGGTATGATCAGACACTCCTCACAAACTCTCTGGGGGCAGTTCTACTCTTAACTGTAAGGTCACTATTAGTGGGGATCCACTTCATAGCAAGTTTTTTTTTTTAAAGCTCTATCTAATCTGTTTATCTAATCTGTCTATCATCTGTCTATCTGTAGTCACATACATACACATACATACACACACACACACACACACACACACACACAAACAAATACACTTAGAGAAACAGAGATTTGAAAGTCTCGAGTCTGTGGGTTGTGCCGAAGGCTTCTCCTGACTCTTTTAGGCATGACAAACCCAATATCAACCTGTAAGCTACTGGCTCAAGTCCCAAGAACAGGAGGTCAGATGCTGGACCCCAGACGGCAAAAGCCCATTAGTTTTGCCTGCCATACTCAAGGAAACTCCTTTTCAACTGATTGGCTGCTTGTAGTACATCTCATCATGGTATAATTACGTTATATCACTGTATGTTATACCATTGTTTACAGTACATCCTTGAGGTGATTTAATAACTGCCAAACTATGAGGTATGACAATCCTAGAAAAAGTGCTACATACCTCACTGCTGGATATCACTATGGTCACCTTTGAAGTACTCCCCTTGGGAAGTACTAAGCACTGATACCAGCACCTAGTTCACCCTTCAAAACAATTTTGAAACTCTTTTTGGAACTGCCATTGTACATGGTGACAAGGTAGCAAGTTAGCAAACTTAATTGTGTAGTTGTCTGTGAGAGAGTTTTGAGCCAGTAAATGAATAACTCAATTGGAACAACCTCCCTACTCACCTGAACAGGTCCCAGTGACTTTTTTCTTTACCTGAAGATAAGGGAAATATTGAAAAGAAGATTTAGATGACATTTAGGACACCAAGGGTAACATGACAGCAGGTCTAATGGCCATTCCAGAAAAAAAGTGTCTGAAATTGCTTTGAATGGTGGGCTAGGCACTGACATTAGTGTATAGCTCTCCCAGGGGAGTACTTCAATGGTGACCATAGTGATATTCAGCAATGAGGTGTGTATCATTTTTTCTAGGATGAGTTTGCAAACTTAATTGGCAGTCCTCACATATCATAAATACAAAACTACTGAGACTCATAGACGACCCAATTTGTCAAAGAATCTTAACCATCACAGAGCACTTGTTCACCTATGGCTTTCGTGACCTTCAGCAAATCTTTAGTCTATGTTCTGATTTCTGTGCTCTAACTAGCGGTGTAGTATCTGTTAGTGGAACATCATAACATCATGCAGACTTTCACTGATAGATACGTGATGGCTGTACACAAGTGCACTGGCAGAGACTAGAACTCAAGTTTCCCACGTGGAAGGTGGGAATTCTACCACTAAGCTGCCACTGCCCTTGATATTCTCTACTAAGTAGGGTATCAGACAATTATCGTATCTTCCTCCTACGTGAGGGTATAGAAATGGCTTCCAAAAGCCTGTAGATATCATCTACCAGCAACTTTCACCACGACTCCCTGTGTAAGGGTTAGCAGTAAGTTAAACAGGAAGAGTCTAGAGTGGTAGGAACGGACCAATTAAGGTAAAAAGTTGGAATTTCAAACATCATATCAACTGTTGGCAAAGTTGTATGTTAAAAAACACTGGAAATCTGGCCACTTTTAGTAAAGTATTTCTTTAATTTATATAGCTATTCTTAATTAGTTACAAATTCCTCAAGAAGATAACAGTAGAAGTTTGAAGTTGCCGACTACGGTAGAATTAGGAGTTCCAAATATCATAACACACAAATTATCAAACAAAGAAATAAACACTGTTAAATTCCTCTGAGACTCTGAATGCATAAATTTACTTGGGGACAGTAGATTCAGGAAGACCTTAGAGAAGCAAAGAAAGGGTAGAGTCTTGAAGTTAGTTTGTGGGTTTTAAAGCTGACAAGTGGGCAACAAAGTAAATTGTTCAGACAGATGAATAACTTTCTTTCAAGTAAATAACAAACACCTAAACAAATGCAATGTTAGGTACTAAAAAAAGACACATAAATAAAATAAGTGGTAACCCAAGCACCAAGGCTGAGACGAAAATGGATAATTAGAACTAAAAATTTTATCAAGTCTTTTCCGAGAAATTTTATGTCCTTAAACATCAATCTACCTAAAATACACAAAATCAGTTGTGTTCAGTGTCATGCTGTTATGTAGACCCACAAAATTTCAATAGATTCTGTCAAATGTAGGTTTAAATATAGAAGTTTTTATCTATTCTTTTGGTTTGGGATTTAAGTTTATATTTGATTTCAGTATATACAGACAGTTCTTGCATTTAAACATATATCTAAATTTATATGGTGTTGTGATAGCATGCATGTTGCTAGAATATAGGAGGCTATGCTACCAGTATTTCAAATATAGCATGATCATTTATAGTGGACAAGTTTCAGCGGAGCTTCCAGACCAAGTCAAACTCAGAAGAAGGGCCTGGCTGTCTGTTTCAGACAGTTACCCAATAAAAACCTTACTGTGATCCACAGATCACAACAGAATATTGTTTGACTCACTTACGTTGGACTTGCCATCAGAAGGATCAGTTGGTAGAGGAGAGTATCATGTCTGATGCAGTAGACGGGCAGGAGGTGTAATGCAGTTTATCAGGGAGATTGACTGGCTCATTAGCCAAAATTACAGGGTTAGAAATCCTGGCGATTATGAGGATGATATAGGACTAGGAAATACTTTGTTCTTTTTTATTTAATGAACGAAAAGGATCAACTTTGACCAAAGCTGACAACATAAGCAATAACTGTGGCTAAGGCAGACTTCCTCCACATGTCTATCAGTTTGTCCTACTGTGGAGAGTTGTGTAGTACTGGAAGCTATGTCACCAGTATTCAGATACTAGCATAGTCACCCTTGGGGGACAGGTTTCAGCTCAGCTTCCTGACTAAGACAGACTAGGAAGAAGAACAAGGCAGTCTAATTCTGAAAAGAATTGGCCAGTGAAAACTTAATGAATGGCAGCAGAATGTTGTGTGATAGGGTGACAGAGGATGAGCCCCCGAGGGCAGAGAGAGCTCAAAAGACAATTGGGGGAAAACTGTCTCCTCTAGTCAGAGTCAACCTTTATGAAGTTGATGGAGCCAAGGTTTCAGGACCTTCACCTGATGTGGCATGACTCAAAACGAGCAGAAACAGCTGCAAACATCCATTTATAACTGGAACATGGAATGTACACAGTATGAAACTTGGAAAATCATAAAATATCAAAAACTGAATGGATAAACATCAATATACTACACATTATTGATCTGAAATGGACTGATATTCATCATTTGAACTGGACAATCATATGTTCTGTTATACCGGGAATGATAACTTGAAAGGGAATGGCGTTGCATTCATCATCATCAGAAACAACATTTCAAGATCTATCCTTAACATCAAAGACATCAGAAAAGTATGAACCCAGGATACTGAAAGGACCATATGATCCAGACACTACTACATTAGCATGTGACCAGAAGAACTAGATGTTGCTCACCTACCACCAATGATTGCTGTAATAGGGGTTACGGCATATAGTCCCTGACACAGTGGGACAAAAATGAGTGTGCAAAACTACAGCTCTATTAAAAGACAGACTTGATTGTCTGATAGACTGGAGCATCCCCTGAGAATGTGGCTTCTGGGCTTCCTCTCTCCCCTCCTCCCTCCCTCCTTTTCCTTCCTCTCCACTCCTCCCTCCCTTTCTCTTTTTCTGTATTCTTTCATTTTTCCTTAAAAAAAAATTTCTTTCCTTTCTCTTTCGTCCTTTCTTTCTTTCACTTATAATTAATACACAATACCCAACATCTAATGAATACCAGAGATTTAGAACGATGTAAGAAAGTCAAGTTAAGTGACTATGCTGGTTTATTATCTTTAAGTTCTATTTCAACAGCCCCCAGTTATTTTTTAATCAAAAAGTGAATCTTTAATTACTATAATCAATCTTGTATGATAAAAATTTGTCAAAACCACAATAAAAATATGCCCAGCTAAAGAACTGAAACAAAATGCCCCATTTGTTAACTAAGACTTTTTTTTTAAATTATAGGAAATTGAGTAATTTTTAAACTGCTCAATGTTTCTAAAATGTTTAGTTTTAATTTATTTGTATTGTGTTTTAAGTTAAAGCTTACAGTTTAAAGTCAGTTTCTCAAAGAAAAACCTATACACACCTTGTTATGTGACCCACTGTGACAGCACACTTCTCCCCTCCACTCTGTATTTCTCGTGTCTGTTCAACCAGTTACTGCCCCTCTATACCTTTTCAACTCCGCTCTAGATAGAAGCAGCCAGTTAGTCTCATGTACCTACTTAAGTCAAGAAGCACATTCTTCACTAGTATCATTTTATGTCTAATAGACCAGTTCAATTTTGGCTGAAGAGGTAGCTCTGGTAATGATTTCCATTGTGGGCTAACAGAGAATCCAGGGGCCATGTCTTCTGGGGACCCACTAGTCTGTATGATCTTTTTACTAGTGTTTGAGTTATGAACCCCACATTTCTCCTGCTCCATCAGGGACTCTGTTGAGTAGCTCATCATGGCAGTGATTGGTGGTAGTCAAGCATAATCTAGTTCTTTATGTAGCTGGTGCCTCTTTCCCCTTCATGTTAAAAAATGTATCTAGATCATTTTGGATAAAAAAAGATGTTTTCACAGCAGTTAATCTTACTGTGTGTGAGCAAGTTGTGTTTCTCTAGTTATGCGGGTCTCTTTTGTATTCTTGAAGTAACGTAGTTTTCTTTGTATAGGTCTTTTACATCCCTAGTTAGATTTATTCCTAAGAATTTCATCATCTTGGGGGTATTTGTAAATGACACTGATTTGGTGATTTCGTTTTTGATATTCTCTTTGTTGCTGTAGAGGGATCCAGCTGATTTTTACACACTTCCTTGTACCCTGACAGTTTTCTGAACATTTCAACCAGTAACAGTAGTCTTGTGTGTGTGTCTCTGTGCGTATGTGTATGTATATTCTGTAGGGTTCTATATCTATAAAATCATATCATCTGCAAATTGAGATACTTTCACTTCTTCCTTACCAATGTTGATGTCCTTTCTTTCTTAAGCTTAATTGCTCTGTCTAAAACCTCCAGCAAAAAGTTGAATAAAAGTGGTGACAGAGGATATCCTTGTCTGTTTCTTGCTCTCAAGGAAATGTTTCAAATTCTTTGCATAGATGCCCTCTATCATGTTGAGGAATTTTCCCTCCATTCCTATTTTGCTAAGAGTTTTTAATGTGAACAAGTGTTGCACTTAGTCATTAAATGATAAAGTCTAGTGGTTGTTTTTTGTTTCATTTGCCTGATTGCTTACATTGATTGCTTTTCTAATGCTGAGCTACCACTGCTTCATTCATATGAATCCCACGTGATCATGGTAAATAATTTTTTTGATATGCTGGAGAATTCTATTGGCTAGAATTTTGTTGAGAATTTTTGCTTTTAAGTTCATGAGAGATACTGGTTTCCACTTTTTCTGTAGTGTTGTACATGGCTTTGTTTTCATGGTTATGCTTACTTCATAGAATGAGTTTGGGAGTATCTTATCCTCTTCCATGTTCCGAAATACTTTTAGTAACCATGGTGTTAAGTTTACTCAGAAAATTTGGCAGAATTCTCCAGTGACGCCAACAGGACCAGTGCTTTCTGTTGTTGTTGTTGAGAGTTTTAAAATTTTGTTTTGAATATCTTCTTTGTTATAGATTTATTTACTTGTTCTACCTCGTTTTGCAGTGTTTAGGTAGGTGACGTGTCTTTAGAAATTGGTTTGTTTCCTCTAGGTTTTCAAATTTACTATAGTACAATGTTTCCTTTTTTTATTTCACTTGGATCTGTTGTGATTTTGCCCATCTCATTTCTCATTCAGTTTATTTGCTTCCTCTCCTGGTTTTCCTTTGTCAGTTCAGCCAATGGTTTATTGCCCCCCCATTTATTTATTTATGATTTTATTTATTTATTAAATAAAAAAATGAAAGTGTACATACTCTGTGCTTACAATGTTGGGTTAAGAGAGGAGGATTACACAAGTTGTGTCAAAGTCCCATTAATATTGATCTTCTGACTAATGTGAATTGTTACCAATTTCACCCAACCAAATTTCTAACAACTGTCTAATCTAAACCCTCGCCCCTTGCCTTCCCACCCTCCCACCTTCCCCACCCTTGTAACCGTCAAAGAGTCTTTTCTGTCATGTATGAGTACGCTTTTAAGTTTTTATCGTAGGAGTCTCATATAATAGTCGCCCTTTTGTCGCTAACTAGTTTCACTCAACATAATGTCCTCCAATTGAGACCAAATTGAGAGATGTTTCCTTCTATCATCGTTGTTCTTTACCAGTGTACAGAACTCCATGAAGTATATATACCAAAGTTTACTCATCCATTCTTCTGTGGTTGGGCATCTGGGTTGATTCCAACTTTTTGCTATCATGGACTGTGCTGCAGTGAACACTCGTGTGCATGTAGCAGTTGGTGTGAATGGCCTTGATTTTGTAGGATATATTCTGAGCAGAGGAATTACTGGGTCAAATGGTATATCTATATCCATTATTTCAAGGTAAAGCCAAATTGCTTTCCAAAGAGGTTGCACCATTCTGCAGTCCTACCAACAGTGAAGGAGAGTTCCAGTCTCTTCACAGCCTCTCCAACATTTAGTGTTTTGCGTTTTTTGGATCATGGCCAATCTTGTTGGGGTAAGGTGGTATCTCATCATCGTTTTGATTTGAATTCTTTAATAATTAATGATCGTGAACATGTCTGCATGTGTTTTTTGGCTGCCTGGATCTCCTCTTCAGAGAAGTGTCTGTCCATCTCCTTTGCCCATCACTTAATTGGATGATTTGTCTTTTTCTTATTGATATCTTGTAGAACCTTATAGATTATGGAGATCAGGTGTCAGTCTGATATAGAGTTGCCAAATATTTTTTCCCATTCTGTAGGTGATCTTTTAATTCTTTTGATGAAGTCTTTGGATGAGCAGAAGTGTTTGATTCTCTTTAATTCCAAGTTATCTATTTTCTCTTCTGATGAATGTCAGATTTTGTCAGATTTTGAAGTCTGTCCATATTGTGTATTAAGACATCGATTATTGACCCTATCTTATCTTGGATGAGCTTTATTGTTTTAGCTTTTATATTCAGGTCTTTTATCCAACTTGAGTTGATTTTTGTATAAGGTGTGAGATATGGGTCTTGTTTCAGTGTTTTGCAGATGGATATCCAATTATGCCAGCACCATTTATTAAAGAGACTGTTCTTACCCCAGTTCAAAATCTTAGGACCTTTGTCAAACATCAGCTGTTCATAAGAGGATGATGGCATCTCTGGGGTCACTACTTTGTTCCATTGGTCTATATGTGTCTTTTTGTACCAATACCAGGCTGTTTTGACTACTGTGGCAGTGTAATAGGTTTTAAAGTCAGGTAGTGAGAGGCCTCTCAGCATGTTTTTCTTTTTCAGTAGTGTTTTACTTATTCAGGTTTTCTTCACTTTCCAAATAAAGCTGATAATTTGTTTCTCCATCTCATTAAAAAAGGTCACTGGAATTTGTATTGAGATTGCATTATATAAGTAGAGTGCTTTGGGCAAAGTAGACATTTTCACAATATTGAGTCTTCCTATCCATGAGCAGGGCAGATTATTCCACCTATGTAAGTCACTCCTAGTTTCTTGTAGCAATGTCCTGTAGTTTTCTCTGTAAATATCTCTTATTTCTCTAGTTAGATTTATTCCTAGGTATTTTATCTTCTTGGGGGCTATAGTAAATGGAATTGTTTCGGTGATTTCTTCATTAATAATTTCATTGTTGGTATAAAGGAATCCTACTGATTTAGTTAAGTTTATATTGTATCCCCATACTTTGCCAAATTTTTCTATTAGCTCTAATGGTTTACTGATGGATTTCTTTGGATTCTCTGTATAGACAATCATATCATTTGCAAAGAGGGAAATCTTTACTTCTTCAATGCCAATACGGATGCCTTTTATTTCTTTGTCCTGTCTAATTGCTCTGGTTAGAACTTCTAGGACAATGTTGAATAGAAGTGGTGAGACCGGGCATCCTTGTCTAGTTCCCGTTCTCAAAGGGAATTCTTTCAGTTTTCACCATTCAGGATGATGAAAGCAGTTGGCTTTGCATAGATGCTATTGATTATATTGAGGAATTTCCCTTTTATTCCTATTTTTCTGAGAGTTTTAAGCATGAATGGATGTTGAACTTTGTCAAACACCTTTCTTGCATCAATTGACAATATCAGGTGATTTTTACCTTTATGTTATTAATGTGATTGATTACATTAATTGTTTTTCTGATCTTGAACCAGCCTTGCGTCTCTGGAATGAAACCAACTTGATCATGATGAATGATTCTTTTTATATGCTGTTGAATTCTATTGGCTAGAATTTTGTTGAAGATTTTTGCATCTAGATTCATGAGTGATATTGGTCTGTAATTTTCTTTTTTGGGGGATCTTTCCCTGGTTTTGGTATCAGGGTTATGCTGGCTTCATAGAATGAATTTGGAAGTATTTCATCTTTCTATGGTATGAAATAGCCTCATTAGTATTGGAGTTAATTCTTCTCTAAAAGTTTGGTAGAATTCTCTGGTGAAGCCGTCTGGGCCAGGACTGTTTTGTTTGGTAGATTTTTGATGACTTCCTCAATCTTTTCCTTTGTGATAGAATTATTAAGTTGATCTATTTCTACTTGTGATAGTCTTGGTGAGTCATATGAATCTAGAAATTTGTCCATTTCCCCTAGGTTTTCAAACCTGTCAGAGTATAGCTTTTCATAGTATTCTGTTATGATATATTTTATTTCAGATGGATCCGTTGTAACATATCCCAACTCTTTTCTTAATCAGGTTATTTGTTGTTGTTATAACCTGATTATTTCTTAATCAGGTTATATGTTGTTGTTTTTCTTTTGTAAGTTTAGCCAATGGTTTATCAATTTTGTTGATCTTTTCGAAGAACCAGCTTTTGGTTTTGTTAATTTTTTCAATTGTTTTTCTATTTTCTAATTCATTTAGTTCCATTCTAATGTTTATAATCTGTTTTCTTCTGGTGCCTGAGGGGTTTCTTTGTTGCTCTCTTTCTACTTGTTTAAGCTGTGAGGTTAATTCTTTAATTTGTGCTCTTTCTTCTTTCTGGACGTGTGCATTTATAGAGATAAACTGAGCTTTGAGCACTGCTTTTGCTGTACTCATAAATTCTGGTAAGATGTGTTTTCATTCACATTTGAATCCATAAATTTCTTTAATGTGTCTTTAATTTCTTTTATAACCCAAGGCTTTATGAGTAAAATGTTTTTCAGTTTCCACAAGTTGGAATTTTTTCCTATGAATTTTCTGTTATTGATTTCAACTTTTATATCTCTGTGACCTGAGAAGGTACTTTGCAATAAATCAATGTTTTGGATTTTATGGAGAATTGTTTTATGACCTAAGATATGGTCTATTCTGGAGAATGTTCCATGTGCTTTAGAGAAGAAGGTGTATTTATCAGTTGATGGATGAAAAGGTCTGAGTATTGAAAGTTTCAGCAATAAATAGTGACCATCTTTGTCTGTAATAGTGGATTTTACATTAAAATCTATTTTATCTGAGATTAATATTGCCACACCTGCTCTTTTTTGTGTATTATTAGCTTGATATATATTATTCTAAACTTTAATTCTCAACCTGTTCTTATCTTTAAGTCTAAGATGTGTTTCTTGTAAGCAACATATAGATGGGTCATGTCTTTTGATCCCCGATATCACTCACTGTCTCTTTACTGGAGGATTCAGTCCATTTACATTCAATGTGATTATTGATAGGTATACGTTTAGTGATGCCATTGCAATATGTTTACTTTCATGTTGGTGTTTCCTCTGTTGTTCTTATTAATCTGTCCTGGGACACTCTTCTTAATGGATGGTATGAGTTTTGGTTTTATATTTATTGAGACTCCTATATTGTGATTTTTCATTTCAAATGGTATATTGTTAATCAGTTCTATGGCTACATACCTAATCCCACTTAACGTATAATTATTGAAATCAATTTTAACAATTTTAGAAGTCAGAAACTGTCACTGCATCAAAAACAACTGTAACTATTGTAGTTATCCCTCTTTTAATGTGATGATATTATAGTTGTCATATGATCATGGATTCCCTTATGATAATATTGTAGTTTTTGGCTTGGTTTGGTGAAGTTTTGTGCCTTCCTTAACTGATTAGAAATTTGGATGAAATGCCTTAAATTATCACCTAAAACATATATTTAGGGAAGAGCTTCTTTCAATGTTTCATGTAATTTGGGTTTAGTTTTTATGAAGTCTTTAAATTTCTCTTTATTTTCAAAAGTCTTAATTTCACCATTATATTTGATAGACAATTTTGCAGGATAAATTATTCTGGGATTGAAGTTTGTCTCATTCAGGACTTTGAATGTGTCTGCCCAACGTTTTCTGGACAGCACTGTTTCAGCAGAAAAGTGAGATGAAAGTTTACAGGGTTTCCCTCAGAATGTTAGTTTTGATTTGAGCCTTGCTGTCTTCAGAAGCATCTCTTTGTGTTTTAGCTTATTAAGCTTAATTATAATATGCCTTGGCATTCTTCTTTCTGGATCTAACTTTTGTGGTGTTCGATAAACGTCTTGGATATCTGCGTTCTCTGTGTTCATAATCTCAGGAAAGTTTTCCGTCAGCATCTCTACAGCAATACTCTCTATTTTGTCATTAATCCACCCTTGTTCAGGAACTCCAATTAAACGTAAATTATTGCTCTTTTTGGAGCCCCATATGTTTCTTAATGTTTCTTCATTTTTCTTATTACTTTTTTCTGATTTTACCTCATAAATGTTGGTGTTAGCTACTTTGTCTTCTAGGTCACTGATTCTATCTTCGATATGTTCAATCCTACTCTTTTGGCTTTGGATAGAATTATCCAATTTTGTAATTTTGTTATTAATCTGATGTATTTCAGATCATTGGTGTTCTAGCATATCAAATAGTTTACCAAATTTTTCCTTTTGTTCTACTGCATGTTGTTTAATCTCTAGGAGGGTTTTACATATAATTTTTTTTTGTATTCATCCTCTGTTAGATTCAGAAAGGCTTCTTCATCTGGGAATTTTTTTGAATTTTTTGAATCTTTATTTAGGGAATTTTCTGGAGCATTTGAAGACTGTTTCTTTAAATGATTAATTATGGTCTGTTGCCTGCATGCCATCTAGATGTTATTTGATTTCTCTGATAATGGATCTAAGAGAATTGTTGGTCAGCAGCTGACTCTAATACTGTAGTGATTTGCCCCAGGTGGACTCTCAAGGGTGGAAGACTTTGCTTATTGAGTAGCAAAGAGGCTACTCTGTTTATGGAGAAACTAGGGGCTGTCAGCCAATCTTAAAATGTGAGTGAGAGAAAAGAGGTTTTTCAATAGAGAGATTTCCAGAGAGAAAACATAAGCCTTGCAGCCTTAAAAAAGTAAACCTTAAAAATAAAAGTAACCTGTACTTCTATGCAGGGAGCTGTCTAGGTGCTGAATTTGGAGCTGGGAGCTGTCCAATAGGCTAGCCTGAACAGGCAGCGGGAAACAGCAGACTTCACCTGCCAGCTTATAATGAAAGCACATTACTGTTACTGGCTGTTTGCAAAAGCTGCAGTTCTCTGTTACAATGTAGCAGCAGAAGCAGAGATCAGATTGTTACTGGATTGTCTTTGAGAGGAGAAGATTAATCCCATACTGTTGCCCAGTCAAATATGTTAGGTCTCAAGGCTTCTCAGGTATTCAATGCTCCATAAAACATATCATCCAGGCCTTAGTTTTCAGAGGGAGATGAGGAGAGGTCCATTTACTCTGCTATCTTGTAACGGAATTGATTTTGACGATCTTTTCAAAAAACCAGATTTTGGTTTTGTAGACAATTTCATTTGTTTTTTTATCTGTTCTCTAAATCATTTAGTTCTGCTCTAATTTTTTTTACTTGCTTTCTTCTGGTGGCTGAGGGATTCTTTTGCTGCGCTCTATTTGTTGGAGTTGTAGGATTAATGCTTGATTTGAACCATTTCTATTTTTTTGAATGTGTGCATTTATTGAGATAAATTGGTTTCTGTGCACTGCTTTTGCTGTGTTCCAAAGGTTGTGTTTGACTTTCTTTTTCCCTTGCTTTTTCTTTCCCCTTGCTTTTTCTTTCCCTAATTTTTACTCTTATAGACCTATGGTTTGAAGAGATGCTTTATAGTGTTTCAATACTTTCAATTTTGTTAATACTTGTTCATGGCCAACTCTGGAAAATGTTCAGAGGGTATTGGAAAAGAAAGTATACTTGGCTATCATTGGGTAGGGTGTTCTATGTATGACAAGTTGGTTGATTGTGACATTTAGATCTTTTATGTCTGTACTGAGGGTCTTAGATTGAATTCTGTCTCCTCAAAACTGTTTGTAGCAATTTGCCTGGGACATGATTCCCACTGCTGTATGATTGCCCTCCATTTTATCATTTTACCTGCTGTAAATCCTAATCTCTGCCTGTGATTTATAGACTAGATTGCAATAAAGAGGACTAGGGGGTGAGGGAACTGTGACATCTTTCCTAAATTCACACCCCTGCTCCAATGTAAAGGGATTTTCCATGGAGTCTGGCATGGACTGTGTTTTATCCTACAAAAGATAGAAGGAAAGGGAAGCAAGTAGAGAGGTGGGGGTCTCATACCATCAAGAAAGTAGCACAAAGAGCAGAATACATTCTTTGGACGTGAGGTTCCTGTGCTGAGATGCTCTCAGACTCAGAGACCCCAATGCAATACAAAGACCTTCCTCCAGAGCCAACAATTAGTTTCTTTGAAACTGGCACCCCTGAACTCAGATTTCTACCACACTGGACTGTGGAAGAACAAACTCTTCTTCATTAAAAATCATCCACTTGTGGTATTTCTGTTAAAACAGTACCAGATGACTACAGCACTGAGCTTTTTTCTAGATGTTGTGTCCTTCACTGAAAGTGGCGTGTTGAAACCTGTTACTGTTATTGTAGAGCTTTCTATTTCTCTTTTAAATTAAGAGTTTCTTTTATGTAATTTGGAGCCCTCTCACTGAGCATGTAGATATTTAACATAATTATGTTCTCCTAGAGTATTGATCCTTTAATCATTATATAGTATCCTTTCTTGTGCAATGTGGCAGGTTTTTACTTTAAAGTCTATTTAATCAGATAATAATATTGCCATTCCTGCTCTTTATTTGGATGTTGTTAGACATATTTTTTTTTTTCATCCTTTGCGCTGGCTTGGCTTGAACTTTAGTTTGTTTCTTTCAGTCTATGTTGTATCTCCTGTAGGCAGCATATAGATGGGTCATGTTTTTATGTCCAATCTACCACTCTCTGTCTCCTTAGTGGCTCATTTAATCCATTTACTTTCTGTGTAATTACTGATAAATATGAGTTTAGGGCTGTCCTATTGATGTCTTTTTGTGTGTGTTGTAGACAATTTCTGTTTTAGATTAAATTTTCTGTGCTGAGTCTTTTTTCTTCACTGTGTTTTATTTTCACTGTTTTCAAAGCTAGTTGTTTTACATTTGCTCAGACTTCAGGTTTTTACTTTTTTTTTTTTTTTGATGCATAGGATTGCTAGTTTCCTTTGTGGTTACCTTAATATTTACTCTGACTTTTCTAAATTTAAACCAGTCTTTAATTTCTTTATATCATGTTGACTTTGCATGTGAAAGACCTATGACTACATTTTCTTATTTTTTCTTTTTTCCTTTAATATAACTGAGTGAAAATGTACATTCCTGTATAAATTTACATGCCCACCTGTATACAGCTTCCACTGCTCTCCCTGTCTGGTGACAACACACTATTCTTCTCTGCTCCATACATGCCTCATCCTCCCAATAGTCTCCTTTCCCTTCCTTTCCACCTACTCTCCTTCCTCCAGCCAGAGGTCAGCTGGAGTCGCTGAACATGGTGAGACTACATTTTCTTTTGAGTCCCTCTTCTTTGTTATAATGTTTACATAATAATTCATATGTTGCACTATTTTCAGTGCCTTGACTTTGATTTATGTTTTTTGGTTCCTTTATTTGGGTAGATATCCAGTTGTTCTGTTCTATATTCTAGTCTTGGGTTGTTACATAGTGTTATTGCTCTTCAAACCAAAGACTGTCTTTAGTATTTCCTGTAATTTTGATTCGGTTTTCATAAATTCCCCAAATTTCTGTTTATCTGGAAAGGTACTGATTTCTTCATCATATAAAAGAGGTAATTTTGCTGGAAATGATTCTTGCCTGGCAATTATTTTCCTTCAAGGCTTTGTATATGTCATCCCATTTCCTTCTTGCTTGCATTATTTCTGTTGAGTAGTCCAAGATTAATCTTACAGTTTCTCCTTTGTAGGTTACTTTTCATCTATCCCTAGCCACCTTTAAAAGCCTCTTTTTATCTTTAGTTTTGTCAAATTTAATTATACCACCTCTTGGTGCCTTTCTTTTGGAGTCTGTCTTGTGCGGAGTTCAATGAGCTTCTTGGATGGATATTGTCTCATTTTTCGTGATATAAGGGAAGTTTTTCTGTCAGCGAATCTTTGATAATTCTCTTAGTATTTTCTGTTAAAATCCCTATTCTGACACTACAATCGCTCATAGATTATTCTTCAAAGCCCCACAAAATTCTTAATGTTTCTTGATTTTTTTAAAGTCATCTGCCACATTTTTTCTCAACTATGTTGCAGTCACTTGCTTTATCTTCAGTCTCACTAATTCAGCCTTCTATTGTCTCAATTCTACTCCTTTTGCTTTCTATTGAGTTGTTTAATACTGTAATTTTATTATTTTTCATAATGTCTAATTCTCCCTGCTCTATGCTTTCTTGCCTGTTCAATTTCTCATTATGCTCTTCTGCATTTTGCCTCATTTTCCTCACCTTTTGAAGAGTTCTGAATATTAGGCTTTTGTATTCTACATCAAATAATTCCAGGAAGTTCTCTTCCTCTGGAAAATTTGATTCTTTGTTATGTGACCTTTCATGGTCTTTGTCTTTCAGTGATTTAAAATTGACTGTTGTCTCTGAGCCATAGGTAAATTGTATTTATTTATTTTATGTTTATCTACTGTGTTCTAGCTTCTTCTTTTATTTTGTTTTGAAATATCCATATATTCTGGTCAGGTGTGCCAGTCTGGTTATCGTTGTCTTTTAAGCTCTGATGTCCTTTCACTGGGTGGATAGAGCTGTTACTAGCCATGCAGTCCCAAGAGTCCCTTTACTTTCTTCATATGGATTCTGTTCAAGTGTCCAGATAGTAAGTCACTAAGTGTGTGGTTCAGGCTCTCACCTACTGTCCTAGATAGGGAGGGGTATTTGGTATAGACTCAGGTGTCTGGTTGTTGAAACTGAGAAAGCCAAGAGGCTAACAGCCTAGTCTGAACATCTGGGAAGATGGCAAATCCCCTTGTGTCCAAACTAGCTGTAATAACAGTTTCTGCCTGATCTTCTGGCTCAGGAGATTTGATCATTCTTCCCCACCCCCATCCCCTAGTTTGTTAAATTGTTCCCTCTCTGAGTCTTCGAGAATGGCTCAGAATGGGCTTAAGGAGTCCAACTTCCAGCTCAGTTAAGGGAGTCAGACTCCAGAGCCAAGTGCAGTTTTGAAAAGGACTTGATAAATTCTGGCAGAAGGGAGAGAGGCCTATCCTGAAGTAAAGATTTAGATCTGTGCTCACAGTATGTTTACATGCAAAGACTCACTTTTTGACAATCTGGTACTATTTTTCACTGATTCTGGAAATGCAAGTGGATTCTCTGTTCTGTTTCTCCAGCTCAGGAGGATGCCCAACTACCTTCAATGCTTCACACTCTGCACTGGCTGCAGGCATTTCCTAGCAGGTCAAGTCTCTGGGATCTTATATACTTGAGGTACTACTCTCCTTCTCCATTGCTCAGTCCAATTTTTCAACTTTCTCTTCAATGTTCAGAGCTCCTAGGATGTCATATGTACTGGATTCATTAGTTCCAACCTTGGGTTTTTGTTGTTAGAGTGGTCAGGGGAAGCATCTGTCTACTTGACCGTCTTGGCCTCTCCTCCTCTCCAAGCCTAGTCTTATTATTGACTCACCTTTGTAGATTATTTGTCTTTTTTTCTCTCACCACTTTTGAATTGTATCCTTACTTTTGGTTTCAACTAGTTATAATATGCTTTGGTATCTTTCTTTTGAGATCTACTTTGCATGAAGTTTGATGAGCACCTTGAATAAGTATCTTCTCATATTTCAGGACATAAGAGAAGTTTACTGTCAATAAATCTTTGACAATTTTCTATTTTTGGTTATTTCCCACTATTCTGATATTCCAAACAACTGTAGATTATTCCCCTTAATAACCAGCCAGCCATGTGCCATTGACTTTGTCCCACATAAGTCTTAGTGTTCTTGATTTTTAATTTTTTTAATCTGATTTTTCCTCAGGTGTATTGGTGCCAAGTTTTTCTTACCTTCAGCCTTGCTAGTTTGACCTTAATTCTCAGGGTAGAGAATTCAGTCTCAGGGAGAATTCAGTCTCCCTAATTTGCCTTAATTCTCTTCCTTTGCCTTTCTATTGAGTTGTCTAAACTGAAATTTTATTAATCTTATGAATTACTGATTGCTCTTTCTCTATAGTTTCTTGCTGCCTGTTCAATTTTTCATTATACTCTGCTTCATTTTGCCTGGTATCCATCCTGATCTCTGGAAGAGTTCTATATATTAACTTTCTACTTCTAATTTCAGGAAATATTTTCATCTGGAAAATTTCTTAATTCTTTGCTTTGGGAGCATTCTAAAGCCATTGTAGTCTATCTCTTTAAGTGATATGATGCTGACTGCTGCCTGTAATCCATCAGTAAGTTGCTATAGTTGTTTTTGCTATGCTTGTTTACTATGTTCTAGTTTCTTGATTTATTTTGTTTTTAAATGCCCATAGAGACTGGTTATGAGAGCTACTCTGGCACCTTTGAAGCTATAGCATTCTGTCACTAGGTGGTTAGATCTATTACTAGGAATGAGAGGTCAAAGGCTTGTTTACCTTTCTTGCTTGAGGGGTTGCTTACCTTTCTTGCATGTATTCATCTTTTGTGTCTCAGTAGTTGTTCACCCACTGTGTGGTATAATCTCTATCCTACAGTCCTAGATGGGTAAAGGTGATTGGTGTAGGCACAAGTATTTGGCTGCATGCACTGAGCAAGGGAGGGGGCTTACATCTCTCTCTGAGTAGCTGTAAGGAAAACATGTCTTTGTTTCATAAAGTTTATAAGTGGCTAGTTTCTCACATAGATTATAGGTGTTCAGTGAATGCCCTTGGTTTTAAGGACTGGGATATACCACTTATTCATGAACTACTGTTGCAGGTGGCTAGGTGGTATAGAGTGGAGTCACCAGTCCTTAGACCACTGTTATGGTGAGGACCCTGCTTAATAGGCACAGTGGTGCCAAAATGTCAGGAACTTGCTTTTCTACCATATATGTGACACAGTAAAATTAAGGGTCAGGTATATATGCTGTTTTGTTGTGCTGTGCTAATAAACACCTGTGCTGTTATTATGGTCTCACTTAGGTCTCTGCAGGTGTATAAGACATTCAGTCAGTGGACCCTTTATGCTTGTGACTAGGCAAAAGAACTGTTTCTACAAGGAGACTCTGGCTTAGGGAAGTTTCTACCCTGAGATCTAAGCTTAGTGGAGCGAGCAGATTGCTTTGCTCCCTGTTTGTTCATTTGTTTGTTCTCCAAGGCTGGAAATGGCAAGGCTGGAAAAAAGGCTCAGGGTGTGTAAGTGGTCCTACTTCTGGGCCAGAGTATGTGCCAAACATGGCTAGGGCACAGTGAGAATTGGGGGAACAGGACAAGTATAAGGGAGAGAGGTTTAACCTGAAAGAAAGTTTTAGATACACACATAGTAGGTTAAAGGCAAGTTGCTTAAACTTTTGATGATCAACACCATTTTTCACTTATTCTGAAGGTGTGAGAGACTCTTCTCCTTTGTACATTCTCTCTTGATGTGGAAAACACTTTCTGAATGCCACTGCTCCCCTCACAGTGCTTGCTGCAGCTGATCTGCCAGATCAGGTCTGTCAACTCCTCAGTATTTCGGGGCCTTCTTTCTCTTTCCTGTAACTCAGTTTGATTTCTCAAAAATATAGTTGACTCATTTGTTTTATCAGGTCTTTGTTTTAAAAGGGATCACAAGAGGAGCCTGACTAACATGCCATCTTAACCAGCCCTCCTCTTTTTTTTTCTGAGCTACCTGTCTGGTTTAAGTGTTTTAGTAGAAGGTTCAGAGCAGTTCCAGATCCAGAGATCCTGTCAGATTTGTCTCAGTTGACTTCATTTCATTTATACACCTAAGTTTGGTGTATAATTTGGAATGATTCTCATATGACTGATTAGCTTTCACTTAACCTCTTTTCTTCTATGTGCTATGTTTATTACTTATGCTGTAAATGCACACAGCTTGATTAGTCTCTATATTCCTGGAAAATAACATTTTAGCTATGAGCACTACCTCAGAATTGTTTGAGATATTTTCATGTTCTAAATATCATTTTGAAAATTGACCATAGGATGATTCCTCCATCTCCCACACTGTGGACCTCCTCAAAGTCCACAGTGCCAGAAGAAAGTAATATCTAGGGGCCTAGACAGAAGTAAGAAATAATACTGCATATTTTATCTTATTATGTTGGAATATGTATTATTGGCATAGGTATGTGTGCCATATTTTGCAACGTTCAGCTGTTTATATTTGTCAAACAGTTACTAGATCAAATAAACATGTAATCATTCATGTTTATAAAAACCTATGGCCTCTTAGAAGTGACATTTAGGTAATGATTATATATAAGAACCATACAGTTTTCTGAAATTTGGTTTAGTTTACATTTTTAAATTAATCTTCAAATTTCTACAGCATATGGATTTAAACAAAACTCAATTTAAATTTAATTTACTGAATCAAATTTTTCACATGTTTGCATGAAAAAGTCACTGCTGGATACAGCTGAAAAGAATGAAGTAAAGACATTATAAAATTCTATGCTGAATAAAAGCATGAAAAAAAGTTTTCAAGATTTGGCCCATAAATGGGCGAAAAGAAACTTTTACTAAAAACTCTTCCTAAAGGAATTCCAAATTTTGAGCTTCCTAAAGACTTTAAATTGTTTCAAATATATTAACAATAAAAAAAGGTAAAGAAAAGTATAAGAACAAAGTCTGACTAAATAGAAAATTAAATAATGATACATAGATTAAGATTAAAAGCAACCAAGTAAAAACTCTGGAGTAAAAAGGACAATAACTGAAATTAGAAATGCATTATGAGTGTCATGGACTGAACTGTGTCCACTGAAATTGTGTATAGAAACTTGGCTGGTTCATGATTCCCAATATTTTGTGATTGCCCTGCATTTTTTGATTTTCTTATGCTGTAAATCCTAACCTCTGCCTGCAGTTAATAGACTGGATTATGTTAAAGAAGATTAGGGAGAATAACATTCTTCCTAAGGTTTCTTTCATGCTCCATTGTAAAGGAGTTTCCCTGGAGTGTGGTTTATACCACCTTTTATCCTACAAGAGATGAAAAGGAAGCAAGCAGAGAGTTGGGGACCTCATTCCATCAAGAAAGCAGCACTGAGAGCAGAGTACATGCTTCAGACCTGAGGCTCCTGATCCAAGGTGCTCTCAGACCAAAGAAAGACTGATGTAACGCAGAGACTTTCTTCCAGAGCTGACTGAGAGTGCATTCTCCTGGAACTGGCATCCTGTGTTCAGACTTCTAGCTTCATGGATTATGTAAGAATAAACTTTGCTAAAGCCATCCACTTGTGACATTTCTGTTAAAGCAGCACTAGCTAACTAAGAACATGGGTATCTATGCAAATCGGAGAGAGAAAAACTAAGGAATCACTGAACTTGAATTTAGGTTAATTGAAATTATCTAGTCTGAGGGACAAGAAGAAAAATCTATATGAAGGAAGGCAAAATAAAAAAAAACTAGAATTCTACTGGACACTATCAAGAGTATCAATCTATTGAGAGTTTCCAGAAGATAGGAGAGAGAAAAATGGACAGGAAGAACATCTGAAGAAATAATGATTGAAAGTTTCTCACCTTTGATAGAAAATGTATTAATCTATAAAACCAAGAAACTCAAATTCCCAGTAAGATAAACCCAAAAAGATTTACACTGATACACTCACTAATCAAGCTATTGATAGTCAAAAGAATTGAAAGCAACAAGTAAATGGGTATATGTTTTTTTTCTTTTTTATCCTAAACACTTGTGATTGATTGGAAGTTTATAATTCAAGTGAATTTGACATGTAAAATCCTGTACCCACACTTCCATGAACTCTAGCTGCTCTCTCGGTCTTGTGACAACACAGTCTTCCCTTCCATTCTGTACTTCCTGTATTCATTTAACCAACTCTTGTCCCCTCCTTTCCACTTTCCCACCTTGTTTCTACAGTGGAGCAGTTCTAATAGCTTCATGTTTTATAGTCCAGTCCATTTTCTCTCTGAAGATTTGTCTTTTGTACTGGTTTCAGCACTGCGATAGCAATGATTCTGGGGCCTAGGTTCTCAGGAGACCCTCTAGGATGTCAGACCATGAAGTTTGGTCTTTTAATAGGATTCTAGAGCTGCACCCCCACTTTTGCCCCCTGTATTAGGGAGTTTATGTTGTGCTCCCTGTCAAAGCAGTCACTGGTGGTGGCTGGGTGCTATCTAGTTCTTCTGGTCTCATATTGATGACGGCCCCTTCTGTCTCCTGGTCTCATAATTTCCCCCTGTCTTTGATGTCCTTCACTCTCTGCTCCACATGGATTAGGACCAATGGATGTTCTTTAGACAGCAGCTTTCTAGCTTTTAAGACCCCTTTTTGGGACTGACTAAATGAACAGCATAAAGACTTCCAGACGACTCCATGTTATCAGGTATTTCTCAAGATCATTGTTCTTTCTCATTGTATAGTAACCCATTGTGTGACTATACCATAGTTTGGTTATTCATTCACTCCTTGATGGGCACCTAGTTGATTCCATCTTTTTGCTCTTGTGGACAGCTCTGCAATAAATGTTGATGTTCAAGTCTCTCTTCTTGTGACAGCTCTTGTTTCTTCAGGATATATTCCACTAATGGGATTGTTGGAGCATACAGTATTTCTATTTCTATCTTTTTTGGAAAACACTGTATCGATTTTCAAAGTGGTTGTACCATTTTACATTCCCACTAGCAGTGTAGAAGGTTTCTAGTCTCTCCAGAATCTCTCTTACATTTGTTGTTTTGTGTTTTTTGGATTAATGCCATTTTTGTTGGGGTGAAATTGTATTTCATGTAATTTTGATTGGGATTTCCCTGATGGCTAATAACTGTGAGCATTTCCTCATACATCTGTTAGCTGACTGGATGTCTTCTTTGATGAACTGCCTCTTCATACACTTTGACCCTTTTTATTTGGGTTATTTGTATTTTTCCTGTTTGAGTTTTGAAGTACCTGCAGACTATAAAGATTAGATACCAGTCAGATTAATGGTTGTCAAATTATTTTCCAATCTGTAAGTAGTCTGTTTACTCTCTTGGTGAAATCCTTGAATGAGCATAAGTGTTTGATTCTCAGTAGATGCCATTTATCTATTTTCTCTGCAGGTGTTTGTGCAATGGTTGTAATATTTTGTAGCCTGTTCTTGCCGTTTATTAGGGTTCCCAATGTTGTCACTAATTTTTCTTCCTTGATTTTTATTGTTTTAGATTTTACACTGAGGTCTTTGATCCACTTTGAGTTAGTTTTTGTGCATGGTGTGAGATAAGTTGTCAGTTCATTTTTTTTGCAGACGGATATCCAGTTTTGCCAGCACCATTTGTTGAAGAGACTGTGTTTTCCCCGGTTTATGGATTGTAGGCCTTTGTTAAATGTCAGCTACTCATAGGTCAATGGAGTTATATTTGGATTCTCTATTCTGTTCCATTGACCTATGTATCCACTTTTGTACCTGTACTAGGTTATACCGACTACCATGGCAGTGAAATAGATTGTAAAGTCAGGTCATGTAAGGCTCCCACTTTCTTCTTTGTCAGTAATGCTTTACTTATCCAGGGCTTCTTGTCGTCCCATGTGAAGTTGGTGATTTGTTTCTCCATCTCATTCATAAGTAACACTAGAATTTGTATTTGTCTTGCATTGTATCTATAGGTCACTTTAAGAAGCACAGATATTTTCAGGAAGTTAAGTCTTCCTATCCATGAGCAAGGTGGGTTTGGCCACTTACATAGATTTTTTTGGTTTTCTTGTAATTTTCTTTGTATAAGTCTTTTACATCTCTTTATTTGCAAGTATTTCATCTTCTTGGGGGATGTGGTAAATGGTATTGATTCGCTGATTTCCTCTTTGATTAGCTCTTGGTTAGTATAAAGGGATCCAGTTGATTGATTTATGTTTATTTTATGCTCTGATACATTGCTGAACTCTTTTTTTAGTTCCAGTAATATCTTTGTAAATTCTTTAGGGTTTCTGTGTATAAGATCATATCATCTGCAAATAGAGATACTTTCACTTCTTCCTTACCAGTGTGAAACTCCTTTGTTTTTATATCTTGTCTGATTGCTCTGGAAAGAAGCTGTAGCATACAGTTGAATAAAAGTGGTGATAATGGACAGACTTGTCTGTTTCCCACTCTCAAGGGGAATTCTTTCAGTATCTCTCCATTTAGGATGATGTTGGCTGTTATCTTTGCATATATACCTGTCATTATTTTGAGGAATTTACTTTGTATTCTTAATCCGTTGAGAGTTTTCAAAATGAACAGGTGTTGGATTTTGTCAAATGTCTTTTCTACTTCTATTGATAAAAATCATCTGGTTACTATTATTTGTTTTATGTATGTGGTTGATTACTTTGTTTTTCCTGATGTTGAACCATCTCTGCATTCATGGTGTGAATCCTAGATTGTCATAGTAAATTTTATGTTTTTGACATGTTGTTGAATTCTATTGGCTAGAATTTTGTTGAAGATTTTTACATTTAAGTTCATGAGAGAGACTGATCTGTCATTTGCCTTTGTAGTGATACCTTTACCGAGCTTTATTATCAAAGTTATGCAAACTTCATAGAATGAATTTGGGAGTATTTCTTCCTTTTCTATGCTGTAAAATACCTTCAGAAATAATGATATTAACTCTTCTCTAGAAGTTTGGTAGAAATGTCCATTAAGCTGTCTAGGCCAAGTTCTTTTTTGGTTGGGAGTTTTCTAATTAACTTTTCAATCTCTTTTTTTTTGTGATGGGTTTATTAATCCATTCTCCTCGTCTCAGTAGTTTTGGTAGGTACTGTGTTTCTAGAAATTTGTCCATTTCCTTTAGATTTTTAAATTTATTACAGTACAATTTTCATAGTACTTACTTGATTTTTAAAAAATCCAGTTGAGTCTTTTGTGATATCCCCATCTCATTTTTTATTTGAGTTATTTGCTTCCTCTCCTGCTTTTCTTTGTTCAGTTTAGACAGTTGCTTATTGATTTTTGTTGATCTCTTCAAAAAACCACCTTTTGTTCTTATTAATGTTTTCATTTGTTTTTCCAGTCTTTAACTCCTTTAGTTCTGTTCTAATTTTTAGTATCTATTTTTTTCTGCTACTTGAGGTGTTCTTTTGTTGCTCTCTTTCTGCTTGCTCAAGTTGTGTTTTTAATTGTTTGATTTGGGCCCTTTCTTCTTTTTAAATGTATGCATTTAATGAGATAAATTAACCTGTAAGAATTGTTTTTGCTGACTCCCATAGATTTTGGTATGATGTTTTTCATTCTCATTTCTTTTTATGAATTTCTTTATTCACTCCTTGATTTATTGTATAACCCAGAAGTTTTTGAATAAGGTATTGTTCAGTTTCCATGTGTTTGATTTTTTTTACCCTTAGTTTTCTACTATTGAGTTTGACTTTTATGGCATTATGGTTTCAGGAGATACTTCGTATTAATTCAATGCTTAGTATTTTGTTAAGACTTGAATTGTGACCTAATAGACTTTTCTGGAAAATATTTTTTTGTGCATTAGAAAAGAAGGTATACTTGTCTGTTATTGAGTAGAGTATTTTGTATATGTCTATGCAGCTCAGTTGTTTCATGGTAGCATTTAGATCTTTTGTGTCTTTACTGAACTTCTTTCTGGATGTTCTGTCACTAAAAATGGTGAGCTGAAGTCTCCTAATTGTTGTGGAGCTATCTTTCTCACTTTTCATTTATGTTACAGTTCATTTGATGCATTTAGAAGCTCTGTTGTTGTGTTGGTAAGTATTTAATATGGTTATGTTCTCCTGATGTATTTAAGAAATGTGTAATTACTTTCCTTGTATATGGAAACACTGGTGGAGTAGTGGGTTAGGTGCTATGTCTCTTAACCAAAAAGTCAGAGGTTCCAAGTACTCCTTGGCAACTCTGTGGGATAGTTCTACTCTGACTTCTAGGGTTGCTATGAGTTAGGATCTGACTCGACTGCAGTGGGTTTTTTCCTTGTGAGCTGTGACGGATTTCACATTAAAATCTATTTTATCTGATATGAATATTGCCATTCTTGCTCTTTTTAAAATGCTCTTACCTTGACATATATTTTTCCATCCTTTAAATTTCAGGTTGTTTATATCTTTGAAGTGTTTCTCTTGGAAACAGCACATAGATGGATCATGCTTTTTTTAAATTATTATTCATTCTGCTACTCTTTGCCTCCTTATTGCTTCATTTAAGCGATTTACATTTAAGGTAATTATCAACACGTATGGATTTACTGCTGTCATTCTGATGCCTTTTTTGGTGAGTTGCTGACAGATTCTTTGTTCCACTTAATTTTCTGTACTGAGTCTTCTGTCTTTTTGGCTCTAGAGGAAAGTCCTTGTCCTCACTATTGCCCTGGACTGGGAGCTGCTGAGGCACAGGGCCCCTGGTTCCTTTACAGAGAGCGCACTCTGCTATTGACACTAATTCTTAGTGGTAGAGGTCCCCCAACTCTCTGCTGATGCCCTTTCCTTCGTATTCTAAAAGATCACCTCAATGCATAATACAGTCTTTCAGACTGAGTCCTGTCCAATGACAGAACTTCTGTCCATCCCCCCTCATTAACATCATAGAGATAGGGTTTTCACGATATAGGAAAATCACATAATACTGGGAATCATGGCCTAGCCAAATTGCTACATATTTTTGCGGGGACACAATTCAATTCATGACGATAACTGAATAATGTTCTACTGTATGGATATTTCACACGTTTTTAACCATTCATCATTTGATATTCATTTGGATTGTTCCCAATTTGGGCTACTATTAATCATATTTCTATGACAATGTATTTACAAATTTTTATGTGAATCTATATTTTCAGTTATTTTGTGTGTATATTATGAGTGAAATTAACTGGCTCATACAAGGTCAACAATTAAGTTTGCAGATTTACCACTGTGTGCTTATATTGGCAGCACTGTACAAACAACTCAGTATGGCTTCACAACCTCGGTACATCAGTGTCTTATAGCTGTGTTCATGTTTACAAGTGGCAATGTTTTGCAGAGTGGCATTCATTATTGCTGGGGCATGTTTTTGTGTGCCATTGTGAGAATGTCAGAGCTTGGATTCAGCAACAAATAAATATTAAATGTCTTGTTAAACATGGCAGGAATGGAAGTAAAATCAGAGACATATTAATCCAAGTTTATGGGGATAATGCTGTGAAGAAAATGGTAGTGTACAAACATTAAATATTCTTCTGAGGGGAGAGAAAGCATTATTGATGAGGAGAGGTCAGGGCAGTCAGTAACCAGTAAATGTGATTAAAGCATTACAAAAATTCATCAAATTGTATGTCAAAATTGTCAGCAGACTGTGAGAATCTGAGCAGACCAAGTAAACATTGACAGAGAAACAGTTAGGAAAATCTTCACTGAAAATCTTGGCATGAGACAGATGTGTGCAAAAATGGTCCCAGAGGAGCTCACTGATAAACAAAAGCAAAGGAGAGTTGAAGTTTGTCAAGAACTTTTGGAGAGGCAAGATGATGCTTTAGGCCATATTATTATTGGTGATGAAACATGGGTGTACACAATATGACTCTGAAACAAAGTGTCAAAGTACACAATGGAAGTCAGCCAATTCTCCACAAGCAAAAACATTCCATCAGTCCAAGTCAAGAATCACAGTGAAGTTGCTACTTTTTTTGACATAAAAGGAATTGTTCATTACGAATTTGTTCTAACTAGTCAAACAATTTAACAAAGTTTACTATTTGAAAGTGCTGAAAAGCCTGCATTAAAAAATTAGACGAAAATGGCCTAAACTTCTCACCAATTACTCACGGCTCTTGTATCACACCAGTGCACCAGCTCACATGAAACTATCCATGAGAGAGTATTTAGTCTGTAAACAAATAACAGAATTGAAACACCCTCCCTACTCACTTAATCTGACCCTTGATTACTTTTTTCTTTACCCATAGACAAAGGAAATACTGAGAGGAAATCATTTTGGTGATATTCAGGACATCAAGTGTAATATGCCAACAGCACTGATGGCCATTCCAAAAAGAGTTCGAAAATTGCTTTGAAAGGTACAATAGGCTCTGGTATTGGTGCACAGCCTCCTGAGGGGAGTATTTTTGAGGTGACCATAGTGATATTCAGCAATGAAGTATGTAGCACTTTTTCTAGGATGGTTTTGTAAACTTAATTGTCATACATCTTCATATAGCAATTCTGGATCCCTGGTGACACAGTGGTTAACAGTTTGGCTGCTAATCAAAAGGTCAGCAGTCTGAACCCACCAGATAATCCTCAGAAACTCTATTAGGGTATTTCTAATTTGACCTACAGGGTCACTGTGTGTCAGAATCAACTTGAAGGCAATCAGTATAGCAATTCTAGAAGCAGAAAGAAAATTGTCTGACTTTAAATAACATAGAAAAGGTAAAGGGGAAATAGAAATCATTTTAAAAATGGTTTTCCTTTGAATTTCCAAATTAAATTTATTCTGAAAGTCATCACTAACCCTTGTATATAGTATATTTCACATACTATTGGGTTTTTAAATTCTTAGACATTTTCAAAGACAATGAAGAATATTTTTCAAAATCAGTCTGATGAAGAAAGAAAATATTTGAAATTCAAACTCAGTTAGAAATTCAATAAGCAGTCAAAGCAGAATCCCAAAGCTGTTCTTGTTCATTTCATTCTTCGCAAAGGAAGATTTTTTAAAAACTGAGAGATCAATGAGGGAGATAATTAAAAAAATCAGCACCTCAAAGGAGTTAAATGTAATATAATTACATGTCAAATCCATAAGCCAGACTCTTGGGACTACAGGTATGAAATCAGCCAAGGTTATTCAAAGGAACACAAGGAATATGCTACCCTTTTCCATAGTCTATTACAGTCAATTTTATTTCTAAGGAAATATGCATAAGAGACAGCTCCAAGACCAACTTGCACACCATTGAACTGCTCCTTTGCAGTCTACTCTGTCATCTACCTATCATCTCATCTTTGTGTTTTCTACTGTTAAGTTCGCATTATCTTAACAGTAACTCTACTTACTAGTGATGTGTAATAGCTGATACGGTCACATATCATAACCACCAAACAATATTTATGGTATAATAAAATAAAGATAAAGGAAAATAATTTCAGACGCTAAAACAGAGACTAATTTATGCAGGGTTTGCTTCTTGTTGCTTTTCGATTTATTCAGTTTGAGTTACTACTCAATTGCCTTTATCCAAGTTTAAAAACAAAATGTTATTCATTAGTGTATCTCAGTATTTTAGGAGAGAAAATTGAAAAACTGCATGTGATAAGACTGAACATGAAACCTTACAAAATTGAATTAAGATGTTCCCCACTTTTTTGTACAGACTAAACCTTGCATACACCAACAAACTTAGCACCATGCATGCAATTCTCCATCCACAATTTTCTCAACAATCAAATTTTATACACAGTTTCTAAAGTTTTCTCAGTTATAAAGTTGAAGTCATTTTATTTTCAAAAGTTGTATCATACGCAAATCTACAGTAACACATAAATACAGGCTTGTAACAGTCTGTCTTGTGTACATTCACTTTGTTTGACTAGTTGATGTTCCAATGCATGTTTCTCACACAGTCTTTATTTATGAAACCATAATTTCCTTTCTTTTTCTTTAGTATATCCATGGTCCTTATGATCTACCTTGTAATCTGTGATTTTCTGCTTAGAGTTTTCTGAAGACTGTCCTACATCTTCAAGATGTGTGGGGGCTGTTGCACTCCAAGATAAGAAAACACGGCTGGAGCACCCCTGGCAAATTTTATCTTGTTCATTTAGACCATATACAAACAAACAGTGTGTTCCTGTTTGGCTGTAACTGATGTCTTATTTATTCTTTGATTTTTGTCGTTATATACCTTTTTCTCTACCTCCCTGTCATAATTGCTCAACTGGTTTAATGGCAAGTTTAGGATTTATCTGCATTTAACGTTCATTAAACCAACAAAGCCATATAAGCCTTCCAGATTCCAACACTTCCTAATTCCTATCTGTGGAGTCTGACTTCAGTAAAAAACAACCAACCTTAGGAACTCAGACTTCTCGCATTTAAATACTATAGACTCAGAAATGCTGAATTCAGAAATCATAATTCTACAACCTGTACGTCTAACCACAATGACAGCGAGTAATTCTTCCTTACTCTTTGCCCCACATCGCTGTGAAAAAAAAAACTACGCAATCTACCTACCTCTTTACCTTGCACAGACACACTTATAAACATTAACATTTGTCCTTCTTAAATATGACTCAAATTAACAATGTGTGGTGCCACTTTAGATGTTTGCAGCCAATTTGGGGAGAAAATTTCCGGTAGGGCTTGTATTTTACTTTTTCCTATAGGTTTTTTTTTTTCCTTCTAAGCAACTTATGGAGCCTCACTGGCACAAGGATTAACAGCTCAGGCTGCTAACCAAAAGGTTGGTAGATCAAATCCATCAATCACTCTGTGGAAACTCTGTAAGACAGACCTTCTCTGTCCTGCAGGGGCACTATAAGTCTGAATCAACTTGATGGCAACAGATTAGGCAATTTGTAAAAAATCTTTAGAATGATAATGTAAAGGTTTTCTAGTAGGGACTGTGATTCATTATTTCCCCAAGGGGGCTTTTTATTTTTCCTTTTTCTCTAAGAAATACATAAAATATGTTAGAACAATAGCGTAACACTTTTTCATCGGTTGAGAATCTCATCTATGATATATAATTAGCTTAGTTAAGAAACTACAGTGTGAGACTGTTCACCACAGTATCTATGGGGTTTGTAGTGCTATTACATAATATCTAAGATATTGCATATCATGTGCATTACAATAGGTGTGTGCACATATGTATAGTATTTATCACTGAATAAATGTAAAAGTCAAAAAGATAAAATGATTTCTTTCCTTAATAAGATGAAAACAAGGCATTTACACAACTAGGAATACAGAGCTATAAGCATTAACTATGGAATTAATGACTGAGGTTTTAAAAGAAACAAGTTTTCAGGAAAAGTAAAAATTGACAATGAAATTAGAAAATTGAGTAAATCTTCCTGAACCTTTGAGGAGAAAATGGCAATTTTGATAATTGGCTTGAATATTACATTGTGACAAATTTATCTTGTCTATCAAAAGACTCATTATTGTTTTCTCAAATCTGGACTACAAAGAGTGAAGTTAGGAACAGCCTTGCAAAGAATTAAGGCTACCTATGAACATTGAACATTATTCATATTTTTTCACATGCATAATAATTAACTTTTCAACTTGAAATCTGTACCAGGTAGTGAATAATTTTCTTTCACTAATTTGGCCTTAATAACATGTCTTAATAGGAAAATTTGTGCTATGACATCATGGACAGGCACATGATTGCTCTTACTGAATACACAATAGAAATACTTAGGAAGAAAGAATGTTCTGGTGTCAAGTTAGGGTAATTTAAGTCATTGAGTGTTCCCATAAGCTCAAATACAAAACCAAAAGCTGGTTCTTTGAAAAGATGAACAAAATTGATAAATCATTGGCTAAACTTACAAAAGAAAAACAGCAGAAGATACAAATAGCTTGATTAAGAAATGAGATGGGAGATGTTACAACAGACTCAGCTGAAATCAAAAATATCATAACAGAATACTATGAAAGATTGTACTCTAACAGGTTTGGAAACCTAGAGGAAATGGACAAATTTCTAGATTCATATTACTCATCAAGATTATCACAAGGAGAAGTAGATCAACTTAATAAATCTATCACAAAAGAGGAGAATGAAAAAGTCATAAAAAGTCTACCAACCAAAAATGTCCTGGCCCAGATGGCTTCACCAGAGAATTGTACCAAACTTTTGGAGAAGAGTTAACTCTACCAACAATTGAGGCTATTTTGCACCATAGAAAGGAATGGAATACTCCCAAATTCATTCTAGGAAGCCAGCATAACCCTGATACCAAAGTCAGGGAAAGATCTCGCAAAAAAAGAAAATTACATACCATTATCACTCATGAACCTAGATGCAAAAATTTTGAACAAAATTCTCTCCAATAGAATTCAACAGCATATTAAAAAAAAAAAAAATCATCATGATCAAGTTGGTTTCATTCCAGGGATGGAAGGCTTGTTCAACATCAGAAAAACAATTAATGCAATCAACCACATAAATAAGACAAAAGATAAGAATTGCCTGATTTTGTCCACTGATGCAGAAAAGACATTTGACAAAGTCCAACAGCCATTCATACTAAAAACTCTCAGAAAAATAAGAATACAGGAGAAATTCCTCAACACAACAAGGGCCATCTACTCAAAAAGCCAGTTGCCATCATTGTACTGAACGGTGAAGGACTGAAATAATTCTGTTTGAAAATGGGATCTAGACAAGGATGCCCACTCTCACCACTTCTGTTCAACATTGTGCTAGTAGTTCTAGCCAAAGCAATTAGATAAGTCAAAGAAGTAAAGGGCATCTGCATCAGCAATGAAGAAGTAAAAATCTCCATATTTGCAGATGATGTGGTTGTATATACAGAGAATCCAAAGGAATCTGTAAGTAAACTATTGGAAATAATAGAGGAGTTTAGCAAAGTATTGGGATACAAGATAAACATAAGTAAATCGGTAGGACTCCTTTATACTAACAAACAGTTCATCAAAGAAGAAATTACCAAATCAATACCGTTTACTATAGCCTCCAAGAAGATAAAATATCTAGGAATAAATGTAACTAGAGGAATAAGAGACCTATATAGAGAGAACTACAAGGCCTGACTACAAGAAACCAGAAAAAGACTTACAAAATTGGAGAAACCTACCCTGCTCAGAGATGGAAATACCACTGTGAAGATGTCTATTTTACCTAAAGTGATCTACTTATACAATGCAAGTTGAATACAGATTCCAGTGTGTCAGTTTTTATTGAGATGTAAAAACGTATCACAAACTTTGTTGGGAAAGGGAAGAAACCCTGGCTTAGTGAAGTACTACTGAAGGAGAGGAACACAATCAGAGGCCTCACACTACCTGACCTCAGAAATTATTACAGTGCCACAATAATCAAAACAGCTTGGTACTGGTACAGAAAGAGACGTATAGAACAATGGAATAGACTGGAGATCCCAGAGATGCCACCATATTTGACAAAGGCCCTAGGATTGTAAGCCAAGCCAAGCCAAGTGCCATCGAGTTGGATCCGACTAGGGTAAAAACAGTCTCTTTAGCAAATGGTGCTGACAAAATTGGATATCTATCTGCAAAAAACTGAAACAAGACTTTATCTCACACCTAATAAAAAAACTAACTATTATCAGATTAAGGACTTAAATATCAAACCTAAAATGGTAAAAATCATGTAAGAAATAATAGGATCAACGATGGATGTTCTAATATGCAGTTTAGATAGATATCAAAGTCTGACAAACAAACACAACAGAAGAGAAAATAGACAAATGGGAAATACTAAGCATCAAACACTTCTGTTCATTCAAAGAATTTACCAAAAGAATTAAAAGACCACCTATAGAATGGGAAAAAATATTTGGTAACTACATGTCAGACCATCATCTGATCTCCATAATCTACAAAATTCTGCAAAAATATCAACAAGAGAAAGGTAAATAACCCGATTAAGAGGTGGGCAAAGGAAATGGACAGACTCTTCACTGGAAAAGACATGCAGGCAGCCAAAAGACATACGAGAACATGCTTGTGATCATCAGCTATCAGAGAAATCGAAATCAGAACCACAATGAGATATCAACTCACCCCAACAAGGTTGATGATGATCCAAAAAACACAAAACCACAAATGCTGGAGAGGCTTTGGAGAGATTGGAGCTCTCCTACATTGCAGGTGGGATTGAAAGTTGGCAAAACCTCTTTGGAAAGCAATCTGGTGCTTCCTTAAAAAGCTGGAAATAGATATACCATTTGACCCTGTAATTCCACTGCTTGGAACTTATCCTTCAGGAACAAAGGTTGTCTTACACACATGTACATGACTGTTTGTTGCCTTACAGTCCACAACAGCTAAAAGATGGAATTAACCCAGATGGCCATCAACAGGTAAGTGGATAAACAAACTATGGTATGTATACACAATGGAACACTATGCTATGATAAAAAACAATGATGATTTTAGAAAACATCTAATAATATGGTTTCAGTTGGAAGAGATCATGCTGAGTGAAATTAGTATCAAAAGGACAAATATTGTATCAGACCCCTGTTATAAGGACTTAAAAGCAGAATTATCTACAGGAGAATGTAACTGTGTTGGCTATAAAGGTGGATAAGGAGGTAAGGGTTTATCATAGAAGAGATAACTGATAGGTGTTAGAAATTTTGTTCTTTTACTGTAATTAATAAATAGTAAAATAAAATAAAAACCACTGGAAGTGTCATGGATTGAATTTTGTCCTCCCAAAAATATATGTGTTGATTTGACTTGGCTAGGAGTCCCGATATGATGCCATTCCTCACATGTGTTGTGAATCCTGCCTCTGTGACACTGATGATGGGGAATGGGCTGCCATTGTTTTAGTGAGGCAGGACTCAAGCTACAAGCTTGTGGGATATGAGGGAGAGAAACGAGGAGAGGAAGTTGTGAACCTCACACCACCATGAAAGTATGACTGAAACAGAGCACATCCTTTGGACCTGAGGTTCCTGTGCTGAGCTGCTCTCCTTGAGTTTGGATTCAGCCCACCGGACCGTGGTAACTTCTCTTGTTGAATGGACTTGTAACTATTGAACTGTGATCACTTCTCTTATTGAATGGACTTGAAACTCATAAATGGATTTGTGGCTTACCAGGCTGTGACAATAAGGTTTCTCCTTGTCAAGCTTTCCACTCGATATTTTCTGTTGGAGCAGTACCAGGTGTCTAAGACAGGAGGGTACAGTATTGTAGAGAAAAAGGAACAGATGTGTGACAAATATGATGGTCTTGATTTTTGTCCTAATTCATTCACTCATATGCATTCATATATTCATTCATTTAATAGCTGACATCATCACTTGCTTGTATGATAAGAAATCACTTCCCACTTGTAGTGACTTGTGTATTGCTGTGATGCTGGAAGCTACGCTGCCTGTTTGAAGTATTGGCAGAATCACTCATGGTGCAGCTTCCAGGTTAAGACAGACTGAAAAAGGCCTGGCAATCTGCTTCTGAAAGTTAGACAAAGAAAACTCGATGTATAAGAACAGTGTTCAATATAGTGCTGGAACTGAGCCAACTCAGTTGGAAGGTGCTCAAAATATGGAGTCCACAACAACAGACTTGGGCATACCAATGATCATAAAGACAGCACAGTGTCAGGTCACCTTTTGTTCCATTGTGCACTGAGTTATAATGAATCAAAGTCACACTGATAGCAATGAACAACAGCAACTTACTAAAAAAAAAAAAAAAAAGAAAAAGGTAATGTATTCAGGATCTGTCTC
Organism: Heterohyrax brucei; assembly: GCA_028571685.1. Lineage (NCBI taxonomy): Eukaryota > Metazoa > Chordata > Mammalia > Hyracoidea > Procaviidae > Heterohyrax > Heterohyrax brucei. Next base: position 4,979,560 of record CM053146.1, on the reverse strand, counting down.
AGGATATAGGAAGATTAAGCACAGATGGATGAAATTCCCACTTTTTCTTGTGTCCTGTTCTGAACACTTTTCAATATCACTGACAGAGAGAATTATGATGCACTGTGGTTAACAGTATGCTAACTGTCCTGGTCTGGAGTGGTTAATACAGATATCCATCTTTAATAAGATTCAGAAGATTTATCTTACTCTATACTTGATAAAGACATAAAACTGTATGTGGGATTGCAAAATGGTGCAACCTCTTTGGAAAACAATCCGGTGCTACCTTAAAATGATGGATATAGATATACCATTTGACCCAGTAATTCCACTGCTTAGAATATATCCTACAGAATCAAGGACATTCACACCAACTGATACATGCACACAAATGTTCATCACAGCACAGTCCACAATAGCAAAAAGATGGAATCAACCCAGATCCCCAACAACGGCAGAATGGATAGGTAAACTATGGTATATATACTCAATGGAATACTGTGCAATGATAAAGAACAATGGTGACAGCAGGAAACATCTCTTAACCTCGTGTCAACTGGAGGACATTATGTTGAGTGAAAGTAGTGAGTGACAGAAGGACAATTATTGTATGAGACCCCTATGATAAGAACTTAGAAGCAGACTCAAGCATAACAGAAAAGACTCTGACAGCTGCAAGGGTGGGGAGGATGGGAGGGTGAGGGGCCAGGGTTTAGTTTAGATAGTTGTTAGAAATTTGGTTGGGTGACAGCACACATTACTAAGAAGACTTCAACACAACTGTGTATATGGGAATGTACATTTTCATTCAGTCATAATAAGAAAAATGATTACACCACACTCTATAATTTTAAATGCATGCATTTTAGACACTAGATCACTTTAGCATATACTAAATTAAGGAACTTGTAAAAGTGCTTAGTCAGGGAAAATTTCAGATGTTATCTCATGAAGAAATAGAAATTTCCTGTTATTCTTCATTTTTCTAACACTGTGTGTTTCATAAAAAAAAGTAAAATAAAAGAATGATGAATCCAAGGCTCTACTTATACTCAGACATGCTAGAAAGAGTTGATCCAAAGAATTCTAAGAGAGGAAGAAAAAGGGAGGATTGAACGTTATCTTCTTTGTGTGTGAACTTGAGATCATTCTCTTTTTCTACTTTTATGGCAGTACTGCTCTGCCTGTCACATTCTCTGAGGCTTTCAGTACAGAATGAATATTTTGCTGCTTTTGATGGCAAGTGTTGGAGTCCAAGGGGAAAATGCACCTTATTGGGTAGAAACATGAGGGTCATCATTCTTCCATTGTAAGACTATTTTATTTTCAGTCTAGAAATAGTTATTCAGATGTAATGCTACTTGATCACATCACTGTGTATATGATTTAGAGTAAATTTGTTGGAGACTAAAGGGAAATAAGATTATATAGCTAAAATGGAGTCAGTTTATGAAAACTTTCAAAGTGAAGCAGATTCAAATGTACCAAGAAGAGCCATGAGCAGCATTTCAGGGTTTTAACGGAAACAGCAGCGTTATACAAGGTAGAGTAAACCTTTTGATGGAGATCAATTATTGAACACCAACGTTCCTCTGATGCATTATTTGATGCCAGGGGGACACTTCAGCTTTAGACCTTGTAGCCAAATTATAATTGATAAAGATACAAGAAAGTTACAGATAAAAAAACACTTGAAAAATGAGGAAGAGATACTTCAGAAAATGTATTATTTTTCCTCTTTATTGTGTTTCAGTGAAAGTGTACAATCCAAATAGGTTTTACATGCACATCTACGAGCGTCCTCTGTCTTCCCCACCTAGTGACAGCACATTTCTTTTCACTCTATGTATCTATTATCCTCTTAACAAGCGTCTCTCCCCCCTCCACCTTCATCTCTCCCATCTAGAAAGAGACCAATAGGACAGCCTCATATAAATGAGTAGAACCATATTATCACGCTGTGTCCCTGAGTTCACTTCATTTTTATCTGAAAAGTTGAACTCCGTTATTGGAGGGACAGGATCTTCCAGGAAGTCGAATCATCAGTTCAGGTCTTTTAGTAGAGTTTTGGGCTGCACACCTCTTTTTCTAGTGTTGTCTCAGGGACTCTCTACATTGTGTCCCCTGTAATGTCTGTCTTTGGCGGTGGACAGGCACCCTTTAGTTCTTCTAGTTTCATGTTGATACAACGTCCTATTCACATGGGTCCTCTGTCTCCTGGGCTCTTTTCTCCTCATATCTTTGATGTCAGTGTTTATCTGTTCTGGATAAATTGGGACCATTTGGTGTAAATCAGATGGTGGCTTGCTAGCTTTTAAGACCCTAGGCGCCGCTCACCAATATGGGGTGCAGAAGACTCTCTTAGCAATAGCCTAGTTATACCCACTGGCCTCAATGTCCCCAAAATACATGGTCCCCAGGCCCCTGTCCCTGCTACTCTATCCTTTGAAATATAAGGTTGAGTTTAGAAAGCATTTCAGTTTATGCTGAAATCCAGTTAATTTGATCTACTTTCTACTGTGTGCTGTCACTTCTTTCACCTAACCAAATTTCTATTGGCTATGTAATCTACCACCAACCCTCTCACTCCATCCTCACTCTTGCAGCCACCAGAGAGTATTTTCTTCTGTGCATAAGCCTATTTTTAAGTCCTTATAGCAGAGGTCTCATGAAATATTTGTTCTTTTGCCACTGATGGATTTCACTCAGCATAACGTCTTCCAACTGAAATTGGATAATGAGATGCTTCCTGAAATCATCAGTGTTCTTTATCATTTCATACTGTTCAATTGAGTGTATGTATCACAGTTTATTTATCCACTTGTCTGTTGATGGGCATCTAGGTTGATTCTATTTTTTTGCTGTTGTGGGCAGTGCTACAATAAACATTCATGTGCATGTGTCTCCTCCTGTGACCACCTGTATTTCTGTAGGATATATTCCAAGCTGTGGGATTACTGGATCAAATGGTATTTCTATCTCTACTTTTCTAAGGAAGTGCCAAATTGCATTCTGAAGAGGTTATACAATTTTGCAGTCCCACCAACAGTGTAGGAGAGATTCAGTCTCTCCACAGCCTCTCCAGCATTTCTTATTTGTATCTTTTGTGATAATGGCCAGCCTTGCTGGGGTGAGATATGGGTCCTGTTTCAGTTTTTGCATAAGGATATACAATTTTGCCAACACCATGTGTTAAAGAGACTGGTTTTACCCAAGTTTATGATCTTTGGGCCTTTGTGAAATATCAACTATTCATGAAGGATGGTGATATTTCTGGGGTTTTAATTCTATTCCACTGGTCTGTATGCCTCTTTTGTACCAGTCCCAGCCTGTTTTGACTACCATGGCAGTGTAATGGTTCTAAGGTCAGGCAGTGTGAGGCCTTCCACTGGGCTCCTCTCCTTCAGTAGTCCTTTACTTATCTTTGCATGTTGTTAGCTTTGTACGTATTATTGCATCCTTTGATTTTCAACTTGTTTGTATCTTTAAGTCTAAGGATGTTTCTTGTAAGCAATATGTAGATGGATTATGTCTTTTGATCCAGGCTGTCACTCTCTGTCTCTTTATTGGAGCATTTAGTTCGTTCACATACACTGTGATTATTGATAGATACTTGTTCAGTGCTATCATTTTGATGCCTGTATTTTTGTGTTGTTGATATTTTCTTTGTTACTCTTATTATTCTGTTCTGGTTCATTTCTCTTTATGAGTTTACCCTTCATCCTTTTCAGTGTTGGTTTTGTGTTTGTTGAGACCCCGCATTATGTTTCTTGCTTTGATATTTCTCATTATTAATTTGCTGTCTGGCTACTCCTTTGATCCCCCTTAATGATCTAAGTTTAAACCAATCTTCAACTTCCTTATATCTCTTAATTTCCTCTCCATAGGAAAGGGTTACAACGACTGTAATATATTCTCTTGTTAGTGTGATGATGTCTTGTTTTTCGTGTTAAGATCACTGGTTCCCCTCTTTTAACATTTTAGCTTTGTGACTTCCCTAGCTGAATAGCTTCTGGATGTTGTGTCCTGCGTTGCATCCTTAAGTATACCTTTGTTGTTTTTGTTTTTCTTAATAACGAGCTCTTTTTAGGATTTCTTGTAGTTTTGTTTTTGTTTTCACAAAGCCTCTAAGCTTCCATGTATCCAAGAATGTCTTAATTTTGCCTTTATATTTGAGAGATAATTTTACAGGATATATAATTCTTGATTGGAAGTTTTTATCCTTCAAGGTTTTGAATGTGTCATCCTACTGACTTGTTGCTAACATGGTTTCTGCCAAGGAGTCAGACAAAAACCTACAGGGCTTCCCTCTATAGGTTAGTTTTGTTTTCAGTCTTGCTGCCTGTAAGCGACTCTCTTTATGGTTCATTTTATTAAGCCTGATTATAATGCGTCTTGGTGTCTTTCTTTGGGGGGTCCTTTTTCTGTGGCAGTCAATAAGCATCTTGGATATCTACATTCTCTTCTTTTGTAATTTCAGGGATGTTTTCTGTCAACAGCTCTTCAACAATTTTCTGTGGATTTTTGTTTACCCTTTCCTGTTCAAGAATGCCATTACTCTCTTGATAGAGTCCCACATGTTTCTTAATGTTTCCTCATTTTTCTTATTTCTTTCCCCTGAATTCTCTACATAAATAGTGGTGTCAATTGTTTCATCTTCAAGTTCAGTAACTCTGTCTTCCAGTGCCTCAATCCTGCTTTTTTGGCTTTGCACTGAATTGTCTAAATCTGTAATTCTATTATTGACCTGCTGGATTTCAGACCATTAATGTTCTAGCAGTTCTTAGTGTTACACTGAATTTTTCATTGTGTTCTGCTGCACTTTATGTAATCTCTAGGAGGGCTCTATAGATAATTATTTTGTGTTCTATATCCAACAATTTCAGAAAAGCTTCTTAATCTTGGAAGTTGTTTGATTATATTGAGAGTTTTCAGGAGCCATGGTGGTCTGCTTCTTTAAACAGTTAGATATTGATTATTGTTGATTGATTGTTGTCTTCATGCCATCAAGAAGCTGTTCAGTTTCTCTAGTGTTACAACAATGGGAGCTGTAGCATTGTTCCAAGGGGTGGAATTCAGGCACCACTTGGTTTGGATGCCAACTGCCTCTGCATTCGTTAGCCCCAGCTTGGCTCTCAGTGATTGCAGATGCTACCCTTGGCTGCTAAAAGTGGTGAATTACTTGTGGTGACTCTCTGTCATTATGCTAGTCAAGCCTATGGTATAGCTCAAAGAAAGGAGGAGAGAAGGATGCCATCACACTTGGCTGCCTGGTACCACTGGACTATCTGGATGCATTTAACTTAAAAGCTTTTTTCTTGAGAGGAGCACAGTCAAGCAGGTGCCAAGAACAGACAAGCCCTCAGGATTGGCAGGCCCTACCTCCTGTCTGGCAAAGATAGCACCCTACTTATGGAGTCTTTCGGGAGAAGTGACAGCTGATGCTATGATGTGGCTCACTGAAAGGTGGTGGAAATGCTGCTAACCCACTCAGCTACCTGCTGGCCTTATTTTAAAAGGTGACTTAGTGCTGAGAGAACATTCTCCAGCAGCTACTGAGAGTAACTGGCCCTTTATATGTGGCAGGCCCTGCCTCCTGGCTGACAATAATGCTGCCTTGTAGGGAGTCCCCAGATGCTATGACACGGCTCTAAAAAGGAAAACGTTATGGCACTGGTGCCCTCAGCCACCAGGCCTCACCACAGTCCCTAGATAGAGTCATCTCAAAAGCAGCTATATTGCTAGAGAAGCACTTTACAGACAGATATTGTTGCTCCTTATGAGAATTAGTCCCTCTGGAGACCTCAGGTATGGCTGACTCAGCCCCTCAACTGACCAAGATGGTGTCCTGCCTGAGCTGTCCTTCTTTCAATGAGTCAACAGTGCAGTATGGAGAAGAATTATCTTCTCATGCTGAGAAGATGGGGGGATGGGTACTGGCACACTCGGTTGACAGCCAGGACCTCAAGATGTGACTATCCCAAGTACAGTGTCTCTGCTGTGTTATACACTGTTCACGTAAGGACTGTAGCTCAGCACATCAGTGTGCCATGCTCACAGGCTCAGTAGACATAGTCCCTATCTCCGAAATAACAAAGAAGGTATCCATACCTGTGGTACATCAAAAGATACATATTAAAATGGTGCATATCAAACGATACATCAGCAGAAGCAGGACTTAGTATTCTCATGCCTCGCCTCTGACAGAGGCAGTTTTCCCTTTCTTGTCACTCAGTCCAAACTTACAATCCTATGTCAGATCCTGGGGCTCCAAAGAGTTGACCTCAGTAGTGTTTCCTGGTTAGGCACAGTAGAAGATCTTATAGGGTGCTGTCCTACTGGTCTCTTACTAGAAGGGATAAGAGAGAGTGGAGAGGAGAGGACAGGAAATTGTTAAGAGGATATAACATACATAGAATGAAAAATAGGAGTGTGTTGTCATCAGGCAAGGATAGCAGAAGCAGCTGCAGATAGGCAGACATGGAAGTTTAATTTGGATTGTATACCTTCACTTAATCACAATTAAAAAAAGAGAGAGAAAAAGGAACACGTAAAAGTATTGCAAACAATATGATGATTCATAGGAAACCCTAAAGAGCCAAGCCAAGTGCCGTTGAGTTGGATCTGACTAATAGTGACCCTAGGGGCCAGGGTAGATCCTCAGCAAAACTACTTGAACTAATAGAAAACTTCAGCAAAGTATACAAATACTAGCCCAGAGAAACACATAAATCAGTTCAATTCCTTTACACCAAAAAGTACTCCATCAAAGAAGAAATCGCTGAATCAATACCATTTACAATAGCCCTCAAGGAGATAATATACTTTGAAATAAATCTAGCCACAGATGTAAAAGACTTACACACATATATATGTGTGTGTGTGTGTGTGTATGACTACTGCAAGAAACCAAATGAGACCAACATAAATGGAGAAATCTACCTTGTTCATGTATGGGAAGACGTAATATCTGGAAGTGTCTATTCTATCTAAAGCAATCTATAGATACAGCACAATGCCAGTACAAATTCTGATGGTATTTCTTAATGAGATGGAGAAACAATTCACCGGCTTCATATGGAAAGGGATGTAGCTAGGGATAAGTAGCCAGTAGCATTACTAAAGAATAACAACAAAGTGGGAGACCTCACACTACTTGACTTCAGAACTGATTACACTGTGATGGTAGTCAAAACAGACTGGTACTGGTGCAAAAACAGATACACAGAACTGTGGAACAGAACTGAAAATCCAGATAAATCATCATTCACCTATGAGCAGCTGTTTTGTTTAACAAAGGTTCAGTATCTGTAAACTGGGGGAAAGATGTCTCTTTAATAAATGGTTTTGGCAAATGGTGTTGGACTAACTGGGTGTCCATTTGCCAAAAAAAAGAAGCAGCAGCAAGACCCGTATTTCATACCATGCACAAAAACTAACTCAAAATGGATCAAAAACCTAAATATAGAATCTAAAAATGTCAAGATCATGGAAGGAAAAATAGGGACAATCCTGGAAGCCCTAATACACAGCATAAACAGACTACAAAGTATTACCCATAATGTATAAACACCAGAAAATAGAACTCTTAAAAATCAGTTATGCTCATCCAGACTTCATCAAAAGAGTGAAAAGACTATCTACAGTATGGGGAGAAAAAAAATCAGCTACCATGAATCCTATTGGCATCTAATCTCCATAATTTACAAGGTATTTCAAAACCTCAACTAGAAAAAGACAACCTAATTTCAGAAAATGGACAAAGTATATGAACAGGCACTTCACCAAATAAGACATCCAGGACACTAACAGATGTATTAGGAAATGCTCATGATCATTAGCCATGAGAGAAATCCAAATCAAAACTACAATGAGATGTCATGTCACCCCAACTAGGACAACATTAATCCAAAAAACACAAAATAATAAATTTTGGAGAGGTTGTGGCAAGATTGAAACTCTTCTGCACTGCTGGTGGGAATATAAAATGGCAAAACCACTTTGGAAATCAATTTGTCACTTTCTCAAAAAGATAGAAATAAAAATGCCATGTGATCCAGCAATTCAACTTCTTTGAATATATCCTAGAAAAATAAATGCTTTCACCGGAACAGATACATGTACACCAATGTTTATTGCAACACTGTCCACAATAGCAAAAAGATGAAATCAACCTAGGTGCCCATTAACAGATGAATGGATAAATAAAGCATGGTATATTCCCATAGTGGAATAGTATGCAATGATAAAGAACAATGATGATTTTAGGAAATATAACGGTGAGTCACCTGGAAGACATTATGCTGAACGAAATCAGCCAGATGCAAAAGACAAATATCGCGTGAGACCGTTATAAGCACTTAAGAAAAGGTTTAAGCAGAGAAGAAAGTGATCTTTGATGGTTAGAAAGGTGAGAAAGGAGGGAGAGAGTTATTCATAGATTAGGTGTACATAGAAATTGAGTTAAGTGAAGGGAGTGACAACATGCAGTAACGGAGATTAGCACAACTGGATTACACCAAAAGCTAAAAGATTTTGTAAATACAACTCAATATTTTGAAGGATGGGGTAGCAGGGACAGGGGTCTGGGACTAGTTTCAGGTTACATCTAGGCTAACTAGTATAAATAAGTTCTTTTTAAGAATATGTTCTGCATACCACTTTGGTTAGTGGTGTTTGGGGGTCTTAAAATCTAGCAAGCTGCCAGATAAGTAGCGTTAAATGGTCCCATTTACCTGTATCAGAGGAGAATAAAGAACATCAAAGACATGAGGAAAATATAAGCCCAGGAGACAAAAGGTGTTATATGATCTAGAGACTACATCAACATGAGACCAGAAGAACTAGATGGTGCCTGGCCACCACCAATGACTGCTCTGATAGGGAACTCAAGGTAGAATCCCCGATGTAGTAGAAGAGAAATGGGTGTGTAGAACTAGAGCTCTATTAAAAGACCATGTGTGATGGTCCATCAGACTATATGGCCCCTATAATCTGTGATAGCCCAAAGCTGAAACCAGTACTAAAGCCATCTCCTCAGACAAAGATTTGACTGGACTATAAGACGTAGAGTGATGCTGGCAAAGAATAACATTCTTGACTTAAATACATCCATGAAGTTGACTGAGCAGCTCTTCTATAGAGGTGAGATGAGAGGGTGGAGGGATGCAGGTGTTGGCTGAATGGATACAGGAACTATAGAATAGAATAGAGGAATGTACTGTCATGGAGTGGTGGTAAGGGAGAGCAGTTAGAGCTGCATATTGGTGTGTGTTTGGGGTCTTATATGGCAAATTTATTTGGATTGTAAACTTTTACTTAAAGCACAAAAATATTTTTAAAACATAGATAAAAAGTGCATCTCAGCAAAAAATAAAAAATAAATTGTTTTGGTATAATTGGATATTCTGTTGCCAAAAAAAAAAAAAGAAAGAAAAGAAACAGGACCCATATCTCACACCATGCATAAAAACTAACTCACAATGATCAAAGGCCTTACTATAATCTCTAAAACAATAAAGATCATGGAAAGAAAAAATAATGACAACAATGGGGGACCCTAATAAACTGAATAAACAGACTACAAAATATAACTAACAATGTACAAATACCAGAAGAGAAAATAGACTGGGAACTTCTAGAATTCAAACACTAATAGTTATCCAAAGACTTAACCAAAAGAGCAAAAAGACTATCTGCAGAAAGGGAAACAAATATTTGCATACCACAAATCTCTTCAGCATCTAATCACCACAGTCTACAAGGTACTTCAAAACCTTAATGTGAAAAAGACAAATAACCCAGTTAAAAGTGGGCAAAGGATATGAGCTTTCCAGGGGTGAGATGAGAGTGTATTGGGGTACAGGAGGTAACTGAATGGATATGGAAAGTATAGAGTGAAAAATAGGGAGTATGTTGTCACAGGGTGGGGAGAGCCTCTAGAGTTTCCTAAGAGTGTGGGTATGGGGTTTTGTATGGCAAGTTGACTTGGACTGTGGACTTTCACATAAAGCACAATGAAGTTTTTTTTTTTTTTTTTTAATCACACCTTAGAATGATGTAATGAGAAACTCACAGCAGCTTCCACCAAACAGCAACCATTGCTGCTTGACTTGCAAGGAAAGACAGTGCTTTATTCTAAAAGACACCAATAGCTTGACTGATGTCTCTACCAAAAAATTTAATCTTGCTGCAACTATCTACCTTGCTGCCCAGGGTGTCTCTTTTTTGATGCTTTAGATCTCAATTGCAAGTACAGAGCCAAGATCATGTACCCAACACCCTACCTGCAAGAGAAGCTGAGGAAGCAAGTATTTGATTTGACATAGAGTCAAGAAAACCCTATGGGACATTTCCACAGGTCACATGTTTTCAGTGTAAGTTGGGACCAACTTGACCACACCTATCAACATAACATAATGGAACATAGGTTCACCCTCCATCACACACATAAAATGGGAAATCCTGTAAGCATAAGAAAGCTAATTAGTTGATGAACAGCCAAAATGAATGATACATGTCATCTACAGCTAAAATTTTATATGTTCTATCTATCCCATGAGCCAGAATTTCTGTCTCTAAATATGTCCTCTAAATAAGTTTTCATGCAAGTACAAGACAAAAACAAGAATGTTTTTTGAAACATTGAATGTTAACAGTAAAATATAAAAAGATCCTTTGGTAAAGGATCATATAAAAAGGTTATGATATGTTCACATGATTTCACGATTTTTGTATTTAAGTATTCAGAAACTACTGTGTCAGACACAGTGCCAAGCACTGTAAACCTAACACCTTGTAACATATATTCTTTTTAGAATGGGCAGTTGAGAACTTCGCATAATTAATACCTTAATAATACTCTAAATAATCTGTAAGTGGTTTTTCTCTCTCTGCTTTTTTTTTTTTTTTTTGGTAACTATACCAGCTACACTGGCCTCTTTCCAAAGAGGTGCAGAGCCCCCTCAGGTATTGCGAGTGGTCTCACTCCTCGTCTTTGCTCTCTTAAGAAATAACCTTCAGAGTGGGAAACAGCAGCTAGGAAGGCTGCCTGGCATTTTTTTTTTTGTCTCCACAACTTTCTTCCTATCCCTTATTTGAGTCAGGGTAGACTCAGCAGACTAATTCAACTAGCTAAGGATTTTTGTGTAAGTTTTGTCTTTTCCTGTTACAAACATTCAGATTAGAGTCCAAGTGTCAGACATACATATTTGTAATTTAATAAAGAATCTTGTGTTTATTCTGTGATGTATGCAATTATCTGCAGGCTGTGTGCTTAAAAAAGTGAAATAATCCCTATCAAAATGATGTATGAAGAGGTGGGGCCAAGACAGAAGACTAGACATGACTTTCCTCAATTCTGTCTGAGAACTAAGGCCTGGAATGATAATTGAACACCGCAGCATGGATATCTTAGGAACTCTAGGATCTGGCATAGGGTTGTCAGATTGGATTGAGCACCAATAAGAGGGAAACCACCTCTCTCAAAGACGAGGCAATGTATCACCAAGTCCTGCTTCTGCTGATGCATTGTTTGGGAGGACTGCAGGTACCGAAGCCTTCTTTGCTATCCAGTGGGCAGGGTCTGGTGTGTCAGCTAATATGCTGAACTGTAGTGCTTAAGTAGACAGCATATAGTGCAGCAGAGAGACTGCTTGGGAGAGCTACATCTTGAGAGCACTGCTGCCAACTGAGGGCACCAGTGCCCCCTCTACCTTTCTTCTCTGAGCTACACCACAGTTTCTGCTGACTCATGGCAGGAAAGACAGCTTGGGTGGGACATCATCCTAGTCAGCTGAGATAGGTAGAACAAGCCATGCTGGAGGTCTCAGCTGGAGCTAATTCTTATGCTGAGCAGCAGTCTCTCTCTGGATAGTGCTTCTCCAGAAGAAAAACTGTGTTTAAGGTGATCATGCGTGGAGTTAAAAGTGGGACCTGGCAGATGAGAGCAGGAAGGCCCTAACCCCTCCTTTCTTTGAACCGCATCATAACATCGGAGACATCCTACGAGGTGCTTTTGTTGTCAGCCTGAAGGTGGGGCCTGCTACACCAAAGGGCCTGACTGATTACAGCAGCTGATGGACAGCTCCTTGCTCAGCAGTAAAGCACCTTTTTAAAGTAAAAGCACCTGGAGAACTGACTGCTGAGTGAGGTGGCAGCACTTCCACCACCCGTCACTGATTCACCTCATAGCATCAGCTGACAGTCCCCCAGTGACTCCATAAGTAGGTCACCATGTTTGCAAGCCAGGAGACAGAGCCTGCCACCCCTGAGGGCCCAGCTGCTTTCAGTGGATGCTGCACAGTGCCCCTCTCAGAAAATAAGTAGTTTTTAATCTAAACACATCTACAGAGCACAGCAGTCCCAGGCAGGTGAGGGGGGCACATATTTCTCTCCCCTATTGCGTGAGCTGCAAGCATAGTCTTGACTGGCGTAATGACAGAGTCACCACAACTAACTGAAGCTTTTAGCAGGAAAAAGTTGGGGTCTGTCACCCCAGAGAATTCACCTGGGTTCAGTTACTACAGAACAGAGGTGACTGGTGAGCAAATCCAACAGTACACTTACACTCCTCTTAAAACTGTGCCTCAGCTTCTGCTCCGGCAATGCCAGAGAAACCAAATAACTTTGAGATGGTTCAAAGGCAACAATCAATATCTAACTATTTAAAGAAGCAGTCCACCAGGGCTCCAGGAAACTCCCAAGATAAAGAATCAAAAAGCTTCCCAGGTGAAGAAGCCTTTCTGAAACTATCATAGATCGAGTAAGAAAGAATTATGTATAGAACTCTCCTAGAGATTAAACAAAATACAGAAGAACAAAATGAATAACTAAGTGAGCTATTTGAACTAATGGAACATCAGAGATCTGAAATCCAGCAGATCAATAATAAAACTAAAGAATTAGACAATTCAATGCAAAGCCAAAAGAGCAGAATTGATGAGATCAAAGCCAGCATTTGTGAGCCTCAGGATAGAGCAGCTGTCACCCACATTTATGAGAAGAAATCAGAGAAAAGAAGTAAGGAAAATGAAGAGGCATTAAGAAACATGTGAGACTCCATTAAGAGGAATAATCTATGAATAAATGGAGTTCCTGAACAGGGGTGGATAGCCAAAAAGAGAGAGGATTGGTGCAGAGTTGCTGACAGGAAATTTCCCTGAAATTATGAAAGAAGAGAACATAGATATCCAAGATGCTTACTGAATACCACAAAAACCAGACTGCAAAAGAAAGACACCAAGACATATTATAATCAACCTTAATAAAATGAATCATAGAGACACCTAAAGGCAGCATGACTTAAAGCAAAGCTAACGTAAAAAGGGAAGCCCTGTAGGATTTTGTCTGACTTCTCATCAGAAACAATGTTGGCAAGAAGTCAGTGGGATGGCATATTCAAAGCCTTGAAGGAGCAAAACTTCCAGCCAAGATTATATATCCTGAAAAATTGTCTGTCAAACATGAAGGGGAAATTAAGACATTTGCACATAAGCAAAAACTTAGAGACTGAAACAAAGCAAACCAAACCTACAAGACATACTCCTTACACTTACGTATATACTTAAGGATGCAATGCAGGGCATGACACCCAGAATCCCACTCAGTTAGGGAAGTCAGAAAGCGCAATCAAAGGTAAAATATTAAAAGTAGGAATCCAGCAAATGTAACAAAAAACTGACATCATCACACTAAAAAGAGGGATATACTAAATACTTATAGTCCTTTCAGATGGAGAGCAAATTGAAAAGATATACAGAAGCTAAAGTCTCTTTTAAACTTAGAATATTAAGACGGATCATAGCAGAAGCTGCAAAGCAAAATAATAGTGTGACATATCATAACAAGAAATGTAACACAAGGGTCTCAACAAACACGAAACCAACACAAAAAAAGATGAAAAGTGAACCCATAAAGAAGAATGACCTAGAATAAAATATTAAGAGCATCAGAGAAAACATCAACAACACAAAAATAAAAACATCAAATTGATAGCACTAAACATGTCCCTATCAATAATTACACTGAATGTAAATGGACTGAACACTTCAATAAAAAGACAGAGGGTGACATCCTGGATCAAAAGATGCGATCTGTCTATATGCTGCTTACAAGAAACGCTCCTTAGACTCAAAGACATGAACAAACTGAGAATCAAAGGATGGAAAAATACATACCAAGAAGCTAACAATATACAAAGAACAGAAGCAGCAATATTAATCTCAGATAAAATAAGTTTTAATGTAAAATCTACCACTATGGACAAGGATAGTCACTATTTATTGCAGAAATATTCAATATGTGAACAGGACACAACAAAATTAAACCTTTATGCACCAAATACCAGAGCATCTAAATATATCAAACAAACATGAGAAAGAACACTCCACAACAGCAGTTGAAGACTTCAACACTCACTCCACTTTCAGCGACAGACAGATCATCCAGAAAAAACCTCAGTAAAGATACAGGGGATCTTATTATAACAATTAACCAACTAGACGTCATACACATATACAGAACTTTTTACCCATTGACAGATAAGTACACCTTCTTCTCCAATGCACATGAAACATTTTCCATAATAGACCATGTGTTAGGACATAAAGCAAGTTTCAACAAAATCCAGATCCTTGAGTTATTTTAAAGTATCTTCTTGGACCATAAAGCCACAAAAATTAAAATCAATAGCAGGAAAAACATAGGTAGAAATTTGAACTCATAGAAACTGAACAAAACTTGGTTAAAAAATCCATGGGTTAGGGAAGAAATCAATGATGAAATAAAGAAACTGAAGGAATCAAATGAGAATGAAAACACATCCAACAAGAACTTATGAGATACAGGAAAAGCAGTGCTCAGAGGTCAATATATCTCTGTCAATGCACACATCTGGAATGAAGAAAGGGCCCAAACCAAAAAGAATTAATCCTACAACTTGAACAAGTAGAAAGTGAACAGTGAAAGGATCACTTGGGTGCCAGAAGGAAACAGAACATAAAGATTAGAGCAGAACTAAAGGAATTAGGGAATAGAAGTATGACTGAAAAAATTAACAAAACCAAAAGCTGTTTTTTTGAAAAGATCAACAAAATTGATAAACCCCATTGGCTAAACTTACAAAAGAAAAACAGGAAAGGGAACAAATAACCTGAATAAGAAATGAGATGGGAGATGTCACAACAGACCCAACTGAGATCAAAAGTATCAAAACAGAACATTATGAAAGACTTGTACTCGAACAGATTTGAAGACCTAGAAGAAATGGATAAATTTCTACATTCATATCAACTACCAAAGTGATCACAAGAAGGCAAACAACTCAATAAACCAATCACAAAGGAAAAGATTGAAAAGTAGTCAGAAAATTACCAACCACGATAGTCTTGTCCCAGATGGCTTTACCAGAGAATTCTACCAAACATTTAGAGAGGAGATACTGTCAATACTACTGAGGCTATTTCACAGCTTAGAAAGGGATAGAAGGGGATGCAATACTCCCAAATTCATTTTATGAAGCCAGCATAACCCTGATACCAAAGCCAGGGAAAGATCCCACAAAAAAAGACAATCACAGACCTATACCAGTCAGGAACCTAGATGAAAAATTCTTCAACAAAATCCTAGCCAATACAATTCAACAACATCTCAAAAAAAAAGAAAAAAAAAAATTCATCATGGCCAAGTTGGATTCATACAAGGCTGATATAGCATCAGGAAAGTACTTTATGTGACAAATAGCACAAAAGATAAGAACACTTGATTTTTTCCACTGATGCAGCAAAGGCTTTTGACAAAGTCCAACATCCACTTGTGTTAAAAGCTCTCAGCAAAATAGGAATAGAGTGAAAATATCTTAATGCAATAAGGGGCATCTATGCAAAGCCAACTGCCTACATCATCCTGAATGCAGAGACACTGAAAGAATTCCCCTTAGAACGGGAACTAGGCAAGGATATCCTCTCTCACTACTTCTATGTATCATTGTACTAGAGGTTCTAGCCAGAGCAATTAGACAAGACAAATAAACAAAGGAAATCCACACTGGAAAAGAAGAAGGAAAAAATCTTCCTATTTGCAGATGATATGATCTCATATTCAGAGAATCCTTAACAGGATCCACAAGTAAACTTCTGGAACTAGTAGAAGAGTTCAGTAAAGTATCAGGGTACAAGATAAACATAAGTAAATCAGTAGGAGTCCTTCATGCCCACCGAGATCATCAAAGAAGAAATTAATAAATCTATACCATTTGCTATAGCCCCCAAGAATACAAAATACCTAGGAATAAATTTAACCAGAGGAACAAGAGGCCTACAAAGAGAACTACAAAACCTTACGGCAAGAAACCAAAAGAGACTTACGTAAGTAAACTACCTTGGATAGGAAGACTTAACATTGTGGAAATGTTCATTTTATGCAAAGCGATCTACATAAGCAATGCAATCTCAGTACAAATTCCAGTGTCACTTTTTAATGAGATGGATAAATAAATCAGCAATTTTGTTTGGAAAGAGAAGAAATCTCAGATAAGCAAAGCTCTGTTGAAGAAGAGCAACAAGTGGGAGGCCTCATACCATTCAACCTTAGAACCTATTACACTTCCACAGTATTCAAAACAGCCTGGGACTGGTACAAAATGCGACATACAGACCAATAGAACAAAGTTGAGACCCAGAGATGCCAACATCCTCTTATAAACAGTTCATAGTCAACAAAGGCCCAAACTGTGGTAATAACAGACTCTTTAGTAAATAGCGTTGGCAAAATTGGATATCCATCTACAAAAAACTAACTCAAAGTGGATGAAAGACCTAAATATCAAACCTAAAACAATAAAGATCATTCAATGATAAATAGGTTTAACAATGGAAGTTTTAATACACAGCTTAGATAGACTTCAAAATCTGACAAACAAGCACGGTAGACAGAAGAGAAAATAGATAAATGGGAACTACTAAGAATCAAAATGCTTTTGCTCATCCAAAGACTTTATCAAAAGACTTAAAAGATCACCTACAGAACGAAAAGTATTTGACAATTACATGTCTTACCAACATCTGATCTCCAAATCTACAAGGTACTGCAAAATATCAACAAGAAAAAGGTAAATAATGCTATTAAGTGATGGAGAAAGGAGATGGACACTTCACCAAAGAGGACATCCTGGAAGCCAAAAAACACATGAGGAAATGTTCACAATCATTACCTATTAGAGAAATCCAAGTCAAAATGATGATGAGATACCATCTCACCCCAACAAGTTCTCCAGAATCCAAAATACACAAAATAACAAATGCTGGAATGGCTGTGAAGAGATGGGAACCCTCCTATACTGCTGGTGGGATTACAAAAAGGTACAACCTCTTTGGAAAGCAATCTAGCACATCCTCAAAAAGCTGGAAATAGATATACCATTTGACCCAGTAATCCCACTGCTTGGAATATATCCTACAGAATCCAGGCAATTTACACCAACTGATACGGGCACACAAATGTTTGTTGCAAAATGGTCCACAATAGCTGACGGATGGAATCAACTCAGATGCCCGTCAACAGATGAATGGATAAACAAAGTATGCTATGTATATTCAATGGAACTCTATGCAATGATACAGAACAATAGTAATTTTAGGAAGCATCTCATAACCTGGTTTCAAATGGTAGACATTATGCTGAGTGAAATCAGTCAGTGTCAAAAGGACAGTATTTTGAGATCCCTACTATAAGGACTTAAAAATAGACTTACATACAGAAGAAAAGAGTCTTGGACAGCTGCAGTAGTAGGGAGAGAGGGAGAGGGTTGATCATAGATGAGATAGTTGATAGAAATTTGGTTGGATGAAAGCAGTGACAGCACACAGTAGAAAGTAGATCAACTTAATGGACTTCTCCATAAACTGAAAGCTCTTCTAATCTCAACCCAGTATTACAAGGATAGAGTAGTAGAAACAGGAGTCTAGGGACCATGCTTTCTGTGGACAACAGAGGCCAGTTTGCATTAACTAGTCTATTGCCAAGAAATTCTTCACCTCATATTAGTGAGTGGCATCTGGTTTCTTAAAGGCTAGCATGCTGCTACCTGAGGTACACCAAATAGTCCCAACTCATTCACAATAGATGATCACCAAGAACAACAAACATACAAGGAATAAAGAGCCCATGTGAATGGGAGATTGTATCAATGTGTGATCAGAAGAATCAGACGGTAACTGGCTGCCACCAAAGACAGCTATGATGGGGCACACAGTGTTGAGTCCTGTGGCAACATGAGAAAAAGAGGGGTGCAGCTCAAGAACTCTACTAAAAGACCAGAGTTTATGGCCCAATGGCTTGGAGGTTCCCCTGGAAGCATGGCTCCTAGACCTGCTGCTGGACAAGAATGGACCGGACTCAGGGACACAGTGTGACTATACAGTGTGTGTACTTTATGGTTTTATGTGTTTATAGGATGCTGTCCTACTGATCTCTTTCCAGATGGGAGAGAAGAGGGTGGATAAGAACCTGAGATGATACTAGAAGTATAGAATGAAAGGAGGAGTATCCTGTCACTGGGCAAGGAGAACAGAGGGAGCTACAGACAGGTGATCCCGCAAAACTGATTTGGATTTTACACTTTCACTTAGTCATAATAATAATAATAATAAAAGATACGTAAACTCATATGTAAAAAAATATCATTTGAGACTCCCTGTAGAACAGCTTGCATTGTTGTCAATTCTGTGGTGGTATCATACCTCCTAACAAACCTTCTTCTTTCTAACTTGTACTGTGTGTTGTTGGCTCAACAGCCCCAAGGCATAAACCCAAATTGGGTAACAACTGTGTGGACAGAGAATGTGTTGAGATGGAGACAGGATTAATAACATTAATTTAAAGTAGACAGACTTGGAGGTACTCCCAAAAGAGTGGGAGGACAGAAGCAAAAGAGCATTACTTGGGCGTAAGTAATGTGGTAACAGCTTTAGTGTACCCATACATACTGTGCTGTGATGCCACTGTTAGGGCAACCTCTAATCACCTGTATTAATTGGGGGAGGTGTCACAGAAGAAGACACATAATGCAAATGTGCAGAAGTGTATGATATAAAGAGGAGGTGGTAGGTTCCAAATATGTTTGTTGAAAACTGCTCGGAAAGAGTTGCTGTGTTTAATATTTTTAAAAATTCAAAAATATATATAAAAAAAAGGGAAGATGCTGAATAGTGGTATGAATTGCATTGTGTCCTCCCAAAATGTGTATCAGTTTTCCTAGGCCATGATTCCCAGTGTTGTGTGGTTGTTCACTGTGCTGTGATGTGATGTGGTTATTCTATGTGTTTTAAATTCTAAACTCTGTGATGTTAATGAGGCAGGACTAGAGACAGGTACGTTAATGAGGCAAATTCAATCTGTAGGATTAGGTTGTATCTTGACTCAATCTCTTTTGATACAAAAGATACATGGTAGGAGAGGGGAGGGGCATCTCCTACCACCAAGCAAGAAGAACCAGGAACACAGCAGGCCCTTTGCAACTGAGGTCCCTGCACTCAGAATTTCCTAGACTAGAGAAGATTAATAACAAAGACCTTCCAAGAGAACAAACAGAGAAAGAAAGCATTCCCTAGGAGCTTATGCCTTGAATTCAGGCTTCTAGCCTCTTAGACCTTAAGAATAAATTTCTGTTTGTCTGTTAAAGCCATCCACTTGTGGTGTTTCTGTTACAGCAGCACTAAGATAAAGAAGAAGGTGATGATAAATGATTGAAGACTGACCTGCTGGCACACAAGAAAGATCAGGGAGGGAACATAGGGTATGGAAAGAAAGGTTGTAAATTATGTAAAGAGGAAAGAAACAAATTTGAGATATATTATGAAGTAGATTATAAACATCTCTTAGTGATAAATATTTTATAGGAAAAAGGGATATGCATTTAGTTCAAATAGAGTTGTACTTATTGGAAGTACTCTTAACAACAATGGGGAGACTGGGTAGGAGAGCCTGTTAAGTTAGTTTTGAGCAGGGTGAAAGTAAACAATGTCCAAGTTCAGGCTAGGGAAATAATGTTGAACTGTTCACTACTCCTGACAGCGCTCGGCCATACCCTTAAAGAGCTGTCAGCTGTACCAGCTTTTAAAACGCAAACACCTCTTCCTTACATCCAACTCCTTTCTTTTTCTTCTAACTTTACATATTAAGCCTTGCCAGTGTCCAGAACTAGAGGGAAATTCCTTTTTCACATTGAGTTTACTTTCTAAAGCCCCTAAGATAAGGATGCATTCAAAAAGTAAAACGCATTCACTAACGCTGTGGGTAAACAGTTGTTCTGTGTGAGGTTAGAGCTTCCAAACACTAGCCCTGTAGAACATAAGTGCATGTCTGCAATCTAAATGAATACAAGTGCCAAGGAATTTTATGAACTGTTAAATTCAACTCATAAACCTTCACAAAAACAGCCATGGCGATTTGTCCAAAAAGTTTAGGACTTAATGTGCTCTCTGTAACCTTTAGAGTCCATAAAAGGAATTGTAGACATTGGCTTCTGATTCTTGAAACTTGCATTCAGGGAAGCAGTGGTATGTGTAAAGGGAAATTATAAGCATAAAGTGAAATCAGAAGAGAAAGTAAAATTAAAGTTTATTTTCATGTAGTTTCTTGCTTGGTCATTTCCAGGTTTTTTGTTTTCTTTTGATTATAAATTTATTTTTACATTTGTTTGTGGGAAGGTTACTATATTGGGAAATAGTTCAAAATAAGGTACCTTTTTTAATTTTTGGAAGTACTCAGACAAAACTGAAAACCAAAAAAAATAATCTGTCACATACATTCATTTTTAGTTGTGTGCTAAAACTGAACTGATTTTGCATTTGATAACAATAAAAGTAATGTTAACATAATAAAATAAAAATACTGTGAAAAACTATAAAGTATTCTGTATTTGTGGATTATTACAATCAGCACATGTAGGAAGAACTTGATAAAAATTCACTGAATTTGGAATAATGTTTTATTTAAGTATCATAAAATCTTGCAAATGACTGTGACATAGTTAAAATAATTATTATTAAAGTTGTCATTTTTTCAGACAAGGAAACCAAGGCATGAATGATTAACTATCTTGCTCAAAGTTAACTAGATATAATTTGTAAAAGAAAAGCCTGTAGTTATTCCTACTCTCATTCCTAAACAATGGCTTAGAAAGTCTACGTAAATCAACCTGAGAGGAAGTGAGGCCTTTTCAGCATGCTGGTTGTTGCTATCAGCTGCGACTACCACCTTCAGCTTTTGGTCCTCTTCTGCAACTTCTTGGAGAGCTGGTGGCACAGTGGTTTAGTGCTCACAGCTAAGCATAATGCCTCCATCCACCAGCCAGTTCTTGGAAACTACTGGTCAATTCCATTTTGTTTTATAGGATTGCTATGAATCGGAATTGTCCAGATGGCAATGGGATTTTTCTGTGTGTGCTTCTTCTTATGCCTCTCAATTGTGATTCCAGTGATACCTGAGACATACCATCCTATATGCCTGCAAAAGGATCCCCAATAATACAAGGTGTAAGCACTTGGCTGTTAACCTAACGGTGCATGGCTCAAACCCACCAATGGCTCTGCTAGAGGAGAGACCTGGTTATCTGCTCCCATAAAAGTTGTAGCATAGGAAACCCTACAACATAGTTCTACCTTGTCCTATAGTGTTGCTATGCCTCAAAATCAACTGTCATACAACATCAACATATGCCTACAGTGATCATAATGTTTGCTCCTCCCACATCATTTCACCATGGATGGTTAGGCTACCATAACCGGAAAACTCTCACCTGCTTTATGAGTAGTTTCAGATAGCTAAGGGTCCAATAAGACATAAAGTGAAAGCTGGGAAGCAAGTTTTCTGTGTTCCTGAAAATAGCAACACAAGAAAGATGTGGCTACTCTCTTCTAGGATTTGAAAAACATTTTATAAGTAAGGCTAGCCTAAGGAGACTAACATCATAGTCTATTCTATTAATGAAACTTCTGGTTAGGTGGTGTCTTAGTCATCTAGTGTTGCTATAACAGAATTGCCACAAGTGAATGTTTTTTAGAAAGAAATGTATTTAGTCAGAGCTCAATAGGCTACAAGTCCAAGTTTAGAGCATCAGCTCTAGGGGAAGGATTTCTCTGTTGACTCTGGAGTAAAGCGCTTGTCATTAATCTTTCCCTGGACTAGGAGCTTCTGAGGCACAGAGATCCCAAGTTCAGAGAACTTGCTCTCCTCCCAGCACTGCTTCTTGGTGGCATGAGGGCCCCCAAATCTCTCAGCTAGCTTCTTTCTTTCATATCACAAGAGATTTGCCTCAAGATACAGTACAATCTTATATCCTGAGTCCTGTACTACCAACACAACTGAGTCCAATCCTTCCTGATTAACATGAAAGGAACAGGATTTACAGCATATGAAACATTGCACAATGCCAGAAATCACAACCGAGCCACATGGCTACACATGTTTTTAGGAGGAGACAATTTAATTCATGACAGGTGGTGTTACTTTTGTATTGTCCAAGTCAGTCAAAATGCACTTTATTCATAGGCAGAATTGTCCAGGAACGCCAAATGAGGCCTACTTGACTTTTGTCATTCTGTTATTTGCCTATATAATCACAAAGATCAGGAGGAAGTTGGAAAAGTTCAGGAAATCATCTGGCTAGTTGGAAATGTGTAAGCTTCAGTTTTCATCTAGATGTATGATGCCACCTAGATTTAACAGGCAAAGAATGTATTCCAGATGCCTAACAGGTGGATTTTATTTCTTTCTGAATGACGGAAAATACAGAATTAAACTAAATTTAGTCTCATCCTATATTTTGAAACTACAACTGTCTCCTTTTTTACTGTAATTTAGAAAACAATTTCTACACAAGAGTTAAAAAGAATAAGAAAATTACTGTCAAAAAGCACCAAAAAAAAAATGGGAATTTTGAGAAACTTGGTAAAAACTAGTTTTATTACTGTTCAGATGTTAAAACCATCAGGGATATTTCTCCTGTTTAGGAGTGTGACATAATTTCTCTTTTGGCAGATGTTTCACTTGGTTTTTGTTCCAATCATGTCAAAGCTTGATTTAACTAAAATCTGTTGCAGTGTGTGACTGGCAGTCAAATAGCAATTTCCTAGCAATGGGGCTATATATTTGCACTATTACAACCATCCCTTTCATTGCTTTCTTAGCATGTGGTTCCCCATCCATGAGAGACTGCTTCACGAGCAGAACATGAACAACAGAGGCACAAGGCAAACCTAGTAGGAATAGTCTAGAAAATTACGTAAGTGTGAAGATGTTCAGATAATAATCTACAAAGATGGTAGATACAAATAAACCTGTGGTGAATGAGTGCATTCTGATTCATAACAACCCTATAAGGTTTCCGAGGAGCAGCTGTGGGCTTTCCAAGAAGTATCTTGTGGTTAACAGCCATGCCCTTAACCAGGTCTCCTTCATTACAAAGGAGACACAAGTAAACAGCTTAAAGACAAAAGAAAAAGGTAAACCCAGGGAAAGAAATTGTGTTGAAGAATGCATGAGCTTTAGAGTTTGTATCTAAACAGATCTAGATAGAAAGCCTCAGTTCTCTTATCATTAAAATTAAGGAAATAACATCTATCTCAGAAATGAGTGGTGTAAAGGGTAACTCCTTAGCAGATTGCTTTTCATTTGTAGATATAAGTTATTACTATGGTTACTATTATTTGGAAAGTCTTCAAATGTAGATGAAAGCACAATCTTGTACTCAAGAATCTCAGAAAAGATAAAGATTTGCGTCAAGTTTTGACTTCACAGCCTAAAAAGTTGTTTGCTCTCTCTCTCTCAGCTCCCAACAAACTGGAGAAAATGAGTGCCTAGGTGGTGCAAAATATTAAGCACAGACTACCAGATGAAAGGCTAGTGTTTCAAATCCATCCAGAGATGTCTCAGAAGACAGGTCTGATGATCTGCTTCTGAAAAGTCACAGCCTTGAAGACCCTATGGAGCAGTTGTAGTCTGCACATGTGAGTCAGAATGGACTTGATGACAACTAACAACAACAGTAAAGGTTTAATGCCAATTTTTATTTTACCAAGTGAGAAGAGACACATATACTTTATTTCTCTCACTTGATAATAGCAAGTATTGTTATTAGCAATACAAATGAGGTCAAAATGAGTTAGCTTCCCGGTCTAGTTCCTGCTAGCTCCCCTTTAATTTCACTCATTACATGTATCAATTTTTAGTCTCAAAGCAGTGACTGTGATAAAAGGGGACATAAAATACAAAAACTGCTCAAATGTATGCATTAAGGACAATAAAAACAATAATATCTTGGAAATATGCTCAAGTATATGATTACGGTATGCAATAAGTATGTACTCACTGGGACAGTATTAAACAAGGTGATGATCACAGAGGAGCAAAGTTATTCAGGAACAACACCTAGGAGCAGGTCCATAATGAGTCAGATACTAAGTACAGAGGAGAAGAGACACTAATATTTACTCAGTAAGCATGCCATTCATTTTAAAGATCCTTTTACTTAATCTCACAGCAATCCTGGGAGGCACTGCTACTATCTCCATTGCACATGGAGCAATTGTTACAGTCAGTCATAAGCCAAGAAATGGCAGAGTTGAGATTGTTTTCACTGAAACCCATGGGTTTACCTCTCCCACACAACTAGGAGTATTCCTCATAGAGGAAGCAGTTGATGGTGGTAGGTGTGGAAAGTTTTTGAACAAAGAGTGAAATGAACACATTTTATGAGAAATATAATTAAGAGACTGCTCAGGAGTTGGTCTGAGTTCATCCAGCTGGGATTATGATGAATTCAATAATGAAAAATTAGTTTGAAATCAGGAAGAGATGAAGATAATATGTATAAATCCACACTAAATAGATAATGATCTGTATAAAGTATATTTTAGTGACTATATTTTTTTCTGATAATAGCTACTAATTTTACTAGTAAAGTATCACAAACCAGAAAAACCAAACCCAGTGCCATCAAGTTGATCCTGACCCATAGTAACCCTATAGGACAGAGTAGAACTGCTCCATAGGGTTTCCAAGGAATGCCTGCAGGATTCAAACTGCTGACCTTTTGGTTAGCAGCTCTAGCACTTAACCTCTGTGCCACCAGGGTTTCTGTAAAGTGTCATATTCAATGGAAATCAATGGGTAAAATTCTGACAGTTTTAACAAGACTTGGTCTTATTGAGTTTTGTTCTAATAACCTGTAGTACAAGAGAGAATTCAATAGATGGCATTCCATTGTCTATCATTATCTGTGTATTTCAGGAAAGACAGTATTTTCAGTGACAAATACAGGGCTTCTTTTCATTACCATGACATAAAGCTTCTATTCCATCAGCCGAGCCAAGTGCCGTCGAGTCGGATCTGAGTGGCATGTTATTTATATGTTAAAGAAAAAAATAGAGAGGTAAATGTTATTTGCAATAGTTTCTGTAACAAGATGCAATCATTTGCAGTTAATGGGAACTGTTAGCTCAGTAACTTACAAAACTTCTGCTTATACTTTGTCTCTTATCTTTTCTGAGGTACCCAGAGAAAAGGGTAGAAAACAGAAACTCTGTAGAGAGTATTCTGTTAAGGCCTATTATTTTCAACTTTATTGAGCTGGTCAAAAAGGAAATTGAAATTTTAGGATGTCATGGCACAACATTATATTACATTACATGTTCATTTTCATCTTTATAGTTATTCAGAGTTTAAGAATCAAAATGTGTATGTGAAGCTTGTATCATAAAACAAATGGGTAAAAATCACAACACCTTCCAATAATTTTGACTTATTTGTGGTCCTTTCAAACATTATAAAAACTTTTAAGTGCCTCTAAGGTACAGATTTTAGCACAACATGCAGATTGTGCCTAATCATCAAATGGGAGCTTTGTTGGGTCTGGGCAAGTTTATTTTAATTGATTTTAATAAGTTATATGAACTTACAGTTACATAAAACACTGAATTGGGGGGTGGGGGGGCAGAGTCATGATGGCAGACTAGACTCATGTCTGCTTAATTTCCTCTGAAAACTAAGGCCTAGATTGATAATTAAATGAAGCTTTCTGGACACCCAGTGAACCCTGGGATACTTCATAGGGCTGTCAGTCTGGACTACTTGCCACTGAACAGGAAACTTCTTCTCTTTCTCTGACTTCTACTCTGGCTGAATCGGCCAGCTACCACAGACTGAAGGTAACTGGTGCTTTTAACTTTTGTTCTTTCTGTTGGCCAGCAGGCAGGGTATGACCTTAACCAGCAGATATGCAGACCAACAGTGTTAAAGTGATCAGCCAGTGGAATAGCCACTTACAGCCCCTCCACCCTCACTTTTCGGACTTTCATCATAGATTCCACTGTTTCATGGTGGTGGGACAGCCTGACAGGGACACCAACTTGTTTAAGTGGGAGACGGAAATACCAAACTGGATGCCTCAGCAGGGCTAATTCCCAGGCTGGGAAGCAGTCCCAGTCTGGGGAGTGCTTTCCCAGAAGAAAAGATATGTTTAGCACAGTGTAGTCTTGTGGGAGGGGCCTGGAAGGCGATGATAGCAGACCAGGAGACTGTCTTATTTTGAACTATATTACAGCATCTGGGAACAGCTGGTGACATCCCTCCACTGTCAACCAGAAGAAGGCGCTTACCATACCTGATGGCCTGACTGATTTTGGAAGCAGTCAGATAGCTTTTATCTTTTAAAATAAGACTGCCTAGAAAAATAACTGCAGTGCAGCCAGATGGCACTCCTCCAGCCTTTACTGATCCATATCATAGGATTGGCTGATCTCCCCCCAGTGACTCCACAGGTAGGGCCCTGTCATTGCCAGCTAGGAGGCAGAGCCTGCTACCCCAGAGATTCCACTGGGCCCAGGCACTGGAGTACATAGAGGTGGCTGGTGATCAGCTTCCTTTTCAAAACTGTGCCTCAGCTCCTATTAAGGCAATGCCAGAGAAACTAAACAGCCTCTAGATGCCCCACAAGCAATAAATCAAAACCAACCACTTAAAAAAAAATCCACCATGGCTCCAGAAAGCTCCCCAAATAAAGACCCAATGAACTCCAGATGAAGAAGCCTTTCTGAAACTATTGGAGGTCGAGTACAAAAGAATTATACATGGAGCCCTACTAAACGTTATATAAAATGCAGTGGAGTAAAATGAAAAATAAAGCAAGCTGTTTGAACTGATGAAACACCAGCATTCTGAAATCTGACAGATCAAAAAAAAAAAAAAAAAAAATTACAGAATTAAAATTCAAAGCCAAAAGAGCAAAATTGAACAACTGAAAATTAGACTTACTGACTTTGAACATAGAGCTACTGACACCGATGTTTAAGAGGAAAAATTAGGGAAAAGAAACAAGAAAAAATGAAGAGCATTAAAAAACATGGGGTACTCTATCAAGAGGAATAATCTACAATTAATTGGAGTCCCTGAAGAGGGAGTGATACTTGAAAACACAGAATATTGTTGAGTTGCTGAGAGAAAATTTCACTGAAATTCTGAAATAACAGAACATAGATATCCAAGATGTGCATTGCATGCCACAAAACCCAGACCCTAAAGGAAAGACACCAAGGTATATTATACTCAAGCTCAACAAAATGAATCATAAGTAGAAACTCTTAAAGGCAGCAAGACTGAAAGCAAAGCTAACATTCAGAGGGAAGCCCTGTAGGCTTTCGTCTGACTTCTTGGCAGAAAAGATGTTGGCATGGGGGCAGTGGGATGACACATTCAAAGTTTTGAAGGGGAAAAGCTTACATTCACAGATACACAGAAACTTAGGGACTTTGTAAAAACTAAATCAAAGCTACAAGAAATACTGAAAGAAACTCTTTGCTTAGAAAAACAAAAACATTAATTATATATTTAAGGAGACAATGCAGGACACAACATCCAGAAACCTACTAACTTAGGGAAAACACACAACACAGTCAAAGCTATAGTATTAAAAGAAGGTATACAGTGATTATATCATGAAATCTGTGATATCATCATATTAAAAAACTCCAGTAGTTTATCCCTACACTAAAAATGAGATAGACCACTCAACACAAATAGTGGGAGATTTCAGTGGTCCACTTTCAATATTGAAAATATCTTCTAAAGAAAAAGGTCAGTAAAGACACAGATCTTATTGCCACTATGAACCAATTAGACCTCATCAACATACACAGAACTTTTTATCAACAGATAACAACACTTTCTTCTCCAGTGCACATGGAACATTTTCCAGAATAGATAATGTGTGAAGACATAAAACAAATCTCAACAAAATCCAAACCACTGAATTATTTCAAAGCATCTTCTCAGATCATAAAGCCATAAAAGTCAAAATCAGTGGCAGAAAAAAAAAAGAAATTGGAACTCATGGAAATTGAACAACACGTTACTCAAAAAGCCATGGGTTATAGAATAAATAGAGGATGAAATAAAGAAATGTATGAATTCCAGTGAGAATGAAAACACTTCCTACTAGAACTTATGGGATACAGCAAAAACAGTGCTCAAGAGTCAATTTATCTCTATCAATGCGCACATCCAGAAGGAAGGACTCAAACCAAAGAATTAACTCTACAGCTTGAACAAGTAGAAATAGAGCTAGAGAGGAACACTTTAGGCACAAGATAAAACAGATTATAATGGTTAGAGCAGAACTAAATGAATTAGAGAATAGAAGAACAACTGAAGATTGATAAAACAAAAATCTGGTTTTTCGAAAAGATTAACAAAATTGACAAACCATTGGCTAAACTTATGAAAGAAAAACAGAAAAGGATACAAATAACCCAAATAAGAAATGAGATGAGGGATGTCACAACAGATCACTGGAAATCAAAAGTATCCTCACAGAATACTACAAAAAGCTGTACCCTAATAGATTTGAAAACCTAGAGGAAATGGACAAATTCTTAGATTCATATCACCTACCAAAATTATCACAAGGAGAAGCAGAACAACTTAATAAGCCCATCACAAAGGAGGAGATTGAATAAGTCATTAAAAAAACTATGAACCAAAGAAAATCGGGGCCCAGATGGCTTCACTGCAGAATTCTACCATATGTTTAGACAAGAGTTTACTCCAGTACTGCTGAGACTATTTCACAGCATAGGAAAGGATGGAATATTCCCAAATTTCCTCCTATGAAGCCCAATTAAATGTTGGGCAAAGGAGATGGACAGACACTTCTCTAAAGAGGATAGTCAAAAGACACAGGACGAAATTCTCATGATCATTAACTATTAAAGAAATCCAAATCAAAACAACTATGAGAAACCATCTCACCCCATCAAGGTTGGCCATGATCCAAAAAACACAAAACAACAAATGCTAGAGAGGCTGTGGAGAGATGTGAACTCTCCTACACTGCTGGTGGGATTTCAAAATGGTACAACCTCTTTGGAAAGCAATCTGGTGCTTCCTTAAAAAGCTGGAAATAGATATACCATTTGATCTAGTAGTCCTACTATTTGGAATATATTCTGTAGAATCAAAGGCAGTCACACAAACAGATACATGCATACGAATATCTATTGCAGCACAGTCCACAATAGCAAAAAGTTGGAATCAACCCAGATGGCCAACAACAGATGAATGGATAAACAAACTATGGTATATATACTCAATGGATCACTGTGCAATGATAAAGAACAATGGTAATTTTAAGAAGCATCTCATAACCTGCTTTCAACTGGGAGACATTATGCTGAGTGTAAGTAGTCAGCGACAAAAGGGCAAATATTGTATGAGATCTCTACTATAAGGACTGAAAAACAGACTCATGCATAGAAGGAAAGACTCTTTGATGGCTGCAAGGGACAAGATGGAGGAGATGGAGGGCTGGTTATCGATTAGGTAGTTGATAGAAACTTGGTTACGTGAAACCAGTGACTGCACATATTACAAAGAAGATCAATGTAACTGGACTTCTACATAGCCTGAAAACTCTTCCAATTTTAACTCAACATGGCAAGGATAGAGTAGTACGGGCGGGGGTGTGGGGACCAGGCTGTCAGGGGACATCATGGCCAATTGGTATAACTAGCCTGCTGCTAAGACAGTCTTCTGCACCCCATATTGGTGAATGGCATCTTGGGTCTTGAAAGCTAGCAAGCTGCTATCTAAGGTGCACCAAACCATCCCAACTCAGCTGGAACAGATGATCACCAAGGACAACAATGACACAAGGGAAAAAGAACCCAGAGACAAGAAAACCCACATGAATGGGTGACTATATCAACACGTGATCCAAAGAACCAGATGGTGCCCAGCCACCAATGACAGGAACCCCAGTGGTAACACTAAAATAAAAGGGGGTTTACCCTAAGAACTCCACCAAAAGACCACAACTGATGATCTGAAGGCCTAGGAGTTTCCTTGGGAGCATGGCCCGTAGACTTGATGCCTGTGATCATAGATCATTAGTGAGGTTAGCTCTTCGGATAGGAATGGATTGGACTTGGGGACACAGAGTGATCACATCATGTTTACACTTTGTGGTTCTATGCATCTATAGGATGTTGTACTATTGGCCTCTTACTAGAAGGTAGTGAAGAGGGTGGAGAGGGGTGACAGGAGATTGTTAAGAAGATATGACATGTATGGAACGGAAAGGAGGAGTGTGCTGTCACCAGGAAGGAGAGCAGAAGGACCTGCACATAGGCAGGCATTCAAGTTTGAATTGTATTGTAAACTTTCACTCAATAAGAAAAAAAAAAAAAAAAAAAAAAAAAACACTGAATAGATATCTGTTTCTTTTTTAAATCAAATTTTTCTAATTTATTGTTATACAACAAAAACTCATATTAAAAACAAAATAAATATAGATGGTGTTAATGCTAACTGGGGAAATCCTAAGACAGTAAAACCTGTGCAGGTAATGTGTTAAATGATTGTTTAACTTAACTACCAATGACCATGTAGACATCTCAAGACCAAGGTTTTATTCTTTTATATGTAATGTTGCCAGGAATCAAAACTTACTTACAACAACTAACAATGTGTTATCAACATTTTTGTCTTACTGAAATAAAAGGCAGCTTTTCCACCCTGGTAGTCAGAATCCATTCTCCTGGAGAGAGTGGCAGAGAAAGCTGTTGCAAGTTCAGATGCATCTCTTCAGCCCAATTGGTCGTTTAGCTTTCTAGAGTCTGATTACTTCATGGGAAGCTGAGAACTGTCTCAGAAGCCCTACAGTTTTGTTCACTTTTGTCTGGAGTTTTTGTGCCGGGAATACTACTCCTCACCCTAAAAAGAAGGTGTCCATGCCCTCATTTCAGGAACCTGTAAGTGTGTTAGCTAATATGTATGGTGCTAGTTGCCTTCAAGTTTGCTCCACTGACAAATATTACTTTAATGAAATAAAATGTTACACTGCCTTGCACCATCGTCTTAATTAGTGTGTCAGTCCATTGTTGCAGTTATTGTGTACTAATGGATGGTGGCAGGTGTTACTTCTCATTTTGAGTTGTGCCACATCAACAAATGAAGGTGCTAAATGCTTCATCCCATATAAGTCATTAAGGTCAATTCTAGTTTGAGAAGGCAACTTGGCCCCAGCTGTATTTTAAGTATCTTCCAATCTAGAAAGTTTATCTTCTGCTATATAGCGAACAGTGTCCTTTTGTGATATGTACAAATTCAGAAGCAGATCATCAGAATTTGATTCCTCATCTGTCTTAGTTTGGAAGTTCTACTGAAACTTGTTCACCATGGATGACCTGCTGGTGTTTGAAATACTGGGTTCACAGTTTCCAGTGCCCTAACAACATAGTAGCCACAGCACAACAAACCAGCAGACACGGTGTAGATTAGTTATATAGTAAAGTGTAGTTAAGGTTACAGGTGGAATGAAAAGTCACTGATTAGTTGTCCTTAAAGTAGGGAGATTATCCTGGATTGTCTGGGTGAGCCAGTGTGAATGCCAGAAAGAAAGAGAAAGAACCAGACAGCAAGCAGTGTAAAACTCTGTCCAAAGCTGTTTGTTTCAAAGATGGAAAAAAGCATTCTTAAGCCAAGGAATGCTGCAGGTCTCTAGAAACTGGAAAAGATAGTGAAAACAATTCTCCTTTAGTGTCTAGAAAGCTGCAACATATTGATTTTAGCCCACAAGTCTTGTGTCAGAATTTTGGCTACAGAAATATAAGGTAATAACTTTGAATTGTTTAAGACACTAAGTTTGTGTGACTATATTGCAGTAAAAATAGAAAATTAATTCATATTTTTTTACCTGAAGTAGAAGACTGCATAATAAAGATTTACATAACAAAGACTTACAATGGAAGTAGCTTTGGAGTTTATCAGTGAGCAGAAATGAAAGCATGTTATGTAATATGATAGAAAAAAATATAGTTTAATCTGAACAGATTGTAAAAATATGGCTGCTAAAGACCGTTGAAATAGGTTCAGAAGAAAGTGAAGAACATATTCTTGGAAACAGGAGAAAAGTGAACCCTAGTGATATAGTAACATAAAGGTTAGCAGAATTGTGGAAAATATAATATCATTTGAAGCAAAAAAACTTTTAACAGATTGCAATACTCATTCATGACAAAAACTTTTACCAATCTTCAAACAGAAAGGAACTCTAAACTCTACAAAAACCACCTACAAAAATACTTATAATGAACAGAATTCTTAATGGTCAAAAGAAAGACTGAAGGATTTTCCTCTAAGATAAGGAACAAGGCAAATATCTCCATCTTAATAAGTGTTATCCAACAAATTTACTGAAGTTTCAGTCAGTGCAAGAAGGCAAGAAAAATAAACAAAAGATATGTATAACAGAAATGTAGTCATAAAAATGTTTCTTTTTTGCAAATCTGCATGATTTTCTGTATAGACTGATTTTCTATATAGGAAATAACAAGAAACTTACAACAAAAACATTTTAGGAGTAATAACTGAGTTCACTAAGATCACAAGATACAAGGTCAACATGCAAGAATCATTTATATTTCTTTTGCTCATAATGAGCATGTAGAACAAAACTGAAAACACAATACTATTTACCATCATTTCCAAAAAGCCACAAAATATTTAGGTATACAGTTAAGAAAACGTGTATTGAATCTGTAGGTTGAACATTACTAAATGCTAAATAGAGAAATTAACAAAAGTTAAAATAAATGAAGATATAGCTTGTTTGTAGGCTGGAAGAATCAACATAGTAATGATGCCAATATCCCCCAAGTTGATCTGTAGGCTTTAAACAATTCTATAACAATCCCAGTAAGACTTCTGTAGGCATAGACAACTATATTCTAAAATTTATATGGAAAGATGAAAACAAAATGGAATGATTCAAAAAACTGAACAAACAAAATTAAGGTGGAAGAGTCACTCTACTTTATATTAAGACCTGTTTTATAGCCACAATAATCAAAACAGTATTGGCAGAAAGATTGACACATAAGTCACACAGGACAAATAACTTCATTTTTACACAAATAACGTTCACTTTCTAAGTTTGTTGGCCAGCTGCTCCCTCCTCGCTTGAGGTAGTTTTGTAAGCACACTGTGCTTATATTTCATTTTTACAGAAACAAGCTAAAAAAGAATTGGTATAGCAGCTTTTACAGAAATACCTCATGGAGGCAAGGAGTGGTTGGTAAATAAACTTAGAAGGCGAGTGCAATTTGTGTAAAGTATGATAGATACACACAAGTATTTTAACTAATTTTTTGAGAAAAATACAAATTAAATTCAGTGGGAGTGAGAAACTTTCAGTATGGTGCTGGAGAAATTGAAAATCCATAGGCCAAAAGGGAATTATAACCAAATCCTCACACCTTATGTAAAAAGTTACAACAAAATAAATGGGTTACAGACTTAAATGTAAAACATTATTTTATAGTATTATAAAATAGGACAATGTTTTTGGAATCTAGGGCTAAGGAAATTTTACACCAAAAACATGGTCCGTTAAATGAATAATTAATAAATTGGACCTCATCAAAATTAGAAACCTCTTCTGAAAAACTCATGTGAAAAGAATGAAAAGATTAGTTACCTCCTGGGAAAATATATTCATTTATCACATATCCTACGAAGGAATAGTGTCTAGAATACATAAAATCTTTCAAAATCCAACTAAAACCAAAAACACCAAACCCATTGCCATCAAGTTGGTTCCAACTCACAGTGACCCTGACCTCCTGGTGGATTTTAACTGCCAACCTTTTGGTTAGCAGACACAGCACTTAACCCACTATACCACCAGGGATTCCCTCAAAACTCAAGTGTAAAAAAAATAATAGAATGAATCTTAAAACAGGCAAAGAACATAACAGTTATTTCATCAAAGAGAATATACACTTGAGAATTAAGCATGTAAAAAGATGCTCAACAACAGTAGTCATCAAGGAAAAGCAAATTAAAACCACAATGAAGTAACCACACACTTCAGCTGCAATGAATAAAAACTTGTTAAAGATGTGAAGACACTGTATCACTCATACTTTGCTGGTGGTACGAGGTGGAATCCCCAGGTTCTGATGTTGTGTGAGTCCTGTAGGCCAATAAATGAGCTGGAGGTGACAGAACACAAAAAGTCACCTGTATTTCATTGTATAAGAGGATTGAATCAGTTAGTGTTTACTGCTGCCAAGACTGCTTACCAAGGGCAGGCAGTCCCATTACTTTTAAAGAGGTTTACACGTATAAAGTGATTATTAGTTATGTCAGCAACATTCTTAATCTTACACAGGTTCAGTGGGTTTTCTCTCTGAGAGCAAAACAAAACAAAACCCCACTGCCGCTGAGTGGGTTCTGACTCATAGGACCGTATAGAACTGTGCTACAGGGTTTCCAAGGAGCACCTGGTGGATTTAAACTATCAATCTTTTTAGTTAGCAGCTGTGGTGGTCAGGATTAAGTCAACTTGGCTATTCCATATTTGGCTGCCGTATTAAGTGGCAGGGCGGGGTCTGTGGTGGCTTCCTGTCCCTCATCTCTGAACCTTCCACCACCTACTGCTAATCTGCTCACATAGCCAGCAGCTCCTGCTTGCTTCTGGCATCTGGTTCCTGGACTTGAACTAACAGCCAGCATTTGAGAGTACTGTTCCCTGATCTGCTGATCCTGGGTTTGCCAGCCTCTGCAGCTCCACGTCACTACCAGCTTGGGATCCACCGACCTACACAACCAGTGATCTAGAACTCTGGTCTCTGACCTGCTGACCTTGGGTTCACCAGCTCCTGTGGCTCTGTGAGGCTTATGCCAGGACTTGGGATGCTCAGCTTCTACAACTGTGTGAGCTGTTTCCTATGCACATACATATGTACATCTTTCCTTGTACTTTATATATATAAGTCTTTCCTTGTACATACATGTGTTACTGGTTTTGCTCCTTAGAAAACCCAGCGTAAAACAATTTGGTACCAAGAGTGGGGTGCTGCCCTAACAGATAACTACAACCTGGAAGTGGTTTTGAAACTACAAATGGAAAGAAGATTCAGAAGGAACAAAGAAGGTGCAGATGGTGAGAAACAACAGAAGACTGGTGGCAGCAGCAGTGGCAGTAACAGAACTAGAGGCAGTGCTGGAGCCAACCCATGGAGCAAGAGAGCTAAGTGCCAGTGCATAGAGTTTCTTGTGGAATGAGGGGCCTCCTGGCACTTGAGTCAGTGGAGCTAGCCTTGCTGACCCACAGAGTGAGAGACTTGAGTGCCTTTGTGCAGGACGCTTTCCAGCAAAAGTGAGGTGCCTCTGGGCACTTGAATCAGTGGAGCTACAGAACTTTGAAACACTTGCTCCAGCAGGGCAGATGTGGGTCTAAGGCCCAGGCCATGTGGCTATAGGAAGCAGAAACTAAAGAGACAAACAGCATGAGAAGCTGAGCTGTCTAAGTTTCAAAAGGTATGGCCATAACTTCACGGACTTGAAAGGGTGGAGCCAGCACTTTCTGTATTTTGTCAGAGTGGAATTGCCACTCAGTTGGGGTTAGGATGCACCTAAAGCCAATGGGGCAGAGTTTCTGTCCAAGAGGGCCTTGAAGGCAGAGTTGTAGCACAGGACTGGGGGTCTCCACTCAGAATCCAGAGAATATGGCCAATACCTAGAGTCTAGAGGGCAGAGCCATTGTGTAAAATGTCTCAGAAAATGTAAGAGCATTTTCAAAGCTTTGAGGGCTAATTTAATGAGTCCTGCTGACTTGCCTATTGCCTGTTAATGCCTTCTTTCCCTGCAATTTCTCCCATTTGTAATGGAATATGTAACTTGTGCCTGTTATGCCATTGTACCTTTAAAAGCAGATAGCTTGCATTCTAGGTTTCAAAGATGTAAAGGAATTTTTGAATTTTGGACTTGGATTTCTATCATACAGGATGAATGTGTTACATATTTCAAATATGTGATTTTTGGGGGCCAAAGGGTGGGATGTCATGGATTGAATTGTGTCTGCCAAAAATAAGTGTAGCCATGTGATTCTGATTCCCTGTGTTCTATGATTGTCCTCCATTTTGTGATTTTGCTGTGCTGTATGTTAAAAGATTAGGGTGGGATCATAAATCCCTTTATAACATCACCTCCATGCTCCACTGTAAAGGGAGTTTCCCTGGAGTATGGCTTGCTGCACGCTTAATCCTTTCATCGTAGAAAAGATTAAAGGAAAGAAAAGCAAGCAGAGAATTAGGAACCACACACCATCAAGAAAACAGCACTGAGAGAAGAGTGTATCCTTCAGACCTGAAATTCCTGAGCCAAGATGCTCCCTGGACAAAGACTGATGCAATACTGGACTTTCCTCCAGAGCCAACAAGGGAGAAAGACTTCCCCATCCACTCTGTGGTATTTCTGTTACAGCAGCACTAGCTGACTAAAACAGCAGCTGTAACACTTACCTACTGCAATGTTATATACCAGGTTTCCAAGGGAAACCAAAATAAAAAAGGAAAAAAAAAAAAAAAACCCCTGTCATTTCCAACTCAGGGGGAAAGTGAGATTCAAATGTAAAGTTGATGGTGGGATGGGGAGAGTCCCACAAAGGAGAGAATTTTGAGATACGGTACTATAAGGGGAAAGCCAGGTAAAGAATACAGCACTATAGGGATTCGGTCTCACTGCTAGAGATATAAAATTGCATAGTAACACTGGAAAACAGCTTGGCAACTTCTGGGGAAAACAAACTTACAACTATCATATGATATAGTAACTGTACTTCTTAGTATTTATTCCAAAGAAATGAAAATATATGTAAACAAAACTGTATAGATAAATGTCCATTGTATCTTTCTTTTAATCATGGTAAATATATCTATATAAATATATATAGCTATATATACTTACAAACACATAGAAGTATACATACATGTATGTACTTACAAATACGTACATGTAAAGAACATTTGTCATTTCAACATTCTTCACACTACATGTACAATTCAGTGACATTAATTGCATTTATCACATTGCACAACACCATTATTCTTTTCCAAATTGTTTCATTATCCTTAATAGACTCTGAGTGTATACCCATAGCATCTTGATTTGTAATAGCCACAACTGGAAACATTTAATATGTGCATCAATTGACGATTATTTAAGCAAGTCATGGTACGCACATTTTATATTTATACTTTGGAGATGTTATCAGGAGGAAACAGTCCTGGGAAGCAGAGGTCAGCAAAAAATAGGGACATCTTCAGCTAAACGGATTAACACAGTGGCTGCAATGATGTGCTCAAGCATAACAGCGGCTGTGAGGATGGTACAGGACTTGGCACTATTTTCTATTGTGTGTAGAGTCATTATGAACTGGAACCCACTCAAGGGCACATAAAAACAACATTCAGTAGTCAAAGAAATAAATGATACACACAATGATTCAAATAAATTATTTTGGATGAAAAATTACAGACTGAAGATTATTTCCAGGACCTTTTAGGTAACTTACTGATATTAATTGAGTTAATAGCTATTTGTCATAGTTCAATTTTATGTACTTTTTGCTTTTCAAGCAACAAGAGAATATAGGGGTGTGTGTGTGTGTGTGTGTGTGTATGTGTGTCTTAAAATGAGTTGATTTTTTTTGTCACTTAAAGAGGTACAATATGAAGGTTTATTGAAAAACATTTATTTGTTATGGTCAAAAGTTTTGTTTGACAAATGTTTAATGCCTTAACTAATGAGATTTTTAGAGCCACATGACTTGGAAAAGAAGGAGAGAAAGCTAAGTTTTTTATTATCATAAGTTTAAGATCTTTAATTAAATAACTTTGGTATTGTTTCTGGCTAACCTGTAGTGAACTGCTCCTCCAACAACTCTGAAACTTTATGGAAAGCTGTGATAGAAACCCTCATGACAAAGTGGTTAAGTGCTACATCTGCTAATCAGAAGATCAGTAGCTTACATTCACCAGGTGCTCCTTGGAAACTCTATGGAGCAGTTCTATTTTTAACTCTAGTATCAACAAAGACAATGCTTTGATTGGAGAGTTCAACTTCTTTACCTGTGAATTTATTTTTATATTATTCAGATATTTAGAGACTTAATAATCTTGATATAGCCTCACTATATGATATTATGCCTTGAGGTTATTATGTGTGGTATCTGAAACTTTAAAATATATGGTTAATGGTCATATTCAGAAATACCATCTAACATTTTCTAACAGATAGGATTTTATTTGGACTTTACATTTTGCTTGTGATTAACTTCTATCACTAAGAACGAGTAATTATTTTTATTTTATTTTACTTTATTTTTATTAATTACAATAAAATAAGTGATTTCTAACATCTATCAATTAACTCACCTATGATAAACCCTCAGCCCCACCCACTCATGTAGCCAACACAGTCATTTTCTTCTATGGAGAATTGTCTTGTTAAGTCCTTATAACAGGGTCTCAAACAAAATTTGTCCTTTTGACACTGATTGATTTCACTCAGCACGGTCTCTTCCAAATGAGACTATGTCATGAGATGTTTTCTAAAATTGTGGTTGTTTTTTATCATAGCATAGTGTTCCGTTGAGTATATGTACCATAGTTGGCTCATCTATTCATCTGCTGATGGACGTCGGGGTTGATCCAACTTCTTGCTATTGTGGACTGTGCTACAACAATATTTGTGTACATGTGTCTGTTCATGACAACTTTTGTTTCTGAAGGATACATTCTGAGCAGTGGAATTACAGGATCAAATGACGTAACTATCTCCAACTTTTTAAGGAAGCACCAGACCATTTTCCAAAGAGGTTGTACTATTTTGCAATCCCACCAGCAGTGTAGGAGGGTTCTAATTTCTCCACAGCCACTCCAGCACTCGTTGTTTTGTGTTTTTTGGATCATGGCCAACCTTGATGGGGTGAGATGATATCTCATTGTAGTTTTGATTTGAATTTCTTTAATAGCTAATGATAGTGAGCAATTCTGCATGTGTCGTTCGGCTGCTTGGATATTATCTTTAGAAAAATATCTGTGGATTTCATTTGCCCATCACTTAATTGGATTATTTATCCTTTTCCTGTTGACATTTTATAATACCTTATAGTTTATGGAGATTGGACGTCGGTCTGACTTAGAGTTGCCAGATATTTTTTCCCATTCTTTAGGTGGTCTTTTAATTCTTTTGATGAAGTCTTTGGATGAGCAGAAGTGTTTGATTCTTAGTTATTCCCATTTATCCATTTACTTTTCTGATGAATGTGCTTTGTTTGTCAGATTTTGAAGTCTGTCTGTATTGTGTGTTAAAACTTCCATTGATGACCCTATTTTATCTTGAATGAGTTTTATCATTTTAGATTTTATATTTAGGTCTTTTATCCAATTTGAGTTGGTTTTTGTATAAGATGTGAGATATGGGTCTTATTTCAATTTTTTGCAGTTAGATATCTAATTTTGCTGGCACTATTTGTTAAAGAGACTGTTCTTACCCCAGTTTAAAATCTTAGGGCCTTTTTCAAATGTCAGCTGTTCGTAGGAGGATGGCAGCATCTCTGGGGTCTCCACTCTGTCCCATTGGTCTATATGTCTCTTTTTGTACCAGTACCAGGTGGTTTTGACAACTGTGGCAGTGTAATAATTTCTTCAGTAGTGTTGTACTTATCCAGCGCTTCTTCCCTTTCCAAACAAAGTTAGTGATTTGTTTCTCCATCTCATTAAAAAATGTCGCTGAAATTTGTATTGGGAT
The DNA here is from genome assembly GCA_028571685.1 of Heterohyrax brucei. Lineage (NCBI taxonomy): Eukaryota > Metazoa > Chordata > Mammalia > Hyracoidea > Procaviidae > Heterohyrax > Heterohyrax brucei. Next base: position 4,939,429 of record CM053146.1, on the reverse strand, counting down.
TGCATTATATGAGCAGATTGCTTTAGGCAAAATAGACATTTTCACAATGTTGAGACTTCCTATCCATGAGCAGGGCAGATTACTCCATTTATGTAAGTCCCTCTTAGTTTCTTGTAAGATCTTTAGTTCTCTTTGTAAATATCTCTTATTTCTCTGGTTAGATTTACTCCTAGGTATTTTATCTTCTTGGGATCTATAGTAAATGGAATTGATTTGGTGATTTCTTCTTTAATAATCTAACTGTTGGTATAAAGGAATCCTACCGATTTACTTGTGTTTATCTTGTATCCTGATACTTTGCTGAACTCCTCTATTAGTCTCAATAGTTTACTTATGGATTCCTTTGGATTCTCTGTATAAACAATAATATCATCTGCAAAGAGGCAGATTTTTACTTCTTCATTGCCGATATGGATGCCCTTTATTTCTTTGTCTGATCTAATTGTTCTGGCTAGAAATTCTAGCACAATGTTGAATAGAAGTGATGAGAATGGGAATCCTTATCTAGTTCCCATTCTCAAAGGGAATTCTTTCAGTCTTTCACTACTCAGGATGATGAAGGCAGTTGGCTTTGCATAGATGTTACTGATTACATTGAGGAATTTCCCCTCTATTCCTATTGTCTGAGAGTTTTAAGCATGAATGGATATTGAACTTTGTCAAATGCCTTTTCTGCATCAATTGACAAAATCAGGTGATTTTTATCTTTTGTTTTATTAATGCGGTTGATCACATTAATTGTTTTTCTAATGTTCAACCAGTCTTGCATCCTTGGAATGAAACCAACTTGATCATGATGAATGATTCTTTTTATATGCTGTTGAATTCTACTGGCTAGAATGTTGCTGAAGCTTTTTGCATCTAGGTACATGAGTGATATTGGTTTGTAATTTTCTTTTTATGTGGGATCTTTCCCTGGCTTTGGTATCAGGGTTATGCTGGCTCCACAAAATGAATTTGGGAGTATTCCTTCCCTTTCTATGGTTTGTAATAGCCTCAGGAGTATCAGTGTTAACTCTTCTCTAAAAGTTTGGTAGAATTCTCCAGTCAAACCATCTGGACCAGGACTTTTTTTGGCTAGTAGATTTTTTATAAAATTTTCAATCTCTTCCTTTGTCATAGATGTATTACGATGATCTACTTCTCCTTGTGATAATCTTGGTAAATGGTATGAGTCTAGAAATTTATCCATTTCCCCTAGGTTTTCAAATCTGTTAGAGTACAGCCTTTCATAGTATTCTGTTATGATATTTTTTATTTCAGTTGGGTCTGTTGTAACATTTCCCATCTGTCATGGGTTGAATTATGTCCCCTTAAAAATATGTGCAGCCGTGTGGCTGGGACATGATTCCCAGTATCTTGGGACTGTCCTCCATTCTGTGGTTTCGCTGAACTGTATGCTAAAGGAGCTGTAAATTCCTGAATAGGATTACTTCCTTGCTCTGCTGTGGGGGTAGTTTCCCTGGAGTATGGCTTGTCCCACCCTTAAGCTTTTCAGCCTGCAAGAGATAAAAGGAAACAGAAACAAAGAGAATTGGGAACCTCGCACCATTAAGAAATGTGCACCAGGAGAAGAGCGAGTCCTTGGGACCTGAGGTTCCTGTGCCAAGATGCTCCCTGGACAAAGACTGATGCAATACCGGACTTTCCTCCAGAGCTGACAAGGGGAAAGCCTTCCCCGGGAGCTGACACCCTGAATATGGACTTGCAACCTACCGGACTGTGTAAAAATAAACCTTCCTTTGTTGAAGTCAGCCACTCTGTGGTATTTCTGTTAGAGCGGCGCTAGCTGACTAAAACACCATTTCATTTCTTAATCAAGTTAATTGTATCTTCTGCTGTTTTACTTTTGTAAATTTAGCCAATGGTTTATCAATTTCATTGATCTTTTCAAGGAACCAGCTTTTGGCTTTGTTTACTTTTTTGAGTTGTTTTTCTATTGTCTAATTCATTTAGTTTTGCTCTAATCCTTATAATCTGTTTTCTTCTGGTGCCTCAGTCGTTCTTCTGTTGCTCTCTTTCTGCTTGTTCAAGCTGTAAGGTTAATGTTTTAATTTGGACCCTTTCTTCTTTACAGATGTGTGCAGTTATAGAGATAAACTGACCTCTAAACACTGCTTTTGCTGCATCCCATAAATTCTGGTAGGTTGTGTTTTCCTTCTCATTTAAATCCATAAATATTTTTTTGTCCTTAATTTCTTCTATAACCCAAGGCTTTTTGAGCAAAGTGTTGTTCAGTTTCCATAAGTGTGAATTTCTAACTATGAATTTTCTGTTAGTGATTTCAACTTTCATTGCTCTATGGTCTGAGAAGATACTGTGCAGTAAACTAATGGTTTGAATTTAACAGAGAATTGCTTTATGACCTAACACACAGTTTATTCTGGAGAATGTCCCATGTGCTTTGGAGAAGGTGGTGTACTTATCTGCTGATGGATGAAAAGATCTGTATATGTCAATAAGGCCAAGTTGGTTGATTGTTGCAATAAGATCTTTTGTATCTTTACTGAGCTTTTTTCTGGGTGATCTATCTGTAACTGAAAGGGGAGTGTTGAAGTCTCCAACTATTATTGTGGAATGATCTATCTCATTTTTCAGTGTTGTCAGTATTTGCTCAATGTATTTAGGTACATAAATATTTAATACTGTTAGGTCCTGCTTGACTATTGAACCTTTCAGCAACAAATAGTGACCATCCTTGTCCACAATAGTGCATTTTACATTAAAATCTACTTTATCTGAGATTAGTATTGCCACACCTGCTCTTATTTGTGTATTGTTAGCTTGATATATATTGTTCCAACCTTTAATTTTCAAATTGTTCATATCTTTAAGTCTAAGGTATGTGTCTTGTAAACAGCATATAGACAAGTCATATGTTTTGATACAGGATGTCACTTGCTGTCTCTTTATTGGAGCATTCAGCATTTATTTTTATTAATCATGGTCCTGTTAAGTTTTTGTCATCTTCAATTTTTTACTGGTTTTCTGAAAAGAATTGAGTGAAATATCTCAACACAGATACTAGATTTGTGAAAAAGACTGTGACTGGAGATAACCAAAACTCTGATGCAGTGTCTGATGGTCTCACAGAATACAGCTGATCCAGAATCAAATGGAACAAAAAAACAACTATATAATGCTGAGTAAATGAAAATACACTATGGGTTTTATGTTCAAATGTTGCTGATGTTTAAAGTCTTACTTTCTAGATATAAGAAATCATTTTTCTTTCTCCTAAATTATTTAACTAATGGGTTTAAATATTATAATTCTCCATTTAGAAATTCCCATTGGTAAACTTAGCAAAGTTATAAATATGATAACCAGAGAAGCATCTAAAATTTTAAGTATGATTTTACAACTTGGAATAACATTAGATTTCCTATTCTGTAGAAAAACTGTACCTTAACAGACAAATGTTGCTGTATTTATATTAACATGGAATCTGAGGTTTTACAACATGTAGTTGCTGCTAAGGGACATGAAAAAGTTACTGATCTTATTTTTACATAAACACCTCAAGAAGTTTGCTTTCTTGTTCAAAGAACTTAGATTGTAGTTTATTGGTTACTTTATATAACTGACCTAATATTGTTGGTGTTTCTGTTCTACTTTCTAGTTCCATGTATTCTGCCTGGGATATTAAAAACCTGATGGTGTTCAATTACCATTTATTGAACATTTTTGATCAGAGATTCTATACTAAGATCATGACCCAACAGAGTGAACCATGAGAAATACATGTGATTCTTCTAAGATCTACATTTGTGACTTTTATGGAGGTTGAGAAAATTACACAGGCTACTGCCTTTAGATATTCTTTTAAAATGTGAGTTTTAGGAAAACGAAAAAAACAAAAACTGGTTCCTAAAAGCCCCTTGAGTCAAATAATGGTCCAGATAAACTAGTCTTACTCTGGGCATTCTGTTTTATATACATAAGGGCAAATGGAGAAAAGTACCCTATGTACAGATGATTATGGCCTTCTATCAAGACCCAGACATAAAAGACATTTGTCTTATTAAAATCAGAAAAGAGTGAAAACTCACTCTCAAACTCCTTTTTAACTAGGGGCCTGAAGAAAACCCAGCTATCTTTCTCTCTAAACTCACTAAATCATTTAAAATTTATACCAGTTCTAATTCTGAAAATAGAGAAGGGAAAACCATTTTGGCTATGCAGTTTAAATCCCAGTCCACATCAGACATAAGACAAAAATTACAAAATATCATGACAGAACACCAGACCCCAATCTCCCAATTGTTAGAGGTGTTTAATAACAGAGATTTGATAGTAGAGGAGAAAAAACACATAAAAAGCTCTAGTTGTTGGCTGTAGTTCTCTGTGGCATACTTTGAAGTAACTCAGTTGGCCTCTGGAGATCAGGACTTGGATCACCTTACTGGCTGGTAAGTATTGACCTCAAGCAATGCGGGTACTGTCAAAAATGAACGCATCAAAAGGCAGAATGTCCTGAGTACCCTGAAAAAGGATGATGAGTTGACTTCCCTAAACATCTAGATGAACAGACTCCCCTGGACTCTCTCAGAAAAGGAGTCTAAAGAGACTGACCACTGACAAGGGCCTTGAGGCCCATCTGCCTCTTGGCCACACCATCAGTGTCTCCACTAAGCAACTAAGTGTTGCCCTCAAAGTGGACATGGAAGATAGGGTAAATAAATTTGTCTTAAACATGAGAACCACCTTCTCTGCCTTACATCACCCAGTGGGCCCACTCTCCCAGTGGGCCCACTCTCCAAGTGGGCTGTGCAACGTTTATGCTTATGTTTGATAGTGTTACAGTTAAGAAGGTGCACATTTCTACATGTCCTCTAAATCCCTGTTGTGTTGCTGGGGACAAAGATTATTAAGCAAATTGAGGCAAAATACATTTAAAACTCAACTAAATGTAAGAAACGAGGGCTTACAATTATTTATAGTTGTTGGTTAATATATTAAATACTAAAAAGCCAGGAAAACATGTACAAAAATTAGGGTATATCGGAAGTTTGGGAAGACGGAAGAGAATCAAGTTTCATACCTTACAGTTTACAGCAGTTCCAGGTAAAATGAATGATGTTTCATGGGTTCTAAACAATACCCAATAATGGTCATCCCAAACCTTGCAGATCATTAGCACAATGAACAAGAGTTTTCTTCTCTGATAGGCTTACATCCCTTTTCAGTGTGAAGCAGATACAGAAGAGACCTCCATCTATGCTACCTTATAAATTATGAGTATGAAATCTATCAGGAGTAAATTGAGGCAGGCAGAGTAGTCTTTAAAAAAAAACACATACAATGAAAACCCTGTAGAAAATTCATCACCTCTGTTGAGTCAGCAATTGAGAATAAGACAGGGATGGTCCAGTGGCTTCAGGGTTCCCCTGGGAGCATGGCCCCAGGCCCTGATGCTGCCCTTGCCCATAAATCATAACGAAGGTCCACTCTTCGGACACGAATGGATTGGACTTGGTGATGCAGAGTGATCATGTATTGGATGAACTTTATGGTTCTATGCATCTATAGGATATCATCCTGCTGGCTGGAGGAAAGAGAGTGGGTGGAGAGGAGAGGAAAGGAGACTATTGGGAAGATGAGACATATATGGAGCAGAGAAGAATAGTGTGCTGTCACCAGGCAGAGAGAGCAGTGGAAGCTGCATATAGGTGGGCATGTAAATTTATACAGGAATGTACATTTCCACTCAGTCATAACAATAATAAAAAAAAAAGACAGGAGAGTAAGGGCCTCTGTGAAAGTGTGATCCAAAACTATCAACAAACAACAAGGGATGAAAAGATTCAATGATTAACTGCATCTTGAAACACTGAGATAAGATCCCTAACAATTGTGTAAACTTTCTCAAAGCTCTTCTTCAGGAGAAACCAGATAGAACTAATTCTGAGGACATGCACAGAAGGTCCCAGTTTGGCCACTATTTGTCCTTCCTGTGGGGGTACATAATGAATGGGGCAGAAAAAGCAGACTCAAATACAGTTGGACAATGTATCCCGTGGGGTCCTCCCCTGAACCTCCACCTTTGAGCAATGACAACAACCTGTGACTTTCTCCAAGAAGCGAAAAGTTTCACTCTGGGACAACAGGCTTGGAAGCTGTCATGCTCAGGGACATCAACCCCACTGGTTTTCCAACTCGCTCCAGACTGATAACCACATGCGGGAGACCAAAAGTAAGGGCACTGGGGCTGGAGAAACTCCTACTCAGTAACCCCTACCTATGGAGCAAATACCAAGGCACAGTGGCCGTCCACCCTGCGATACGCGCCCCATGACAATAACCACCACCAGCTCCTAGGCCTTGCTCACAAGAAGCAGCTGGAGAAGTCGGCATCCCTTTTCCCAACACTGTGAAAGCTAAAACAACAGAGGGTATTTAAAACCTGAAGTCTGTAAGACATTACCTTGATATAAGCACAGCCATCTTAAGGGAAAGGCTGTTTCCTTTCCAGAAAGTATGCTTAAAGAAAAACATGTATATTTACAAGTGTCCTGTTGGTCAATAACCGGGTCATAAACCACCAGAAAATAAAAGAATGATAACCATCTCCCCTCTTGCCACACCTTTACAGGCTACCTGCCAAATGAGATGATGGCAGACAGGGAGCACAGAACCAGAGGAGTGGCCACACAATTCAGATGAAAGATCAAGATAAAACCACCACACCCACTCAAAGGACCTTCAGAAGAAAGTCATAAATGTCACACAACATTTCCCCAGCCCCAAGGACCCTTTAAAAACATCTTCTCATAGACAATTGGAAGATAGCTTTCGAGGAAGGTTGCTGTTCCCTCCGTCTCTTGTGTTGTTGACACACAATAAACCTTCGATTACTATACCTAGCCTCCTGTCTCAAAGATTGGATTCACAGCAAGTGGCTCAGCAACATTTCTGGTGACCACGGAGGGACTTCAGGGACCTCTCTGGTAAGTTTCTGTCCACGGTAGAGCTGATTTTTCTCTCCTCCACATTCTTGCTGCACTTCTAAAAACCCTCAGTGAACAGAGAGATGACTAAAAGAGCAAATGAGAAACGCTGACCAGAGTCACTCCTGCTGCGGTCTGAAGGCCCAGCTCCTCATGACACCCAGTAACTGGCACAGACAGGTGAGCGTATCTACTGGTTAGCATTCAAAGGCTGAGGAGAAAGTCCATGAAATATCTGTGGGCACAGAGCAGGCTTTTACGAGTCAATAGGGCTCCTGCTGCTAGAAGACTCCCGTGACAGGATAAGAAGGTATGCAGAGCAGACAAGGAAATTGTCTGCGCTCTGCAATACAAACTCTTTGCAATGTGAGAACACACTGGTCCAAGAAAAACACTCCCCATCCCCTTGAACCTCTGCTTCTCTGTTTAGAAGACAGATTCTTAGGCCTCCTCTCCTATTCTTTCTTATTCAGCTCAGCCTAGGGAAGAGGGAACTTGCTTGGATGAGTCCCTGTAGTCCTCCTGAACAGATGGGACCAGAGATGTGGCTTCTTAAATCTCTAAGCAATGCTGCCAAGAACCTTATGCCACTCATGCATGCCCACCGTCACTTCACAAATCTAAAAAGTTTCAAGTGCTTTATTCTGGTTGTACACAGAGAACTCAGTTCTCATCAGAGTTCAAACTTTTTTCTCAGTTCTATCTGTCTGGTAAGAAAGGAACTTCTGCACCAACTAAGAAAGCTTTCTCTGTATTTGTATACTCTGGAATATGTGATATAATGTCTCTATTTCTAAGAAAATCCCAACAGGGTGGACTCTGTCCGCCTGCTTTTGGTATGGGTGCCCACCTATGACTAAAGATTAAATGAAGTTCTACTGTAATAGAGCCTGGCCAATGTACCAACTAGGCTCTGCAGAAAGTGATTGAATGGATCCATAAAAGCATTTTACCATCTTGCAATTAGAGCACTTTTGTCAAAAATCAGGAAAGTGCTCACTAAGCTTACTTTAACTAAGATGTGCCTGGTAAAGTGAAACTGTATGTATGTGTGAAAGTGAGGCCTCCTCAGTGTTTGATAGGATAAATGAAATTATAGTATGGTTTTGTGCCTACCTCTGTGAGGTTTTGGAAACATGTTTTTCATTGTTGTAGTCACACAAGCTGTTTGTAGGGACTCTGGATTTGTAATTTTTGGTGAAGTGTCCGATTCCTGTAGACTGAATGTTTAATGCCTGTGCAAGACTTTACAAGTTTGGCCTCAGGCCACTTTTGACCAATTCAATCTCAGGAGAGAGAGAGAGAGAGAGAGAGATTTTTTCCTCAGTGTCATCTTATTCAACATCTCTGTTTTGTAAAATAGTCATTGCCATTGTATCAGACTTCCGTCAGTCTCATCAGGGATGAAGGAGAGTCTTGCTGGAGCTTAAATAGACAAGAAAGCTGAATTTCAAGTAGATCCAGACAAACATTCACTGCGCTAAAAAAGCTAACTTGACAGCATTTGGTCAAAGGGATAGTTTTGTTTTAAAGAAAAGTAATTCCATGTTGTGGTTTGAATTGTGGCCCCCCAGAATATATGTAGTAATTTGACTGGGCCAGGATTCCCTGTATTCTGTGATTGCCCTCCATTTTGTGATTTTCTGATACTGTAAATCCTAATCTCTGCCTGTGGTTAACAGAGTGGATTATGTTAGAGAGGATTAAGGTGGGACTGTAAATCCCTTCCTAAGATTATCTCCCTGCTCCATTGCAAAGGGAGTTTCCCTGGAGTGTGGCTTGCACCACTTTTTATCCCTTCATTCTTCAAGAGATAAAAGGAAAGGGAAGCAAGCAGAGAATTGGGAACCTGGCACCATCAAACAAGCAGCACCAGGAAAAAAGCATGTTCTTCAGACCTGAGGTTCCTGTGCCAAGATACTCCCTGACCAAAGACTGATGCTACTCAAGGACTTTCCTTCAGAGAAAACAGAGGTATAGCCTTTCCCTGGAGTGGACACCTTGTTTTTGGACTTGTAACCTACTGGACTGTGTAAGACTAAACTTTCCTTTGTTAAAGCCATCCATTTCATGATATTCCTGCTAGAGCAGTACCGGATAACTAAAACATTCCAGAAGAGTGAAAGGGAAATTAATGATCTTTTGCCCTCCAGGAAGAAGTAGAGGGCAGGGCAGGATCAGCCTCCAAAGTCATAGCTCCAGGGAGGCTTTTGAAAAACTGTTTATAATTGGGTGGAGATCTTTTTAAGACAAAAAGCAGGTAAGAATTGCTACTTTGACTATCGGAAATTGGGTGGATTCAAATCTTATAGATCTAGAATGTCTAAGCAAGCTTTATTTCAGCTCTGGACTTTATGGTAATTGAGTCAATAGTCACCTGGTATAATGGAAATTTATATACTATTTGCTTTTCCAGCAACTAGAATATATACTATATAAGCCTGACGAGTGAGTCTGATTTTGCTGTTTAAAGAATATGCTATAAAAGTTTTTTTTTTTTTTTTAAATGCTTATTGGGTCTGGTTAAAGGTTTTGTTTGTCTAATATTTTAATAGGTTGATTCATGAGATTGCTAAGAACATTAATATTAGAAAAATTGGGTTTTTCGCTGCCTAATAAAAATATATTCTGACTTCCGAATAACATGGTTAATTTATGCCTTGAAGGCAAAGATTTGATCTCTCATTAGAATATGATTCCTGAGTCAAACTAAGGCACAAGGTGTGGAAAAACTTTTGGCACAGATTGGAATCAAAGGGTGCCTGGTTCTTATTGAATTAAAATTTATATATTTTTTCTTCTTAATATTACCTGTTATTGTTGTTATTAGTTGCTGTGAGGTCGGGCCTAATTCATAGCAACCTTATGAACAACAGAATGAAACACTGCCCAGTCTCGTGCCATCTCCATAGTTGTTTTTAGGCTTAAACCCATTGCTGTGGCCACGTGTCGATCCATCTGATTGATGGTCTTCCTCTTTTTCACTGACCATCCACTCTGCCAAGCATGAAGTCCTTCTCCATGGATTGATCCTTCCTGATAACATGTCCACAGTATGTAAGATGCAGACTTGTCGTGTTTGCTTCCAAGGAGCACTCTGGATGTACTTCTTTCAGAACAGATCTATTTGTTCTTTTGGCAGTCCATGGTACATTCATCACTCTTCTCCAATATCATAATTCAAAGGCATTAATTCTTCTTCTTTCTTCTTTGTTCATTGTCCAGCTTTCACATGCATATGATGCAACCAAAAATACCAGGACATGGGTCGCCACACTTTAGTCTTCAAGGTGACATTGTTATTTACTTTTCAATATTTGAAAGGGGTACTTGGCAGTAGATTTTCTCAATGCAATGTGTCTTTTGATTTCTCGACTGCTACTTTCATGGGTGTTGATTGTGAACTCGAGTCAAATGAAATCTTTGACAACCTCAATCCTTTCTGCTTTTATGATGATGTTGCTTACTGGTCCAGGTTTGAGGATTTTTGTTTTCTTGATACTGAGTGCAATCTATACTGAAAGCTGTGGTCCTTGATCTTCATTAGTAAGTGTTTCAAATCTCCACTTCCGGCAGGTAAGGTGGACTCATCTGCATAACTCAGATTGTTAGTGAGTTATCCTGCTGTTCTGATGCCTCATTCTTCTTTGTATGATCCAGCTTCTCAGAGTATTTGCTTGGTGTACAGAATGAAAAGGTATAGTGAAAGGATATAACCTGACACACACCTGTCCTGACTTTAAACCATGTAATGTCACTTGTTCTGTTCACATGGCTGCCTCTTGATCCATATTCAGATTCCATAACAGTACAATTAGGTGCTCTGGGATTCACATTCTCTGCAATGTTAACCATAATTTATTATGATCCACACAGTCAAATGACATTGCATAGTGAATGAAACAAAAGTAAACATCTGTCTGGTATTCTCTGTTTTCAGCCAAGATCCATGTGACATACGTAATAATATCCCTGGTTCCACATTCTCTTCTGAATCCAGCTTTACTTTCTGGCAATTCCTTGTCAATATACTGTTGCAGTCACTTTTGAATGATTTTGAACAAAATTTTACTTGCTTGTGATATTATCAATATTGTTCAGCAGGTGATTTGCATGTAATTGTGGAAGAATGTAGGTGATTCGTGGAGGGGATCTGGAGATGGAAATCTGGAGCCTGGAAGGGGTCTCGATGGAGTTCATCCAGCTATCTAGTGGTGGTTATCTGAACTGTGAGTTGGTGACTGGCGCCTCTACATGTTCAGTGATCTAGAGAGAACCTGAAGCAAACCAGCTTTAAAAGTTTCCTTGTGCCTTGTACCTGGTACATCACCACACTTCCTCACAGATTTAATGGGTTATAAGTTAATGTGTGATCAGTCTAGGGCTAGGTAGTGCAGTAAGCTAGGACACTAGGAAAAGCAGGAATATGTGAAAGAAATGGAGTGAATCTTATTCATGTCTTTATACCACCTACTTCAGTGTTTCTAGAAGCTTGTGTGTTTTTCTAGGTTTTCAAATTAGTTGGAGGAAAGTTTTTCATAATATTCAGATTATGATCCTCTTTATCTCAGATTGCTCTATTGTGATGCTACCCATTATTTTGGTTATTTGAATCTTCTCATTTATTTCCTTTGTCAGTTTGACCAGTAGTTTGTCCATTTTATTGATTCCTTTGAATCAACTTATTAAATACTTCTATTGTTTTTTTGTTTTCTATCTCATTTATTTCTGCTCGGATATTTGTTATTTCCTTCCTTCTGGTAATAGTGTTCTTTTGCTATTCCTTTTCTATTAAAGTTGTAGGATTAAGTTACTGATTTTATGTCTGTCTTTTTTTTCGATGTTTCTATGTATTGCTATAACATTCAGAGAACTGCTTTTTGCTATGTTCTAAAGGTGAATCACATTCTGTTTTTATTCTAATTTGGTTCTAAGAATTTTTTAATTCACTGTTAATTTCTTCTATTACTCAATAGTTTTTAGGCAAATCATTATTCAGTTTCCATGTATTTAATTTTTTCCTTGAGCTTTCTGTTACTGGACAGAGAGGATGCTTGGTGTTATTTAAATGCTTTTGAATTTTTTTAATTATTTTTATAGCTGAATATATGACCTATTCTAGAGAAAAATCCATGTATGTTTAGAAAAATGTATACTGTGATGCTGTTGAGTGGAATGTTCTACATATGTATATGAGGTTCAGTGGGTTTTTTGTATTATTTAGACCTCCTACATTTTTATGATGTTTCCTTTTTTAATATACTTTTTTATTATGATTGAGTGAGAATATACAATCCCATATAAATTTGCATACCCGTCAATAAGCAGCTCCCACTGCTCTCCCTGCCCACTGACAGCACACTCCTGCTCTCCATTCTGTACATGTCATGTCCTCCGAACAATCTCCTATCACCTCCTCTCCACTCACTCACCTGCATCTGGTAAGACGTCAGCTGGATGACATCCTATAGATGCATAGAATCATGAAGTGCACACATGATATGGTTGCTCTGTGTCACCAAGTCCAACCCATTTTGCCTGAAGAGTTGACCTCTATTATGGTTTATGGGCAAGGTCAGCATCAGGGCCAGGGACCATGCTCCCAGGGGAACCCCAAGGCCCCTGGACCATCAATGAAGTCTTTCAGTGGAGATCTCGGGGTACACCCCTTTTTTTCTGTTGTTAACGACACTCAACTTTGTGAGCCCCATCACAGCTATCGCTGGTGGTGGATGGGTGCCTTCCGGTTCTTCCAGTCTCATGTTGATGTAGTCCCCACTCAAGAGAATCTCTCTATCTTCTGGGTTCTCTTTGCCCGATGCCATTTTGGTCCTTGGTGATCATCTGTTCCTGCCGAGTTGGGACCACTTGGTGTACCTCAGATGGCAGCTCAGCAGCTTTTAAGACCCCAGATGCCACTCACCAATTTGGGGTGCAGAAGACTCTCTTAGTAAAACACTAGTTATGCCAATTGGCCTCCCCAAGAGCATGGTCCCCGGCCCCCCATTGATGAAGTTTCTTAAGTGTTATTCTGTCCATCATCAAAAGTGGTGTATTAAGGCCGCCTCTTGTGACAGAAGAAACCCTGGAGGCATAGCAGTTAGGTGCTATGGCTGCTAACCAGAAGGTTGACAGTTCACATCTGCCCAAGGGCTTCATGGAACCTACAGGGTAGTTTTACTCTCCATAGCATCACCATGAGTCAGGATCAACTTGACAGCAGTGAATTTGGTTTAGCTATTGTTACTGAGGACCCATGGCGGCACTGTGGTTAAGAGGTCAATAATAACAAAGGTTGCCAGTTTGAATCCATCAGCCACTCCTTGGAAACCTTATGGGAAATTTCTACTCTGTCCTGTAAGATCACTATGAATCAGAAATGATTCAATGGCAGTAGGTTTTGTTTTGTTTTTTGGACTATCACTGAAGAAGTGTATTCCTGTTTTTGATTCTGTTAGAGTTTGTTCTATGGATCTTGAAAGTTTGTCATTTGGTGCATACATATTTATTACTGCTATGTCTTCTTCGTGAATTGAGCCTTTAATCACCAAGTAATGCCTTTCTTTGTCTTTTATAATGCATTTTGACTTAAAATCTATTTTATCAGAGACTATCATTGCCTTTTATTATTTATTATTTATTAATTATTATTATTCTCATTTCAAGATGTATGCCAAAATACAGTGCTGACAGTCATAAGATAATATCCATATACCTACAAGGAAAGCTCTCAGAAACCACAGTGGCATAGTGGTAAAGAGCTAACCAAAAGGTAGTTTTAATCCACCAGTCACTCCTTGGAAACCTATGGGTAAGCTCTACTCCACCCTATGGGTTTTTTATAAGTAAAAATTTACTTACTGCAACTAGTAAAAGGAGAAGCAGTCAATAAGACTGTTATTCAAATTTACACACCAACTACTAAGGTCAAAGTTTAAGAAATAGAAAATTTTTATAAACTTTGCAGTCTGAAATTGATCAAATATACAGTGAAGATGTACTGACAATTACCAGTAACTGGAATGAGAAAGTTGGAAATGAAAAAGAAAAATTGGTAGTTGGAAAATATGGCCATTGTGGTAGAAATTACACCAGAGATCGTATGATTTAATTTTGCAAGACTATTAACTTCTTCATTGCAAATAGTTTTTCACCAACATAAATGATGACTATATGCATGGAACTTGCCAAGTGGAATGTACAGGAATCAAATCAACTACATCTGTGGAAGGAAATGATGGAAAAGCTCAATGTCATCAGAAAGAACAAGGCTGAGGGCAGACTGGGGATCAGATCATTAATTACTCTCATACAAGTTCAAATTGAAACTGGAAAAAAAGTTATAACAAGTCTAGAGAGCCAAAGTACGACTTTGTGTACTTCCCACCTGAATTTAGGGACCATCTCAGGAACAGATATGATGCATTAAATACTGATGACCTTAAAGACCAGATAAGTTTTGGAATGACATCAAGGACACCATACGTGAACAAACTAAGAGGTCAACTCTGCTGTAAAACATGCTCTTGAACATTGAGCAGCTACAGTGAAAGGAAGAAATGATGAAATAAAAGAACTAAACAGAAAATGTTAAAGGGCAGGTCGAGAAGACAAATTAAGTATTATAATTATATGTACAAAGAGCTGGAGACAGAAAACGAAAAGAGAACACTTTCAGCATTTCTCAACCTGAAAAGATGAAATTTAAAAAAATCAAGACTTGAGTTCTGATAGTGAAGGATTCTGTATGGAAAATATTAAATGTTGCAGGAAGCATCAAAGGAAGGTGGAAGGGATACACAGAGTCATTGTAACAAAAATAAATGGTCAACATTCAACCATTTCAAGATGTCGCATACGATCAGGAACAGATGACACTGAAGGAAGAATTCAAAGCTGCATTGTAAAAAAAAACTCCAAGAATTTATGAAATATCAATGGAGATGTTTCAACAAATGGGTGAAGCAATGGACATGCTCACTCATCTATGACAGGAGATACCACAACCTGGCCAGCTGACTGGAAGAGATCCATACTTACGCCTATTCCCCCAAAGATGATCTTATTGAATGTGGAAATCATCAAAGAGTATCATTAGAATCACAGGCAAGTAACATTTTTCTAAGGATCATTCAAATATATGCCACTGTACATTGACAGAGAAGTGCCAGAAATTCAAGCTAATTTAGAAGAATATGAGGAGCCAGGAATATCATTGCTGATATCAAACAGATCTTGACTGAAAGCAGAGAATACCAGAAAGAGGTTTGATTATGTTTTAGTCACTATGCAAAGGGATTCACCTGTGTTGGATCATAAAAAATTGCAGATAACACTGTACAGAATGGGAATTCCAGAACTCTTAATTGGGCTGATGAGGAATTTGTTCATGGATGAAGAGACAGTCGTTTGAACAGAACAAGGGACTGTTGCATGGTTTAAAGTCAACAAGGTGTATATTGGGGTTAAATCCTTTAACCATACCTGTTGAATCTGTATGCTGAAAAAATAATCTGAGACGCTGGACTACATGGAGAAAAATGGGGTATCAGGATTGGAAGAAGACTCATTAATATCCTGCATTATGCAAGTGACACAACATTTCTTGCTGAAAGTGACGAGGACTTGAAACACTTGATAAGATCAAAGACCAGAGATTTCAATGTAGATTGCACCACAACATCAATAAAACAAAAATATTCATAACTGGACCAGTAAGCAACATCATGATACATGGAGAAGAGACTGAGATTGTCAAGGATTTCATTCTACTTGGGTCCACAATCAACACCCATGGAAGTGGCAGTCAAGAACTCAAAAGACGCATTATATTGGGAAAATATTCTGCAGAATGCTTCTTTAAAGTGTTGAAAGGTAAAGATGCCGCCTTGAAGACTAAGGTGCTCCTACCCAAGCCATGATACTTTCAATCACATCATATGTATGTGAAAGTTGGACAATAAATAAGGAAGACAGAAAATAAATTGACACCTTTGAATTGTGGTGTTTGAGGAGAATTTTGAATATACCATGGACTACCTAAAGAATGAACACATCTGTGAGGGAAGAAATACACACGAGTGCTCATCAGAAGCTAGGATGGCAAGACTATGTCTTATATATTTGGACATGCTGTCAGGAGGGATCAAATTCTGTAGAAGGACATCATGGTTGGTAAAGAAAAGGTCAGCAAAAAAGAGGAAGACAATCAAAATGATGGATTGACAGAATGGCTACAATAACATGGCATAACGATTGTGAGTATAGTGTAGAGCTGGGCAGTGTTTCATTCTGTTGTACATATGGTTATTTTAATTCCAGAACTGATTCAGCAGCACCTAACAACAACATTCAGTCTGAACGCTGAGCAAATTATTCAAGAATCCAGTGTGTAGGAAGAAGAAAGGGATATTAGGATTGGAAGGTGACTAATTAACAACCTATGTTATGCAGATGACACAATATGAAGAAGAAAGGGATATCAGGATTGGAAGAAGACTCATTAACAACCTATGTTATGTAGATGACACAACAATGCTTGCTGAAAGTGAAGAGGACTTGAAACATTCTCTGATAAAGATCAAAGACCACAGCTTTCGGTGTAGATTATGCCTCAACATAAAGGAACCAAAAGCCTCACAACTGGACCAATAAGCAATATAATGATAATTCAAGAAAAGATTAAGGTTGTCAAGGATTTTAATTTACTTGTATCCACAATCTACACCCCTGGAAGCAACAATCAAGAATTCATTGGGGCATCCAAGATGGCAGACCAGATATACATCTCAGTTCCCTCTGAGAACTAAGTCCTGGAACAACAAATGAACAGAGCTACATGAACATGAAGGGAGCCCTAGGGTCTGGCACAGGGTTGTCAGATTAGATTAGGCACTAGTAATGGGGTAACTACCCCTCTCAAAGACATGGCAGTGGCATGCTGAGTACTGCTTCTGCTGACTCATCATTGGCAAAGACTGCAGGTACTAATGCCTTCTTTGTTATCTGAGAGGCAGGGACTGGGTATGAGTGAGCTAATAAGCTGAACTATGATGCTTAAGTAAACAGCATATAGTGCAGCAGAAAGACTGTGCTTGGGATAGCCACATATTGAAAGCCCAGCTGCTGATCGAGGACACCACTTCCTCTTCACCCTCTCTTTTCTGAGCTGCCCCACAGATTCTGCTGTTCAAAGCAGGAAGGGCAATAGAGACAGAATGCCATCTTGGAGAGCTGGGAAGAGGAGTAACCACCTGGAGGTCTTAGTTGGTGTTAATTCTCACATGGATCAGCAGCCACTGTCTGGAAAATGCTTCTCCAGCAGAAAAGCTGTTTAGGATGATGGTACCTAGAGTTATGGTTGGGGCCTGACACAGGATGTCAAGATGGTTGTAGCCCCTCCTACTTTGAATGACTTCACAGCATCTGGGGACAGCCTATGAGGTGCTTTCATTGTCAGCTTGAAGGCAGGGCTTGCCACACCTAAGGGCCTGACTGATTTTGGCAGCTGTTGGACACCTCCTTGCTTAGCAGTAAAATAACTTTTTAAAAGAAGATCACCAGGAGAGCTGACTGCTGAGTAACTGAGCAGTAGGTCCTCCACCCTTCACTGACCTGCATCATAGCATTGTATGACAGCCCCACAGTGACTCCATAACTAGGATATTTGTCAGACAGGAGGCAGAGTCTGCCACCAAGACAGAATACTGGGGACCAGTCAATAGAGTACACAGAGGTGGCTGGTGAACAACTCCCTTCTTAGAATTATGCTTCAGCTTCTGTTGAGGTGACATCAGAGAAACCAAACATCTTCTAAATGCCCAGGACAACAATCAATAGCTAAACATTTACAGAGACAGTCCACCATTACTCCAGAAAACTCCCAAAATAATCAAGAAACTTCCCAGATGAAGAAGCCTTTCTGAAATT
Source organism: Heterohyrax brucei (assembly GCA_028571685.1). Classification (NCBI taxonomy): domain Eukaryota; kingdom Metazoa; phylum Chordata; class Mammalia; order Hyracoidea; family Procaviidae; genus Heterohyrax; species Heterohyrax brucei. Next base: position 4,921,550 of record CM053146.1, on the reverse strand, counting down.
ATTGGAGGGCAAGTACAAAATGATTATGCTTAGAGCCCTCCTAGAGTTTAAACAAAATGTAGCAGAACAAAATGAAAAATTAAGTGAGCTATTTGAGCTGATGGAACATCAATAATCTGAAATCCAGCAGATCAATAACAAAATTACAGAGTTAGAAAATTCAAATCAAAGCCAAAAGAGCAGAACTGATGAGAGGAAGCCAGAGTTGGAGCCTGAGGATAAAGCAACTGAAAGCAGCATTTATGAGGAGAAATTAGAGAAAATAAATACAAAAATGAAGAAGCATTAAGAAACATATGTGACTCTATCTAGAAGAATAATCTTTGAATAATTGGAGCACCAGAACAGGGAGAGATAGCAGAAAATACAGACAGTGTTGATGCAGAGTGGCTGATAGAAAACATCCCTGAAATTATGAAAGAAGAGAACATAGATATCCAAGATGCATGTTGAACACCACAAAAACTAGACCCCAAAGGAAAGACACCGAGACATAGGGTCGCCATGAGTTGGATCTGACTCGACGGCACTTGGCTTTGGCAATAAAATAAAATGTAAACAGATGCTTTTAAAGGCAGAGATGCTTAAAGCAAAGCTAACATTCAGAAGGAAGCTCTGTAGGCTTTCATATGACTTCATGCCAGAAACAATGTTGACAAGAAGATATTGGGATGACAGACTCAAAGCCATGAAGGACAAAAACTTCCAACCAAGAATTATACATCCTAAGACATTGTCTCTCAAATATGAAGATGAAATTAATATGTTAACAGATAAACAAAAGCTTAGAGACTCTGTAAAGATCAAATCAAAACTGCAAGGAACACTGAAAGAAGCTATTTGCTTAGAAAAACAAAAACATTAAATGTATACTTAAGGAGATAATATAGGAACAGCATACAGAATCCTACTCACAAAGAAAGTCAATAAGATCAATCAAAACTACAATATTAAAAGAAGAGAACCAGTGATCATATTTTGAAAACTATAGCACCATCACAGTATAAAGAGGGACATATTACCGTAGCTGTAAAGCTTTCAGATAGAGAGGAAACTATAAAGACATGCAGAAGCTAAGTTTAGTTTAAACATAGAATAGTAAGGGAAATTACAGAGGTGGCCACAAAAGAAAATAACCAAGTAACATATCAAAACAAGAAACAACATAGGAGTCTCGACAAACACAAAACCAACCCAAAAAAGATGAAAAGTGAACCCATAAAGAAGAATGACCTAGAATAAAATATTAAGAGCAATATAGAAAACATCAACAACACAAAAATAAATACATCAAAATGAGAGCACTAAACATATCTATTAATAATTACGTTGCATGTAAATAGACTGAACACTCCAATACAGAGACAAAGAGTGACATCCTGGATCAAAAAAACATGATCCATCAATATGTTGCTTACAAGAAACACACCTTAGACTCAAAGATATGAACAAACTGAAAATCAAAAGATAAAAAAGATATACACTAAGCCAAAAACATACAAAGAAGAGCAGGAGTGGCAAAACTAATCACAGATAGAATAGGCTTTAATGTAAAATTCACCATTGTGCAGTTGAATGGTCACTATTTACTGCTGAAACTTTCAATACATTAACAGAACATGACAACACAAAGTATTTATGCACCCAATACAAGTGCATTTAAACACATGGAACAAACACTGACAACACTGAAAAATGGGATAATAGTTGAAGACCTCAACACTCCACTTTCAGTAATGGACAAATCATCCAGAATACAGCTCAGCAAGGATATGGAAGATCTTACTGTGACAACCAACTTGACCTCATGGACATATACCCTTTAAGAGATAAGTACAACTTATTCTCCAATGCACATGGAACATTTTCCAGAATAGACAATGTGCTAGAACATAAAGCAAGTCTCAACAAAACCCAAACCCTTGAATTATTGTAGAGTCTTCTTGGGACATAAAGCCATACAAGTTGAAATCAATAGCAGAAAAAACACAGGTAGAAATCTGAACTCATGGAAACTGAACAACACCTGACTCAAAAATTCATGTATTATAGAAGATGAAATAAATTTATGAAATCAAATGAGAATGAAAACAGATCCTACCAGAATCTAATGGGATACAGTAAAAGTAGTGCTCAGAGGTAAATTTATCTATATAAATGCACACATCCAGAAAGAAGAAAGAACCCAAACCAAAGAATTAACCATACAGCTTGAACAAGTAGAAAGACAGTAACAGAGGACCTCCTCAGGTACCAGTAGAAAACAGATAATCAAGATTAGAGCAGAACTAAATGAATTAGAGGACAGAAGAACAACTGAAAAAATAAACAAAATCAAAAGCTGGTTCTTTGAAAAGATCAACAAAATTGATAAACCAATGGCTAAACTTAAACAAAAGAAAAACAACAGAGGAAACAAATAATCCAAATAAGAAATGAGTTAGGATATGTCACAACAGACCCAACTGAAATCAAAAGCATCATAACAGAATATTGCAAAAGACTATACTTTAACATATTTGAATATCTAGAGGAAATGGGCAAATTTCTAGATTCATATCACTTACGAAAATTATCACAAGAAGAAGAAAAACTTAATAAATCCATCACTAAGGAAGACATTGAAAAAATCATCAAGAAATAGTAAACCAAAAATAGTCCTTGCCCAGATGGCTTCACCAGAGAATTCTACTAAACTTTAAATAGGAGTTAACTGCAATAATACTGAGGATATTTCACAGCACAGAAAAGGATGGAATATTCCCAAATTCACTCTATGAAGCCAGCATAACCCTGATACCAAAGACACAGAAAGATTCTACAAAAAAGGAAAATTACAGACCAATATCATTCATGAATCCAAAAGCAAAAATCTTCCACAAAATCCTATCCAGTAAGATTCAACAACATATTAAAAAAAAAATTCATTACCAAATTAGATTCATACCAGGGATGCAAGGCTGGTTCAACATGAGAGAACAATTAACACAATCAACAACATAAATAGCACAAAAGACAAGACTCACCTGATTTTGTCAATTGATGCAGAAAAGGCATTTGACAAAGTCCAACACCTGTTCGTGCTAAAAACTCAGCAAAATAAGAATAGAAGACAATTGGTCAATACAATAAGGTGAATCTAGGAGAAGTCAACCACCTACATCATTCTGAATAAAGAAAGAGTGAAAGAAGTCACCTTGAGAATGGGAGCTAGACAAGGAGGGACACTCTCACCACTTCATTTAATCTTGTACTAGAGGTACTAACCAGAGCAATAAGATAAGACAAAGAGATAAAGGGCATCCACATTGGCAAAGAAGAAGTAAAAATCTTCACATTTGCAGATGATATGATTGTGTATGCAGAGAATCCTAAAGAATCCACAAGTAAACTGAAAATAATAGAAGAGTTCAGCAAAGTATCAGGATGTAAGATAATCTTAAGTTAATCCGTAGGATTCCTTTATAGCAATAAAGAGATTATCAAAGAAGAAATCACCAAATCAATGTCATTAACTGTAGCCCCAAGAAGATAAAATACCTAAGAATAAATCTAACTAGAGAAATAAGAGAACTATAGAGAGAGAACTGCAAGAAACCAAAAGAGACTTACAAAAATGGAGAAATTTACCCTGCTCATGGACAGGAAGACTTAACATTGTGAAAATGTCTATTTTACTTATAGCAACCTACATATACAGTGCAATCCCAATACAAGTTCCAGCGTCATTTTTTTAAACGAGAAGGAGAAACAAATCACTAACTTTGCTTGGAAAGGAAACAAACCCCCAAATAATTAAAGCACTAGTGAAGAAGAGGAACACAGTGGGAAGCCTCACACTATCCGATCTTAGAACCTATCAAGCTGCCACAGTAGTCAAAACAGCCTAGTACTGGTACAACAAGCAGCACATAAACCAATGGAACAGAGTTGAGACCCCAGAGATGTCACCATCCTCTTATGAACAGCTGATACTTGATAAAGGCCTTAAGTACGTAAACTGGGGTGAAAATAGTATCTTTAACAAACGATTTTAGCAAAACTGGATATCCATCTGCAGAAATCTGAAACAAGACACATATCTCACGCCTTACACAAAAACAACCTCAAAATAGATCTAAGACCTAAATATCAAACTGAGAATGATAAAGATCGTGTAAGAAAAAATAGGGCCAGCAGTGGAAGTTCTAATACAAGGCTTAGACAGACTATAAAATCTGACAAAAAAAAAAAGCACATGCAGCAGAAGAGAAGACAGATAAATTGTGAACTACTAAGAATCAAACACTTTGGTGCATCCAAAGACCAAAGAACTTGTTAAGAGAATACGACAAGTACAGAATGAAAAGGAAGAGTGTGCTGTCACCGGGTAAGGAGAGCAGAAAAAGCTTCAGATAGACAGGTATGCAAAATTAATTTGAATTGTATGTTTTCACTTAATTGCAATAACAAAAGAATATTTCATTGTGTAAAATGGCTGCAAGAGATTTAAGTATTAAAAAAAAAAAAGATGTTACTTTGAGGGCTAAGATGTGCCTAAACTCAGCCATGGTATTGTCATTTGCCTCATATACATGGGAAAACTAGACACTGAATAAAGACCAAAGAATTGAGAACTTTGAATTGTGGCTTTGGTGAAAACAACTGAATATACCAAAGAATGCAAGAGTAATAGCAAATCTCTCTTGGAAGAAATACAACTAGAATGCTCCTTAGAAGCAGAATGGCATTATTGTGTATCACATATTTTGGACATGTTTTCTGGAGGGTTCAGTTATCAGAGGACTCATGATTGCTTGGTAAGGTGGAGAGTCATTGAAAAAGAGAAAGACCCACAATGAGATGAATTTACGTGGTGACTGCAACAATTGGAATCAAGTATAGCAACAATTGTGAGGATGGCTGAGGACTGGACAGTGTTGTGTTCTGTTGTGCATAGGGTCACTATGAGTTGGAACTGAGTTGACATCTAACAACAAGAAATTATTGTCATAGTTGCTGTCTTTTGGTTTGTTTCCTTTATATATATATATATAAATATATATATTCCATCTTTAGAATTTTAAACTATTTATGTCTTTGGTAAAGTATGCCCCTTGCAGGCAATATATTGATGTCATCTTTTTTATTTCATTTTATGTTAATCCATTCTGCCACTCTCTATTGACTGTTGCCGTTAATCTGTTAATGTTCAATGTGATTATTGATGGCTATTGCCAATTTGTTGGAAACTACAGCCGCTGAGGTCAGCAGTTCAAATTTAGCAGGGGATCCTTAAAAACTCTATGTAGCTGTTGTACTCTCTTCTATAGGGCCATATGAGTTGGAAAGGATTTGACAGCAGCAGTTGTTTTAGTGATTGCCAGTTTGTTATAATTTAATTTTGGTAACGTTAATGGTTTACTTATTCCACTTATTTTCTGTGTTGAGTTCCTTTTTATACAAATTTTGTTTTCCTTTCCTCCATTGTTGCTGTTCTTGCATTTACTGAGTACTTTATTTTTTATTTTTATTTTTTATTTTTATTTGACATAACTGAGTGAAAATATACATTCACGAATAAATTTACATGCCCACCTATATGCAGCTTCCACTGCTCTCCGTGTCCGGTGACTGCACACTATTCCTCTCTGCTCCATACATGTCTTATCTTCCCAACAACCTCCTTTCCCCTCCTCTCCATCCACTCCCCTTCCTCCAGCCAGAGGTCAGCAAGATGATATCCTGTAGATGTATAGAACCATAAAGTGCTTCCAATATGTGGTCACTCTGCATTGCCAAGTCCAATCCATTCCTGTCCATATAGTGGAATTTCGTTATAATTTATGGGAAAGGGCAGCATCAGGGCCGGGGGCCATACTCTCAGAGGAACCCCAAAACCACTGGACCATCAATTGAGGGCTTTTAGTGGAGATCTCATGATGCACCCCTTTTTATTCTTGTGTTGCCAGTGAGACTCCTCTCTGTGAGCTCCATCGTGGCTATCACTGGTGGTGGCCGGGCACCATCCTGTTCTTCCGGTCTCAAGTTGATGTAGGCACGCACTCTTGTGGGTCTCTCTGTCTTCTCAGTTGTCTTTACCGCATGTCATTTTGGTCTTCGGTGAGCATCCGTTCCTGCTGAGTTGGGACTATTTGCTGTTTCCTCGGATGGCAGCTTGGCAGCTTTTCAGACCCCAGACGCCACTCACCAATGTGGGGTGCAGAGAGCCCTCTTAGCAAAATGCTAGTTGTGCCAATTGGCCTGGAAGTCGTCTAACAGCATGGTCCCCCGCCCCCTGCCCCAGCTACTCTATCCTTGCGGTATTGACTCAAGATGGAAGGAGTACTCAAGTTATGCTGAAGTCCACTTAATGTTGTTCTTGTTTCTAATGTGTGCTATCACCGCTTTCTCCCAACTAGATTTCTAGTAACTATCTAAACTAAACCCTCCCCCCCTCCCCATCCTTCCCTCCCCTCCCTTGCAGCTGTCAAAGAGTCTTTTCTTCTATACACAAGTCTGTTTTTGAGGTCTTACCGTAGAGGTTTCATACAATATTTGTCCCTTTGTCGCTCACTACTTTCACTCAACATAATGTCTTCCAGTTGAAACCAGGTTAGGAGATGTTTCCAGGAATCATCGTTATTCTTTATCATTGTGTAGTGTTCCATTGAGTATATGTACCACAGTTTACCTATCCATTCTTCTATTGTTGGGCATCTGGGTTGATTCCATCTTTTTGCTATAGTGGACTGTGCTGTGGTAAACATTCTGGTGCATGTGTCCATTGGTGTGAAAGGCCTTGAATCTGTAGAATATATTCCTAGTAGTGGAATTACTGGGTCAAATGGTATATTGATATCCATTTTTTTAAGGAAGTGCCAGATTGCCTTCCAAAGAGGCTGGACCATTTTGCAACCCCACCAACAGTGTAGGAGGGTTCCACTTTCTCCACACCTCTCCAGCATTTGTTGTTTTGTGTTTTCTGGATCATGGCCAATCTTGTTGGGGTGAGATGGTATCTCCTTGTTGTCTTGATTTGAATTTCTTTAATAACTAAAGATCGTGAACATGTCCGCATGTGTTTTTTGGCTGCCTGGATCTCCACTTTAGTGAAGTGTCTGTCCATCTCCACTGCCCATAGCTTAATTGGATGGTTTATCTTCTTCTTATTGATATTTTGTAGTATCTTATAGATTATGGAGATCAGGCGTCGGTCTGACATAGAGTTGCCAAATATTTTTTCCCACTCTGTGAGTGTTGTTTTAATTCTATTAATAAAGTCTTTGGATGAGCAAAAGTGTTTGATTCTTAATAGTTCCCATTTATCTACTTTCTCTTCTGTTGATTGAGGTTTCTTTGACAGATTTTGGAGTCTGTCCTCATTTTGTATTAAAACTTCCATTGTTGTTCCTACTTTTTCTTGGATGAGTTTTATCGTTTTAGATTTGATTTTAGGTCTTTTATCCAGTTGGAGTTGTTTTTTTGTATAAGGTGGAAGATATGGATCTTGATTCAGTTTATTGCAGACGGATAAGCAATTTTGCCAGCACCATTTGTTGAAGATACTGTTTTTACCCCAGTTTAACATCTTAGGGCCTTTGTCGAATATCAACTGTTCATAGGCAGATGCTGTCACCTCTGGGGTCTCAATTCTGTTCCATTGATCGATCTGTCTGTTGTTGTACCAGTACCAGGCTGTTCTGACCACTGTGGCAGTGTAGTATGTTCTAAGCTCGGGTAATGAGAGGCCTCCCAGTGTGTTCTTCTTATTTAGTAGTACCTTACTTATCCAGGGCTTCTTCCCTTTCCAAACAAAATTGGTGATTTGTTTCTCCATCTCATTAAAAAATGATGCTGTAATTTGTATTGGGGTTGCATTATATAAATAAATTTCTTTGGGTAAAATTGACATTTTCACAATGTTAAGTCTTCCTATCCATGAGAAGGGTAGGTTTTTCCATTTATCTAAGTCTCTCTCAGTTTCTTGTAGTAAGGGCTTGTAGTTCTCTTTGTAAAGGTCTGTTGTTTCTCTGGTTAGATTAATTCCTAGGTACTTTATCTTCTTAGGGGCTATCGTAAAGGGTATTGATTTGATAATTTCTTCCTTAACAGTCTCGTTGTTGGTATAAAGGAATCCTACTGATTTACTTATGTTTATCTTGTGTCCTGAGACTTTGCTGAACTCTTCTATCAGTTTGAGTAGCTTACTTATAGATTTCTTGGGGTTCTCTGCATATACAATCATATCATCTGCGAACACGGAGATATTAACTTCCTCTTTGCTGATGCAGATGCCTTTTATTTCTTTGTCTTGTCTAATTGCTCTGGCTAGAACTTCTAGCACAATGTTGAATAGGAGAGGTGACAATGGGCATCCTTGTCTAGTTTCTGATCTCAAGGGAATGTCTCTCAGTCTCTCTCCATTCAGGATGATGTGGGCAATTAGCTTGGTATAAATGGCCCTTATTGTGTTGAGGAATTTGCCGTCTATGCCCATTTTGCTAAGAGTTTTTAGCATGAATGGGTGTTGGACTTTATCAAATGCCTTTTCTGCATCAATGGACAAAATCAGGTGATTCTTGTCTTTTGTGTTATTTATGTGGTTTATCACATTAATTGTTTTCCTGATGTTGAACCAGCCTTGCATCCCTGGTATGAATCCCACTTGTTCATGGTGGATTATTTTCTTGATATGTTGTTGTATTCTGTTGGCAAGAATTCTGTTGAAGATTTTTGCATCTAGGTTCATGAGTGATATCGGTCTGTAGTTCTCTGTCTTTGTTGGATCTTTCCCTGGCTTAGGTATCAGGGTTATGCTGGCTTCATAGTATGAGTTTGGGAGTACTCCATCCCTTTCTATACTGTGAAATAGTCTCAGCAGTATTGGGGATAACTCTTCTCTAAATGCTTGGTAGAATGCTGTGGTGAAGACATCTGGGCCTGGACTTTTTTTGGTTGGCAGTGTTTTGATGACCTTTTCAATCTCTTCCTTTGTGATGGGTTTATTAAGTTGCTCTGCTTCATGTTGTGATAATTTGGGTAGGTGATATGAGTCAAGGAATTTGTTCATTTCCCCTAGGTTTTCAAATTTGTTAGAGTACAGTCTTTCACAGTATTCTGTTATGATATTTTTGATTTCTGTTGCATCTGTGGGGACAACTCCCCTCTCATTTCTAATTTGGGTTATTTGTTTCCTTTCCTGCTTTTCTTTAGTAACTTCAGCCAGTGGTTTATCACTTTTGTTGATCTTTTCAAAAAACCAGCTTTTGGTCTTTTCAATTTTTTCAATTGTTTTTCTATTCTCTACTTCATTTAGCTCTCCTCTAATCTTTATGATCTCCTTTCTTCTGGTGCCTGAGGGGTTCCTCTGTTGTTCTCTTTCTACTTGTTCAAGCTGTAGAGTTAGTTCCTGGATTTGGTTTCTTTCTTCCTTCCAGATGTGTGCATTTATGGAGATAAACAGACCTCTGAACACTGCTTTGGCTGTATCCCATAGGTTCTGGTAGGAAGTGTTTACGTTCTCATTGGAATCCATGAATTTCTTTAATTCATCCTTGATTTCCTCTATAACCCATGTTTTTTTGAGCAAGATGTTGTTCAATTTCCAAGAGTTCCACTTTCTATCTCTGTTTTTTCTGCTATTGATTTGAACTTTTATACCTTTATGATCTGAGAAGATGCTTTGCAGTAATTCAATGGTATGGATTTTGTTGAGCATTGCATTATGACCTATCATGTGGTCAATTCTGGAGAATGTTCTATGTGCACTGGAGAAGAAGTTGTAGTTGTCTGCTGATGGGTGGAAAGTTCTGTATATATCAATGAGGTTTAGTTGGTTAATTTTGTCAATAAGGTCTTCCGTATCTTTAGTGAGCTTTTTTCTAGATGATCTGTCTAGTAATGAGAGTGGAGTGTTAAAGTCTCCCACTAGTATTGTGGAGTCATCTAACTCTCTTTTGAGCGTAGTCAGTGTTTTTTCAACATATTTAGGTGCTCTGGCATTAGGTGCATAAATATTTAACATAGTTACGTCTTGCTTGTGTACTGAACCTATCAGCAATAAATAGTGTCCATCTTTGTCCACGATGGTGGATTTGACATTAAAATTGATTTTGTTTGAGATTAGAATTGCTACCCCTGCTCTTCTTTGTTCATTGTTAGCTTGATATATATTCTTCCATCCTTTAATTTTCAGTTTGTTCCTGTCGTTGTCTCAAGTGAGTTTCTTGTAGACAACATATGGATGGGTCGTCTCTTTTGATCCAAGGTGACACTCGTTGTCTCTTTACTGGAGCATTCCGTTCATTCACATTCAATGTAATTATTGATAGGTATGTGTTCACTGCTGCCATTGTGATATGTTTATTTTTATGTTGATGTTTTCTCTGTTGATCTTATTAGTCTGTTCTGAGACACTCTTTTTTGTGAGTTGATTTTTCACCTTTTTCAGAGCTGGTTTTTGTTGTTGAGACTCGTGTGTTAGATTTATTGAAATGGTATGATACATCTTTGTTGTGCTTTACAGCTGCCCCTATGAACCCCCTTAATAAACTATTTATAAACCCAATTTTAATTACTACCAGTCTTGTCATCTTCCTCTCCATTTGGAAGGACTATAACGACTGTAGTACATCCCTCTTTTTATTATGATGACACCGTAGTTTTCATGATGATCACTGGATTGCTTCTTTCCATATCAAAGCTGTGATTTACTTTGGAGCCTTCCCGAAATGAGTAGAGTATTGAGTAGTGCGTCATTCTAAAATATAAAATTAGTGGTTTTGTTCTTCTAAGCCAAAGCCAAGAACTTCTTTCAGTATTTCTTGTAGTTTGGGTTTGGTTTTTACAAAGTCTCTGAGTTTCTGTTTATCTGGGAATGTCTTAATTTCATTTTCATATTTGAAAGACAGTTTTGCAGGATATATAATTCTTGGTTGGAAGTTCATCTCCTTCTAGACTTTGAATGTGTCGTGCCACTGTCTCCGTGCCAACATGGTTTCTGCTGAGAAATCTGATGAGAACCTACAGGGTTTCCCTCTGAATGTTAGCTTTGCCTTGAGTCTTGCTGCCTTTAAGAGTTGCTGCTTATGTTTCATTTTGTTAAGCTTGATTGTAATATGTCTTGGAGTCTTTCTTTTGAGATCTATATCCGGTGGCGTACAACATGCATCTGAGGTATCTATATTTTCTTCCTTCATGATTTCTGGGAAGTTTTCTTTCAGCAGCTCAGAAACAATACTCTCTGTGTTCTCAGATGTCTCACCCTGTTCAGGGACTCCAATTAATCGAAGGTTGTTCCTCTTAATAGAGTCCCACATGCTTCTTAATGTTTCTTCATTTTTCTTGTTTCTTTTTTCTGATTTCTGCTCATAGACGCTGGCATCAGTAGCTCTGTCTTCCAAGTCAGAAATTCTTTTTTCAATTTGTTCCATTCTGTTTTCTTCCCTTTGCATGGAAGTTTCTATGTCTTTGATTTTCTTCTTGATCTGTTGGATTTCAGAGTACTGGTGTTCCATCAGATTGAACAACTTGTTTGATTTTTTACTTTGTTCTGCTGCATTTTGTATAAGGTCTAGAAGGGCTCTGTATATAATCAATTTTTATTCACTTCCTGATGCTTTCATAAAAGTTTCTTCATCTGTAAAACTCCTTGGTTGCTTTGTTTGGGAACCTTCTGAAGCCATGAGTGATTGCTTGTATGCCACAATTGTCTGTTGCTTTTTGGGTCTCATGTGAGTATATAGAGCTGGAAGAGATATGGTGAGGATGGATTCCAAATGTTTCTCTAGGCTGTCTTCAAATGTAAAGCAAAAGGTATCTGACCAGTACACAAGTCAGTTAAGTTTTCAGGTGTAGAGGTCTCTCTTCTCATCTGACAAAGTAAGTGCCACCATATCCAACCCCAGATGATAACAAACTAGTTCAGAATACAGCAATGCTACTGCCCTGGTGGCCTCTGCTGACAGGGCCTAGCCTTAGCCAACACTGCGTCCAGTACTGGTTTTGTGATAAGAAAGCGCTCTCCTGTGGGCAAGCTCTGGCTCCCCAGCTAAGAATTAGGTCCAGCTGTGGCCACCATATCCAAGATGGCGTCCTCCACACAGGCAGCAGACAGAGGGGCAAAGGTGCCGGGAGGTAGTGATTCCTCTGATTCTGTTCCAGGGCCCCCAATGCAGGCAGAACTGTGCAAAATCACTACTTTTCTGACGGAGAAGCACTGTCCTGTTTCCCGGCGCCGGCTCCCAGGCTAAGAACAAGGTCCCGCTAAAATCTCGGTACCAACATGGCGTCCTGCATACTGACTGCAAAGCTCCGCGCCAACCCCGCTGAGGCAGCTACTAGATGAAAGGCTCAAAATGCCTAGATGGACAGAGTCCCGAGCCTGGCTCTCAGAATATGGGAATTTTGCCTGCCTATCCCCTCAGGAGCGCATCTGAGTCCAGCTGCCAGGCAAAACCCAGCTCCCCCCACCAGCGAGACAGAGGAAGAAAAAGTCAAAATGGTCCGTTTACCTTCCATCCATCAAAGCCGGGGCTAGCCGGGAGTGGGAGTCAGTGAAAGAGAGGAGGTTTTTCACTGAGTGGTATGAAGTCCCAATTAACAGCTCTGTGCCATGTCCTGAGGCTGATTAGGTGATCAGAAGGCTCTGTTTGATTGTCAATTCAGGTCTTGGTTTCCAGAGGGATATAAGGAGACGTGGGCTTAGTCCTCCATCTTGACTCCACCCCACCACTGAGTACTTCTTAATGCCTTCTTCTTTCACTTTGATAAATAAAGTTGTAACTTTTATTTTTCAGTTAATCTGAAATTTACTTTTATTTTGTTAAATTTAAAGTAGTCTGATATAATAACTTGATGTTACTTTGACTTCCTCTTCCTATGGATATTTTATTGTTATCAAATCATTGTTGTTTACAGTTTAACATATCTTGTTACACTTTATCAGATTTGCTGCCTTATTTTATTTTCGTGTGGTCTTTCTCCAGATTGATTTCTGGATTATACTGTCCTGTGTCTTTATCTCAGTTCTGATATCATTGGTTCTGTGTTTCCTGAACACTCTTGAATATTTCTTGTAAAGCTGGATGGCTTTTAGCTATTCTTTTGATTTCTGTATATCTGGAGAAGTGTCCTAGTTTTACCATCATTTTTGAAAATCAGTTTTGCTGACAATATGTTTCTTGGTTGGCAATTATTTTCTTTCAGAATTCTTTATTTGTCAACTCATTACCTTTTGGCCAGCATAGTACCTGACAAGAAATCAGCATTTAGTCTTACTGGTGCCCTTTGTATGTGACATTTGGTTTTTCACAAGTTGCTATCAGAATTCTTTCTTTGTCTTTGTTATTATAAAGCTTTGTTATGATATGTCTTTGTGAATTTCTTTTGAGGAATATCCTGTTTCAGGTTTGTTATGCTTCTTGGATGAAAGCCTTCTTGCCTTTCCTGATATTTGGGGAGTATTATGGCAAAGTATCTTCTAAGATTCTCACAGTACTTCTTTTTTTTTCTTTCTTTCTTCTTATTTTCCACAATTTCTTGTACATGTAAATGATAACTCTTGATAACATCTCACATAACTCTTAGGAGTTCTTCATTTTTCTCATTTTTTCCACAACTGTTACAAAAAATAAATGTTAGTGTCAACAAATTTGTCCTCTTTGTACTGATTCTTTTCACTAGTAATTCAATTCTACTATATGTACTTTTATTGAGCTATCAGTTTCTGATACTTTATTGCTAACCTTCTGGATTTCAAGTTGTTTCTTTTGTATGGTTTCTCATTGTCTGTTTAATTCATCTTTTTATTTCCTGTTGTTTTCCTGAATTATTCTAGTGTTTTATCCCTGTTTTCCCAAAGCTTCTTGAGGAGCCTAAACACACACCTTTCGAACTCTTTAACATTTAGTTCTGTTTCTTTTTCTTCCTGAAGAAGCTCTTCTATCCCTTTAGCTTGTTAGCATGTTTGAGATTTCTTATCTCGCTTCTTCATATAGTTTTTTTTTTTTTCTGTAAAAGATGTCTCTTTTATTGTACTTTAGATTACAGTTTATGGAACTAGTTTCTCTTTAAATAGTATACCTATTTTTTTATGATGTTGGTTAACAGCATCATTGGTCAACAGTGTCCCTTCTCAGACTTTGGTTCCCTACAGCTGGTAAGCCTTACTGTATCCTCCTGCCTTCTAACTCCTTTCCCTGTAGCTGGCATGCTTCTTTAGTCTCCTTTTGTTTTATGGTCTGTTCTATTCTTTGGCTGAAGTGTGAACCTTGCAAGTGGCTTTATTACTGAGCTAAAAGAGTGCCCAGGGACCATACTCTTAGGGTTTCTCCGGTCTCCTGTAAGGCCAGAAAATCTGTTCCTTTTAGGTAAATTAGATGTTCTTTTCTCCATTTTTGTCCAGTTCTGTCCTAGAACCTCCATTGTGATTCTTGTCAGAGTAGTCAGTGTTAGTAGCTGCGTACCATCTAGTTGTACTGAACTAAGTCCATTGGAGGTGAGATATGTTGTCCACTAGTTATCTTCAGTTTTATCCAATCTCCTTTGGTTCCCAAAGTGTGAGACTAGTGCAGTATGTTAGGTGGCCACTCACAAGCTTTTAAAACCCCAGACACTACTTACTAAAGTAGAATGGACAATCTTTTCTTTTTTTCTTTCATTTTTTATTGTGATTAAGTGAAAGTGTACAATCCAAATTAGTTTTACATGCCAGCCTATCTGCAGCTCCTTCTGCTCTCCTTGCCCAGTGACAGCACACTCCACCCTTTCATTCTATACTTGTCATATCCTCGTAACAAGCTCCCGTCCTCTTCTTTTAGAATGGCCATTGCACACAGTGGCATGGTGGCAAGTTCACCAACTTAATTATATAGTTTTCTGCGAGGTAAATTTTAGCCATAAACAAATAATTGTATTGGAACACCCTCAATACTCACCTGATCTGGCCCCCAATGACTTTTCTTTACCAAAGATAAAGGAAATATTGAAAGAAAGACATTTTGATGACATTCAGGACATCAAGGGTAATATGATGACATCTCTGATGGTCCCTCTAGAAAAAAGAGTTCCAAAATTGCTTTGAAGGGTAGACTAGGCACTGGAGTCAGTGCATAGTTTCCCAAGGGGAGTACTTCGAAGATGACCATGGTGATATTCAGCAAAGAGGTATGTAGCACTTTTTCTAGGATGTGTTTGCAAACTTAATTGGCAGTCCTCGTATGTGTGACTTTGGTGCTATTGGTTCACTGGTTGTGCACTTTTTTGGTCAAAAGCATGTAAACTGTAGCTTAAACATTAGAAAAAGAACAACAATTTTGGGTCCTGTTTTAAAGAATCCAAAGATGCTAGCTTTGAGTCCAGCATGATATGTCCAACTAAGCTCATGTCTAGAGATGTCTACTTAGTCGTTTCTTATTTTCATATTTCATCCATATTTCTTGCCTTCTTAAATCTCAGAGATACAAAAATACCCAGGAATTTGACAGGGGTAAGCAGAAAACACCTTCATTGTGTATTCACCCTGCAGGCGCACGTGCACACACACGAGGTCCAACAATTAAGTCTGTGAATTTAACTGTTCTAAGTGCTACATACCTCATTACTGAATATCACTATGGTTACCTTCAAAGTAGTCCCATTGGGAAGCTATGCACCAACACCAGCACCTAGTGCACTGTTCAAAGCAATTTTGGAGCTCTTTCTAGGTTGGCCATTGTACACAGTCGTACATAGTTATCTGTGAGGGAGTTTTTAGCCAGTGAACAAATAACTGTATTGGAACACCCTCTCTACTCACTTGATCTGGCCTATGCTCTATGACTTTTTTCTTTACCCAAAGATAAAGGAAATATTGAAATAAAGACATTTTGGTGACATGTATGACGTTAAGGATAATATCATGACAGCTCAGAAAAAGCTCCAAAATTTCTTTGAAGGGTGAAGTAGGTGCTGGAATCACTGCATAACTTCCCAAGGGGAGTACTTTGAAGGTGGCTGTAGTGATATTCAGCAATGTGGTATGTAACATTTTTTTACAATGAGGTTATGAAGTTTTTGGTCAAAAGTATGTAAATTGTAATTTACAGGTTAAAAAAAAAGAACAACAATTTTGGTCATGTTTTAAAGAATCCAAGGACGCTAACTTTGTGTCTTGTCAAGTGTGTATTTCTGGGATGTCATATCTTGCAACATTTGGGATGAATTCCACAATATTACAGGAATAGGGTAAGAACTGCAATTACTGGTAAAGGGGGAACTGATAAATTCAAGTCAGTAGTACAAAAAGACTGATGTTACAAAGTCTCTTAGCCAAACTTAGTATTATGGATTGAATTATGCCCCCACTAAGATGGTGTATCAATTTGGCTGGGCCAAGATTTCATGCATTGTGTGATTTTCCACCATTTTTTCTTTTGATAGGATTTTCCGATACATTGTAAATTATGTCACCATGATTTAATACAGTAGATTAGCAGAAGTTATGTTGATGAGGTTTTCAATAGTGTCTTAAGCCAATATCTTTTGAGATACAAAAGACAGAAAAGCAAGTCGAGAGACAAGGAGACCTCATGTCACCAGCACAGAACATCCTTTGGACCTGAGGTCCTCTGCACTGAGGTGCTCCTAGACCAAAGGAAGAATGATGCATCACAAAGACCTTCTTCCAGAGATGACAAAGACAGAAATTCTTCCACTTGAGCTGGTGTCCTGAATTTGGACTTGTAGATTAATGGACTGTGAGAGAACAAATTTCTCTTTGTTAGGCCATCCATTTGTGGTATGTGTTTCATAGCAGTGCTAGATAACTAAGACACTGGCAAGATATGCTCAAGACCAGGATATCACTGGATGGGTTAAGGATTTCATCCTAGCACAGGGATCTTTCCCTGAAGCATGACCTTAAGAGCAAGTGGGGAGAACATGCAGACTGGTTGACTCCAGCAATCTAAATATGGTACCAATTATATTCAGTTGTGTGGGAATTATATACCTTAGAGTATCTGGAATTTTTCAGTATTTCCTAGAGACTAAAGAATGCTGGGCATGGAAGAAGCACTTTACTCTGAGAAAAGAAGAAGACATCCCCTTTTGACTGATTATCCGTATAAACCAGAGTGACACCTTAGCCACTTCTGCTTCTTGCACCAAAGCATGCAAGTATAACACAAGAAATCCATCTGTGTAGCAAACAATGTATTTGCTTTCTGTTACTAACAACATTATGTTCTTTTCTTGAAGGAGAAACATGACTCTTGTTCTGTAAGTTTCTTTTTAAAAGTATGTAAACTCTTGGAGAATTGAAATCTAATTTTGTAAAAACTGATGTTTTCCATCTACAGAAAATCATTTTACACTATTTTTTGCAACAATGCAAGGTTAGTTGTTCAAAGTAAAATCCCCTTAGTACTTTGAAGTTATAAATATTCAGCAAAACTTAAAAGGAGCACACACAAATGCATGCACACACATATACCTACTTTTGTGTTTATTCACATAGTTAGAGATAAATTTTGTAATATTTTTTCTTTTTAAATGACAAGTACATTTTACTTTACCTCCTACATTCTCTACTCATTTAATTGTGACTCTGAAGGAAGAGCAATGTGGGTTTCTCAAATAGGAAAATCTCTGAGTAACAGAGATAATTCCTCTCCATTGCATGTGTTTCTTTCATATCTTAACTGTCTACTCCAGAGGGACTTTTCATTTCATTGAACTCCGAACACAGTGTTTGTTATTTTGCCTTCATAACTCATGTGCCTGCCATTTTCTGACTTTCAAGCATTTCCTTCACAATTTGACTAATCTTCACCATCTCTTTTCATTTTAGCTCATATGAGGCCCTACAATAGAGTCCATAAACTTGATTTTTCTAAGTAATACATACCTCATTGCTGAATATCACTAGGTCACATTTGAAGTACTCCCTTTGGGAAGCTATGCACTGATGCCAGAACCTAGTCCACACTTCAAAGCAATTTTGGAATTCTTTCTGAAATGGTCATTGCATACAGTGGCAAGGTGGCAATTTCATGAACTTAATTCTATAGTAGTCTGTGAGGGAGTTTCAGTCAGTAAACAAATAACTGTATTGGAACCACCTCCCTATTCACCTGGCCTGGTCCCCAATGACTTTTTTATTTACCTAAAGATAAAGAAAATATTGAAAAGTAGACATTTTGATGACATTCAAGACATCAAGGGTAATACAACAGCTCTGATGGCCATTCCAGAGAAAGAGCTCCAAAATTGCTTTGAAGAGTGGACTAAGTGCATAGCTTCCCAAGGAGGGTATTTCGAAGGTGACCATAGTGATATTCAGCAATGATGTATGCAGCAGTTTTTCTACAATGAGTCTGTGAACTTAATTGTCAGACTGAAGTGTTTTGATCCTTAAAAATTTTGTCTGTAAGTTTCACCATCTTTTGAATACTTATTCTCTCAGTCAGATGGCATTTGCTGAATACTGTATTCTTTAATTACAGTCTGATACAATTACTGTCCCTGCTCCACAATTATATTAAAGTATGGTCGAGAAATCAAATACAATGTTTCAAGGATGTTATCAAAAAACTGCAATGCAGGAGCTATTAGACACTAAATAAGTGTGTGTGTGTGTGTGTGTGTGTGCGCGCGCGCATGCGTGCATGTGTGCATGTGTGTGTGTCTGCACGCGTGCACGTGTGTGCGTGTGTGCCTGTAGATGGATGGAATAGCTGCCTCCAAGTTGACTCTGATTCATGGTGATATTACATGGAACAGTGCTACCAAAAATTGCCCAATCTCGTGTCATGCTCATTACTGCCAGCATGCTCGAGTCCATTGTGGTGGTTATTGTACCAATCCTTTTCACCAAAGATTTCTCTAGCCTTCATTGGCCCTCTACTTCACCAAATGTGATGTCTTCCTTTAATGATTTATTCCTCCAGTGTCATATCATGTTCAGAACAAAAGAATTTGACAATGATCTGTTGTAAGTCATAAAATTTTCACTGGTTATTTTTCTGAAGTGGGTCACCAGGACTTTCTTCCTAGTCTGTCTCAGTCCACTGAAACTCTACTGAAACTCACACACCTTGGTGGACCTTTCCGGTGTTTGTAACATTGGTGGCATAGCCTCCAGTATTATAGCAACATGTAAGACATACAAGTCATCACAGTGCAAAAAAATAGCACATGGGAGAAGAATATACTTATATATGTATCAATTATTTATAATGAATAATAAAAAGATTCTTGATACTTGTTAAAAGTCATGCTGTAAATATTGCCGTTATGGGGCAGCAGAATCTACATTAAAATCTTGGTCACTAGGTAATAGGGTTAGAATGAGATTCTATCCAGGTTTTGCAACAATTGTTGTTCAGGATATCCTGAGAGCTTGTGCAGGACTTTGCCTATTTAATAGTGAATTCAAGTGAATAAAATTTATTACTTGAAACACCCAAGAGAAAGACAAAAACCAATAGTTAGAAGACACCGAAAATTTCATTGGCCTTCCCAACAAGTGACAACTCAAAACACACATAAACCCTTTTATCACAGACTAATTTAATGCCAGCTATTAGAGGACTTCTTCATCAATTCTTAACCCTATTCCTCTTAGCTGGTAAAGTGAAGATCTTAGTAAAATGCAGTTTACAGGCCCTTTCTCAGGAAAGAAATAACAGCAGTCTCCAAAAATGTCAGAGGTAGATAACAGTGTTGACGGTGGTTCATGTTTCTTCTATAATCAGGAATTCCTACTGACCCTTTCAATTCAATGTCTTTCATAAGTTTCAAAACTAATCCAGAGCTCAAATGCAATGCAGGAAATAGAAGCCACTTGGGAATGTGTTATGAAATTGTGGCTAAAATAATACAAAGCAGCAGAAAAGAACATACTGGTCAGAATTTGGGTTGAAATTCAGAGAAGATGGAGCCTCAGTTTCCTCAAATCAGATTTCACATGTGTCAAGCCTCCATATTTGGGCCAGCCATTGGGCAGGTGGTTCAAAAATGTTAACTTATTTTCTCAGCTTTTTCCTTTATATTCTTGGTGTCTTGAAATGTGAAACTATTGACTCCTTTTTAGGGGAAAATTGTATCTCAGTATCATCTGTCTTCACAGACTTCCTCCATAAGACATCTTTCAGTACTTAACTAATTTGTTATTGGGACAAGGTTGAATTATTTTCATATTAATGTTTCCTAAATGGGTTTCACTTGGCACCAAGGAAAAAAAACAAAATACTCAAGAGAGATCAAATGTAATCAATTCTACTACTTCTGGACTTAGTTCCAATAAAACTGGTAAAGTGATCACAAAGATTTTCACGTAGAAGGGGGTAAGGACTGCAGGATCTGATTTTCTTAGATTGTATTAGCTTTGTTAATAATCAACACTTAAAAGCATCTCTCCAAGGAAGTTCACAGTTCAAAATTTGGGTGTTCAAAATTTTGAAGAGGTTCACAAGAAAAGGTTTAAAAAAATATACCACTCCCCATCACACCTCAACCCCCAGTTCAGCTTTGTTCTGTTTTTCATTCTCCCCTTCTCTTGTGTCTTAATTTTGGTTCACTTTTTCTTGGAAAGAAGTGTTTTATTTTGTAAATAATTAAATATTCATATTAATAATATATTTACCATAAAAGGAGATCCTAAAATATTTTGAAATTTTATTTAACAATCCTACAATGTTAAGTGTATGTCAAATAATCTTCTGAGTGCTTTAAAAATTTTAATTCATTCAGTCGTTGTATCTCTAAGGGGGTATTAGTTTTATTACACCACTTTACAGATGGAGAAAGTATGACACAAAATGGTCAGCTTGCTTGTGTATGCTCATGTACCTAGTGAAAGGCATATCTGGGTTTCAGTCCTCCGTTGTTTGGCTCTAGAGCCTGTGCTCTTCATTACTGTCCTATATAATGTGAACTTTTTCCTACGTGATTCTACAATTATGGTGTAAGTAGACTCCAGATACAAAATCATCATCATCATCTATGCTTAACATGAAATTACAAACATTTATTATTTGTCTGAATTTCTGAATGCCTACTTTTGTTATTTGCTCAATCAGTTTCACAGAAATCTTGTATCGTTTCCATACCTGCCACTGACTGATTAATTTTTTTTATTTCTTTCTTCCAGTTTTGGCCTTACAATGTGCTTTTTGGACACAATAGTATAAATTATTCTACACATATCGTTTTTTTGTTATTGTTAGATATCATCAAGTAGGTTCATATTCACTGTGACCTTGTGTACAACAGAACTAAATAATGCCTTGTCCTTTGCCATTTTCACAGCTATTGTTACGTTTGGGAATTTTGTTGCAGCTCCTGTGTCATTCCTTCAAATTGACAATCTTCCTCTTTTTCACAGACCCTCTGCTTTACCAAGCATGATGTCCTTCTCTAAGGACTGGTTCCTCCTGAAAATGTGTCCAGGAAACATGAGATGAATTCTCAACATCCTTGCTTCCAAGGAGCACTCTGGCTGTATTTCTTCTGAGACAGACTTATTTGTTCTTTCGACAGTCCATGGTAAGTTCAGTATTCTTCAGCAATGCCATATTTCAAATACATTGATTCTTTTAGAGTCCTTATTCGTTTTCCAAAATTCACATGCATATGAGGCAATATAAAATGCTATGACTTGAATCAGGCACACCTTCATCCTTAAAATGACATCGTTGCTTTCTAACATTTTAAGGAAGTCTTCTGCAGCAAATTTCCTAATGCAATGTAACCCTTGATTTCTTCATTGCTGCTTCTGTAAGCATTGATTTGTGGGACCAACTAATATGGCATTCTTAACAACTGATTTAGGTTATTGGTCCAGTTTTGAGGATTGCTGTTTTCTTCATATTGAGGTGTAATCCATACTGAAGGCTGTGGTCTTTGATGTTCATACCTTGAGTGCTTATTCTTTGTTTTCAGAAAACAAGATTGTGTTATCTATATATTGCAGCTTGTTAATGAGTCTTCCTCCAATTTTGAAGCTTTGTTCTTCTTCACATAATCCAGTTTCTCAGATTATTTGCTCAGCTAACAGACTGAATAAGTATTGTAAAATGATACAAATCCTGACTGACACCTTTACTGGTTTTAAACCATGAAATATACCCTTTCTCTGTTTGAATGAATGCCTCTTGGTCTATGTA
Source organism: Heterohyrax brucei (assembly GCA_028571685.1). Taxonomy (NCBI): domain Eukaryota; kingdom Metazoa; phylum Chordata; class Mammalia; order Hyracoidea; family Procaviidae; genus Heterohyrax; species Heterohyrax brucei. The sequence continues at coordinate 4,899,420 of CM053146.1, read as the reverse complement.
GAGATTCCACATAAGTAGTGTTAGGTATTATAGAACTCCCATTCTTTGCAATATTATTCAGAATTTTTTACAATCCACAGTCAAATGACTTTGCACAGTTAATAAAATAATATAGAAACATCTTTCTAGTACTCTTATTTCAGCCAGGATCCATTCTATATCAACAACAGTACTTGTATCCCTTATTCCGTGTCTTTTTCTTAATTCAGCTTGAATTTCTGACAATTGTCTATCAATGTACTGTTAAAACCACTTTTAAATGCTTTCAGCTAAATTTTACTTGTGTGATAGTAATGATATTGTTTGATAATTTCCACATTCAGTTGGATTGCCTTCTTTAGAATGGACATACATACAGATCTCTTTCAGAGAATTGATCAGATAGCTGCCTTCCAAATGTCTTGGCATAGATGAGTGCACACCTCATCTATCATTTATTGAACCATCTCAATTGGTATTTTGTCAATTTCTGGAGACTTGTCTCCTGAAATGGTTGAATATCGACCAGTTATTTTTGGTACAATAAGTGTGTATTTCTTCCATCTGCTTTTGATGCTTCCTGTGTCATTCAGGAGTTTGCCCATAAAATTCTTTAAAATTATATCTCAAGATCATTTCCTTCAGTGTGAGAAAAGCCAACAATGTTTCTCCTTTCTGGTTTTCTAAGTCTAAGTCTTTGCCTATTTCATTATCATATTTTACTCTGTCTTATGGAGCAGCTCTTTGAAATCTTCTGTTCAACTCTCGTGCTTCATCATTTCTTCCACTTGCTTTAGCCACTCTGCATTCAAAACTAAGTTTCTTTGTCTCTTCTGACACCTGTTTTGGTCTCCTAATTCTTTCCTGTCTTTTTAATGACATTCGCTTTCTTCATGTATAAGGTCCTTAATGCCTTCTAAAAACTTGTTTGATCTTCAGTCATTAGTGCTCAGTACATCATATTTATTCTTGAGATGGTATCCTAATTCAGGTCAGATATACTCAAGATTATAGTTTGGTCCTCTTAGACTTGTTTTAATTTTCTTCAGATTTAACCTGAACTTACGTAAGAATAATTGGTGATATGTTTCACTTTTGACCCTTAACTATGTTCAGACTGACAATATTGAGTTTCTGCATCATCTCTTTTCACAGATGTAGTAGACTTGATTTCTGTGTTATCCACCAGGAGAGGTCCACATGTATAGTCACTGTTTGTTTTGTTGAACAAAGGTGTCTGCTAAGAGTAAGTCATCAGTTTTTCAAAATTCTATCATTAAATCTCCAGCATTGTTTCTGTTACCAAAGCTATATTTCTCAACTACCTATCCTTCCTTGTTTCTGACTTTCACATTCCAGTCACTGGGAATTATCAATGCATCTTGATTGCCTGTTCAGTCATTTTCAGATTGTAGAAATTGGTAAAAATCTTTAACACTCTCATCTTTGGCCTTTGTGGTTAGTGCATAAATTTAAGTAATATTCATATTAACTAGTCTTTTTGTAGGCGTATGTATGTTTTCTTGTAATTGACAGTGTTGGACTTCAAGATAACTCTTGAAATCTTTTGGACAATAAATGTGATGCCATTTCTCTTCATTTTGTCATTCTGGACATAGTAAGCCATATGATTATTTGATTCAAAATGACCAGTCCTCTTCAGCTCACTAATACCTAAGATATTGATTTTTTATGTGCTCCATTTCACTCTTGATGACTTGCAATTTTTCTAGATTCATACTTTGTACTTGCACACTCCAATTAATGATGGATGTTTGAAACTCTTTCATCTTATTTTGAGGAAAAAAAAACAAGTGAAATAGTTATCAAAACCAATACATAGAATTCAATCCTTCTAAATGACAGTTTTGATCATGATAATCTGTTTATTTGTTTTTCCAGTTCTCTTATTTGAAAAGCATTCATTCAATGAAGCAATTAGCCAGCCAAAGCCAAGTGCCATATTATTGAGTGTATAATATATGGTTATACATGACATGGTGACTGCCATGAGTCTGATCTGACTCGATGGCACTTGGCTGGCTTGGCATATATGACATAGATATAGAAGAAAATAAACAGTATTTTTTTTTCTATCAGAAAAAAAATGAAGTGGAAAGAAATGGAAATAAAAGCTATCCAAATTGAAAAGGAAGAAGTGAATCTGCCTCTATTCACAGGTGATGCATCCTATACACAGAAAATTCAAAAAATCTCACAAGCAGACTAAACTACTGGATCTAATACAAAGATTCAGCAAAGTGGCGGTGTGAAAGATCAACAACAACAACAAAAAACAGATTCTTTTACACAAACAAGGAGTACTTCAAAAAGGAAATCAGGAAACCAATACTGTTTATAATAGGCCCCCGAAATAGAAAATCAGGGATGTAAAAACCAAAATACCAAACCGTCTGCCACTGAGCTGATTTCAACTCACAGTGATTTATAGAACAAAGTAGAACAGCCCCATAGAGTTTCCAAGGAGGGCCTGGCAGATTAAAACTGCTTACTTTCTGGTTAGCAGCTGTTGCACTTAATCACTACGCTGCCACGATTTCCAGGAAAGTAAAAGACTTATACAATTCTCCACTTCAAGAAACTATGAGGCCTACATAAAAGAAAGAACATTCCATGATTGTGAATTAGAAGACTCAACATTGTAAAATGTCAGTACTACCCAAACTGATCTATAGATATACAAGCAAGTGTAATACAATCCTGATTCAAATTTCAACACTCTTCTTTACTGAAATAGAAAATCTAAACACCAATCTTAATGGGAAAGAAAAGAGGCCCTAAATGTAAGGAAGCAGCAATGAAGAAGAAAAACATAGTAGGGAGTCTCATACTTCCTGATTTCAAAACATACTATATAGCCACAGTAATCAAAACAGACTGGTACTGGTTCAGTGACAAACACATAGACCAGTGGAAAAGAATTGAGAACCCAAATGTAAATTTTCCCATCTATGGGCAGCTGATCTTCAACAAAGGGTCAAAATCTATTCACTGTGGGAAAAAAATTCTCTTAACAAATGGTTCTGACAACACTGAACATCTATTTACAAAAAATAAAAAATAAAAGATCCATGCATCACATTATATTCAGTAACTACCCAAAACAGATCAAAGACCTAAATGTTAAAAGTTAAGACTATGAAGTCCCTGGAAGAAAATATAATGATAAAACTATGGGACCTAATTTATCTTAAAAAATAAATTATCAATCACAGTTACCACTGCAAAAACAACAGAATACAAAGTAGATAACTGGGATCCCTCCAAAACTAGATACTGTGGTCATCAAAAGAGTTTTTCAAAACAGGAAAGGAGATAATACAGACTGGGTAAAAAGTTATTGGCAATGACATATTTGATAAGGGTCTAATCTCTAACCAAACACAAAAGCCAAAAAGACTGCCACCGAGTAGCTTCCAACTCATAGCAGCCCTATGAAACATAATATATACAAAATTTCAACAACTCAACAACAATAAGACAAACAATCCAATTAAAAAATGGGCAAAGAATATAAAGGGACATTTCACCCAAGAAGACATGTAAACTATCAACAAACACATAAAAAGATGACCGTGACTACTAGCCATTAGAGATGCAGATGAAAACCTCTGTGGTATATTATCTCACCCCTACAAAAATGGCAGGGATCAAGGGGGAAACAAACTAACAAAATAAACAAACAAAAAACCAGAAAGCAATATATGCTGGCTAGGTTGTTGGGAAATTTGAATCCTGATCCACTAGTTATAGATCTATAAAATGGTAAAACAACTATGGAAGATGGTGTGATGTTTCCCTAAAAAGCTAGAAGCATCTTTTGACCCAGCAATTCCACTCATAGGCACATACCCTATGTTTTATTCAGCTAGCACTGCTTTAACAGTTACACCATAAATTAGATGGCTTTAACAAAGGAAAGTTTATTCTTACACAGTCCGGTAGCTACAAGTCCAAATTCAGGAAGGTTTTCCCCATTGTCAGCTCTGGAAGAAAGTCTGGTATTGCATCAGTCTTTGTCCAGGGAGCATCGTGGCACAGGAAACTCAGGTCTGAAGGACACGCCCTTCTCCTGGTGTTGATTACTTGATAATGTGAGGCTCCCAAATCTCTGCTTGCTTCCTTTTTCCTTTCATCTCTTGTAGGACAAAAGGATTAAGCATGGGGCAAGCCATACTCCAGGGAAACTCCTTTACAGTGGAGCAGAGAAGTGATCCTATGAAGAGATTCACAGCCCCTCCCTAATCCTTTAACATACAGCGTAGGAAAATCACAAAATCCAGGACAATCACAAAATACTGGACTCATGGCCCAATCACATTTTGGAGGGGACACAATTCAACCCATGACACCCTATATAGTTAATAGCCATGACAGAAATAGATATACACACACTTTGTTTATTGCAGCATTATTCACAATAGCAAAGAGAAAGAACCTAGACTCCCATCAGCATATGGACAGTCAAATTGTCATACATACATACAGTGGAATAGTATACAACTTCAAAAGTATAATTATGAGTTTTTGAAACATACAATATGGTCTATCTAGAGAACATTATGCTGAATGAACTGAGTCAATCACAAAAGGCAAATACTGCCAAAAATTACAAAAAAGAGAAATAATTCAAATGATAAATTGAAAGTTTTTCAGTAAAAGCAACAGCAGAAAAGTCAAATACTGCATGATCTCACTTTTCTGAAAAAGAAAAGAACACATACACTCAGAAAACAATTTTCTTAGAGATTACCAGAAGTGGAAATGGAAATCACTTCCTAGATATTAGACACTCATTACCATTGTGATGAGAAAGACAACACTGAATGCCAGTGATGTCTGAATATCTTGATCAAGATAAATGTTAACAGTAAGAAGTACACAAGAAAATGGAACACTTGGGGTAAATAATGTACACAAATTTGCAACAATATCAGTATCAATCAGAAAATGTATGTGTGGTTACATAGGTAAAGAAGTACACGTATATGTGTACAGGAAGGCATATGTGTGCACATATCTGTGCATGTACATAGCTATAGACATGTTTGTCTGTGCTATATATGTATCTATACATATAATAAAGTGCATCAAGGGCAACCAAACCAGCCAAACCCATCACCATCAAGTTGACTCTGGCTCACAGCAAACTTGCAGGACAGAGTAGAACTCCACCATATGGTAACCATGGAATGGCTGGTGGATTCAAACTGCTGACCCTTTGGTTAGCAGCTGTAGCTTTTAATCCCTATGCCACCAATGTTTCTTATCAAGGGCCACAGGTTTGGTTTATTGGTTTGGAAGACACATTGCAACCCTGATCTCTAGCAGTAACATAGTAAATTTGTGTTATTTGAAGCCATTGAGGTTAAAGCAATTCATTGCTGCAGTAATAGGTAACATATATTCATCTTTATGGAATGTTCCTTTTGTCTATAAGAAATGGATTTATTGCAAAATCAATAAAACGTATTAACAGGTTAATCTTAAAACTCCTATTTCTATATCCATAGTCCCTCTAAAAATGTAGACTGGCCAAGATCTAGGATATGGTTAGTTTAACTGGAAAAATAATGAAGCAAAATTTCTATAATCACACATCTGTAAATTGGTTCTTATTCTTGAGATTAGTTATTTATTGTTTTGTTAGCATCCCTGAAATGTAAGTGCACTTAAGAAGAATAAAAAAGATTTCTGAGGATGGTTACCTCTTTCCCCCATTTCTTTCAGTGCTAGAAGAAGTATCGATATGTGAATTCCAGAAGAAACAAGACTGCAGTGAACAGTTTATGCTCAGCTTTATACATCTCAACCTACTATCTGTAAATTACTAAAACTTAGGCTGCTGTCAGAACATCAGCATCCCTACAAGGAATCAAGTGATACAGAATAGGCACTCATTATCTTTTTAAAATAATGACTTTATCTCAGGTTGTTATATATCTCAAAGATTGTATGACTCTCACCAGTAAATTAAATATTTCTCTTCTTTTTAGGAGAAGGGGTAAACGGGCAGAAAGGGAATCTGGAAGTGTTTACACCAGTACTACTACCTTATCCTAAGTTTACATTGTCTGTTAAGGTTTTGATCTAAGAGTTGTGCTTTGGAGGAAGAAAGAAACAAAACATAGTCTTGGTATATTATCTAGATCATCTATTTATTTATTTGGTTACAAGTTAAAAGAATCTGAAATGATATGGTGCTCAAGGAGTATTTGTTGTTTCCTAAATTCTAAGGAGGAATCAAACTTTTAAAAAAGAATCAATGTAAATCTTTAAAAACATGGGACTGAGTAGGTTCAGTCACCACATTTTACCAGGCAGAACCCTGTTCAACTTTCATCTCTGCTTCTTTTTACCCATTGGGTTTATGTTCTTACACTGTAACGTTTCTCCATCAGTTAGGTCTAGTTGCTCCCAGAGAACTTTGTTCCTCCAGTCTCCATTACCAGGTAGACATTGGCTCTCTCATTCTTGTAAAAATATACTGGAAGAGAATTCTAACAATTGTATATTGGCCCATTTTTCAACATCTGAATAAATTCTTTGAGAAAGCCATGCAAGAAAATAGTTTGCCTATGGATAGCAAATCATCAGAGTGGAGTCTGGAAAGGTCTTCTCAGAAGACAGAATGCAACATAGTCACATATAAAAAAAGGAAAAAATGAATAGAAAATCTGCCACATAATAGTTCCCATTTTAATAAAAAGATTTCATAGAGTTTTCACAAGAAAGAAGGGCTAAGGACTAGAGGGAGAAACCTTCCAGTACTCAAACATATGATACCCAAAACCCAGTGCCATCAAATTGATTCTGACTCACAGAGACCTTGCAGGACAGAATAGAACTGCTGCATAGAGTTTCCAAGGAGAGCCTTGCAGATCTGAACTGCCAGCCTTTTGGTTAGTAGTCATAGCACTTAAGCTCTACACCACCAGGGTTTCCAACATACCGTGAAGGATACAAACATTTATAGAATAAGTCATAAATTGTGACAATAAAAGTTGGAAGGTCTCATACCTTCAGGCAAATGGAATATCCAAAATTGCCAAAAACATGATATTTTGCTTCCCTGTCTAGTCAGTTCTTCAGTGCTTGTGGGACTGGTTACTGCTAAAATGTTTATTGTTTATTTACATACTGTGCTGAAATATCTCTTTATTTGCTTGTCCTTCCCTTGGACTGAGGAAACAAACATATATTGTTTATAGCTTCATCCTATGTACTTATATAATGTAATTCCCAATTACTGTTTATTGCAGAACACTACAATTCATTAACTGGCTTAATAATTATAATTTAGTGATCAATTAACTGTCAGCATCTAGCCCAATGCATGAAAACGCTATCACTTGTGCCACAGACTAACCCTATAGAACAGAGTAGAATTGTCTCATAAAGTTTCCAGGGCTTTAAATCTTTACAGAAGCCCTGGTGGTGTAGTGGTTAAGAGCTATGGTTGCTCATCGAAAGCTCACAGTTTGAATCCAACAGCTACTTCTTGGAAACCCTATGAGGCAGTTCTGTCCTATAGAGTTACCATATTTTTAGTGAAGCAGATTTCCAAATCATTCTCCTACAGAGTGGTTGATGGTTTTGAACTGCTGCTCTAGTTGGCAGCCAGGTTCTTAATCATTGCACCACCAGGGCTCTTTTGAATGGAACATTGTAGATACATAATGATTCTGTTTTTTCCATTTCCCAATTTTTCCACCACCTTTAACAGAAGTTCGCCATCACCTACGCATTGAGTCTTCTTCTCCTCCTTCCTTCCATCTGCACTTGATAACCACTAACTCATTTTGATCTCTATACACTTGCCTATTCTGGATATTTCAAGAAAATGAAATCATACAATATTTTTCCTTTGATGACAGATTCATTTCACTAAGAACAATGTTTTTTAAGACTCATCTATGATAAGAAAAAATATGCACAGATGGGCTTTTTTTTGGTAACTTTTCTTGGGAAAGATGGTTTTTCATTTTCAATAACGAAGAATCAAACATATTTATTACAAATACTGAGCCAACAATCTGGTAAATCACTCTTGTTCTCTAAAAGAACTATAGGTGTTGACCAGCGTGCATTCCTGCCAATCTTTGGCTGTCTTTACTATGTGAATATCCCTAGGTGCTGCAAACAATTTGCACTCAACTACTCACACAAAGGTTGGCAGTTCAAACTCACATAGGGATACCACAAAAGAAAGACCGGGCAATCTGCTTCCACAAAGATTACAGCAAAGAAAGCCATATGGAATAACTTTATAATGCAAAGGGTCACCATGAGTTGGAACAGATTCAATGACAAAGAGTTCATGTGAACTTGGGAGACTTCCGGTTACTTCTGATGTCTGTGATCATAAGGAAGACAGCAGAATAAGTGCTGTGAAGCTTGCATCAAAGAATTCTGAAATATCAGACGTCCTGTGTGCTATTCTGCACTAAACTTTAGTGTTATTATAAGAGTTTTCCATCCTCTGTTCCTCTTTTAACTTCGACTGTATCTATTTGAGCTATCAAGCCAATTGAGTGGAGTTATGTAGTGAAAAGATTTCAAATGAGAGTTTCACTCACATTTAAAAAATCATATTACCGTGGCTTTCTCTGCTTAGCCCCAGGAGAAGAAAAAAAATCATATATCAATATCTAAGTGCTACAAAAAGCATACCATGCACTTTCTCCTTTAACTGCCTCATAAAACTGGATTTCTGTCTATAGCACAGAAGCTAAATACGAACTCATTCTGTAAGGGCAGAAGGACTAATTTTCTTTTTAGTGTTCCATATGGTTAAATTTCACATAAAAATTCTCATGTGACTAGAACTGAGACATTTTTTATGGCACGACCAAATACAAGGGAAACTTCAAGAAAAAGTTAGAAGACGCACGCTATTTCAGATCACAGGGTCAACTTGTTCTACTTCCTCATTAAGTATCTAACATGAGATAAAACTTTAGATCTAAGCAAAGCATAACAAAATGAAGTTTCAGGCCTCACAGAGCTCATTAAATAATTAGGTAGATAACATCCATATGTGAAGAGTATAAGGAAAAGTATAATAAGATGTGATAAATCTAATTTTGATAAATTTCATCACAATACCATTGTCATGGATTAAATTATTATTCCCCCAAAATATATGTCTAAATTTGGCTGGGCTATGATTCCCACCCAGTATTGTATATACTGTAAACCCTGCCCTTATGATATTAATGAGGAAGGACAGGCAGTAGTTGTGTTGGGGAGTTAGGACTTGATGTGGAAGTTCATTTTGTGCCTTGAAGTCGTCCCTTGAGATGTAAAGGAGAGAAGCTAGCAGACAGAAAGTGGCACAGGGAGCTAGGTGCATCCTTTGGAAAGGACTGGGGTCACTGGGCATCAGAAGCTTCCAGTCCAGAGGAAGATTGACGACAAGGACCCTCTGCCAGAGCTAGCAGAGAAAGCCTTCCCCTGGAACTGACACCCTGAATGCAGATTTTCAGCCTACTGGACTGTGACAAAATGTTTTTCTTTTGTTTTTAAAGGCATCCACTTGTGATAGCTGTTACAGCAGCAGCAGCTGTCTAAGGCAACTGTATATGGTAGAAGCTCCATTACATCTTCCATATATAAATAAAAATCTGTTGCTGTTGAGTTGATTCTGACTCATAGAAACCCTGCAAATAAACAACCCTCTGTGGTTGAGTTAATTCCAACTCATAGCAACCCGACAGGTCAGAACTGCCCCATAGAGCTTTCAAGGAGCACCTGGAGGACTTGAACTGCTAACCTTTTGATTAGCAGATGTAGCACTTGACCGCTAAGGTTTCCAGCGACCCTATAGGGCAGAGTAAAACTGTCCCATGGAGTTTTCAAGGAGCAGTTGGTGGTTTTGAATTGCCAATCTTTTGGTTACCAGCCTGAGATCTTAACAGCTTTGTTACTGGGGTTCCAAATAAATAGTTATATATATTGTATAGGTTCCACTCATTCATTCACTCAATTATTACTTGTAGTCAATTCTTGCTCATGTCAGGAACTTTCATTTAGCAGTATACCAAGGAATAATTCATGGTATTACTTTATTCACAGTATTTTCAAATGAACTCTGTATTTTTTCCATACTTTTGTGTCTAGTCCTAGTTCATCCAACTAGTATATAAAAAGTCTAGAATTTTTTATCCTTTATAGTAACATGACATTTAATATACCACTTCTAGTTTTTGTAAGAATTTAGCCATGTCTTGTATCAAATCTTACCATTTTCCTCCTGGAAGTAAGGCTAACTTACAGAGATGGATTTCCTACTGCCTCTTGTTCTTTTTCAGTATCAGGTTGTTAGCACTGAGTCTAGTTGCAGTACTAAAATTCTGTTTTCCAGGACTATTTAAGCCATCAGTAAATTGTTTCTTTGAGCTACACTATAGAGTTTTCCTTCAGTTTGTATTGGGTGATTTACATACTGTTGCTAACAGTCCCCTTGAGTCGATTCTGGTTCATGATGAAGCCATATGTGTCAAAGATCTGTTATTTCATAGGGTTCTCAATGATGGACTTTTTGGAAATAGATTGCCAAGTCTTCATTCTGAGGTACATCTGGGTGAACTACAATTTTAGACTGTTTTATTCCTTCACAAGGTGACAAGAATATTTTTATTTCTTCTTTCAGTGTTATCTATGGAAACCAAAGGAAGAAGTGAGCTATCATATTTAATTGCCAAGAAAATATCTGTTTCCCTGAGAAGTTTGTTAGGGGTTTTCTTTTGGAGTTTGTAAATCATGTAACTCATTCCTGTCATTGTTGCTTTGGTATTCCATATATCTAATTTAAACTTATGATTCAATGTGAAAAACTTTGAATGTCTCTGAAGCTTATATATCAACGTGCTAGGTTTCTAATTTCAGTTCTGAAATAGATTTGATATTCAATTTTCCTGTTAATCCCTGATCTTTTCTTTAGTGACATGTTTATGCTCCACTGTAACCTATTTAAATATTCTGATAAAAAATTATTAAAATTATAAAAACATAATAGGAAGTTTAACTTGGGGGGAATTTAGTGACACCTAATGTGACAAAGTAAACACGAGCATCTGAACTTTTCACAGAGACTGTGCTGCCTACGGAAACATAACGTAAGAATTTTGAAATCTACATTTTTGAAGATCAATTTGATTATAGCACCTGGTTCAATAACTCAGTTATGTTTTTCATCTCTTTTATGTCTTTTGGTTGTTTTCATGCTCATTGAATTAAACCCAAACCCACTGCCATCCTGGCAATTCCAACTCAAAGTGACTCTGTAGGGACAGAGTAGAACTGCCCCATAAAGTTTCAAAAGAGTGCCTAATAGATTCAAACTGTAACCTTTTGGTTAGCAGTTGTAGTCTGTAACTTCTGTGCCACAAGGGTAACCACAGAGCAGTGTCTGGCAAAATAAAAAATACATGTAATAACAAATGAAACAGAATTAGTTTTTTGTTTCATGCTTGTTTTGAAATCAATGTGATACAGTGCCATCATTATAAAGCGTAACAGAGGATTATTAAAAATATATTATCTTTACAGTTTTGCATGCATTAAATACGTGAGGGCTCTTCCAATTATTTTACTTTTTCAGTCTGAAACAGGAGGAGATTCAATAGTGGAACATCTCTTCTGCCAGGGTTTGGTTGAGTTATTGCATTTATTAATTCAAAAAGCAGGTTTCATTATTTTATGCAAAGATAAATCTTGCTGAATATCTGTTATTTTTTTCCTCTAAAGAGAAAGCATATTCTTTTCTAATATCACTTGGCAATCCATAAAATGTAACATAACTTTGTATATGTATATACTTCAAGTCTTTACTAAGTTTACTGATAAAAAAAGTATAGACTTCACAATGGTAAAGTGAGTAGAAGACCACAAACCTAAATTTCAGAATCAATGTGACATTTTGGGCGGCATGTGTAGAGAAATGAAAGGTCATTCAATAGGCTCTGGGGCATTTTTTTTTCCTAGATGGGATGATCATTCAAAATGCACTGACTTCAAAATTCCCTATCAGAGAGGTATATCATTAGCTGCTGTGCTCAGTTTGCATTAAAGCCTCTTCCTTCTCATGAAGTTCTCTTAGATTCTGTCATTTATGTGTAATCAACTAAGAGATTTTTGCCACTCTTGTAGGACGTTCAAGTTTTAGTAAAAACAAATGAAGAATGTTGCTGGAGTGATTTTAAGAAGGTTCATGGGTCATGGAAATTTTCAAGGCAAGGACAGGAGCCAAAATCTTGCCACATGGAGAAATGCTTAATACTCATTTTATTTATTGGGTTTGACTGAAATATCTTCTGCCAGCAGAGTTGTAGTTATGTGCTCTTTGCACTTGTGTTTTCTAGGATTTTGATAAATATTTCTAGAAAATAGACTCAAAACCTAGCTGTATTATAGCAAAAATTTTGTAACAATCTAAATGTCCAGTTGGTTAAATTAAACAGTCCACACCAAAAATGCCGAAATCATTGTAAAACATGTTTAATAACTTGAAAATAATGTTCAGCAGGTACTGTTATATGAGTAAACAGGGAAAAAATTAGATAAAGTTATTTTCCCTATTTTCTATTTTTCTATAAATATCAAGACAATAAGTTCCTGTGAGGAAAAAGGAAAAATCAACTCAAAACTCTTTATCTTTCCCCCTCCAAAAAAATTGTTTTTCTATTTTAAACAGTTCTTAATGAAATAATTTCTACTTTTCTAAATTCTTCCTTAATTTTTGAAACATATTTTAATTTAGAGGCCTAACATTTTTCACTTAACCCATTATACTTTTCCTAATCCCATGTGGGATTCACGTGACTCGTCTGAATGCCTCAAGTCCATGGTAATAATTTAAGCCAATTATCTAATAAAACCACCACCTACTTATCAGCTTATCATACTGTAGGGGCCTGCCTGTTGCTTTGATACTGAAAGTAGTAGATGCCACTAGTATTTCAAATACTACAATGGTTACAAACATTGCACAGGTTTCAGCAGAGCTTCTAGTCTAAGACAGCCTAGGAAGAAAGACCTGGAGATCTTCTTCCAAAACTGTTACTGTACAAGGTCCAGATGCTTGTTACCTGCCCCCAAAAAGCCAGTTTTTGAGACAGGTATTTGGGTGAGTGGCCAAAAGCTTTTATTTCTGTGCTACTGGCAGCACAGCAGATAGACAGCATGTTCCTTCTCCAGGCCTGTCCAACTTCATCAAGCACTGTCAGAACATTTAAAAAGGAAGCTATACGCCACTCCAGGCGATAGGGTCTGGAGAACAATGAGAGTGGTTGGGAGGGGTACCTGTCCTGGAGCAGACTGTGTGTGATCTGAAGTCCAGGAAATTCTCAGTTGTCAGTTGAGGCAGGGGGTCCCGATTGGCACATTTATATTGTTCCTCTGGTTGGTATCTCCTAAAATAGAAGCTGTAAAGAGAAGCTGCAAGGATATTATTTCAGTGGCTCCTGTTAGCTAATGTGTGACTTCCTGCCAGAGCCTAGGTGAAGGAAGCCAGTGATTTCTGAGGAAAAAAACAACTCAGTTCTGAAAAATTAGTGCCCACTCCATTTCTCAGTTTTAAAAGGAAGAATGACATTCTTGTTGTAAAATTTAGCCAATGAAAACCTTATGGATCATAGCAGAGCACTCTCTGACACATAGGAACTGACTAAGCTGCAAGTAACAGAAACAACAAAAATCAAATAAAAATATAATACATTGCCAGTGGCAGTAATCATCAGCCTCTACCAAACATCCTTACATCAATAAATCACAGGCTAATTTATGAGTAGCATTTATACTTATAATCATGCCTTGGTCATCTGGTGCTCCTATAACAGAAATACCACAACTGGACGGCTTTAACAAAGACAAATTAATTTCCTCTTAGAAAAGCAGGCCTAACACCCAGAATCAGGATATCAGCTCCAGGGTAAGTCTCTCTCTGTTGGACTGGGAGCTTCTGAGGTGTAGGGACTCTGAATCATTTCCAAAGGACTTCTTCTTCCCATGACACTCCTTCTTTTCAAAAGACATGAAGTCTCCAACTCTCTGCTTGCCTCCCTTTCTCTTATGTTCCAAGAGATTGCCTGAAGACACAATACAGGCTTATACTTTGAGTCTTTCCCTAACAGCACAAGTCTCATCCATCCTCCCATGTTAACATCATAGATTCAGGGTTTAGAGCATGCAAGATAATGTTCTACAATACCAAAAATTGTGCCCTAACCAAATTGTGACACACATTTTGGGGAGAGGGGTACATAATAAAATTCATGACAAATAGTGTAGCAAGAAATTGAAAAGCATCAATTTTACTACACAAGTTGGGTCATAGTGGCATGAAGATTAAAGGATCACTGATATAAAGAGACAACATTGTAGAGAAAAAGATTTTCATTGTGGTAGATTCTGGATGAGGTGCAGCCAGAGTGGTCCTTGGAACCGAGGATGATAAGATTGCATTTTACATACTTCGCACATGTTTTCAGAACTCAGTCCCTGGAGAAACGCGTCACTCTTGGTAGAGGGTCAACAAAAAAGAGGAAGACCCTTGTCACGGATTGAATTACGTCTCCCCCAAAATGAATCTATTAATTTGACTTGAGTAGGCATCTCCCTGGAGCAGCACATCACACTTGGTAAAATAGAGGGTCTGCAAAAAAGGAGGAAGACCCTTGTCACAGATTGAATTGTCTCCCCCAGAATGAATGTATTAGTTTGACTCGGCTAGGAGTCCCAGTATGGTGCCATTCCTCCTACGTGTTGTGAATCCTGCCTCTGTGAGACTGGTGATGGAGAATGGGCTAGAAGCTTGGGGGATATAAGGGAGAGAAGTGAGCAGAGGAAGTTGGGAACCTCACACCACCAAGAAAGCATGACCAAGAGCAGAGCACGTCCTTTGGACCTGAGGTTCCTGTGCCAAGATGCTCTCCTTGAACTTGGACTTAGCCTACTGGACTTTGATCAATTCTCTTGATGAATGGACTTAAAAATTTGTGTATAGATTTGCGGCTTACTGGATAGTGACAATAAAAGTTTCTCTTCATGAAGCCTTGCACTCGTGGTATTTTCTGTTGGAGCAGTACCAGGTGACTAAGACAACACTCAAGGATACGGATTAACACAGTGGCTACAACAGTGGGCTTAAGTGTAAAAACATTTGTGGGCAAGGAGCAGGACCAGGCAGCACTTCATTCTGTTGTTCATAGGGTCACTGTCAGTTGGAACTACTCAAGGGCACTTAACAACAACAACATCAACACTAACAAGTGAAATTCATACCAGATAATGCAAGTATGGTTCAACATAAGAAAATCAAAGTAAAACACCATATAAATAGAGCAACATTAAATAATTATGATTTTCTCAATAGATGCAGAAAACACATTTGATAAAGTTCAAGAATCATTCCTGGGAAAGTTCTCAATAAACTAGGAGTAGAAGGGAAATTTCTCAACATAATAAATGGGATCAAAGTTTAAGAGATGTAACTGCTACTCAGTAGTTCAGCAGTTTGAATCTATCAGCTGTTCCTTGAAAGCTCTGTGGGGCAGTTCTACTCTGTCCTACAAGGTTACTGTAAGTTGGAATCAACTTGATGGCAACCAATTTCTTTTTATTTTTAAACAAAACAAACATCCTCCATCATTCTCAATGGAGAAGTTCTGAAAGCATTCTTCCTGAGAATAGAAACAAGACAAGGATGCCCTTTATCACCACATCTAATTAATATTGTGCTGGAAGTCTTACCTATAGTAATAAGGCAAGAAAAAGAAATAAAGGGTATACAAATTGGAAAAGAAAATGTAAAACTGATTGTCTTTACAGATGAGAAACCAAGAAAACCAAACCCACTGCCATCAAGTCAGGTCTAACTCATGGAGACCCTAGAGGTCATAGTAGGACTGCCCCACAGGATTTCCAAGGAGTATCTGGTGGATTTGAAATACTGACCTTTTGGTTAGCAGATGAATGCCACCAGCATTTCCTTACAGACAAGTGGATGCTACAAATAGAGAAACTCCAAATTCCACAAGAAAACTATAGGAACCCACAAAAAGATAAAGCAGATTAGCAGGATACAAAATAAACAAACAAAAGTTGATTACATTCCTTTACATGAACAAAGAGAATTCCAAAAAGGAAATAAGGAAAACAACATCTATTACATTGTTATTGTTGTTTGGTGCCATACCGTTGATTCTGACTCATAGTGACCCTATATACAACAGAACGAAACTCTGTTCTATCCTGCGTCATCCTCACGATTGTTGCTTTACGTGAGCTGATTGTTGCAACCACTGTGTTAATGCATCTCACTAAAGGTCTTCCTCATTTTTGTTGACTTTCTATTTTACTATGAATGATATCCTTCTCCAGGGACTGATCCCTGCTTGCAATAAGTCCAAAGCATGTGAACAGTCTCACCATCCTTACTTCTAAGGAGCATCCTGGCTACACTTCTTCCAAGACAGGTTTCTTCTTTTTTTGGCAGTTCATGTTATATTCAACATTCTTTGTCAACATTATAATTCAGAGGCAAGCAAGGTATGTCATCTGTATAATACAGGTTGTTAATGAATATTCCTCTAACCCTGATGCCCTGTTTTTCTTCACATAGTCCAGATTCTTGACTTATTTCCTCAACACACAGATTGGATAGGTATGGTGAAAAGACAAAACTCTAAAATATCCCCTTGTTATGCTCAAATAACTGCCTCTTGATCTGCATACAGGTTCCTCATGGGCACAATTAATTGTTCCAGAATTCCCATTCTCTGTAACATTATCTGTAATTTGATATGACCCACACAATAGAATGCCTTAGCATAGTAAATAAAACAGAAGTAAATATATTGCTGGTATTCGCTGCTTTCATCCAGGATCCATCAGACATCAGTAATGACAACTTTGATTCCATGTCCCCTTCTAAATCCAACTTGAATTTCTGGTAGATCCCTGTAACATACTGCTGCACTGATTTTGAATGATCTTCAGCAAAGTTTTGGTTGCATATGACATTAATTATATTGTTTGGTAATTCTTTTATTGTGAGGTGGAAGTGTACAATTCAAATAAATTTTGCATGCCTGCCTATCTGTAGCTCATTCTGTTCTCCTTGTGCAGTGACAGCACACTCCTCATTTTCATTGTATACTTCTACCATGATTTTAACAAGCTCCTGTCTCCTCCTCTCCATCCTTTTCTCTCCCATCTAGAAAGAGACCAGTAGGACAGCCTCTCATAAATGCATAGAACCACAAGTACACACACCATATGGTCACATTGTGTCCCCAATTGCAGTCCCTTCTTGTGCAGAGTTGACCTTAGTAGTGTTCTCAGGTCAGGGGTAGCATCAGGTCTAGAGGCTATGCTCCCAGGACACCTTCCAGGCTGTTGGATCACTAATTCTAGTGTAGTAGAGTTCTTGAGCTGCACACCTCTTTTTCTCATGTTGCCACAGGGACTCTACATGTGTGCCCCATCATAGCTGTCTTTGGTAGTGGCCAGGCACCATCTGGTTCTTCTGGTTACATGTTGGCACAGTCTTCAATGCATATGGTTCCTTCTGTCTCCTGGGCTCTTTTTTCCTCATGTCTTTGTTGTTCTCAGTTGTCATCTATTCTGGACGAGCTGGGACCATTTGCCGTACCTCAGATGGAAGCTTGCTGGCTTTTATGACCCCATTGCCACTCACCAACACAGGGTGCAGAAGACTCTGTTATCAATAGCCTAGGTATGCCAGTTGGCCTTGATGTCTCCCCAAAGCATGATGCCCAGACTTGTGCCCATGCTACTCTATCCTTGCAATACTGGGTTTAGATTAGAAGAGCTTTCAATTTATGGTGAAGTCCAATTGAGTTGAACTGCTTTCTAATGTCTGCTGTCACTGCTTCTGTCTAATCAAATTTCTATCAACTTTCTAATCTATGACCAAACCTCTCCCTTCCTTCTGACCCTTGTAGCCATCAAAGAGTCCTTTCTTCTGCACTTAAGTCTTTTTAAGTCCTTATAGCAGGAGTTTCATATAGTATTTGTTCTTTTGCCACTGATTTCACTCAGTATAATGTCTTCCAGTGGAAACCAGGTTATGAGATGCTTCCTAAAATCATTATTATTCTCTATCACTGCATAGTGTTATGTTGAGTATATGTATCATAGTTTGTTTATCCATTCTTCTGTTGATGGTCATGTAGGCTGATTCCATCTTTTGGCTATTGTGGACTGTGTTGCAGTAAACATTCGTATTCATGTATCTATTTGTGTGATTGCCCTTGATTCTGTAGGGTATATTCTGAGCAGTGGGATTACTAGATCAAAAGGTGTGTTTATTTCCAGCTTTTCAAGAAATCACCAAATTGCTTTCCAAAGTGGTTGTGCCATTTTGCAATCCTGCCAGCAGTGTAGGAGAGTTCCCATCTCTCCACAGCCTCTCCAGCATTTGTTGTTTTGTGTTTTTTGGATTGTGGCCAACCTTGTTAGGGGTGAGATGGTATCTCCTTGTAGATGTGATTTTGATTACTCTGATAGCTAATGATTGTGAACATTTCCTCGTGTGTTTTGGGGCTACCTGGATGTCTTCTTTGGTGAAGTGTCTGTCCATCTCCCTTGCTCATCACTTAATTGGGTCATTTAATCTTGTAGATTATGGAGATCTGACATCAGTGTGGCAAGTAGTTAGCAAATATTTTTCCCCTTCTGTAGGTGGTCTTTTAATGCTTTTGATAAAGTCTTTTGAAGAGCAAAAATGTTTGATTCTTAGTAGTTCCCATTTATCTATTTTCTCTCATGTTATTCTTGCTCAGTTTGTCAGATTTGGAAGCCTGTCAAAACCATATATTAGAGCTTTCATTGTTAATCTTGTTTTTTTATTTCATGATCTTTATAGTTTTACGTTTCATATTTAGGTCTTTGATCCACTTTCGGTTAGATTTGGATAAGGTGTAAGATATGAGTCTTGTTTCAATTTTTTTGCAGATGGATGTCTAAATTTGCCAGCACCATTTGTTGAAGAGATTGTTTTTTCCTCAGTTTAATGTCTTAGGGCCTTTGTTGAATATAAACCATTCATAGAAAGATGGTGTCATCTCTGGGGTCTCAGTTCTGTTCCATTGACCTATCTGCCTCTTGTACCATTACCAGGCTGTTTTGACTACTGTGGCAGTGTAATAGGTTCTAAGGTTGGGTAGTGTGAGACCTCTCACTGTGATCCTCTTCTTCAGTGTGCTTTACCTATCCAGGGTTTCTTCCCTGTCCAAAAAAAGTTGGTGATTTGATTCTCCATCTCATTAAAAAACGACACTGGAATTTGTATTGGGATTGTATTGTATCTATAGAAGGCTTTGAGTAAAATAGCTGTTTTCACAATGTTAAGTCTTTCTATCCATGTGTACGGTAGGTTTCTCACTTATACATAAGTCTCTTTCGTTTTCTTACAGTAGAGTCTCATAATTTTCTCTATATAGATTTATTCTTAGATATTTTATCTTCTTGGGGCCTATAGTAAAGGGTATTGACCTGGTAAGTTCTTCTTTGATGATCTGTTTGTTGGTATAAAGAAATCCTATTGATTTGCTTACACTTATCTTGAATCTTGGTACTTTGCTGAACTCTTCTATTAGTTATAATAGTTTTCTTGTGAATTCTTCAGGACTCTCTGCATATACTACCATGTCATCTGCAAATAGGGAGATGTTTACTATTTATCTGTTGATGTGGATGTCCCTTATTTCTTTGTCTTGTCTAATGTCTCTGACTAGAATAGAAACAGTAAGAGTGGGCATCCTTGTCTAGTTCTCATTTTCAAGGGGAAGTCTTTCTGTCTCCTTTCAGGATGATGTAGGTGGTTGGTTTGCATAGATGCCCCTCACTGCACTGAGGAATTTTCCTTCTATTCCTACTTTGCTGAGAGTTTTTAACATGAATGGGTGTTAGACTTTGTAGAATACCTTTTCTGCATTCACTGACAAAATCAGGTGATTCTCACCCTTTGTTCTATTTATGTGGTTGATCACATTATTTGTTTTTCTGATGTTGAATCAGCCTTGCATCCCTGGTATGAATCCAACTCAGTCATAATGAATTATTTTTTTTGATATGTTGTTGAATTCTATTGGCTAGGATTTTGTTGAATATTTTTGCATCTAAGTTCATGAGTGGTAATGGTCTGTAATTTCCTTTTTTGTAGCAAGATCTCTCCCTGACGTTGGTATCAGGGTCATGCTGGCTTCATGGAATGAATTTTTGAGTATTCTGTCTCTTTCTATGCTGTGAAATAGCCTGTGTTATATCAGAATTAACTTTTCTCTAAAAGCTTGATAGAATTCTGTGATGAAGCCATCTGGGCCAGGACTTTGGTTGGTAGTTTTCTGATTACTTTTTCAATCTCTTCCTTTGTGATTGCTTTATTAAGTTGTTCTACTTGTTCTTGTGATGGTAGGTGATGTGATTATAGAGATTTGTTCATTTCCTCTTGGTTTTCAAATCTGTTAGACTACAGTCTTTCATAATATTCTGCTATGACACTTTGGATTATAGTGTGTTGTGACATCCCCCTTCTCATTTCTTATTGGGTTATTTGTTTGCTTTTCTGTGTTTCTTTTGTTAAGTTTAGCCAATAGTTCATCAATTTTGCTGATCTTTTCAAAGAACCAGCTTTTGGTTTTACTAAGTTACTTGATTGTTCTTCTATTCTCCAATTCATTTAGTTCTCTAATCTTTAGCATCAGTTTTCTTCTGTTGTCTGAGGTGTTCCTCTACCCAGAGGAACAAGGAGTCCCTTGTTCCTTGTTAATTCTTTCGTTTATGTCCTTTCTCCTTTTCAGATGTGTGCACTTATAGAGATAAATTGACCTCTCAGCACCACTTATGCTATATTCGCTAGGTTCTTTTAAGATATGTTTTCATTTTTATTTGATTCCATAAATTTCTTCATTTCGCCTATAACCCATGGATTTTTGATCAAGGTGTTGTTCAGTTTCCATCAGTTCCAATATCTCTGTTTTTTTCTGCTATTGTTTCCAACTTCTATGTCTTTATGGTCTGAGAATATGCTTTGCAATAATTCAAAGGTTTGGATTTTGTTGAGATTTGCTTTATATCCTAAGGCATATTGTATTCTGGAAAATATTTCTTGTCTATTGGAGATGAAGATGTAATTATCTGTTGAAGGCTAAAAATTTCTGTACATGTTGATGAGATCTATTTGTTTTTCTCTTGTCATAGGATCTTCTTGTGTCTTTGCTAAGGTTTTTTCTGGATGATCTGTCCATTACTGAAAGTGGACTGCTGAAGTCTCACACTGTTATTGTGGAGTGCTCTATCTCATTTTTCAATGTTGGCAGTTTTAGTTCAATGTATTTACATGATCTGGAATTGGGTGCATAAATATTTAATATTGTTATGTACTGTTTTTGTATTAAACCTCTAATCAGTAAATAGTGATCAGCCTTGTCCACAATGGTGGATTTTACAGTGAAGTCTATTTTATCTGAGATTAGTATTGCCACTCCTGCTCTT
This sequence comes from Heterohyrax brucei, assembly GCA_028571685.1. Taxonomy (NCBI): domain Eukaryota; kingdom Metazoa; phylum Chordata; class Mammalia; order Hyracoidea; family Procaviidae; genus Heterohyrax; species Heterohyrax brucei. The sequence goes on along the minus strand of CM053146.1, from coordinate 4,877,898 downwards.
CTTTGCATGTTATTTTCTTGGTATATATTTACATCCCTTGATTCTCAGTTCATTCATATGTCTGAGTCTAAGGTGTATTTTTTGTAAGCAACATATAGACAGATTGCGTCTTTTCATCCAGGCTGATACTCTCTGTCTTTTGATTGGTGTGTTCAGCTTGTTTGCATTTAGTGTAATATGCTGTTAAGTATGTGTAATGCTGTCATTTTGATGCATTCATTTAATTTTTTGTTGATGTTTCTGTGTTGCTCTTAGTATTCTGTTCTAGGTCATTCTTTTCTGTGGGTTGAGTTTTCATCTTTTCCAGTGTTAGTTTTGTTTTGTTGGGACTCCTGTATTATGTTTCTTGTTTTGATATGTTGCATTGTTATTTAGCTTTCTGATTGTCCCTATGATCCTCCTTAATATTCTAAGTGTAAGCCAGACTTTAATTTCTCGTGTCTTTTTAATTTCCTCTCCATCTTAAAGAGCTGTACCTAGTATAACACATTCTTCTATTTAGTATGATAAAGTCATAGTTTTTGTGTTAAGATTGTTGGTTCCCTTCTTTTAATGTTTTAGCTTTGGTTGAGCTTTCTGACTTCCCTAAATGAGTAGGATTCTATGTCCTGAATTGCATCCTTAGGTATGTACTTGATGCTTTTGTTGTTCTAAAGAAAGAACTTCTTTTAGTGTTTCTGATAGTTTTGGTATGATTTTGTACAAAGTCTCTAAGCTTCTGTGTGTCTACAAATGTCTTAATTTCCCTTTCATACATTGGGGAAAATTTTTCAGGATGAATAATTCTTAGTTGAAAGTTTTTTTCCTTCAAGGCTTTGAATGTGTCATTGCACTGCCTTCTTGCCAACATTGTTTCTTCCAAGAAGTCAGATGAAAGTGTACAGGGCTTCTCTTTGTACATTACTTTGCTTTAAGCCTCACTTCCTTTAACAGCCTCTGCTTATGTTACATTTAATTAAGCTTGATTATAATATGTCTCGGTGTCTTTCTTTTGGGGTCTAGTTTTTGTGGCATTCAGTAAGAATCTTGGACATCTATGTTCTCTTTCATAAGTTTGAGGAAGTTTCTTGTCCGTGAATCTACAACAGTACTCTCTGTATTTTTGGCTATCCTTCCCTGTTCAGAAACTCCAATTTAGATTATTCCTGTTAATAGAGTACAACATGTTTCTTAATCCTTCTTCATTTTTCTTATTTCTTTTCTCTGTTTTCTTCTAATAAATGCTGGTGACAGTTGCTCTGTCCTCAAGCTCACTAAGTCTGGCTTCCATCTCCTCAATTCTGCTCTTTTGGCTTTTGATTGAACTGTCTAATTCTGTAATGTTACTATTGGTCTGCTGGATTTCAAATTGTTGATGTTTGGTTAGTTCAAATACCTTACTTAATTTTTCATTTAATTCTCCTGTACTTTGTTTAATCTCTAAGAGGATTCTATACATAATTCATTTGTTCCTGACCTCCAATAATTTCAAAAAGTCTTCATCTAGGATGTTTTTGGATTCTTTATGTTGGGAACTTCCTGGAGTCCTGGTGGACTGCTTCTTTAAATGGTTAAACATTGATTGTCATCTTCGTGCCATCAAGAAGCTATCTGGTTTCTCTGGTGTTACCCCAACAGGAACTGAGGCATAGTTCTAAGAGGAGTGTGAGTGAACTACTAGATTTGGTCACCAGCTGCCACTGTGTTCTCTAGTGACTAGTCCCAGGTGGACTCTCTGGGGTGGCAGACCACACCCCCTGGCTGCTAAAGGTGGTGGCTACTTCCGGTAACTCTGTCAAGCCTATGGTATAACTCAGGGACTAGAAGACAGAAGGATCCCACCCTACTTGGCTGCCTGGGACTACCATGCTCTGTAGATGTGTTTATCTTAAAAACTGCTTATTTGCTGAGAGGGGTGCTGTGCAACATCCACTAAAAGCAGTTAGGCCCTCAGGGGTGGCTGTCTTTGCTTCATGGCTGGCAAAGATGGTGCCTTTCTTATGGAGTCCCTGTGAGACTGTCAGCTGATGCTACAGTGTGGAATAGTGAAGAGTTGTGGAGATGCTACCACCCCACTAAACAGTCAGTTCTCTAGGTGGTCTTATTTTAAAAATTTGCTTTACCGCTGAGTATGGAGCTGTCCATGAGCTGCCCCAATCAGTCAAGCCCTTAAGTGTCACAGGCCCCACTTTCCAGCTGACAACAAAAGCACCTCATAGGCTTCCCCTAGATGCTATGATGTGATTCAAAGCAGGGAGTGGTCAGGGCTTTGCCACACTCATATGCCAGGCCTTACTTCTAAGACTAGGCATAATCATCTTAAACACACCTTTTCTAGTGGAGAAGTATTTTACAGACAGGGACTGCCGCTGAGAGTGAGAAGTAGCCCCAGCTGAAAAGTCCAATATTGCTGACTCTGCCTCTCAGCTGACTAAGATAGCATCCCACCTAAGCTTCCTCTCCGCAGAATCTATGGTTCAGCTCAGAGACGAGAGGGTGGAGGGGCATTGGTGCCCTCATTTGGTTGCTAGACTCTCAATATGCGGCCATTCCAAGCACAGTATCTCTGTTGAACTATACACTATTTTTGTAAGCACTACAGTTCAGCATATTAACTGGCTCATGCCCAGTTCCCACCTTCTGCATAACAAAGAAGGCATTAGTACCTACTGTCTTCCCAAACAATGCATCAGCAGAAGCAGGACTCAGTGTGCTGCTGTCTCATCTTAGAGAGAGGCAGTTTCCCTCTCACTGGCACTTGGTCCTATATGACAATCCTACACCAAATCCTAGGACTTCCAGGTTGTCCATGCTGCTCCATTCAATTATCATTCCAGGCCTTAGTTCTCAAAGGGCATCGAGGAGACGTGTGTCTAGCCCACCATCTTGGGCCCGCCTCCAAACTGCCAACTTTTTGATTATCAGCTGAAGTTTTATCCATTGTGCTCCTAGAACCCCACAAAACTATTAAATCTTTAGCTTCATATCTAGAGAGTAAGTAATAGTCACTTCTTAGACCTGCAGTGAAACTGTGTAATATCCTTTAGGTAAGCACTTAGCACAATGTTTGAGAAAAAGGAAACTCCTAACACAAACTGTGTATTATGAATAAGGTTAAACAGTAAGATTGTGCTGGTATTAACACTGTTCCTCTTTCAATTGAATTGACCATCTGTCAATGTCATATCCTGATTGATGTTAAAGTAACTAAAAGTTTCAAGTATTAAATGAATAGACAAAATTCAATACCTTCAAATCAAATCATAATTTCCCTTTATTGTCCAATAAAAGGTAACACTTCGTAAAGTGGAGGGTCAGTGAAAAAGACAAAGACCCTGAACTAGATAGATTTACATAGTGGCTGCAATAGTGAGCTGTAGCACAGCAGCCATTGTGGCGTAGGATTGGACAGTGTTCTGTTATGTTTTACGTAGTGTAGCTACTGGACAGCACCCAACAACAGTAACAACATTACCTATTTCTTATCTTTGCTTGTAACCAGACATTCTCTGTTTAGCAGCAGATGATTTTATTGCTACAGTGATATAATTCAATTTTCATGTGTAATTTTTTGCTAATTAACTTAATCTTCCTTATGCAAAAAAGCCCTGTGTCATATTACATGCTTTCTTTTTAAAAACTTTCATAACTGTAGCTCTCTGTGGGTGATCAAATCCTTCTCTCAAAATAATGTAACAGTTAGGTTATACATATATATGTGTGTGTGTTGTTGTTGTTAGATGCTGTTGAGTCTGTTCTGACTCATAGCAACCCTATGCACAACAGAATGATACACTGCCCAGTCTTGGCTATGTCCACAATTGCTTTTTTGCTTAAGTCCATTGTTGGAGCCACTGTGTCAATCCATTTTGTGGAGGGTCTTGCTCTTTTGAACTGACCCTCCACTCTACCGAACATGATGTCCTTCTCCAGGGACTGATCATTCTTGAAATTTCCAAAGTATATAAGATGCAGTCTTGCCATCTTCGCTTCCAAGGAGCACTCTGGTTGTACATCTTCAAGACCAGATGTGGTCCATGATGCATTCAGCATTCTTCTCCAACACTACAATTCAAAGGCATCAATTCTTCTGTCTTCTTTGTTCAGTATATAACTTTCATATGCATATGATGTGACTCACAATACCATGTCTTGGGTCAAATGCACTTTAGTCTTCAAGCTGACACCTTTGATTTTCAATACTTTAAAGAAATCCTGTGCAGGAGATTTTCCCATGCAATGCATCTTTTGATTTTTTGACTGTTGCTTCCATGGATGTTGATTGTGGACCCAAGTAAAATGAAATCTTTGACTCCTTGAAAACCTCAATCCTTTCTCTATTTATGATGATATTCCTTACTGGTCCAATTGTGAAGATTATTGTTTTCTTGATTTTGAGGTGAAATCCATACTGAAGGCTGTGGTCCTTACTTTCTGGAAGTGAAGAAGATTTGAAACATTTACTGATGAAGATCAAGGACCACAGCCTTCAGAAGTGTTTCAAATCTTCACTTCCAGCATGTAAAGTGTTGTCATCAGCATAATACAGGTTGTTAATTCTGTCCACTCTATAACAGATCTAAATTTTAAAGCACTGTTTAGGCTGGAAGTGGAGTATTCTAAATGTCTGCTATGGGAAGGCAAGAAAAGAAGGGCTGAAAGAAGAGTTCTTCTGGTTTCCCTGAGCCAGCAATTTCTGCTACATCTCTCAGTGCAGTAATCAGTCCAACCATTAGGTGCAGGGCATCAGAATTATTAAGGCCCCAATAACCACTCTATTTCAAATGACTAGACTACTTGGAAAGTCAAAATCAAATAAAAATACACACATGCACACACATATATATTAGACTGTGATAACTGAACAAATAAATCACAAGTCGTCTGATGGCTCAGAGACAACAGTCAATTTCTAAACATTTAAGAAAGCAGAGCATCGTGGCTACAGAAAACTCCTGAAATAAAGAATAAAAAAAATTCCTGGATGAAGAAGTTCCCCTGAAATTCTCAGAGGTAGGTTACAGAACAGTTATGTATAGAATGTTTGAAGAAATTAGGCTGCAGAATTTAGAAAGTGCAACAGAATAAAATGAAAAATTAAACAAGCTACAAGAATTGCTAGAGCAACAATGGTCTCAAATTCATCAGATTAGCAGTGACATCATAGAGTCAGACAATTCAATAGAAAATCTAAACTGCAGAATTGAAGCAATGTACTGTAGTTTATGAGACTGAAGATACAGCAACTGACACCAGTATTTATAGGAAAAATCAGATAAAAGAATGAAGAAAATGAAAAATGAGGAATCATTAAGAGTTCTGTGGGACCCTATCAAGACTAATAATGTATGAAGTATTGGAGTACCAGAACATGAAGGGATAGCAGAAAATATAGAGAGAATTGTTCAAGAGTTGCTGATAGAAAACTTCCGTCACATCATGGAAGATGAGAGGATAGTTATCCAAGATGCTCATTGAACTCCAGAAAAGTTAGATCCCCAAAAATACACCAAGACGTGTTATAACCCAGTTTAGCAAAACAAAACATAAGCAGAGGCTCATAAAGGCATCTAGGCTCAAACCAAAACTAACTTACAAAGCAGAATCCTTTAGACTGAGCTCCAATTAGTCTACAGAAACCATGTTGCCAAGCAGACAATGCAATGACATATACAAAGCATTGAAAGAAAAGAATTCCAAATGAGAACTATGTATCCTACAAAATGTCTCTCAAATATGATGCTGAAATTAATGACATTTCCAAAAAAATGAAATTTAGAAAATTTGCAAAAACCACACAAAAATTGCAAGAATTATTAAAGAAAATTCTTCAATTACAAATTTAATAACCCTAGACGTATTCCCAAGGATACAATACAGGACATAGCATCCAGAGTCCAATTTGGTTAGGGAAATCATAAAGCTTAATCAAAGCTAAAACATTAAAGATAAGGAAACAGAGATCTCAGTGTGTAAATTACAATAATGTTATACCTTTCAGAAGAAGAGACAGAAAAGGCAATGCAAAGTTAAAGACTGGCTAAAATTTAGAACATTAATGGGGAGTGATGTGATAACCACCAATCAAGCTAACACTATTGCACATCAAAACAAGAAACACAATATAAAACTTTCAATAGATACATGAGGTCCAACAATTAAGTTTGCAATCTCATCCTAGAAAAAGTACAACTTAACTCACTGCTGAATTTCACTATGGTCACCTTCAAAGTACTTCCCTTGGGAAGCTATGTGCTGAAATGAGGACCTAGTTCACCCTTCAAAGCAATTTTGGAACACCTTTCCTGGAATGGCCTTCAGAGCTGTCGTATTACCCTTGTTGTACTGAATGTCATAAAAATGTCTTCCTTTCAATATTTCTTTTATCTTGTGGTAAAGACAGAAGTCATTGAGGGGTCAGATTAGGTGAGTAGAGAAGATGTTCCAATACAGTTATTTGTTTACTGGATAAAACCCCCCTCACCAAAAGTACTGTGTGAGCTGGTGCATTGTAGTTATGAAAGAATCATGAGGTATTGGCAAAAAGTTCAGGTCATTTTCATCTAACTTTTTTATGCAGCCTTTTCAGCACTTCCAAATAGTAAACTTAGTTAACTGTCCAGTTGATACAAATTCATAATGAATAATCCTTCTGATATCAAGAAAGTTTAGTGGTATCATTTTGACTCTTTAGAATGATAGAATATTTTTGATCATGAAGACCTGGCTGACTTCTATTGTACACTTTCACATATTGTTTCAGGGATGTATTTGTACACTTATATTTCATCACCATTATAACACAGCCTAAAACATCATCTTGCCTCTCTAAAAGATCTTGGCAAACATCTACTCTCCTTGCATTTGTTCATTGGTGAGCTCCTTCAGGGTCATTTTTGTACACACTGTTCTCGTGTAAGTATTTTCAATTAAGATTTCCCTACCTGATTATCTATTGATGTTTGCTTCTTCTGCTATGCTTCTCACAGTCAGCCAACAATTTTGATGCACAATTCAATGAGTTTTTGAAATGTTTTCATCATATCTGCTTTTTACTGGTCACCCTCTCTTCATCAGTGATGCTTTCTCACCTCTTAGAAAAATGTTTAGTCCATTTGTGCACTGCCATTTTCTTCATGACATTATCCCTATAAAAGTGGACTAACTTATCCCTGATTTAACTTGCACTATTGGCATGTCTAACAAGAGATTTAATGTTTGTTCACTACTCCAATTCAAGCTCTGACTTGAAACATGCAACAGCAATACTAAATTTCACTCAGCAAGACACTGCCATATGTCAACATGAACATAGCTGCGAGACACTGATATACCAAGATGAGGAAACTTGTGAGTTGTTTGCACAGTGTGGGCAACCTAAGGGCTTAGTGGCAAGTTTACAAACTTAATTGTCATTCCTCTAAAACCAACATTGAAAATAATGAAAAGAGGATCCATTAAAAGATGATGGACTAGACACATGTATCCTCATTTCCTTCTGAGAACTATGGCTTGGAATGATATTTGTATGGAGTGCTGGACATTTGGGGAGCTTTAGGACCTGGAATATTTGACTAGGTATCAGACTTGGACTGCACTCCCCCTTTTAAAGATGAGCCAGCAGTTGCTGACCTCCACTTCTGCTGTTTTACCATGTTGGAGAACTTCAGCTTCTGTGAATGGCCAGTAATGTACTTTCATTATCAGCTGGAAGGCAGGATCTGCTGCTCTTGAGGGCCTGACAACATCTAGCTTAAGAATTCTCTGCTTTTCAGCACCTAGACGGTTACCTGCATAGAAGCGAAGTTTACTTTTAGGGTTGAGAAGCTTATGTTTTTGTCTGCAGATCTTTCTGTTGAGAGGCCCAGAAGCATTTTCCCCTACCCTTCTCTGGCCTACATTGTAGGGTTGGCTGACAGCCCCCAACATCTCCTTATTGGAGTGGTGTCTTTGCCACCCAATAGGCAGAGAGTCCACCTGGAGCAAATCATTAGAGAATATAGAGACAGCTGATGACCAAATGCTGTCTTAGAACTACCCCTCAGCTCCTGTTGAGGTAACACCAGAGAAATCAAATAGCATCTAGATGGCATGCAGACAGCAGACCATAGTTAATCATTTAAAGAAGCAGTCCACCTTGACTCCAGAATAATCTCAAAATAAAGATTCAAAAACTTCCCAGACTAGGAAGCCTTCCTGGAAGTATCAGAGATCAAGTGCAAAAGAATTATGTATAGAACACTCCTAGAGACAAAACAAAATACAGTAGAACAAAATGAGAAATTAAGTAAGCTATATGAACTGATGGAATATCAGCAGTCTGAAATACAACAGGTCAATAAAAAAAATTAAAGAATTAGACAATTCAGTTGAAAGCCAGAAGAATAGAATTGAGGAGATGAAAGGTAGACTTAGTGACCTTGAGGATAAAGCAACTGACACTAGCATTTGTGAGGAGAAATTACAGAAAATAAACAAGAAAAAATGAAGAAGGATTAAGAAACATGTGAGACTTTATTAAGAGGAATAATCTACTATTAATTGGAGTTCCTGGACAAGGTGGGATAGATGACAATACAGACAGCACTGCTGTAGAGATGCTAACAGAAAAATTTCCTGAGATTATGAACAAAAAGAACATAGATATCCAAGATGTGTATAGAACACCACAAAAACGAGACCCCAGAAGACACAAAGTCATACTATAATCCAGCTTAATAAAATGAAACATAAACAGACGCTTTTAAAAGCGGCAAGGTTGAAAGCAAAGCTAGCATTCAGAGTGAAATCCTAGAGGCTTTCATCTGACTTCTCTGCAGAAATTACGTTGGCTGAAGAACAGTGGGATGACACATTCAAAGACTTGAAAGACAAAAACTTCCAACCAAGAATTACATATCTTGCAAAATAGTCTATCAAATACGACAGTGAAATTAAGACATTCTCAGATAAAGAGAAGGTTACAGACTTCATAAAATCTAAACCGAAACTACATGAAGTACTGAAAGAAGCTCTTTGCTTAGAAAAACAAAACCATTAAGTGTATATTTAAGGTGGCAAAGCAGGACACAGCATCAAGATCCTACTCAGTTAGGTAACTCAAAAACTGAACCAAAGCTACAATACTAAAAGAAGGGAATCAGTGATCATACCATGAAAACTATGACACCATCACACTAATAAGAGGTATATACTGCACTACTTATAGTCCTTTCAGATGGAGAGGAAGTTAAAAACTTATGCAGTAGTTAAAAGTAAGTTTAAAGTTAGAATGTTAAGGGGGATCATAAGCATTGCTGCAAAGCAAAATACTAATGAAACATATGAATACACAAAATGCAATAGACATCTCAATAACACAAAAGCAACGCTGAAAAGTCAACCCATAAAGAAAGACTCATTGCAGAATTTTAAGAAAAAACATAGAACACAGAAAAATAAATACATCAAAACAACAGCACTAAACACATACCTATAAACAATTACACTGAATGTAAGCAGACTTAATACTCCAAGAAACACACTCAGAGATACAAAAAAACTGAAAATTAAAGAATAGAAAAATATATGTCAAGGTAACAATATACAAAAAAGTGTAGATGTGGCAATACTAATCTCAGATAGAATAGATTTTAATGTAAAATCCACTATTGTGGACAAGGGTGGACACTATTTATTGCTGAAAGTTTCAATACTCAAGCAGGACTTAACAATATTAGACATTTGCACCCAGTACCATAGCATCTAAATACATTGAACACTGACAACACTGAAAAATGAGATAGATCATTCCACAGCAACCGTTGGAGACTTCAACACTCCTCTTTCAGTAATGGATAGATCATACTCATTGAAGATAAAGATCTTATTGCAACAATCAACCAACTTGACCTTAGTGACATATACTGTTCTTTTCAACCAAGAATAGACAAGTTCACCTTCTTCTGCAGTACACACAGGACATTCTCCAGAATAGACCATGTTTTAATTCATAAAACAATTCTCTACAAAATCCAAATCACTGATTTATTGCAATGCATCTTCTTGGACCATAGAGCTATAAAAGTTGAAATCAGTAGCAGAAAAATCACAGGTAGAAATTCAAACTCCTGGAAACTGAAAAACACTTTGCTCAAAAATCCATGGGTATAGAATAAATCAAGGATGAAATAAAAACATACATGGAATCAAATGAGAATGGAAACATACCCTACTAGAATCTATGGGATACAGCAAAAGTGGTGCTGAGAGGTCAGTTTATCTCTATAACTGCACACATCCGGAAAGAAAAAAGGGGCCAAATTAAAGAATTACAGCTTGAACAAGTAGAAAGAGAGCAACAGAAGAAACCCTCAGGCACCAGAAGAAAACAGATCATAAAAGTTAGAGCAGAAGTAAATGAATTAGAGAATAGAAGAACAACTGAAAAATTAACAAAGCCAAAAGCTGATTTTTTTAAAAGGTCAAGAAAACTGATAAACCTTTGGCTAAACTTACAAAAGAATAACAGTAGAAGATACAAATAACCCAAATAAGAAATGAGATGGGAGATGTTACAAGAGACACAGCAGAAATCAAACATATTGTAACAGAATACTATGAACGGCTGTACACTAACAGGTTTGAAAACTTAGAGGAAATGAACAAATTTCTAGATTCATATCATCCATCAAGGTTATCACAAGAAGTAGATCAACTTAATAAATTTATCATAAAGGAAGAGATTGAAAAAGTTATCATAAAATTACCAACCAAAACAAGTCCTGGCCCTGACAGCTTCACTAGAGAATTCTACAAAACTTTTAGAGAAGAGTTAACTGTGATACCACTGAGGCTATTTCACACTATGGAGAGGGATAGAACACTCTGAAATTATGAAGCCAGCATAATCCTGATACCAAAGCCAGGAAATGATCCCACAAAAAAAGAAAATTACAGACCCATATCACTCATGAATCTGGATGCAAAAAGCTTCAAAAAAATTCTAGCCAACAAAATTCAACAGAATATCAAAAAATAATTCATCATAAGCAAGGTGGTTTCATTCCAGGGACACAAATCTGGTTCAACATCAGCAGAATTATGAATGTGATCAACCAGCTAAATAGCATAAAAAATAACAACCACCTGATTTTGTCAATTGATACAGAAAAGGCATTTGACAAAGTCCACCACCCACCCATGCTAAAACCTCTCAGAAAAATAGGACTTGAAGAAAAAATCCTCAGCGCTATTAATGGCATCTACACAAAGCCCACCACCTTCATCCTAAATGGTGAAAGACTGAAAGAATTCCCCTTGAAAGCAGGAAGTAGACAAGGATGCCCATTCTCACCACTTGTATTCAACATTGCTCTGGAAGTTCTAGCCAGAGCAAATAGACAAGACAAAGAAATAAAGGGTGTTCATATCACCAACGAAAAAGTAAAGATCTCCCTATTCACACATGACGTGATTGTATATACAGAGAACCCCAAGGAATCCATAAGTAAACTACTAGAACTAATAGAGAAGTTCAGCAAAGTATCAGGATACACGGTAAACGTAAGTAAATTAGTAGGATTCCTTTATACCTTCCAAAAATTCATAAAAGAAGAAATCACCAAATCAATACCATTTACTATAGCCCCCTAGAAGACAAAATATCTAGGAATAAATCTAGCTAGAGAGATAAGTGATCTATACAGAGAGAACTACAAGGCTTTACTGTGAGAAACCAAAAGAGAAGTACAAAATTGGAGAAACCTACACTGCTCATCCCCTAGGGTCATCATACTTAGAAAGACTTAACATTGTGAAAATGTCTTTAGACAGTTTAGACAGTGATCCAAAAAAAAAAAATGCAAAAAGCAAATAAACAAATGCTGGAGAGAATGTGGAGAATTTGAAACTCTTTTATGTTGCTGGTGGGATTGCAATTTGGTACAACCTCTGGAAAGCAATCTGACACTTACTTAAAAAGCTGGAAATAGATATACTATTTGATCCACTAATTCCATCACTTGGAGTTTATCCTTCTGAAGCAAAGGCTGTCACATGAATAGACACATGTACAAAAATGTTGATAGATGTTAGAAATTTTATTCATTTACTATAATAAATAAATAAATTTAAAAAATGAATGAAAAGAAAACTCGTGAAGAAAAATGATAGAACAGAGTCCTGTGGAACAAAGAAACTGTCAACAACACCCAAATAAAGGCATCAAAATTAGAGCACTAAATTCATATCCATAAATAATTACACTGAATTTAAATAGATTAAATGCATCAACAAAGAGACAGAGAGTAGCAGTTTAAATCAAAAAACATGATCCATCTATATGCTACTTATAAGAAGCACACCTTAGACACAAAGATAAGGAAAAAACAGAAAATCAAAGTATGCAAAAATATGTACCAAGCCAAAAAACACGCAAAGAAGAGCAGGAGTGACAATACCAATCTCCGATAAAACAGACTTTAAAGTAAAATCCACCATCATGGACAAGGATGGTCACTATTTATTACTTAAAATTTCAATACATAAGGAGGATATAGCATTCTTAAATATCTATGCACTCAATAGCAGATCATCTAAATGAACTGAATGATCTCTAATAACATTGAAAAGTAAGATAGATCATTACACAATAATAGCAGGAGACATCAACACACAAGTTTCAGTAATGTACAGAACATCAAGAAAGAAGCTCAGTAAATATGCAGAGGATCTTATTGTGACAATCAACCACCTCAGCCTCACAGATCTGTAAAAAACTCTCTACTCAACAACAGACAAGTATACTTTCTTTTCCAATGCACATGGAACATTCTCCAGAATAGATCATTCATTGGTCCATAAAACAAGTCTGAACAAAATTCAAAGCATGGAAATGTTACAAAGCATTTTGTCAGACCATAAAGCCATAAAAGTTGAAGTCAATAGCAGAAAAAAAAAAATGGATGGAAACTCAAATTCGTGAAAATTGAACAACAATTTGCTCAAAAGTTCATGGGTTGCAGAAGAAATCAAGGATGGAATAAAGAAACTCATGGAATCAAATGAAAATGAAACATTCTACCAGAATCTACTGGATACAGCAAAAGCAGTGTTCAGAGGTCAACTTATCTCAATGAATGCACACATCCAAAGCAAAGAAAGAGCCCAAACCAAATAATTAACCTACAGTTCAGACAAGTAGAAAAAGAGCAACGAAAGAACCCCTTGGGTACTAGAAGAAAACAGATGATAAAGATTAAAGCTGAACTTAATGAATTAGAGAAGAGATAAACATTTGAAAGAATTAACAAAACCTAAAGTTGTTTTTTTAAAAAATCAACAAAATTGATAAACTACTGGCTAAACTCACAAAACAAAAACTGGAGATGAGACAAATAACTCAAATAAAAAATGAGACAGGGATCTCACAACAGATCCATCCAAAAGTTAAAGAATCATTGACAAAATATTATGAAAAATTGTACTCTAATAGACTTGAAAACCTAGAAGAAATGGGGAAATTTCTAGAATCACATAACCTACGAGAATTATCACAAAGAGAAGTAGAACAACCTAATAAGCCCATTACAAAAAAAAAGATATTTAAAAAGCAACCAAAACACTACCAACAAAAAAGTCCTGGCCTCACCAGATAATTCTACCAAACTGTTAGAGAGGAGTTACTATCAATTTACTAACGGTACGTTACAGCATAGGAAAGAGTGGAACATTCCAAATCATTCTATGAAGCTACTAAAACCCCGATACCAAAACTAGGTAAAGATAACACACAAAAAGAGAAAATTATAAAACAATGTCTTTCATGAATTTAGATGCAAAAATCCTCAAAAAAAAAAAATCAAGCCAATAGAATGCAACATCATATCAAAAAATAATTAACCATGACTCAGTAGGATCCATATCAAGGATCCAAGGATGGTTTAACATGAGAAAAACAATTAATGTAGTCAACCGCATGAATAAAAGTATCACTTGATTATAGTAATTGATGCAGAAAAGGCATTTGACAAATTCCAAAGCCAATTGACATTAAAAACTCTCAGCAAAACAGGAATAGAAGGGAAATTACTCAACATACTAAGAGACGTAAGCAAAGCCTACAGCCAACATTATCCTAAATGAAAAGGGGTTGAAAGAATTCCCTATGAGAATGGGAACCAGACAAGGATGCCTGTTGTTAACATTTTTATTCAACATTGTGCTGGAAGTTCTAGCAAGAGTAATCAGACATGATAAAGAAATAAAGGGCATATGCACTGGTGAAGAAGAAGTAAAGACTATCTCTACTTGCAGATGATATCTTATACACAGAAAACCCTAAGGAGTGCATTAAAAAAAAAATCTCCTGGAACTAGTAGAAGAGCTCAGCAAAGTATCAGGATATAAAATAAACATAAGCAAGTCAGTACGATTCCTTTACACCAACAAAGAGACCATCAAGGAGCAAATCACCAAATCAACACCCTTTAAGATAGCCCCCAAGAAGATAAAACACCTGGTACTAAATCTAATCAGAGAAATAAGAGACCTGTACAGAGAAAATTACAAGACCCTACTGCAAGAAACCAAAAGAGACTTACATACATGGAGAAACTCACCTTCTTTACGGATGAGAATAGTTACCATTGTGAAAAGTGTCTATTTTACCCAAAGCAATCTACACATACAATTCAATCCAAATGCAAATTCCAATGCCATTTTTTAATGAGGTGGAGAACAAATCACCAATTTTGTTTGGAAAGGAAAGAAACCCCAGATAAGTAAAGCACTACTGAAGAAGAGGAATACAGTGGGAAGCCTTACACTACCTGAACTTAGAACCTATTATACTGTCATAGTAGTCAAAACAGCCTGGTACTACAAAAACAGATATATAGACCACCAGGACAGAACAAAGAATCCAGAAATATCACCATTCACCTATGAATTGCTGATATTTGACAAAGGTCTAAAGGCTGTTAACTGGTGTCTTTAACAAATGATGTTGGCAAAAGTGGATATCCATCTGCAAAAAACTGAAACAAGATTCATATCTCACACTTTACACAAACTAACTCAAAATGGATCAGAGACCTATCCATTAAATCTAAAACGATAAACAATGTGAAAGAAAAAACGGGAATAACTCTGCAAGTCCTAATACACAGCATAGACTACAAAATCTAATAACACACAAATAGCAGAGGAGAAAATAGACAAATGGGAACTTCTAAAAATCAAACACTTATGCTCATCCAAAGACTTTATTGAAAGAGTAACAAAACTGCCTACCCAATGGGAAAAAATGTCTGTCAACCACGTATCTGATCAATGTCTGATTTCTGTAATCTATGAGGCACTGAAAAATATCAACAGAAGACAAATAACCCAGTTAAACAGTGGGAAAAGGAGATGGGCACACACTTCACCAAAGAGGATATCCAGACACTCAAAAGACATGTGTGGAAATGCTCACAACAATTAGCCATTAGAGCAATCAAAATCAGAAGTACAATGAGATACCATCTCACCCCAGCAAGGCTGGCACTAATCAAACAAACACAAAATGACAAATTTTAGAGAGAATTGGAATTCTTCTACGTTGCTAGTGGAATGTCAAATGGCACTACCTCTCCATAAAGCAATTTAGCACTTTCTTAAAAATCTGGAAATAGAAAAACTATATAGTTCAGCAATTACACTGCTTGGAATCATGCGGGGGATCATGGTTTCAGGGAACACTGAGGTCAACTGACGTATCTCTTTTTTTTTTTTTCCTACATCCCATATTGGTGAGTGGTGCCTGGGGTTTTAAGGGACAGCAGGCTGATATGCAAGGAACATCAGTTGGCCCCAATCCATCTGCAGAAGATGAAAACAGAATATATCAAGAACTTGAAGAAAATATGAGCCCAGGAGACAGATGGGTCCATATGACTGGGAGATTACATCAGCACGAGATCAGAAGGGCTAGGTTGTGCCTGGGCACCACCAAAGACAGTTCTGTCAAGGAACACAATGTATAGCTCCTGATGTGGCATGAGAAAAAGGGGTGTGCAGATCAAGAACTCTATTAAAAGACAAAATTTGATGATCTGATAGCCTGGAGGATCCCATGAGAACATGGCCCCTGGACTTGCTGTTAGCCCAGAGCTGAGAACAGTACTGAAGCCAACACTTCAGAAACAGTTTGGACTGGACTAAGGGACGCAGAGCCATGCAAGTAGTATATGTACTTTATGGTTTTATATATATATATATATATATATACATATATGTATATATATATATATATATATATACATTTGAGGCTGTCCACCTTGTCTCTTTTTAGAAGGGAGAGGAGAAGAGGTTGGAGAGGAGCAGACAGGTATCAGCTGAAGTAAAGACTGGAGGGCATTTGAATGTGGTGGTGTCACAGGGTAAGGAGAGCAGATAGAGTTGTATAGACACAGGTGCTTGGAGTTTTACATGGCAAATTGACTTGGGTTGTAAACTTTCACTTGGTCACAATAAAAATTGAAAAAAAAAGAAATTGTATAATTCTTGTAAGACACTGAGCTAAACATGTGTTAGAGAAGTAGGTGGAAAAGCCCTTTGATGATTATGAAGGCTCCCTAACTCTTGAGGTTATCTAGTATGAGAATTAACTCTTGCCATTTATATGGACTATTACCTAGGGATGGGTGAAATCAAACTAATTTTATCTCCCTTCCATAAACTTCAAAGATATTAATGACTATACCTGCTTCCAGTGTTCCCAAATGGCAGCAGTTTGAACCCACCAGGTACTTCCTGGGAAAACGATGGGCCCATTCTACTCTGTCTTACAGGGTTGCTTCAGAGATATTGGGAAGGAGAAGCTTACATCAGAACAGTAGAAAACTTGTAAGAGGAACAGAATAGTTGAACACGAAAGAATGGGATGTTAAACAAGGCAAATGCAAAAACGTATTTTTCACCTCCTGCCAGTGATGGAAGAGTGAGAAGTTCCATGTTAGTTTAATTCTTAGTATTCTAGATTTCCATGTGCAAGTTAGTTCATTTCTTGAGCTAAACATTTAATAATGCCTTGAAATACCTAAAATATCTAAAAATGAGGGCTCTGTGATAGAAAGAATTCACACTTTTTCTGTTTTTTTCCTTAGATTGTCTATGAAATGTGTAGCATTTTTATTATGTTGTCAGTTTGTAGCATTTATGTATATTAACTAGGTATGTAATCTATACATAATACATACATGTATTACATATAGTCAAATGTGCATATTTAACTACATATGTGTAACATATACACATACATACACATTTATGTATGTGTATATGTTTGTCATGGATTGGATTGTGTCCCCCCAAAATGTGTGTAGCCATGTGGCTGGGCCATGATTTCCGGTTTTCATGATTGTCCTCCATTTTGTGATTTTCCTGTGCTATATGTTAAAGGATTAGGGTGGGACTGTAAATCTCTTCATAGGGTTACCTCTCTGCTCCACTGTAAAGGGAGTTTCTCTGGAGTATCTGTTGCCGAACTATTAATCCTCTCATCCTACAAGAGATGAAGGAAAGAGAAGCAAGCAGAGACCTGGGAACCTCACACCATTAAGCAAGCAGCACTGGGAGAAGGGCACATCCTTCAGATCTGAGGTTCCTGCACTAAGAGTGACGTAATACCAGATTTTCCTCCGGAGCCGAAAAGGGGGAAAACCTTCCCTTGGAGTGGACATCCTCAATTTGGTCTTGCAGCCTACCAGACTGTGTAAGAATAAACCTTCCTTGTTAAAGCCATCCACTTCGTGGTATTTCTATTAGAGTAGCACTTGCTGACTAAAACAATGTTATTAGGTGTCACCGAATTGGTCCTGACTCAAACACTGACCAGTTCAGCACCAGTCTCACAATCGCTGGATGTATAAAACAGAAACAGAAATCTATAAGTTTAAATACATTTATGAAACCTGGTGCTACAGTGGTTAAGGTTTTAGTTGCTAAATGGAAGATCAGATGGATGAGAGAAAGATGTGGCAGTCTGCTTCCATAAAGAAACCCTATGGGGCAGTTACACAGTCTTTTCGGGTTTTCTATATATATGTACACTGATGTGTGCACAGATGTGTGTAGCACTGTACTGGTGGTGCATTGGTTAAGATTTTGGCTGCTAATCAAAGGGTCAGCAGTACTCCTTGGAAAAAATTCTTCTTCATCCTATAAGCTCACTATGAGTCAGGATCAACCCTAAGGCAATGGGTTTGTATATATATGACATGCATATATAGTTAAACATATATGAGTCTTCAAATTAGAAATTTTGAATGGTCAAAATTTATAAATATATCAAAGTTAATATATGTAGTGTGAGGTTAAGTTGATTTCAAAAGAAAAGACAATTAAGTAAAGCTTATTTGATGTATACATTATATTCAGTCTTTTAAACATGTTTGTTAGTGTTTTTAATTATCTTGAAAACTTGGGATAATAAGGCATTGGTGCTTCGGTGGTAGAATTCTTGCCTTCCATGAAGAGACCCAGTTACAATTCGCAGCCAGTGCACTTCACGCACCATTACCACTTATCTGTCAGTGAACACTTGCTTGTTGCAATAATGCTGAATAGGTTTCAGTGGAAATTCCAGTCTAAGATGGACTAGGAAAAAAGGCCTGATGACTTATGTTTGAATATAAGACAGTGAAAAACTCATGAATTACAGTAGTCCAATCTGAAACAAATCATGGGGATGGTGCAGGACTGTGCATCTTTCATTCTCTTGTGCATAGGATCCTTGCAAGTTGAATGAGGGCTGGCATGATGGGCACTAACTACAGTACTATAAAGGCAAAATTTAACTCTTGTAGTATGACTTCAATAAAGTCTATTTTTGAGACAGATTTGTAAAAACAGTAGAAAAAATCCATCTAAATACTGAACATAACTGGGTTATGTGATACAATTTAGTTTATATTTTATGTATTTATTTTAATAGTTAATTAAAATCAGCCTGTTATTTAACGTTTAGAAACTGTATCCTTTAAAAAACAAATTCAGCATACTTCATGTATTATTCTGCAACATGCTACATTTCAACAGAGCTAGACCTAACATAGATAGATAACAAATATGTGGGATGAGATATTATGTTCCTTATCTATTTGATACAGAATCATGGACTTTCAGTGAGATTATTTGCTTTTGCTGCCATAATGGTGCATTAGTTTGGTGTTATAAAAGCTGTGAGACATTTCTTATAAATTCCTTTAATGAAACATATGACAAATAAGGCTTGACAGAAAATGTGTTGGAATACAAAACTGAAGTGTAGTGAATGAGATGCAGGCAGTTCCTTGATTTTAAATGAGTTCCATTTCTAAGTCTGTCTTTAAATAAAATTTTTGCATAAGTCAGAGTAATTAAGTACTGCTTATATTTAAAGTCAGTTAGTCAAATGTTTGTATTAGTATGTAGTATATAGTGTACCACCCTATGTATTAAAAACATTAAAGAAACTTCCAGATACACTAAAATATCTTTAAAATAATAACACAGTAATAATAATATTATTTTGATGTGTGTTGCAAAGTAGCTCCCATTTGTTAATGCAAAAAATTTTTAATATTTTGAATTGTTTTTTTATTTTTATTTAACATAACTGAGTGAAAATGTACATTCACATATAAATTTACATGCCCACCTATATGCAGCTTCCATTGCTCTCCCTGTCCAGTGACTGCACACTATTCCTCTCTGCTCCATATATGTCTCATCCTTCCAACAGCCTCCTTTCCCTTCGTCTCCATCCACTCCCCTTCCTCCAGGCAGAGGTCAGCAAGATGATATCCTATAGATGTATAGAACCATAAACTGCTTCCAATATATGGTCACTCTGCATTGCTAAGTCCAATCCACTCGTGTCCAAAGAGTGGACCTTTGTTATAATTTATGGGAAAGGGCAGCATCAGGGCCGGGGGGCATGCTCTGAGAGGAACCCCAAAACCGCTGGACCATCAATTGAGGTCTTTTAGTGGAGATCTCATGATGCACCCCTTTTTATTCTTCTGTTGCCAGTGAGACTCCTCTCTGTGAGCTCCATCGTGGCTATCACTGGTGGTGACTGGGCACCATCCTGTTCTTCCGGTCCCAAATCGATGTAGGCACCCACTCTTGTGGGTCTCTCTGTCTTCTTGCGTGTTTTTTCCGCATGCCATTTTGGTCCTCGGTGAGCATCTGTTCCCGCTGAGTTGGGACCATTTGCTGTGTCCTCAGATGGCAGCTTAGTAGCTTTTAAGACCCCAGACACCACTCACCAATGTGGGGTGCAGAGAGCTCTCTTAGCAAAAAACTAGTTGTGCCAATTGACCTGGAATTCGCCTAAGAGCATGGTCCCCCGCCCCCCGCCCCAGCTACTCTATCCTTGCAGTATTGAGTTAAGATGGAAGGAGTACTCAAGTTATGCTGAAGTCCACTTAATGTTGTTCTTCTTCCTAATGTGTGCTGTCACCGCTTTCTCCCAACTAGATTTCTAGTAACTACCTAAACTAAGCCCTCCCCCCCTTGCCCTCCCTCCCTCCCTCCCCTCCCTTGCAGCTGTCAAAGAGTCTTTTCTTCTATACACAAGTCTGTTTTTGAAATCTTATCGTAGAGGTCTCATACAGTATTTATCCTTTTGTCGCTGACTACTTTCACTCAATATAATGTCTTCCAGTTGAAACCAGGTTAGGAGATGTTTCCTGGAATCATCGTTATTCTTTATCATTGCGTAGTGCTCCATTGAGTATATGTACCACAGTTTACCTATCCATTCTTCTATTGTTGGGCATCTGGGTTGATTCCATCTTTTTACTATAGTAGTACATATAGTAGGACTACATATAGTAGTCCTACTACATATAGTAGGACTGTGCTGCGGTAAACATTCTGGTGCATATGTCTGTTGGTGTGAAAGGCCTTGATTCTGTAGGATATATTCCAAGTAGTGGAATTACTGGGTCAAATGGTATACCGATATCCATTGTTTTAAGGAAGTGCCAGATTGCCTTCCAAAGAGGCTGGACCATTTTGCAACCCCACCAACAGTGTAGGAGGGTTCCACTTTCTCCACAGCCTCTCCAGCATTTGTTGTTTTGTGTTTTCTGGATCATGACCAATCTTTTTGGAGTGAGATGGTATCTCATTGTTGTCTTGATTTGAATTTCTTTAATAACTAAAGATCGTGAACATGTCCGCACATGTTTTTTGGCTGCCTGGATCTCCTCTTTAGTGAAGTGTCAGTCCATCTCCTTTGCCCATTGCTTAATTGGATGGTTTATCATCTTCTTATTGATATTTTGTAGTATCTTACAGTTTAAGGAGATCAGGTGTTGCTCTGACATAGAGTTGCCAAATATTTTTTTCCCATTCTGTGGGTGTTCTTTTAATTCTATTAATAAAGTCCTTGGATGAGCAAAAGTGTTTGATTCTTAATAGTTCCTATTTATCTATTTTCTCTTCTGTTGATTGAGGCTTCTTTGACAGATTTTGGAGTCTGTCCTGATTGTGTATTAAAACTTTCATTGTTGTTCCTATCTTTTCTTGGATGAGCTTTACCGTTTTAGGTTTGATATTTAGGTCTTTTATCCAGTTGGAGTTGGTTTTTGTCTAAGGTGTAAGATATGGATCTTGATTCAGTTTATTGCAGATAGATAACCAATTTTGCCAGCACCATTTGTTGAAGAGAATGTTTTTACCCCAGTTTAATGTCTTAGGGCCTTTGTCGAATATCAACTGTTCATAGGCAGATGGTGCCATCTCTGGGGTCTCAATTCTGTTCCACTGATCAATCTGTCTGTTGTTGTACCAGTACAAGGCTGTTTTGACCACTGTGGCAGTGTAGTATGTTCTAAGGTCGGGTAATGAGAGGCCGCCCAGTGTGTTCTTCTTTAGCAGTAGATTACTTATCTGGGGCTTCTTCCCTTTCCAAACAAAATTGGTGATTTGTTTCTCCATCTCGTTAAAAATGATGCTAAACCTTGTATTGGGATTGCATTATATAAATAAATTTCTTTGGGTAAAATTGACATTTTCACAATGTTAAGTCTTCCTATCCATGAGCAGGGTAGGTTTTTCCATTTATCTAAGTCTTACTTTCTTGTAGTAAGGGCTTGTAGTTCTCTTTCAAAAGGTCTGTTGTTTCTCTGGTTAGATTAATTCCTAGATACTTTATCTTCTTAGGGGCTATTGTAAATGGTATTGATTTGATAATTTCCTTCTTAACAGTCTAGTTGTTGGTACAAAGGAATCCTACTGGTTTACTTATGTTTGTCTTGTATCCTGAGACTACTGAACTCTTCTATCAGTTTCAGTAGCTTACTTATAGATTCCTTGGGGTTCTCTGCATATACAATCACATCATCTGCGAACAGGGAGATTTTAATTTCCTCTTTGCCAATGCAGATGCCTTTTATTTCTTCGTCTTGTCTAATTGCTCTGGCTAGAACTTCTAGCACAATGTTCAATAGGAGAGGTGACAGTAGGCATCCTTGTCTAGTTCCTGATCTCAAGGGAAAGTCTTTCAGTCTCTCTCCATTCAGGATGATGTGGGCAATTGGCTTTGTATATATGGCCATTACTGTGATGAGGAATTTGCCGTCTATGTCCATTTTGCTAAGAGTTTTTAGCATGAATGGGTGTTGGACTTTATCAAATGCCTTTTCCGCATCAATGGACAAAATCAGGTGATCCTTGACTTTTGTGTTATCTATGTGGTTAATCACATTAATCGTTTTCCTGATGTTGAACCAGCATTGCATCCCTGGTAGGAATCCCACTTGGTCATGATGGATTATTTTCTTGATATGTTGTTGTATTCTGTTGGCAAGAATTTTGTTGAAGATTTTTGCATCTAGGTTCATGAGTAATATCGGTCTGTAGTTTTCTGTCTTTGTTGGATGAGAGTGGAGTCTTAAAGTCTCTCACTATTATTGTGGAGTCATCTCACTCTCTTTTGAGCGTGGTCAGTGTTTCTTCGACATATTTAGGTGCTCTCACATTAAGTGCATAAATATTTAATATAGTTAAGTCTTGTTTGTGTACTGAACCTTTCAGCAATAAACAGTGTCCATCTTTGTCCACGATGGTGGATTTCACATTAAAATTGATTTTGTCTGAGATTAGAATTGCCACCCCTGCTCTTCTTTGTTCATTGTTAGCTTGATATATATTCTTCCATCTTTTAATTTTCAGTTTGTTCCTCTTTTTAGGTCTGAAGTGAGTCTCTTGTAGACAACATCTGGATGGGTCGTGTCTTTGATCCAAGATGACACTCGGTGTCTCTTTACTGGAGCATTCAGTCCATTCACATTCAATGTAATCATTGATAGGTATGTGTTCACTGCTGCCATTGTGATATATTTATTTTTATGTTGATGTTTTCTCTGTTGTTCTTATTAGTCTGTTCTGAGACACTCTTTTTTGTGAGTTGATTTTTCACCTTTTTCAGAGCTGGTTTTATAGTTATTGAGACTCGTGTGTTAGATTTCTTGAAATGGTATGATACATCTTTGTTGTGCTTTACAGCTCCCCTATGAAACCACTTAGTAAACTATTTATAAACCCAATTTTAATTACTACCAGTCTTGTCATCTTCCTCTCCATCTGGAAGGACTATAATGACTGTAGTACATCCCTCTTTTTATTATGATGACACCATAGTTTTCATGATGATCACTGGATTGCTTCTTTCCATATCAAAGCTGTGATTTACTTTGGAGATTTCCTTAAATGAATAGAGTATTGAGTAGTGAGTCGTTCTAAAATATAAAGTTAGCGGTTTCATTGTTCTAAGCCACAGCCAAGAACTTCTTTCAGTATTTCTTGAAGTTTGGGTTTGGTTTTTACAAAGTCTCTGAGTTTCTGTTTATCTGGGAATGTCTTAATTTCATTTTCATATTTGCAAGATAGTTTTGCAGGATATATAATTCTTGGTTGGAAGTTCTTCTCCTTCAAGACTTTGAATGTGTCGTGCCACTGTCTCCATGCCAGCATGGATTCTGCTGAGAAATCTGACGAGAGCCTATAGGGTTTCCCTCTGAATGTTAGCTTTGCCTTGACTCTTGCTGCCTTTAAGAGCTTCTGCTTATGTTTCATTTTGTTAAGCTTGATTATAATATGTCTTGGAGTCTTTCTTTTGAGATCTATATTGGGTGGCGTATAATATGCATCTGAGATATCTATATTTTCTTCCTTCATGATTTCTGGGAAGTTTTCTTTCAGCAGATCAGAAACAACACTCTGTGTTCTCAGATGTCTCATCCTGTTCAGGGACTCCAATTAATCGAAGGTTGTTCCTCTTAACAGAGTTCCACATGCTTCTTAATGTTTCTTGATTTTGCTTGTTTCTTTTTTTCTGATTTCTGCTCATAGACACTGGCATCAGTAGCTCTGTCTTCCAAGTCAGAAATTCTTTTTTCCATCTGTTCCATTCTGTTTTCTTGGCTTTGCATGGAAGTTTCTATGTCTTTGATTTTCTTCTTGATCTGTTGGATTTCAGAGTACTGGTGTTCCATCAGATCGAACAACTTGCTTGATTTTTCATATTGTTCTACTGCATTTTGTATAAGGTCTAGAAGGGCTCTGTATATAATCAAATTGTATTCACTTCCCGATGCTTTCATAAAAGTTTCTTCATCTGGAAAACTCGTTGGTTGATTTGTTTGGGAGCCTTCTGAAGACATGAGTGATTGCTTGTATGCCACAATTATCTGTTGCTTTTGGGGTCCCATATGAGTATATAGAGGCTGGAAGAGGTACTGTGAGGATGGATTGCAAATGTTTCTCTAGGCTGTCTTCAAATGTAAAGCAAAAGGTATCTGACCAGTTCACAAGTCATTTAGGGTTTCAGGTGTAGAGGTCCCTCTTTTCATCTGACAAAGTAAGCGCCACTATATCCAACCCCAGTTGATAACAAACTAGTTCAGAATACAGCAATGCTACTGCCCTGTTGGCCTCTGCTGAGAGGGCCTAGCCTTAGCTAACACTGCATGGAGTACTGGTTTTGTGATAGAAAAGCGTTCTCCTGTGGGCAGGCTCTGGCTCCTAACCTAAGAATTAGGTCCAGCTGCAGCCACCGTATCCAAGATTGCATCCTCCACACAAGCAGCAGACAGAGGGGCTAAAGGTACCGAGAGGTAGTGATTCCTCTGCTTCTGTTTCAGAGCCCCCAACGTAGGCAGCACTGTGCAAAATCACGACTTTTCTGTCAGAGAAGCACTGTCCTGTTTGCAGGCGCTGTCTCCCAGGCTTAGAACCAGGTCCCGCTAAAATCTCGTTACCAACATGACGTCCCACACACTGACCGCGAAGCTCCGCACAAACCCCGCTGAGGCAGCTACAAAACAAAAGGCTCAAATGGCTAGATTAACAGAGTCCCCTCTCAGAATATGGGAATTTCACCTGCCTATCCCCGCAGCAGCACATCTGAGTCCAGCCGCCAGACAAGACCCAGCTCCGCTCACCAGCCGAGACAGGAAAAAAAAAGTCAAACTGGTGCGTTTACCTTCTATCCGTGAGAGCGGGGGCTAGCCAGGAGCGGGAGTCAGCGAGAGAGGGGAGGTTTCTCACTGAGTTATATGAAGTCCCAATTAACAGCTCTGTGCCATGTCCTAAGGCTGATTTGGTGATCAGAATGCTCTGTTCGATTGTCAGTTCAGGTCTTGGTTTCCAGAGGGATATATGGAGACGTGTGCTTAGTCCGCCATCTTGACTCCGCCCCCAACCTGCCTTGAATTGTTAAATAATAAAGTTTACAAGGATTGATTAGTAACTATGAGTTGTACCTAAGCCAGATGTTCACAACCCAGAGACTTCCTGTAGTAAGTTTTGTACTTAAAAACTTTAGCCCTCAGGTGACAGTTTGTCAATAAAAGTATGCAATCACAAGATGCTTTGTAAAACAAACCAACAACCCAAAACCACTGACGTGGAGTCAAATCTGAGTGCTTTTTAAAGGGCCTGGGAAATCAACACAAATGCCTAACTAATAACTGAAACAAAAGCTCAGAAGATATTTCTATGTGAGCTGTGATGTAAAAACTAATATTTGTATGACGTTTTCATTGTAGGATAGATCATTTTGCTGTCAGTACTGTTCAGACATAATAACCAGTTTACCCTGTATAGTGAGCCGCCTCTCACTGGTGTAGTCAAACACAGCTGCCATGTCACTTAAGGCAAGATCCTATAGAGGATGAAGTCATTGAAACTGGAACCTAAGTCTCTTGCTTTTAGGTTTTAGGTACTTTTCATACACATTTTCATTTCTATATGTTCATGCATCCACTTCAAATATCCACTCAGTTAAGAATAAATGTCCTTATTTAAAAGATGTGAAAACTTGACCTCAACTAGTTATTGGAAGAATTGAGGTGAAATGTAACTCATAATCTCTATATTGCATTTTGTTGTGAAATTGGGTTAGTTCTTTGCAAAATTCTTTTGTCTAGAATACGTTTGTTAAATTAAATCTTGCATGATATTCCCAACACAAATTGCTAAAGGAAGAAATATTCTAATTGATAAAGGGGGAGGGGGAATTTTTCCTGCTCACCAGTACTCCCCAGACAAAATACCACCATGAGGAGCTACAAGGTACCATTGGAAAAAATATGAAAGCAAATGACTTCTAAGACCTTGCCAATTTATATACATATAAATATATATATTAATTTTTAATTATCTTCAGATTAAATCCAATGAGGTTTTATCCCTTCAGCACAGAATACTAGCATTTAACCTCTTTATTTAGTGTCAACAGCTTGTATTCTAAAATGTAAAAGTGGGCAATAAATGTGTCTCTTAGCAAATTTGTGGGTATTATGTAAGACACTAACATACAGCATTTAACAAAATGCTTGGCAGAAATTCGTAGTAAAAACTGAATACATGGTTGGTGTTATTTACATACTTATTTCAAATTTAGAAAAGAAGTTACATGAGAGTGAACCAAACTAAGAAAACACATTTACACAGATATTAATTAATACACAAGCATGTAACTAAAAAGTTCTACAGAATTTCATGACAGAATGAAAACAAGTCACACGGTCAACACACTGTGGATAAACTGAGATTGGAAGAGCATCTACCAAATAATGAATAATGTGCTTGCTGGGACTGCTGGGAAAAAAAGGAAGCAGGTGTGAGCCTAAGAGAAAGAACAGGGCTTTTATGAGAATCTATTTTACTGTACATTAAGTTAAACAAATAAGTATTATTGAAAATGTTTACTGTACCCTGGTGTCTCAATAAATGTTCCCTCTAACCTGAAGACATGTAGTATAATGTTATGATATATAATATAGAATTGTATGATACAATGACATAATAAAATATAATGTTGGAAGATGAGATTCTTTATACTACTGTTCTCTCATCTTCTGCCATCCCAACATTAACTTTGCAGAAAAATAGATTGTCAGTGAATTACTTGTATCACATAATGTTACAGAGAATGGGAATTCTGGAACAATTAATTGTGCCCATGAGGAACCTGTATGCAGATCAAGAGGCAGTTATTTGAGCATAACAAGGGGATATTTTAGAGTTTTATCTTTTCACCATACCTATCCAATCTGTGTGTTGAGGAAATAAGTCAAGAATCTGGACTATGTGAAGAAAAACAGGGCATCAGGGTTAGAGGAATATTCATTAACAACCTGTATTATACAGATGACATACCTTGCTTGCCTCTGAATTATAATGTTGACAAAGAATGTTGAATATAACATGAACTGCCAAAAAAAGAAGAAACCTGTCTTGGAAGAAGTGTAGCCAGGATGCTCCTTAGAAGTAAGGATGGTGAGACTGTTCACATGCTTTGGACTTATTGCAAGCAGGGATCAGTCCCTGGAGAAGGATATCATTCATAGTAAAATAGAAAGTCAACAAAAATGAGGAAGACCTTTAGTGAGATGCATTAACACAGTGGTTGCAACAATCAGCTCACGTAAAGCAACAATCGTGAGGATGACGCAGGATAGAACAGAGTTTCGTTCTGTTGTATATAGGGTCACTATGAGTCAGAATCAACGGTATGGCACCAAACAACAATAACAATGTAATAGATGTTGTTTTCCTTATTTCCTTTTTGGAATTCTCTTTGTTCATGTAAAGGAATGTAATCAACTTTTGTTTGTTTATTTTGTATCCTGCTAATCTGCTTTATCTTTTTGTGGGTTCCTATAGTTTTCTTGTGGAATTTGGAGTTTCTCTATTTGTAGCATCCACTTGTCTGTAAGGAAATGCTGGTGGCATTCATCTGCTAACCAAAAGGTCAGTATTTCAAATCCACCAGATACTCCTTGGAAATCCTGTGGGGCAGTCCTACTATGACCTCTAGGGTCTCCATGAGTTAGACCTGACTTGATGGCAGTGGGTTTGGTTTTCTTGGTTTCTCATCTGTAAAGACAATCAGTTTTACATTTTCTTTTCCAATTTGTATACCCTTTATTTCTTTTTCTTGCCTTATTACTATAGGTAAGACTTCCAGCACAATATTAATTAGATGTGGTGATAAAGGGCATCCTTGTCTTGTTTCTATTCTCAGGAAGAATGCTTTCAGAACTTCTCCATTGAGAATGATGGAGGATGTTTGTTTTGTTTAAAAATAAAAAGAAATTGGTTGCCATCAAGTTGATTCCAACTTACAGTAACCTTGTAGGACAGAGTAGAACTGCCCCACAGAGCTTTCAAGGAACAGCTGATAGATTCAAACTGCTGAACTACTGAGTAGCAGTTACATCTCTTAAACTTTGATCCCATTTATTATGTTGAGAAATTTCCCTTCTACTCCTAGTTTATTGAGAACTTTCCCAGGAATGATTCTTGAGCTTTATCAAATGTGTTTTCTGCATCTATTGAGAAAATCATAATTATTTAATGTTGCTCTATTTATATGGTGTTTTACTTTGATTTTCTTATGTTGAACCATACTTGCATTATCTGGTATGAATTTCACTTGTTAGTGTTGATGTTGTTGTTGTTAAGTGCCCTTGAGTAGTTCCAACTGACAGTGACCCCATGAACAACAGAATGAAGTGCTGCCTGGTCCTGCTCCTTGCCCACAAATGTTTTTACACTTAAGCCCACTGTTGTAGCCACTGTGTTAATCCGTATCCTTGAGTGTTGTCTTAGTCACCTGATACTGCTCCAACAGAAAATACCACGAGTGCAAGGCTTCATGAAGAGAAACTTTTATTGTCACTATCCAGTAAGCTGCAAATCTATACACAAATTTTTAAGTCCATTCATCAAGAGAATTGATCAAAGTCCAGTAGGCTAAGTCCAAGTTCAAGGAGAGCATCTTGGCACAGGAACCTCAGGTCCAAAGGACGTGCTCTGCTCTTGGTCATGCTTTCTTGGTGGTGTGAGGTTCCCAACTTCCTCTGCTCACTTCTCTCCCTTATATCCCCCAAGCTTCTAGCCCATTCTCCATCACCAGTCTCACAGAGGCAGGATTCACAACACGTAGGAGGAATGGCACCATACTGGGACTCCTAGCCGAGTCAAACTAATACATTCATTCTGGGGGAGACAATTCAATCTGTGACAAGGGTCTTCCTCCTTTTTTGCAGACCCTCTACTTTACCAAGTGTGATGTGCTGCTCCAGGGAGATGCCTACTCAAGTCAAATTAATAGATTCATTTTGGGGGGGACATAATTCAATCCATGACAAGGGTCTTCCTCTTTTTTGTTGACCCTCTACCAAGAGTGACGCGTTTCTCCAGGGACTGAGCTCTGAAAACATGTGCAAAGTATGTAAAATGCAATCTTATCATCCTTGGTTCCAAGGACCACTCTGGCTGCACCTCATCCAGAATAATCTGTTTTTTGTTTCAGCAGTCCACGGTACATTCAATATTCTTCTCCAACACCGCAATTCAAAGGCAGGAGTCTTCTTCTGTCTTTCTTATTCATTTCCAGCTTTCACAAGCATATGATGTGATTGAAAATACAACAGCTTGGGTTAGGAGCATCTTCGTTTTCAAAGTGACATCTTTACTTTTTAACACTTTGAAGAGGTATTATATAGCAGATTTTCCCTTGATTGTGGTGTATTATTATTTTCATATAGTGTTGAGTTCCATTGGATAGTGTTTTGTTGGAAATTTTTGCATCTGTAGTCATGAGGAACATTGGTTTGGAATTTTCTTTTCCTTTTTTCTGGTAGGGGTAGTCTGTCTTAGCCATGCAGTGGTGTTGTAACAGAAATTCTACAAGTAGATGGCTTTAACAAAGAAATTTATTTTCTCACAATCTAGTAGTCTAGAAGTCCAAATTCAGGGTACCCCACCCTAACTCTCTTTAATACAATATTATAATCACAAAATGGAAGATGACCACACAACCCTGGGAATCATAGCCCAATCAAGTGGACAGATATGTTTGGGGGACACAATTCAATCTATGTCTTTGCCTGGCTTTGGTTTCAGGGTTATGCTGGCTCCAACAAGTGAGCTCAGGAGTATTTCCTCCTTTTTTATGCTCTGAAATAGTTTCAATAGTACTAGTGCAAATTCTTCTTTGCATATTTGATAGAATTCTCCAATGATGCTGTCCGGGCTAGGATTTTTTTTCTGTTGGGAATTTTTTTTTAATTACCTTTTAAAACTTATCTCTTATTATTTTGTTCAGATTTTCTAAATTGCTGTACTTGATAGTTTAAGGAGATAGCATGTTTCTGGAAATTGGTCTATTTCTTCTAGATTTTCAAAATTTTGGGAGTGTAATTTCTCATAGTAGTCTGTTATGATCATTTTTATTTCCCTTGAGACTGTTACAATGCACACATAATGCATGTATTTCATTTCTCATTTGTATTATTTGAATCTTCTGTTTTTTATTTGTCAGTTTGGGCAGCTCTATGGCAGTTTGGTTGGTCCTTTCAAAAAAACAATTTCTGGTTATTTTTATTCTTTCTATTAATTTTAAATACTCATTTATTTTTGCTCTGATTTTTATTATTTCCTTTCTTCTGGTGGATGTCTGCTATTTTGGTTGTTCTGTTTCTATCTGTTCAAGTTGTAAAGCCAATATTTTTATTTTACCCTTTTCTTTTTTAATGTATGCATCTATTACTACACACTGACCTCTGAGCACTACCTTTTCTGTGTACCAAAGATTTTGATATTATGTGTTTTCATTCTCATTTCATTCCAAAAAATTTTCACTCTGTCTTTGATTTTTTCCATTACTCAGTTGTTTTTAAACAAGGTTCTGTTCAGTTTGCATGTACTTGATTTTTTCCTTGCTCTTCTTGTTATTGATTCTTATTTATACAGTGATGCAAGCAAAGAGAATATTCCACACTTTATTCACATTGATTTGTAGCCTTAAATGTGGTCAGTCCTAGATAATATTCCAAGTGTAGTGGAAAAGAATGTGTATTTTGCTGCTGTTGGGTGAAATATTCTATGAACATAAAAGCAGTCAAGTTGGTTGATTTTGTTCTTTAAATTGTGATGAAGTCTCCTACTACTGCTGTGAAACTATTTCTCTTGTCACTGCTGTTAGAATTTACATATATTGAAACCATGCCATTGGGCATATAGATATTTAAGGTTATGCCTTCTTGGTGGATTTTCCATTCAATCATCATGTAATTTCCTTCTTTGGCTCTTTTGGTTGAATTTGCCTTAAAGTTTATTCCATCTCAATTTAGTATTGCCACTTCTACCTCCTTTTTTTTTAATTTTCTTATTTTATAGTGATTAAGTGAAAGTATACAATCCAAATTAATTTTTCATGCCTGCCTGTCTGCTGCACCCTCTGCTATCCTTGCCCCTTGACAACACACTCCTCCTTTTCATTTTATAATTGTCGTATTTTCTTAACAACCTCCTGTCCCCTCCTCTCCACACTCTTCTCTCCTTTATAGAAAGAAACCAGTAAGACAGCATCCTATAAAAGCACAGAGCCATAAGTTACATGCACCATGTGGTCACATTGCTTCCTCATGCCCAGTCCATTTGTGTCTGAAGAGTTGACCTCAGTAGTGTTTTCAGGTCAGGGGCAGCAGCAGGTCTAGTGTCAATGCTCCCAGGGGATTCCCCCATGAGGTTAGACCATTGATTGTGGTCTTTTGGTAGAGTTCTTGAGCTGAATCCTCTTTCCCCATTTTGCCACAAGGACTCATTGTGTGTCCCATCATGGCTGTCTTTGGTTGTGGCTGGGCACGATCTGGCTCCTTTGGTCTCATGTTGATACAGTCCCCCATTCACATGGGTCCATCTGTCTCCTGAGGTCTTTTTCTTCATGTCCTTGTTGTTCTTGGTCATCATCTGTTCTGGACAAGTTTGAACTATTTGGTGTACCTCAGAAGTCAGCTTACTAGCTTTTGAGAACCCAGACGCCACTCACCAACATGGGGTGCAGAAGACTCTATTAGCAATACTCTAATTATGACAAATGGCCTCAGTGTGCTCCAAGACCACGGTCCCTAGACCCTGCCCTTGCTACTCTATCCTTACAATGTTGTGTTGACATTAGAATAGCTTTCAGTTTGTGGTGAAATCCAAATAAGTTGATCTACTTTTTACTGTGTGCTGTCACTGCTTTCACCTAACCAAATTTCTAGCAACTATCTAATCTATGACCAGTACTTTCCCTTCCTCACCACCCTTGTACCCATCAGAGTTTTTCTTATCCACATAAGTCTATTTTTAAGTCCTTATAGCAGGGGTCTCATACAATAGTTGTCCTTTTGCCGCTGACTGATTTCATTCAGCATGTCTTCCAATAGAAACCAGGTTATGAGATGCTTCCTGAAATTATCATTGCTGTTTATCATTGCGTAGTGTTCCATTGGGTATATGTACCATAATTTGTTTATCTGTTAGCTGTTGATGGGCATCCAGGTTGATTCCAGTTTTGTTATTGTGGATGGCACTGCAATAAACATTCATGTACATGTATCTGTTTGTGTGACAGCCTCTGTATCTGTAGAATATATTCTAAGCAGTGAGATTATGGGATCAAGTGATGTATTTGCTTACAGCTTTTTAAGGAAGGGTCAAATTGCTTTCCAAAGAGGTTGTACCATTTTGCAATCCCATCAGCAGTGTAGGAGAGTTCCTATCTCTTCACAGCCTCTCCAGCATTTGTGGTTTTGTGGTTTTGGGCTTAAGGCCAACCTTGTGGGGGTGAGATGGTATCTCACTTTACATTTATTTTGGAATTTTTTGATAGCTAATCCTTTCCTCACATGTCTTTGGACTGCCTGGATGTCTTCTTTGGTGAAGTGTCTATCCATCTCCTTTGCCCATCACTTACTTAAGTCATTTACCTTTCTCTTATGAGTTGGATCCGACTCGACGGCACTTGGCTTGGCTGTTAATATTTTGTAGTACCGTGTTGATTATGGAGATCGGATGTTGGTGCAACATGTAGTTACCAAATATTTTTTCCCACACTGAATGTGGTCTTTTAACTCTTTAGATAAAGTCTTTGGATAAGCAAAAGTGTTAGATCCTTGTGGTTCAAATTTATCTATATTTTCTCTTCTGTTGATCATGCTATTTTCAAATTTCGAAGTCTAAGCTGTGTGTTAAAACTTTTGTTGTTGACTCTTTTCTTGCATGACTTTTATTGTTTTAGGTATGATATTTAGGTCTTTGATCACTTTTAAGTTAGTTTTTTGTATAAGGTGTGAGATACAGATCTTGTTTCAATACTTTACAGATGCATATCCAATTTAGCCAGCACCATTTGTTAAAGAGACAGTTTTTACCTCAGTTTACAATCTTAGGGTCTTTGTTAAATATCCAATGTTCATAAGAGGATGGTTGCATTTCTGGGATTTCAACTCTGGTCCATCAGTCTACATGCCTCTTTTTGTACAAGTACCAGGCTGGTTTGACTACTGTGGCAGTGTAATAGTTTCTAAAGGCAGATAGTAAGAGGCCTCCCACTGTGTTCATCCTCTTCAGTAGTGCTTTGCTTATCCGGGGCTTATTCCCTTTGCAAACAAAGTTGGTGATTCTCCATATCATTAAAAAATGTCACTGGAGTTTCTATTGGGATTGCATTGTATACATAGATAGTTTTATGTAAAATAGACCTTTTCACAATGTTAAGTCTTCTTATCTATTAGCAAGGAAGATTTCTCTATTTATGTGTCTCTCTTAGTTTCTCACATAAAGGTCTTGTAGTTCTCTTTGTATAGGTCACTTATTTCTCTAGTTAGATTTATATCTACCTATTTTGTCTTCTTGGAGGCTATAGTAAATGGTATTTGATTTGATGATTTCTTCTTTGGTGATCCTTTGTTGGTATAAAGGAATCCTACTGATTTACTCATGTTTATCTTATATCCTGATACTTTGTTGAACTCTTCTACTAGTTCCAGTAGTTTACTTATGGATTCTCTGCACATACAATCATATCATCTGCAAATAAGAGATATTTACTTCTTCTTTGTAGATGCCAGCCAAGCCAAGTGCCATCGTAGATATGGATGCTGTTATTTCTTTATCTTTTCCAGTTGCTCTGACTAGTACCTCCACTACAATGTTGAATAGAAATAGTAAGAGTAGGAATCCTTGTCTAGTTCCTTTCTCAAGGGGAATTCTTTCAGTCTCTCTTTATTCAGGATGATGTAAGTGATTGCAATTTTCTCTTTCTGGTGGGAACTTTCCCTGGCTTTGAATCAGGGTTATGCCGGCTTCATAGAATAACTTGAGAGTATTTCATCCTTTTCTACAGTGTGAAATAGCCTGAATAGTATCGGAGTCAACTCTTCTCTAAAAATTTGTTAAGAGTTCTCCTATGAAGCCATCTGGGCCATGATTTGTTTGGGTTTCAAGTTGTTTTTTTTTTTCAGTGTTTTCTTTTGTGATGGGTTTTTAAGTTTTTCCCCTTCTCCTTGTGATAATTTTGGTAGGTGATATGAATCTAGGAATTTTTCCATTTCTTCTAGGTTTTCAAATCTGTTAGAGTACAGTTTTTCACAGTATTCTCTTTTGCTACCGTTGATTTCAGTTGCGTCTGTTGTGACATCTCCCATTTCATTTCTTATTCGGGTCATTTTTTTTTCCTTTCCTATTTTTCTTTTGTATATTTTGCAAACAGGTTATCAATTTTGTTATTTTCAAAGAACCAGCTTTTGATTTTGTTTATTTTTGCAGATTTCTATACTCTAATTCATTTAGTCTTGCTCTGCTCTTTATGATCTGTTTTCTTCTGGTGACTGAGGGGTTCCTCTGTTGCTCTCTTTCTACTTGTTCAAGCTGTAGGACTAATTCTTTGGTTTGAGTCCTTTCTTCATTCAGGATGTGTGCACTTATTGAGCTAAACTGACCTCCCAGCATTACTTTTGCTGTATCCCATTGGTTTCTGGTAGGAAGTGTTTTCATTCTCATTAGATTCCCAAAATTTCTTCATTTCACCCTTGATTTCCTCTATAACCTATGGATTTTTGAGTCAGGTGTTGTTTGGTCTGCATAAGTTCAAATTTCTGCCTCTGTTTTTTCTGCTATTGATTTCAACTTCTATGGCTTTATAGTCTGAGAAGACGCTTTGCAATTATTCAACAGTCTGGAATTTGTCGAGACTTGCTTTATATCCTAACACATGGTCTATTCTGAATAATGTTCCATGCACACTGGAGAAGAAGGTGCACTTAACTGTTACAGGGTAAAAAAATCTACATATATTGATGAGATCTAGTTGGTTAGCTGTCACAGCAAGATCTTCTGAGCTATTTCCTGGATTATGTGTCTGTTACTGAAAGTGGAGTGTTGAAGTCTCCAAATATTATTGTGCAGTGATCTATCTCATTTTTCAATGTTTTCAGTGTTTGTTCAATGTATTTAGATGCTA
The DNA here is from genome assembly GCA_028571685.1 of Heterohyrax brucei. NCBI lineage: Eukaryota > Metazoa > Chordata > Mammalia > Hyracoidea > Procaviidae > Heterohyrax > Heterohyrax brucei. The sequence continues at coordinate 4,842,098 of CM053146.1, read as the reverse complement.
TGGTATTGGGTGTATAGATATATAAGATTGTTATTCGCCATGAGTTGGCTCCGACTCAACGGCACTCGGCTGGCTGGCTATGTCCTGCTTATATATTGAAACTTTTAGCAATAAATAGCGACCATCTTTGTCCATGATAGTGAATTTTACATTGAAGTTTATTTTTTCTTCTATTCTTCTTTATATGCTGTTAGCTTGATGTATATTTTTCCATCCTGTGATTCTCATTTTGTTCATTTCTTTGAGTCTAAGGTGTGTTCCTTGTAAGCAGCATATTGACAGATCATGCCTTTTGATCTAAGATGTCAGTCATTGTCTCTTTCTTGGAGTCTGTTTACATTCAGTGTAATTATTGATAGGTATATGTTTAGTGCCATCATTATGATGCACTTATTTTTGTGTTGTTGATGTCTGTGTTGCTCTTAGTATTCTGTTCTGGGTCATTCTTCTTTATGGGTTGACTTTTAAACTTTTCAGTGTTGGTTTTGTGTTTGTTGAAACTCCTGTGTTATGTTTCTAGTTTTGATATGTTGTACTGTTATTTTGTTTTGCCACTATCCCTATGATTTCTCTTAATATTCTAAGTTTAAGCCAGACTTTAACTTCTACATGTCTTTTTTAAATTCCTCTTTTACAATCCATCTGAGAGGATTGTAACTATTGCAATATATCCTTTTTATAGTGTGATGATGTCATGGTTTTCAGTTCAGATCACTGGTTCCCTTTTTTAATATTATAGTTTGATTGAGCTTTATGACTTCCATAAACTGAGTAGAATTCTAGCTGTTGCATCCTGCTTTGCCTCCTTAAGTAACCCCTCTCCCCTCTCCTCCCCTCCCCTCCTCTCTTCTTTCTTTTCTTGTCCTATTTTATTTAAGAAAAGAGCTACTTTCAGCATTTCTTGTAGTTTTGATTTGGATTTTAGGAGCCTCTAAGCTTCTGTTTATCTACAAAAGTCTTAATTTCACTGTCACATTTGAGAGACAGTTTAGCAGGATATATAATTCTTGGTTGGAAGTTTTTCTCCTTTGTACCTTTCAATGTGTCATCCCACTGCCTTCTTGCCAACATCATATCTGCTAATAAGTTAGATGAATGCTGACAGGGCTTCCCTCTGTATGTTAGCTTTGCTTTAAGCCTTACTGCCTTTAAGGGCCTCTGTTTATGTTTGATTTTATTAAGCTTGATTATAACATGTACTAGTGTCTTTCTTTTAGGGTCTAGTGTTTGAGTGTTCAATAAGTATGTAGTATATCTATATTCTCTTCTTTCATAATTTCAGGGAAGTTTTCTGTCTGCAACTCTACAACAGTACTCTGCATTTTCAGCTATCCCTCCGTGTTCAGAACTCCATTTATTTGTAAAGTTTTCTGCTTAAAAGAATCCCACAGGTTTCTTTATGTTTCTTCATTTTTCTTATTTCTTTTCTGTTTTCTCCTCATAAATGCTGGTGTTAGTTTCTCTATCCTCAAGCTCACTAAATCTGGCTTCCATCTCTTCAGTTCTGTTCTTTTGACTTCCAGTTGAGTTCTCTAATTCTGTAAATTTATTATTGATCTACTAGGTTTCGTATCATTGATGTTCCATCAGTTCAAAAGCTTACTTAATTTTTCATTTTGTTCTGCTGAATTTTATTTAATCTCTAGGAAGGCTCTATGCATAATTCTTTTGTAGTCAACCTCTGGTGGTTTCATAAAGGTTTCTTCATCTGGAACATTTTTTCATTCTTTATTCTGAGAGTTTTCCAGAGGCATGGTGCATTGCTCCTTCACATTGTTAGCTATTGATTGTTGATTTCATGCCATATAGAAGCTGTTCAGTTTCTCTAGTGTTACCTCAACAGGAACTGAAGTATAGTTGTAAGAGGGGAATTGGTCACCATCCACCTCTGTGAACTCAAGTGACTCACCCTAGGTGGATTGCCTGAGGCGACAGGCTCTGCTACCTGGCTGGCAAAGATGGCAGCCTACTTAGGGAGTCACAGGGGGGCCTTCAGCTGATGTTATGATATGTATCAATGAGGGGTGGAGGAGATGCTGCCCTGCCACTCAGTAGTCAGGTGTCCAGGTGACTTTATTTTAATAAGATATTTTAGTGCTAAGCGAGAAGCTGTCCAACAGCTTCCAAAACTGTCTGGTCCTCAGGTGTAGTGGGCCCTGCCTTCTGGCTAACAATGGAAGCACATTATAGTCTGTCCCCAGATTCTATGACATAGTTCAAAGCAGGGAGGGGTTACAGGATTGCTGCCACCCTCTGCCTTGTCCTAACTGTAATTCCAGGCACCACTGTACTAAACACACCTTTCCTGCTGGAGAAGCACTTTCTAGACAGGCACTGCTTCTCAGCTTGAGAATTAGCCCCAGCTGAGAACTACAGGTAGCTGGCTCCACCTCCCAGATGACAAAGGTGGTGTTCTACCTGCACTGCTCTTTCTTCTGTGAAACAGCAGAATTTATGATGCAGCTCAGAAAGGTGGGGAGGGGGGCAATGGTGGCTTCAGTCAGCAGCTGGGCTCTCAAAATGTGGCTATCCAAAGCACAATATGTGTTGTACTATATGCTGTTTACTTAAGCACTGCAGTTCAGCATATTTGCTGGCTCATGCCTAAGCTTGTTTATTTGTTTGTTTGTTTGTTTGTTTGTTTATTTTCACCCAGGTCAAATGTTGTCAATATAAATTTTAGCTACTTTGTATGTCTAGTAGTGTTTTATTGACTAATGGGTATTGTTAATAACATGATGCTGAATATGTAAATACTATTGTATTGGTTAGCAGCTAAAGCAAAAGGAAGAAATGGCAAAGTAAAAGACCTAAACAGAAGATTTCAAAGGGCAGCTTGAGAAGACCAAATAAAGTATTATAATCTCAACTGAAAAGAGGTGGAAATGGAAAACTAGAAAGGAAGAACATATTCTCTATTTCTCAAGCTGAATGAACTGAAGAAATAAGTCAAGTCTTGAGATGCAGTAGTGAAGGATTCTATAGGGAACGTATTAAATGACTCAGGGAACTTCAAAAGAAGATAGAAGGAATGCATAGAGTCATTACACCAGAAAGAATTCATCCACATTCAGCCATTAGAGGAGGTAGCACATAGGAACCAATGGTACTGAAAGAAGAAGTCAAAGCTGCGTTTAAGGCATTGGCAAAAAATAAGGCTCCAGGAATTGATGGAGTATCAGTTGAGATACTTCAACAAACAGATGCAGTACTGGAAGTACTCATTAATGTATGCCAACAAATTTGGAGGGCAGCTACCTGACCAATTGACTGGAATAAATCCATATTTATGCACACTCCAAAGAAAGATGATCCAACCAAATGTGGAAATTACTGAACAATATCTTTACTATCACATACAAGTAAAATTTTCCTCAAGATCATTCAAAAGTGACTGCAATAGTATGTTGATGAGGGACTACCAGAAATTCAAGCTGGATTTAGAAGAGGAGGTGGAACCAGGTATATCATTGCTGATGTCAGATGGATTCTGCCTGAAAGCGGAGAGTACCAGAAAGATGTTTACCTGTTTCATTGACTATGCAAAAGCATTCAACTATGAGGATCACAGCAAATTATGGCTGACACTGTGTAAAATGGAAATTCCAGAACACTTGTGTTCTTTTTTTCTTATTATTATGACTGGGTGAAAATGTACATTTCCATATAAATTTACATGCCCACCTCTATGCAGCTTCCATTGCTCTCCCTGCCCAGTAACAGCACACTATTCCTCTCTGCTCCATACAGGTCTCATCCTCCCAACAATCTCCTTTCCCCTCCTCTCCACCCACTTCCCTTACTCCAGCCAGAGGTAAGCAGGATGATATCCTATAGATGCATAGAACCATAAAGTGTATCCAACATATGGTCACTCTTCATCACCAAGTCCAATCCATTCATGTCTGAAGAGTGGACCTTCATTATGATTTATGGGCAAGGGCAGCATCAGGGCCAGGGGCCATTTTCCCAGGGGAGCCCCGAAACTGCTGGACCACCAATTGTGGTCTTTTAGTGGAGATCTCAGGGTGCACCCCTTTTTATTCTTGTGTTGCCAGTGAGATTCAACTTTGTGAGTTCCATCGCACTGCCACAGGTGGTGGCCAGGCACCATCCTGGTCTTCTGGTCCCAAGTCAATGTAGGCACCCAGCCATGTGGCTCTCTCTGTCTTCTGGGTGTCTTTCCCCCGTATCGTTTTGGTCCTCAGTGAGCATCTGTTCCTGCTGAATTGAGACCATTTGCTGTGCCCTGGGATGGCAGCTTGGCAGCTTTTAAGACCCCAGACACCACTCATCAATGTGGGGTGCAGAGGCTCTCTTACAAAAATGCTAGTTGTGCCAATTGGCCTCAATTTCACCTAAGAGCATGGTCCCCTGCCCCCTGCCCTATCTATTCTGACCTTGCAATATTGAGTTAAGATGAAAGGAGTATTCAAGTTATGTTGAAGTCCACTTAATATTGTTCTTGTTTTTAATGTGTGCTATCACTGATTTCACCCAACCAAATTTCTAACAACTATCTAACCTAAGCCCTCCCCCCTTGCCTTCCCTCCCTCCTCTCCCTTGTAGCTGTCAAAGAGTCTTTTCGTCCATACGTAAGTCTGATTTTGAGTTCTTATCATAGGTGTCTCATACAATATTTGTCCTTTTGTTGCTGACTACTTTCACTAAACATAATGTCTTCCAGCTGAAACCAGGTTATGAGATGTTTCCTGGAATCATCATTATTCTTTATTATTGCATAGTGCTCCATTGAGTAGATATACCGTAGTTTACCAATCTATTCCTCTGTTGTTGGGCATCTGGGTTGATTCCATCATTTTGTTGTCGTGGACTGTGCTGCAAAAAACATTCTTGTGCATGTGTCTGTTGGTGTGAATGGCCTTGATTCTGTAGGATATATTCCAAGTAGTGGAACTACTGAGTCAAATGGTATTCCTCTATCCATTTTTTTAAGGAAGTGTCAGATTGCTTTCCAATGAGGCTGGACCATTTTGCGACCCCACCAACAGTGTAAGAGAGTTCCACTTTCTCCACAGCCTCTCCAGAATTTGTTGTTTTGTATTTTTTGGATCATGGCCAACCTTGTTGGGGTGAGATGGTATCTCATTGTCTTTTTGATTTGAATTTCTTTAATAACTAAAGATGAACATGTCCACATGTGTTTTCTGGCTGCCTGGATCTCCTCTTTAGAGAAATGTCTGTCCATCTCCTTTGCCCATCGCTTAATTGGATGATCAATCTTCTTCTTATTGATATTTTGTAGTACCTTATAGGTTATTGAGATCAGGCGTCGGTCTGACATAGAGTTGCCAAATATCTTTTCCCGTTCTGTAGGTTGCCTTGTAACTCTTGTGATAGTCTTTGGATGAATGAAAGTGTTTGATTCTTAATAGTTCCCATTTATCTATTTTGTGTTCTGTTGACTATGGTTTATTTGACAGGTTTTGAAGTCTGTCGATGTTGTGTATTAAAACTTCCATTGTTGTTCCTACTTTTTCTTGGATCAGCTTTGTTGTTGTAGATTTGATATTTAGGTCTTTTATCCAATATGAGTTGGGTTTTGTATATGGTGTAATATATGAATCCTGTTTCAATTTATTGCAGATGGATATCCAATTTTGGCACCACCATTTGTTGAAGAGACTGTTTTTACTCCAGTTTAATGTCTTACGGCCTTTGTCGAATATCAACTGTTCATAGGCAGATGGTTTAATCTCTGGGGTCTCAGTTCTGTTTCATTGATCAATCTGTCTGTTCTTGTACCAGTACCAGCCTGTTTTGATCACTGCGTTCTAAGGTCGGGTAATGAGAGGCCTCCCATTCTTCTTCAGTAGTACCTTACTTATCCGGGGCTTCTTCCCTTTCCAAACAAAATTGGTGACTTGTTTCCCCGTCTCATTAAAAAATGATGCTGGAACTTATATTTAATTATGTTATTAAGGAAGCTGTATATAGATCAAGAGACAGTCATGCAAACAGAAAAGGGGACACTGCATAGTTTAAAATCAGGAAAGGTATGCATCAAGGTTGTATCATTTCACCATACCTTTTCCAGGTTGTGAGATGTTTTCTGGAATCATCATTATTCTTTATTATTTCAAATAATAAACTAAGCAAATAATGCAAGAAGCTAGATTACACGAAGAAGAACAAGGCATTAGGATTGGAGGACATCTCATTAAGAACCTGTGTTATGCAGATGACACCATCTTACTTTCTGGAAGTAAAGAAGATTTGAAACACTTACTGATGAAGATCAAAGACCACAGCCTTCAATATGGATTGCATCTCAACATCAAGAAAACAAAAATCCTCACAACTGGACCAGTAAGCAACATCATCATAAATGCAGAAAGGATTCAGGTTGTCAAGGATTTGATTTTACTTGGGTCCACAATCAATGCCAATGGAAGCAGCAGTCAAGAAATTGAAAGATGCATTGCATTGGGAAAATCTGCTGCAAAGGATCTCTTTAAATAATGGAAAAGCAAAGATGTCACCTTGAAGATTAAAGTGCACCTGACTCAAACCATGGCATTTTCAATCTCATCATATGCATGCAAAAGCTTCACAATGAACAAAGAAGATGGAAAAAGAATTGATGCCTTTAAATTGTGCTGTTGGAGAAGAATGTTGAATGTGCCATGATCCTCCAAAAGTACAATAAAATACGTTCTTAAAGAAGTACAAACAGAGTGCTCCTTGGGAGAAAGAGTGACAAGACTGTGTTTTATCTACTTTGGACATGTTATCAGGACATCATATCTGTAGAGTGAAGGGTCAGTTAAAAAGACAAAGACTTTCAATGAGATGGATTGACACAGTGGCCACAGCAATGGGCTTAAGCATAAAAATGATTATGGACATGACACATGACTGGACAGTGTTTTGTTCTGTTGTTCATAGGGTTACTATGAGTCACAACTGACTCAACACCATCTAACAACCACACATTGTATTGGTTGCCTCTCTCACTGGCTTTCTAAAATTTTCATATTAAACAAAACTGCAAGGTGCAGCTAATCATATATTTATTGATTTCAATATGGATATATTTTTGTTGTGTTCCATGGAGTCAATTCAGAGCAAATTGGTATGCACATTATCAACTGGTCACTTTGTTTGAAGGATGAAAGACCTCTCCATATATGACCAGTCATTTTGCCTGATGGACTCCATATTCTCGTGAAAATCAGATTCTGGGTCTTGCTGGACTTAATGTGTACCAATTTTCTTTCTTTCTTTTCTTTATTTTAGCTCAGTCATAAAATAAATAAATAATAGGCAATAAATACATAAAGTTAGTTATTTCAGTGAATACTACAAAAGACAAAGGTGGCAAATAAGCTAGCAAATAGAAAAAAGATTGGAAAGTCCAAAAAGGTGGTATAATTATTTTTACATTGCCTCCATTTTACCTCTCTATGTTTTTCAGCATACTTTTAAGTGTGCATTTTTAGATTGCCTTTTAAAAATAATTTCATTGTGGTAAATGTAAATGTGATGAAACATTTGCCATTTCAATATTTTTTACATACACAATTTTGTGACATTAATCACTTTCATCTTGTTTTTCAACCAACACCATTATCACTTTCCAAATTTTACCATCACGCTTAACAGAAGCTCAGTGTTCCCTACACAATGATTTTTCTTACTCCTGGAAACCACAAATAAATGTTGATATCTATACCCTTTCCCTTTTATGTTATAAACATTCTGCAATATAATTTTCTATAGTAGGAATAAAGGGTTAATTTGTCTTTCTACTAGCATGAATGATTTTTTAATAAATACTTGTTTCAGCTTTATTACCTATTGGTACTGTTGTGTCAAATTTTCAGATAATTGTAAAATTTGGGAAGAGATCTGTAGATGTTTAAAATGTCTTCCAAATGTGAGCTGTGGGATTTCAGGACATTTTGATTATGTTTGCAGCAAAATTTTCATATGCTCTCTGAATTAAGAACACTTGTGAAACGCCTATTTCCGTGGCTTTTTGGTAACTCCTAGATTGCTAATTTCTGTACACACTACTTCCTTTTCTGTACTTCCACTGCAGGCAATAGGAGCATGAATTAGAGTTTCATTACTTCTCTTAAGGTCTTCTTACATGCAAGCTAATACAATCCCAATGCAACCATCATATCACAATAAGAATTTTACTGACTAAAACTTTTCAAGACTTCCCTAGATCTTGCATGTTCAAGTTCAAAATCCCCTGAAGCTCTTCAAATGTGGTCACAGAATTCCTCTCTACCCACAGTTAAATAGACCAATACACCATTGTTCATTAAAACACTGCCGTTGACTCGTTTCTGATTCATAGTGACCCTAGAGGTGAGAGTAGAACTGCCCAGTAGAGTTTCCAAGGAGCGCCTGGCAGATTTGAACTGCTGACCTTTTGGTTAGCAGATGTAGCACATAACCCACTATGCCACCAGGGTTTACTAAAAACCCTATATAGATAGATATATATTATACATATGTGTATGTGTCTCTCTTCATACACATATATACATACATATACGTATAAGTATAGGTCGCCATGAGTCGGATCTGACTCGACGGCACTTGGCACTTGGCTCACATATTAATCTATTGCTGTGTCCCATAGAGTTTCCAGGGAGTGCACGTGGATTTGAACTGCTGGCTTTTGTTTAGCAACTTGAGCTCTTAATCACTGTGCCATAACACCAAGGCTCAGTGTGTGTGTGTGTGTGTGTGTGTGTGTGTGTGTGTGTGTGTTAAAACTCCCTGTTCTTAGTTGTTGTTGAGTCAGCCCAACATACTGTGATGAGGCACTGTTTTTACTACTATTTTTTTATTATGATGATTAAGTGAAAATATACAGTCCAAATCTGTCCTGCATGCCCACGTCTCTGCATCTCCATCTGTTCTGCTCAACCTGTGACAGCACAATCCCCCTTTCACTCTTTACTTCTAGTATCCTCTTAATGAACACCTGTCCCTCCTCCCTACTCTTTCCTTTCCCCTCTAGAAAGACAATAGTAGGGTAGCCTGTTATAAACCTACAAAACCATAAAGTACATACATGACATGCTCACTATGTGTCCCTGAGTCCAGTACATTCTTTGTCTGAAGTGTTGGCTTCAGTACTGTTTTCAGGTCTGGGCCAGCAGCAACTCTAGGGGCCATGTTCCTAGGGTACCCTCCAAGTTATCTGATCATCCATTCTGGCCTTTTAGTACAGTTCTTGATCTGCAAACCTCTTTTTCTCATGCTACCTCAGGGACTGTATATCATGTCCACTATCGAAGCTGTCTTCAGTGGTGGCCAGGTGCCAACTGGTTCTTCTGGTCTCATGCTGATGTAGTCTCTGAATCATATGGGCCTTCTGTCTCCTGGGCTCATTTTTCTTGGGGTCTTTAATGTTCTCAGTCATGATCTGTTCCAGGTAGGTTGGTACCAACTGATGTTCTTTAGATGTCACCTTGCTGGCTTTTAGGACCTCAGATGCCACTCACCAGCATAGAGTGCAGAAGACTCCTTTAGTAAAAGACTAGTTATGACTATTGAGCTCAATGTTCCCTGAAAACATAGTATCCAGACTCCTGTCCCTGCTTATCCTTTGAAATGCTGGGTTGAATTTAGAAAACCTTTTAGTTTGTTATGTAGTCCGTTTATGCTGACCTGTCTTCTATTGCATGTTGTTACTCCCTTCACTTAATCAAATTCCTATCAACTATCTAATTTATCAACAACCTTTTCCCTCCCTGCTCACCCTTGCCGCCACCAGAAAGTCTTTTCTTCCAGGCATAAGTCCTTTTTAAAGTCCTTCTAATAGTGGTTTCATACTAGTCATTTTGCACCTGACTGATTTTCACTCTGCGTAATGTCTTCTAGTTGATACCAGGCTATAAGATGCTTCCTAAAATTATTATTGTTCTTTATCATTGCATAGCATTCCATTGAGTATATGTACTGTAGTTTGTTTATCAGTTCACTTGTTGATGGGCACCTAGGTTGATTCCATCTTTTTGCTATTGTGGACGTTGCTGCAGTAAACATTCATGTGCACGTATTTGTTCATGAGACATCCCTTATTTCTGCAGGATATATTCCAAGCAGTGGGATTGCTGGATCACATGGCATTTCAATTTCTAGCTTTTTAAGAAAGTGCCAAATTGCTTCCCAAAGTGGTTGAACCATTTTGCAATCCACTTGTAGTGTAGGAGAGTTCCAGTCTCTCCACGGCCTCTTCAGTATTTGTTGTTCTGTGTTTTTAAGATTATTGCCAACCTCATCATGGTGAGATGGTATCTCATTGTAGTTTTGCTTTGGATTTCTCTGATAGCTAGTCATCATGAGCGTTTCCTCATGTGTCTCTTAGCTGTCAGGATGTCTTTGGTGACATCTGTCCATCTCTTCTGCCCATTGTTTAGTACGGTTATTTGTCTTTTTCTTGTTGATATTTTGCAGTATCTTGTAGATTACGGAAATTAGATGTCAATCTGATATGTAGTTGCCAAATAATTTTCCTGTTCTCTAGGCAATCTTTTTACTCTCTTGATAGTCTTTGGATGAGCATAAGTGTCTGATTTTTAGTAGTTCCCATTTATCTATTTTCTCTTCTGTTGTCTGTGCATTGTTGGTAAGATTTTGTAGTCTATCTAAGCCATGCATAAGAACTTCCATTGTTGGCTCTATTTTTTTCTTTCAAGGTATCATTGTAAGTTTGATATTTAGGTCTTTGATCCATTTTGAGTTAGCTTTTGTGTAAAGTGTGAGATATGGGTCTTCTTTCAGTTTTATGCAGATGGATATTCAATTTTGCCAACACTATTGCTTAAAGAGACTGGTTTTCCTCCAGTTTACAACTTTGGGGCTTTGTTGAATAGTAATAGTGGCTGTTTATAGAAAGATGGTGATATTTTGGGTTTCTCTATTCTAGTCCATTGGTCAATATGTCTCTTTTTGTGCCTACTAGGCTGTTTTGACTACCATGGCAGTGTAATAGGTTTTGAGGTTGGGTAGTGTGAGGCCTTCCACTATGTTCCTCTTCCTCAGTAGTGCTTTACTTACTCAGAGTTTCTTGTCTTTCCAAACAAAGTTGGTGATTCAATTCTCTATCTCATTAAAAAATGACACTGGAATTTGTATTGAGATTGCATTGCTTATGTAAATTCCTCTGAGTGGAATAGACATTTTCAACATGTTAAATCTTCCTATCCATGAGCAAGACAGGTTTCTCAACTTATGTAAGTCTCTTTTTGTTTCTTGTAGTATGGTCTTGTAATTTTCTCTATATAGGTCTCTTACACCTCTGGTTAGATTTGCTTCTAAGTATTTTATCTTCTTGGGGTCTATAGTAAATGGCATTGGTTTTGTAAATTTCTTCTTTGATGGACTTTTTGTTGGTGTAAGGGAATTCTACTGATTTCTTTATGTATATCTTGTATCCTGATACTTTGCTGAACTCTTCTGTTCATTCCAGTGCTTTATGAGTTTTTAGGGTTATCTATTTACATCATATTGTAGGGATACTTTACTTCTTTGACTGTGCAGATGCCCTTTATTTCCTTGTCTTGTCTGATGGTTCTGGCCAGAACCTCTAGCACAATGTTCAATAGAAGTCGTAAGAGTGGGCATCCTTGTCTAGTTCCTATTCTCAAGGGGAATTCTTTCAGTCTATCTCCATTGAGGATGATGCAGACAATTGAGTTTGCATAGATGCCCCTTATTGCACTGTGGAATTTCCCTTCTATTCCTATTTTTCTGAGAGTTTTTAACACGAATGGGTATTAGCCTTTGTCAAATGCCTTTTCTGTGTCAATTGATAAAATCAGGTGATTCTTATCATTTGTGTTATTTACGTGGTTGATCACATCAATTGTTTTTCTGATGTTGAATCAACCACGCAATCCTAGGATGAATTACTTGGTCATGGTGAATTATTCTTTTGATATGCTGTTGAATTCTATTTGCTAAGATTTTGTTGAATATTTTTGTGTCTAGGTTCGTGAGTGATATTAAGTTGTAATTCTTTTTTTTTTTTTGGTGGGATCTTTACCCAGCTTTGTATCAGGGTCTTGCTGGCTTCATAGAATGAACCTGGGAATATTCTGTCCTTTTCTATGTTGTAAAATACCTTCACTAGTATTGGAATTAACTACCCTAAAAGCTTGGTAGAATTCTCCAGTTAAGTCACCTGGGCCAGGACTTTTTTTGGTTGGTAGTTTTTTTTTTTTTTTTTTTTTATTACTTTTTCAATCTCTTTTTCTGTGATGGGTTTATTTAGTTGTTCTACTTGTCCTTGTGATAATCTTGGTAGGTGATGTCAATCTAGAAATTTGTCCATTTCCTCTAAGTTTTCAAATCTATTTGAGTACAATTTTTTGTGGTATTCTATACAATACTTACAATTTCAGTTGGGTGTGTTGTGACATCTCCCTTCCTCTTTCATATTTGGGTTATTTGTTTCCTCTCTTTTTCTTTTGTGAGTCTAGCCAGTGGTTTATCAATTTTGTTGATCTCTTCAACAACACAGCTTTTGATTTTGTTAATTCTTTCAATTGTATTTTCTATTCTCTAATTTGTTTAGTGCAGCTCTCTTTTCATTATCTGTTTTCTTCTTGTGCTTGATGGGTTCTTTGTTGTTTTTTGGCTACATCTTTGAGTTGTAGGATTACTTTTTTTTTAAATTTGGGCCCTTTTTTAATTATGTATGTATGCATTTATAGAGAAAAATTGACCTCTGAGTACTGGTTTTTCTGTGTTCCATATATTCTGATAGGATGTGTTTTCATTCTCTTTTGATTCCACAGATTACTTTACTTCACCCTTGGTTTCTTCTATAACCCACAAATTTTTAAGCAACATGCTGTTCATTTTACGTAAGTTAATTTTTCTACCCACATTTTTTCTGCTATTGATTTCAACTTTTATGGCTTTATGATCTGAGAAAATGCTTTGCAATAATTCAATGGTTTGCATTTTGTTGAGACTTGCTTTATGGTCTAATACATGCACTATCCTGGACAATGTTCCACATACATTGGAAAAGAAGGTGTACTTATCTGTTGATGGATAAAAAGTTCTGAATGTGTCCATGAGATTGAGTTGGTTGATTAGCATGAGAAGATCTTCTGTATCTTCACTGAGCTTTTTTTTCTGGAAGATCTGTCCATTACTGAAAGTAGAGTGTTCAAGTCTCTTACTATTATTTTAATCAGTCTCATTTTTCTGTCTCAGAGTTGATGTACTTAGATATTTTGACACACGGTGAATAAATATTTAATATTGTTAAACGCTCCTTGTGTACTGAACCTTTAAGCGATAAATAGTGACCATCCTTGTTTAGAATGGTGGATTTTACTTTAAAATCTATTTTATTTTTTATTAATATTGTCATTTCTACTCTTTTTTGTATGTTAACTTGGTATGTAATTTTTTCATCCTTTGATTTTCACTTTGTTCATATATTTGAGTCTAAGGTGTGTTTCATGTAAGCAGCATAGACAGATCATGTTTTTTGATCCAAGCTGTTACTCTCTGTCACTTTATTGCAACATTCAATCTATTTACATTCAGTGTAATTATTGATAGATATGTATTTAGTTCTGTCATTTTATTGACTTTAATTTTGTGTTGCTGACATTTTCTTTGTTCCACATAATGTTTTGTTCTGGGTCGTATTTCTTCATGGGTTTTCTTCTCATCATGTTCAATGTTGGTTTTGTGTCTGTTGAGACTTCTGCAGTGTTTCCTGTTTTGATATGTAGTATTGTTAGGAAAAAAAAACCCTGCAACTCAAAGATACAGCAAGAGAACAACAAAAGAACCCATCAAGCACAAGAAGAAAACAGATAATACAAAAGAGAGCCAAACTAAAGAAATTAGAGAATAGAAAAACAATTGAAAGAATTAACAAATGTTGGCAATCTTTTAAGTTTAAACCAGTCTTTAAATTTTTATATCTCCTTAAATTCCTCTACATCTGAAAGGCCTATGAATACTGTACTGTGTCCCTCTTTATAGTGTAATGTTGTCATACTTTTCATGTTGAGGTCTCTATTTTCCCAATTTTAATATTTTAGCTTCAGGCTTTGTAACTTCCCTAACTAAGGAGGACTCTGGAAGCTGTGTCCTGTGTTGCGTCCTTGAGTATGCATCTGGTGTTACTGATTTTCATCAAAGAACTTCCTTCAGTATTTCCTTTAATTTTGATTTGGTATTTTCAAAATCTCTAAGCTCCTGTTCATCTGAGAATGTCCTCATTTGAGCATCATATATGAGAGACAATTTTGCAGGATATATAACTCTCAGTTAGAAGTTTTGTTTTTTTTTTCTTTCCTGCAAGCTTTATACATGTCATCCCTTTGTCTTCTTGTCAACATGGTTTCAGCTGAAAAGTTGGAGTTCAGCCTAAAGATTTTGCTTAGTGCATTAATTTTGGTTTAAGCCTAGCTAGCTTTAAGTCCTTTCCTTATGTTTCATTTTATTAAGTTTGATTATAATATGCCTTAGTTTCTTTATTTGGGGGTCTAACTTATGTGGAATTCAATGAACATCTTGAATGGCTATCTTCTTTCATGATGTCAGGGAAGATTTCTGTCAGCAACTGTTCAACAATTTTCTCTGTATTTTCTGCCATCTCGCCCTGTTCTGGAACTCTGGTTACTCATGAATTATTCCTCTTGATAAAGTTCCACATGATTCATAATAATTCTGCATTTTTCTTTGTTTTTTTAAATCTAATTTCTCCTCATAAATGCTGTTGTCAGTTGCTTTATTTTCAGTCTCACTAATTCTGCATTCCACTTCTCAGTTCTGCTCCTTTGACTTTCAACTGAATTGTTTAACTCTGTAATTATTGATCTACTGTATTTCAGATTGTTGTTCTAACAATTCATATAGTAGCTTGTCTAATTTTTCATTTTGCTCTGCTGCACTTTGTCTAATCTGCATCCTAACATCTAGAAAGGCTCTATACATAATTATTTTGTATTATACCTCTCATAATTTCAGAAAGCTTCTTCATCTAGGAATTTTTTTTATTCCCAACATAAAGTTGGGAGTTTTTATGAACCATGGTGATCTGCTTCTTTAAGTGGTTAGATATTGATTTCTATCTTCAAGCCATCAGAAAATCGTTCAGCTTCCCTGGTGTTGCATCAGCAGAAGCTGTGCAATAGCTCAGAGAAAGGAGTGGGGAAGGGTACTGCTGCACTTGACTTCCAGCCACTGCTGCATTCTCTACATGTGGCTGTCTTACGTACAGCTTCTCTGCTGAAATAGATGCTGTCCAGTAAGGTGGTGCTCCTGAGCTTGGCAGCAGGCCCCAGTTGGGTCCTCTGGGGTGTCAGGTCCCACCTCCTGACTGACAAAGATGGTAACCTACTTACATAGGCTCTCTGTAGTAATACCAGCAGATGCATAGCTCAGACAACAGAGTGGAGAAAGGCACTGCTGCACTTATCTGCCTCCTGCTGCTGCATTCTCTAGGTGTAGCTGTCTTAAAAACAGCTTCTCCACTGACAGAGATGCTGTCCAGCTAGGTGTTGCTGTTCAGCATGGCAGCTGGTCTCAGCTAGGTCCTCAGGCTCAACAGACTTTGCCTCCTGGCTAACAAATATGGTCCCCTACTTGTGGAGGCTCTCCAGAGCCATGCCAGTAGACAGTATGACATGGTTCAGAGAAACAAGTGGTGAAGGGTATCACCACACTCATCTGCCAGCCACTACTGTGTTCTCTTAAGTTCAGTTGCTTTAAAAACAGCTTCTCTGCTGAGAGAAACACTGTTCAATCAGGTGCTTTTGCTCAGCATGGCAGTCAACCCAAGCTGGGCCCTCTGGTGTGGCAGACACCACCTCTCAGATCACTATGATGGCATCCTACCTGTGCCATGTTTTCTCTGCTGTGCCAGCACAATCTATGGAGCAGCTAAGGGAAGAGAGTGGGGAAGGCACTGCTGCGTTCAGTCATTAGCTGTTGCTGGGTTTTCTAAATGTGACTGTCTTAAGTAAAGCCTCTGTTGAGGGAGACACTGTCCATTCAGTTACTGCTGCTGTTCAGTGTGCCTGCCAACCCCAGCCAGGTTCTCAGTTGCAGCAGTCCCAGTCCCAGTCTCTCAGTTGACAAAAAGTGTGTCTGTACGTGTAAGCCTCTGCACTGCCATGCCAGCAGAAGCAAGACCATTGCACTGCCAACTTGCCTCCGACAAAGGTAGTTTTTCCCTTCCTGTCACCCAGTTCAATCTCACAATTTTCTGCCCGATTGTGTGGCCCCTAAAATGTCCACTCTGTTCTGTTCAGTTGTTTTTCTAGGCCTTAGTTGTCAGAGGAAATCAGAGACATTTGACTTTTCTGCCATTTTAGCCTGGCCTTCTCAGGATGGGACTTTTTTGATAAGGGTTTTCAGTGGCCGATTTTCAGAAGTATACTACCAAGCCTTTTTACTACTTAGCCTAAGTTTGGAAGTAAAAGCTCTGCTGAAACTGGTTTAGCATCATAGAAACATGCAAGCCTTCACTGACAGTTGGTGGTGGCTGCTGTTGACTTGCATTGGCTAGGAATTGAACGTATGTGTCCTGGTTGGAAGATGAGATTTCTACCACTTATTCACTACTGGCTGCCATCTGAAGAACTCTATTGGGTATACAAGGTCTGACAATTAAGTTCATGAATTCATCCTAGAAAAAGTGCTGTATGTCCCATTGCTGAAGTACTTCTTCTGGGAAATTATGCATTTAAAGTGCCTAGTCTACCCTTCAAAGCAATTTTGGAACTCTTTCTGGAATGGCCTTCAGAGCTGTCGTGGCATTACCTTTGATGTCCTGAATGTCTTCCTTTCAATATTTCCTTTATCTTCAGATAAAGAGAAGAGCCACTGGGGGCCAGATCAGGTGAATAGGCTGCGTGTTCCAATACAGTTATTTGTTTACTGGCTAAAACCCCTTCACAGACAGCTATACAACTAAGTTCATGAACTAGCCATCTTGCCACAATGGCCATTACGGAAAGAGTTACAAGAGTGCTTTGAAGGGTAGATTAAGTGCTGGCATCAGTGCATAACTTCCCCAAAGGGAGTACTTCAAAGGAGACCTAGTGATATTCAGCAATGAGGTATATAGCACTTTTTCTAGGGTAAGTTCACAAGCTTTACTTTGGTCCTAGAATGCTTCTTTCCTTATTTAATCTTCTACCCTGATCTTTGTTAACCTTCAGAGCTCAGTTAATGTCAATTTCCCTAGGACACATTGAGAGAATGGATGTGGGGAATATGGTTACAAGATCACAGGAATACGAGGGAATATTCATTCATAGAAAATAGAGATGCTACTAGGAACAAAGAAACCTGCTTTAAATAATGCAAAATCCTGCAGCATCTATTGCTGTAGGTCAATGTTTTAGGGAGAGCTAAGTCTTTGGATTACCCAGGCCAACATTTCTTGTGGTTGCTTCGTCTACACATTTGACCTATTCATCAGCCAGAAAGATACAGGAACCAGACCAAGAAATAGTGAGCTCTGTTTAGAGAACCATGTGAAGTAGGGTTTGAGGGGACATGCAGAGATAGGTAAAGGTAAGGAAAGCTTATAAGGGAATAAACTTTTTTTTTTTTTTGTATCACAGTGTACAGAAGTAGAAAAATGTCCAGAACAGTGTCAGATAAGTTTGGGAACAATTCGATTTTAATGTATTAAGTACATTTTTTCCTGCAGGTGATCTCAAATCTCTGGTTACAGGGACAGCATTATGAATCTCTGAGAAGAGCATACTATAACCTTCCCTAACATATTTAACCCTTTTTTCTTTTTTATTACTACTAAAATACTCCTACTTTCACTTACCCCTGATTGTCTCTTCTTTGTTCCCCTGCTCACCTTGTCATTTCTCAAATATTCCAAACAAGATTTTTTTTTCTTAGAATTCTTTTACTATTATTCCTGCCTGTAAGAAACCAAGTCCCATAACTCCTTCAAGAATTCATTCAAATATCATCTAATAAACAGTGGTCACCCTAATTTAAGATTCTAAACTTACATCTCTCATCCACCCAACATGCTTGATATTGTTTATCCTGCTAAACTTTGTTTTCTATAGCACTGATCATATATATAATTCCCATGTACGGCATATTTGTTTTGTTCAGTGTTGTCTGTAACAGTATATTTGTCCGATTCATGATTTAGTTTACAGCTTGTACACTTTTAAATATACATCATTTATTCTTGTAAAAGGGATAAGCAACAAAAGTACCAGAAAGAAGATTTGATTTCAAAAACAGATGAGGAGACACAAGAAAAATGTATCACTTCTCTCAGGCTTAGGTAATTGTCGCTCCTGGACACAGCAGTCTTCAATGATACAAACTAATAATTATGTTACAAAAAGAATGGTCAATGGGGTAAGAAACTCATATTTTGCTGACAGTTGGTAAATATTACCCAAATGACAAACTTGAGTAATGACACGTAAACCATAGTTAAGGTATATGCATTAATTCAAAGTCACTCTTTGTCAATATGTGAAAGTATTTTATTTGGAAGAAGGGTGTTATTTAGTTGAGAATATTTTTTTTATTTTCCCTTCTATTTGAACCTACGTTCTCCTTACACCATTTGTCCTTCGTTGGCATTCTTACTCAATAACATGGTTGAGTTTTGCTTTCATCAGCCTTTCAACATTTTGCATATCCTGTCATGGATTAAACTGTGTCCCCCAAATCATATGTGTAGCAATTTGGCTGGGCCGTGACTCCTGGCATTTTGTAATTGTCTACCATTTTGTGATTTTCCTATACTGTAAATCCTGATCGCTGCCTGTGGTTAATAGATTGGATTATATTAAAAAGGATTGTGGTGATTCTCTAACACCCTTCCTAAGGTCATCTCCCTGCTTCATTGTAAAAGGAGTGTCACGGTTTGGATTGTGTCCCCCAGAAATATGTGTAGCCATGTGGCTGAGCCGTGATTCCCAATTGTCATGGGTTGAATTGTTTCCTCCCAAAAATATGTGTAGCCATGTGGCTGGGACATGATTCTCAGTATCTTGTGACTGTCCTCCATTTTGTTGTTTCCCTCAACTGTATGTTAAAGGATTAGGGTGAGGCTGTAAATTCCTTCATGAGATTACTTCCCTGCTCTGCTGTAAAGGGAGTTTCCCTGGATTATGGCTTGCCTCACTCTTAATCCTTTCAGCCTACAAGAGATAAAAGGAAAGAGAAGCAAGCAGAGAATTGGGAACCTCATTACCATCAAGAAAGCAGCACCGGGAGAAGAGCGCATCCTTCAGACCTGAGGTTCCTGTGCCAAGACGCTCCCTGGACAGAGACTGATGCAATACCAGACTTTCCTCCAGAGCCGACAAGGGGGAAGTTCTTCCCCTGGAGCAGACACCCTGAGTATGGACTTGCAACCTACTGGACTGTGGAAGAATAAACCTTCCTTTGTTAAAGCCATCCACTCTGTGGTATTTCTGTTAGAGCAGCCCTAGCTGACTAAAACACCAATATTTTGTGATTGTCCTACATTTTGTGATTTTCCTGTGCTGCATGTTAAAGGATTAGGGTGGAACTTTAAATCCCTTCATAGGATTACCTCGCTGCTCCACTGTAAAAGGAGTGTCCCTGGAGTACGGCTTGCCCCAAGCTTAATCCTTTCATCCTACAAGAGATGAAAGGAAGGAGAAGCAAGCAGAGACTTGGGAACCTCACACTATCACTATCAAGATAGCAGTATCGGAAGAAGAATGTGTCCTTCGGACCCTAGGTTCCTGCACCAAAATGCTCCCTGGGCAAAGACTGATTCAACACCAGAATTTCCTCCAGAGCTGACAAGGGGGATGGTCTTCCCCTGGAGTGGACATCCTGACTCTGGACTTATAGCCTACTTACTGTGTAAGAATAAACTGTCTTTTCTTAAAGCCATCCACTCTGTGGTACTTCTGTTAGAGCAGCACTAGCTGACTAAAATGGGAGTTTTCCTAGAGTGTGACTTTCACCTCCTTTTATGCTACAACGGATAAAAGAGAAGCAAGCAGAAAGTTGGAGACCTCATATCATCAAGAAAGCAGCACTGAGAGCAGGCATGTCTTTTGTACCTGAGTTTCATGTGCTGAGATGCTCTCAGACCAAAGAAAGACTGGTGCAACATGAGGAGTTTTTCCAGAGCTGACAGAGAGGGAGAGTGTGTGTGCATTTCCCTGGATTTGGCACCCTGAATTTGGACTCCCAGTCTACTGGACTGTGTGGGAAAAAACTTTTCTTTGTTAAAGCCACCCACTTGCTGTATTTCTGTTACAGCAATACCAGATGACAAGACACATCATAAAAAATGAATGAAATTCAAGACTGTGACTATTTGGAAGAAGATCACCATGCCTGTGTTTCAAGACACTCCTGGGTGGGTCTGAACTCCCAACCTTTCGGTGGTACAGGAGCACCTGACCATTTATGCCATTCAGTGAAACCTGGTGCTCCAATGGTTAAATGCTTGTCTGCTAACTGAAAGGTTGGTAGTTCAAACTCACCCAATAACTCTGCAGAAGGAAGACTTTCTAATCTGTTCCTGTAACGACTACAGCTTAAAAATACTCTATGAGACAGTTCTCTGTCACATGTGTTCATAAAACCAAAGCCAAACCCACTGCTGTTCAGTCCGTTCTGAGAGCCTATAGGTCAGAGTAGAATTGTCCCATAGAGTTTCCAAGGAGCACCTGGCAGATCTAAACTGCCAACATTTTTGGTCAGCAGCGATAGAACTTAACCACTATGCCACCAAGGTTTCATAGGGTTTTTTAGTGAATGTAAATTGGCTTGACAATACCTAACAATGGTAGCAACAAAGATGAATGGTGTCTAAATTCCAGGAATGAGTGTAACCTTTTCTATGATTGCATACTGTGTCCCAATTTTTAAAAAAAGTAATTTATTTTTATATTTTTATACAAAATTCTTATTCAATCCTTTCTCTTTAATTCATGTAAATTAGAACTTTAAAAATATACTCTAAAAAAAGTACACTTCACAAAAACATTTACTTTTTTTTGTTTTTTTGGGGAAAACATTTCAATTTAAAATGGCAATATCCTATTTCATACACGTGAAAATAAATTTTAATATAAATTACACGAACTCTAAAATGTGGTGTGATTACCAACAAACAAGTACTTCTTTTAGTAATAATTGCAATTCAAATGCAAAGACAACCAATCCTTCTAATGCCATTATTGTCAACCTAGAACACTGGCTCCAAAGGATAATCTTCTTAATAATTGAGTTGCTTTCTTTGCTGAATGCCCAACGTACAGGTAGCTTTTCAGCCCTAAAGCAATGTTTTATGTTTGTTTTTTTCTGGATATCAGAACTGAGTCCTACTTATCTCACCATCTCCTTAGGAATCTAGTCAGAGTATTTGAGGCATCAGTTTTTTTCTTATTAGAACTGCTATCTGTTCTCATTAAGGATGTGTCTGTGCTGTTCACAGGGCATTTTCAATTATAGCTATCTTAAGGCTTTTAGGATGCCCAGTATAACAACATGAAATCCTACATAAAATAAATTCAGGCTAAGAGATAATTTCCTGGCAAAGGAGGGGCAACTGTAAACACATAATTAAAGAGATCACTTGTCCTCTTATGCAGCATATCCTAAAAGTAAACTAATAGAATGGGTTATCTTGAAAACTAATAAAAAAAAGATCTACTTGGTAAATCTTCTGTGTATTGGGGGTTTTGACCTCTTAAATACCATATTTCTACAGTATCAACCACTTATATATTGTGCTGCGTCCTGAATAGTAAGAACACATGGATGTAGCAAACAAAGTGCGAAAAACTTGTATCATCACTTCTTTGAATCTTCCAGAATTAAAAAAAAAAAAAAAAAAAAAAAAAATCCTATTCTGGTATCTTAGAACCCTAGTAATGGAGGAATTTTTAAGCAAAACATCACAAAATGGGTTGTTTAAAGGATAGAAATTTATTTCCCCACAGTTCTGGAGGCTAGAAAGTTGAATTCAAGAGGCTGATGGGTTTATTCGCTCTCTCTATGTAGTGCAGGGGAAAAATTCTCCGTTATCTCTTTTTAGCTTCTGGTAGCCCCAGGCATTTCTTGGACTCCCTGGGCTTTTAGACCATGATGAAATGTACTCTTCTTTCTGTGTGACTCTTTTCTCCGTCCTGCCCTTTTATAAGATACACCCTGAAAGGTTTAGAACTAGAATCTACCCTCCTCTGATATGACTTAAACTAATAATATCTTCCAAAAACACAAGGTCACATTTCCATGTGCAGGGGTTAGTATGTCAACATATCTTTCATGAAGACACAACTAGATACATAATGTTTAGACTATACTGAATTAGAACTGCTTGTTTTTTAAAAAGAGCCTATTTTAAAGGGGCTACTGAACTTAAGTGTCCACTGAACTTGAAGCTGAAACTATCATTGTTGTTTAGGCTATATGCTTTTCCTGTAGACCACTGAGCAATACAGTGTGTTAAGATACAGCGTGGCTAAGTAACAGTAAGTAATCTGATGAGCAAAGAGCCCTGGTTGTACAGTGGTTAAGCTCTAGGCTGCTAACCAACAAGTTAGTGGACTGAGACCACAATTAGCTCTGTGGGACAAAGATGTCTGCCTCTGTAAATATTACAGCCTTAAAAACCCTGTAGGGTAGTTTTACTTTGTCCTATAGGGTCACTATGAGCGAGCTGGAATCAACTTGATAGAAATGGGTTTTCTTATTTACTTATTTTGGAGAGGACTGTTCTTAAGAGCTAAGATTGCTGCAAAATAGGAACAGGGAAGAGTAAGTATGAAATACAGATAATTTCTTGACATTTTCCTTTAGTAATTTCTGTAAATGATCAAACACAGCAACTACAGACAGAAAAGAATAAACCTAAGGTTCCTGCAAGTTATACTCACCTATCAATAACCTCGTCATCCAAAGATTGATATTAATGCCAATAGTAGAAAATCCAATGTCCAACTATTCTGTTCATTGACTAGTTACAGCAGTAACAATTGTTGAGTTGTAAGGTGAAAGTAACGCTGATTCTGATGGTTCAAAATAATTTGTCAGTTTGACTCTGCCATGATCTTCAGTGGATTGGCAGTTACATAATGATGTAATCTGACAGTTACATATTGATGTAGTCATCCTCCATTTTGTGATCTTATGTGGTCATCTTCTATTTTCATATAACACAAATTTTGCATAACAACCTGGCTTTGAAACCTAACTGTGTCCACAGCTGAATGTACTTCCTTTAGTATAAAGTCTGGGGAAATCCATCAGGAAAGTAACATACACCTGTTGAAATTCTCATTGAATGTGAGGAAAATGCAGACTAGATGGTGATGAAGGGAAATGATGAAAATCAATTACTCTCTTAGGACCTATTATAGCAGAAAGAATTTTGATTTATTGTACTATCCCTGTTCCCTGTTGAGTTGGTCAACTCTTTTTTTGAAAGTTATGTGATGGATTGTACTTTTTATACAGGGCAGAAAGTGATCAGAATGGAGCAAAATGCACACTTCAGTATACGATATTTATTCTGGTTTATCTCATATATTTTTGCTCTGTAAGTATTGCTATCATAATTAACTACAAGGACAAAAACCAGAAAATGCCTCACCTCAATAACATTGCATTTCTGTCTTTTGCTGCTCAGGTCCTTTTTTTTCCTGCCTACTGGAATTCTGCTCAACCAATCTGACTCATGTGCAAACATGAAAGGACACCTGGGCAACACCACATACAGCAATCTTTCAGCAGGAATAAACAAGAACTGGTTAATAAATATTCTTCTCTTCTATTCCTGCAGGGAATAATTCTAAGGTTTCTCATCAGATGCTATGAGATTTTGCAGCTGAATCAGATGCTAGCTACTCATTGCATGGGCTAATTTGATAACATACCAATGGATTGTCTTCTTTTCACATTTTGTGCCCTTCTCTTTCTGGAATCACTTCAGCAACAAACCACTTCCGTGAAACACCTTGTCTCAGCACACTACCTGATGCTGTGGAAACACAATGGTTAAGAATTTGTCTGCTAACAAAAAGATCAGCATTTGGAATCCACAAGCTGCTCTTTGCAAATCCTGTGGGGACAGTTCCACTCTGTCCTATAGGGTCACTATGAGCCAAAATCAAGTTGATGCCAAAGATTTTGTTAAAGGTGGTGAAGCAGTCCCAGGGTGGTGCAAATGGTTAGCACACACGGCTACTAATTGAAAGGTTGGAGGTTTGAGTCTACTGAGAAGCACTTCTAAGGAAAGTTCTGCTGATCTATTTTTGAAACATCAACCACTTAAAAAACCTGTGGAGCACATCCCATTCTGACACACATGGAGTCATCATGAGCCAGAACTGACTTGACAGCAGCTGGTGAAAAGTGATGAGTATGATCCAATTCACTGAATGAAACACATTACGTAAATGGTAATGTGTTTTACAAATCTCCAAAAGCTACTGAATTGAAAGAAAAGAACAATAACATGTGACCTGGGTATATGCCAGTTTTACAAAAATTGGATCAATATTAAAAAATATCAGTCAATGAATTAATGAGCATTTGTTCATTCAGAGAGCTAACATATTTCACTTCAGTTTAAAAGAGGCTTCCAGGAGTTATTGGCACTTCAATTTCACAGTGTTGGTTTGTAAATTGGTATTCTGGCTAATGATTTTCTTTTTGTGCATGTGACTGAGTGAAAGTAGTATACAATCCAAGTTAAATGTGCATGCCTGCCTATCTGCAGTTCACTCTGATCTCCTTGCCCAGTGAGAGCACACTCTTCCTTTCCGTTCCATACATATCTTGTACTGCTAACAATCTCCTATCCCCCCTCCACCTTTTCCTCTCCTTTCTAGTAAAAGGCCAGTAGGACGGGACCCAGTAGATACACCAAATGGTGGACACACCATTTGGTCACCTTATGTCCTCGAGGCCAATCAATTCCTGTCTGCAGAGTTAACCTCAGTAATGTATAATGATCAGAGGCAGCAGCAGGTCTAGGGGCCATGCTCCAAGAGGAAATCCCAGGCCATCGGACCATCAGTTGTGGTCTTTTAGTGTAGTTCTTGAGGTTCACTCCTCTTTTGTGAGGGGGTTGCCACTGGGACCCAACATTGTGTGCCCCATCATGGCTGTCATTGGTGGTGGCCTGGCACCATCTGGTTCTTCTGATCACATGTTGATAACAGTCATCCATACATGTGGGTCTGTTTGTCCTCTGGGCTCTTTTCCTTTTCTGTCTTTGTTGTCCTTGGTGATCTTCTGATTCAGCTGAGATGGGGAAATTGGTGTACCTCAGATACAGCTTGCTAGCTTTTAAGGCCACAGAGGCCACATACCAATTTGGGTGCAGAAGACACTTTTAGCAATAGGCTAGTTATGCCACTTGGCCTTGATGTCTCCTGAGAGCATGGTCCCCAGACCCCAGGTCCTGTTACTCTATCCTCGTGACATTAGGCTACGAGTAGAAGAGTTTTCAGTCCATATTGAAGTCCAGTTAATGTGATCTTCTTTCTGATGTGTGCAGTCACTGCTTTCACCCAACCAAATTTCTATCAGCTATGTGATCTATAAGCATTCCTCTCCCTCCCTGACCCTCCTTTGTAGCCATAAGTCTGTAAGTCCTTACGGTAAGGCTCTCATACAATATTTGTCCTTGTGCTGCTGACTGATTTCACTCAACATAATGTCTTCCAGTTGAAACCAGGTTATGAGATGTTTCCCAAAATCATCATTGTTCTTTATCATTGCATAGTGTTCTCCTGAGTATATGTTCCTTAGTTTGCTTATTCATTCATCTGTTGTTGGGCATCTGGGTTGATTCTACGTTTTTGAGGTTGTAGACTGTGCTGCAATAAACATCTGTGTGTGCACATCTGTTCATGTGACTGCTGTTAATTCTGTAGGCTATATTCCAAGCAGTGGGATTACTGGGTCAAATGCTATATCTACATAATGTCCTCCAGTTGAGACCAAATTGAGAAATGTTTCCTGCTATCATCATTGTTCTTTATCAAGGCATAGTACTCCATTGAGTACATATACCAAAGTTTACCTATCCATTCTTCTGTTGTTGGGCATCTGGGTTGATCCCTGTGATAAAAACTTAAAAGCATACTCATACATACGACGGCTACAAGGGTAGGGAGGGTGGGAGGGCGGGAGGGCAAGGGGAGAGGAGTTAGATTAGATAGTTGTTAGAAATTTGGTTGTGTGAAATTGGTGACAATATACGTTACTAAGAAGATCAATATTAATGGGACTTCAATACAACTTGTGTACTCCTCCCATCTTAACCCAATATTGTAAGCACAGATTACGTATACTTTCATTTTTTATTTAATAGAAAAAAATGGTATATCTATTTCTAGCTTTTTAAGGAAGCGCCACCTTGCTTTCCAAAGAGGTTATAATGTTTTTGCAATCCTACCAGCAGTGTAGAAGAGTTCAAATCTCTCCACAGTCTCTCCAGCATTTGTTATTTTGTGTTTTCTTGGATCATGGCCAACTTTACTGGAGATGATACCCCATTGTAGTTTTGATTTGGATTCCTTTAATAGCTAATGATCGTGAGCATTCTCTCATGTGTCTTTTGGCTGCTTGACAACTTCTTTAGTGAAGTATCTACACACCTCGTTTACCCAATGCTTAATTGTGTTATTTACTTTTTCCTTGATATGTTGCAGTACCTTGTAGATTATGGAGATCAGACATCGATCCGACATTTAGTTGCCAAATATTTTTCCCATTCTGTGTGTAGTTTTCCAATTCTCTTGAAAACGTCTTTGACTGAGCAAAACTATTTCTCATTTTCTATTGATCAAACTTTGTCAGATTTTGAAGTTTGTCTAGACTGTATATTAAACCTTTCACTGTTGATCCCAGTTTTTCTTGCATAGTCTTATTATTTTTAGGTTTGGTATTTAGGTCTTTTATTCAGTTTGAGTTGGTTTTAGCTTAACATGTGAGATATGGGTCTTGTTTCAATTTTTTGCAGATGGATAATGAATTTTGCCAACACCATTTGTCAAAGAGACTGTTTTTACCCCAGTTTAGGGTTTTAGGGCCTCTGTCAAATATCAACTGTTCATAAGAGGATGGTGGCATCTCTGGGGTCTCAATTCTATTTCATTGGTTTATATGTCTCTTTTTGTATCAGTATCAGGCTGTTCTGACTGCTTCAGTAGTGTAATAGGTTCTAAAATTGGGTAGCGACAGGTCCCCCACACTTTTCTGCTTCAGTACTGCTTTCTTATCCAAGGTTTCTTTCCTTTCCAAACAAAGTTGGTGATTTGTTTCTCCATCTCACTAAAAAAAGTCACTGGCATTTGTATTGGGATTGCACTGTATATGTAGATGGCTTTAAAGGGGTAATACAGACATTTTCACAACATTGTTAAGTCTTCGTATCCATGAGCAGGATAGGTTTCTCCATGTATGTAAGTCTCTCTTAGTTTCTAGCAGTAAGGTCTTGTAGTACTCTTTGTATAGGTCTCTTATTTCTCTAGTTAGATTTATTCTAAGATATTTTAACTTCTTGGAGCCATAGTAAATGGTATTGATTTGGTGATTTCTTCTTTAATGATCTCTTAGTATAAAGGAATCATACTGATTTTGTTATGTTTATTTTATAACCTGATACTTTGCTAAACTCCTCTATTAGCTTGAGTATTTCACTTATGCATTATTTGGGATTCTCTGTGTATACAATCACATCATCTGCAAATAGGGAGATTTTTACTTCTTTGCTGATGCGTATGTCCTTTATTTGTTGTATCAAATTCCTCTGGTGAGAACTTCTAGGACAATGTTGAATAGAAGAGTTGAGAGTGGGCATCCTTGTACAGTTCCCGTTTTCAAGGAGCATTCTTTCTGTCTCTTTCCATTCAGGATGATGTAGATGGTTGCCTTTGGCTAGATCACCCTTATTGAATTGAGGAATTTGCCTTCTATTCCTATTTTGCTGAGAGTTGTTAGCATGAATGGGTGTTGGACTTTGTCAAATGCCTTTTCTGCAACAATTGACAAGTGATTCTTTGTCAGGTGATTTTTCTTTGTGTTATTTATGTGGTTGATCACATCATTTGTTTTTCTGATCTTGAACCAGCCTTGCATCCCAGGTAGGAATCCAACTTGGTCATGATGAATGATTGTTTTGATGTGTTATCTAATTCTCTTGGCGAAGATTTTGTTGAAGATTTTTGCATCTAGGTTCATGAGTGATATTGTAGTTTTCATTTTTGGTGGGGTATTTCCCTGGCTTTGGTATCGGGGTTATTCAGGCTTCACAGAATGAATTTGGGAGTATTCCATCCCTTTCTATTCTGTGAAATAGACTCAATTGTACTGGAGATAATTCTTCTCTAAAAGCTTGGTAGAATTCTGTGGTGGAAAAGTTGAGTCTCACTGGCAACACAAGAATAAATAAGGGTGCACCCTGAGATCTCCAATAAAAGACCGCAATTGATGGTCCAGAGGCTTCAGGGTTCCCCTGGGAGCATGGCACCTGGCCCTGCTGCTGCTGCTGTCCATAAATCATAATGAAGGTCACCTTTTCAGACAACAATAGATTGGAAATGGAGACACATAGTGACCATAGTTTGTGGGCACTTTATGGTTTTAGGCATCTATATAATATCGTCCTGTTGACCTCATACTGGAGGAAGGGGAATGGGTGGAGAAGAGAAGATTGGAGACTATTGGGAGGATAGGATATGTATGGAGCAGAGAGGAAGAGTGTACTGTCATCATGCAGGGAGAGCAGTGGAAGCTGCATATAGGTGAGCATGCACATTTATATGGGAATGTACATTTTCATTCCATCATGATAAAAAAGAAGAAGAAGAACTCTACGGTGAAGCCATCTGGGCAAGGCTTTCTTTGGCTGGTAATTTTTTATGACTTTTTCAATCTCTTCCTTTGTGATGGGTTTGTTAAGTTGTTCCACTTCTCTTTGTGTTGATTTTGGTAGGTGATATGATTCTAGAACTTTGCCCATTTCCTCTAGATTTTTCAAATCTGTTAGGGTACAGTCTTTCACAGTATTCTGTTATGATACTTTTGATTTCTGTTGGGTCTGTTGAGACTTCTCCCTTCTTGT
Source organism: Heterohyrax brucei (assembly GCA_028571685.1). Classification (NCBI taxonomy): domain Eukaryota; kingdom Metazoa; phylum Chordata; class Mammalia; order Hyracoidea; family Procaviidae; genus Heterohyrax; species Heterohyrax brucei. The sequence continues at coordinate 4,813,000 of CM053146.1, read as the reverse complement.
CTCTTTGGGTTATTTGTTTCCTCTCCTGTCCTTCTTTAGGAAGGTTAGCCAATGGTTTGTCAATTTTGACGATCTTTAAAAAAAAAAACAGCATTTGGTTTTAACATTTTTTTCAACTCTTCTATTCTCTAATTCATTTAGTTCTACTCAAATCTTTATGATCTGTTTTCTTATGGTGACTCAAAGGTTCCTCTGCTGCTCTTTATTTGTTCTAGCTGTGGTATTAATTCTTTGGTTTAAGTGCTTTCTTCCTTCCAGATATGTGCATTTATAGAGATAAACTGACCTCTGAGCACTGCTTTGGCTGAATACCATTGGTTCTGGTAGGATGTGTTTTCATTCTCATTTGAATCTATAAATTCCTTTATTTCATCCTTGATTTCTTCTATAACCCAGGGCTTTTTGAGCAAAATGTTGTTCAGTTTCCATGAGTTCCAATTTCTGTCAAAGTTTTTCTGCTATTTATTTCAACTTTTATGGCTTTATGGTCTGAGAAGATCTTTTGCAATAATTCAATGGTTTGGATTTTGTTGAGAGCTGGTTTATGTGCTAATACATGGTCTATCCTGGAAAATGTTCCATGTGCATTGGAGAAGGTGTACTTATCTGTTGATGGATAAAAAGTTCTGTATATGTCGATGAGGTCTAGTTGGTTAATTGTCACAATAAGATCTTCTGTGTCTTTACTGCAGTTTTTTTCTAGATGATCTGTCCATTTCTGAAAGTGGTCTGTTGAAGTCTCCCACTATTATTGTGGCATGATATATTTCATTCTGCAATGTAGTCAATGTTTGTTCAATGTATTTAGATACTCTGGTATTGGGTACACAATATTTAACATTGTTAAATCTTGCTTGTGTATTGAACTTTTCAGCAATAAATGGTGTCCTTCCTTGTCCACAATGGTGGATTTTATGTTAAAATCTCTTATCTGAGATTAGTATTGCCGCATCTGCTCTTGTTTGTACTTTGTTACCTTGGTATATAGAGTTCCATCTTTTTATTTTCAGTTTGTTCATATCTTTAAGTCTGATGTGTTTCTTATAAGTAACATATAAAATGATCCAAGATATCACTTGCTATCTCTTTACTGCAGTGTCCAGACCATCTACATTCAGTGTAATTATTGACAAGTATGTCTGGTGCTGTCATTTTGATGTGATTATTTTTCTGTTGGAGTTTTCTCTGTTGCTCTTAATACTCTTCTGGGTCATTCTTTTTTATGCTTTGAATTTTCATGTTTTTCAGTGTTGGTCTTGTGTTTGTTGAGACCCTTATATTGCAGTTCTTGTTTTGATACCCTGTATTGTTATTGTGCTTTGGGGCTACTGCTATGATCCCCCTTAACAATCTGAATTTAAATGCAGTTTTAGCTTCTAAAAAGCTTACTAGCTTCACCACCATCTGAAAGAACTGTAACTACAGTAGTATATCCCTATTTTATTGTGATAATTTCCTTTTCATAAGTTCACTGGTTCCCTTCTTTTAATGTCTTAGCTCTGATTGAATTTTGTACCTTTCCTAACTGAGTAGGTTTCTGCAAGTTGTGTTCTGCTTTGCCTCGTTAAATTTGCACTTAAGGTTTTGTTTTCCTAAGCAGAGAGCTTCTTTCAGTATTTCTCATAAGTTTTAGGTTGGTTTTTGTAAAGTCTCTGAGCTTGTGTTTATCTTCAAATTTCATCTTCATATTTGAAAGGTAGTTTTGCAGGATATATAATTCCTGGTTGGAAGTTTTTCACCTTCAAGGCTTTGAATATGCCTCCATGCCAACATCACTTCTGCAGAGAAGTCAGATGAAAGCCTGCAAGGCTTTCCTCTGAATGTTAGCTTTGTTTTGGGTCTTGCTGCCCTCAAGATTTTCTGCTTATGTTTCATTTTATTAAGCTTGATTATAATATCTCTTGATGTCTTTCTTTTAGGGTCAGATTTCTGGGGTGTTCAATACATGTCTTGTATATCTATATTCTCTTTCCTAATTTCAGGGAAGTTTCTGTCAGTAACTCAACAACAATCTCAGTATTTTCATCTATCTCTCCCTGTTCAGGGATTCCTGTTACTCATAGATTATTCCTCTTGATAGAGTCCCACATGTTTCTTAGTGTTTATCATTTTTCTTATTGCTTTTCTCTGACTTCTCTCCTTAAATGCTGGTGTCAGTAGCTTTATCTTTAAGAACAGTGATTCTGATTTTCAATCCACCAAGCCTGCTCTTTGGCTTTGAATTGAATTGTCTAATTCTGAAATTTTGTTATTGATCTGTCAGGTTTCAGAATGTTGATGTTCCATCAGTTTGCTTGCTTAATTTTTCATTTTGTTCTGCTGCATTTTGTTTAATCTCTAGGAGTGTCCTATATACAAATCTTTTGTACTCAGATTCAGTAGTTTCAGAAAAACTTCTTCATGTGTGAATTTTTCAGTCTGTATTTTGGAAGTTTCCTGGGTCCATGTTAGGATATTTCTTTAAATGTTGAGTAATGGTCTGTTGCTTTCAGGGCATCTGGGGGCTGTTTAGTTTCTTGGGTGTTGCCTTAACAGGAGCTGAGTCATAGTTCTGAGAAGGAAGTTGGCTACCAGCCACCTCTTTGTACTCGTGATTGAGCCCACTGGACTCTCTGGGGTGTCATGCTCTGCCTCCTGTCTGGCAAGGACACTGCCCTTCTTATGGAGACACTGGGAGTCCATCAGCCCACCCTTTGATGTGGCTCAATAAAGGCTGGAAAAGATGCAGTCAGGCTGCATAGCAGTTATTTCTCCAAGTAGTCTTATTTTAAAAGCTAAAAGCTACCTGCCTGTTAACCAAAATCAGTGAGACCACCAGATGTGGCAGGCATGTCCTTCTAGCTGACAAGGGTGGCTGCTCCCTGGCCATCAATGAGACTTTCAGTTGTGTTAGGTGCCTCCTTCTGGCTGAGAATGTTAGTGCCTCCCTGGCTTTCAGTGAGGCTGCCATGTATGGCAGGCCCCTCCTTGTGGCTGAGAAGATCAGATCCTCCCCAGCAGACAGTGAGGCTGCCAGATGTGGCAGGCCCCCCCTTCTGGCCAACAAGGGTAGCTGCTCCCTAACTGTCTGGAGACGCTACAGTACAGAGAACAACAGGGACTGGCCCCTGTGCCACAAATGCCACCGAGGTGCCACCCGTGAAGCAACACTGAGATAAGCACAGTCCCTCTGCTAGGGAAGCACTCCCAGGCTGACACTGTCCCCCAGCCTGGGAACTGGTCCCTAGTGAGGTCTCTAACTGGGTAACTCTGCCTCCCAGGTGAGCAAGCTAGTGTCCCAGTCAAACTACCTTTCCTTATGAGAAAGCAGCGAATCTATGACAGAGTTCCAAAAAGGGGGGGTGGAGGGGCTGCAGTGTCTCCATTGTTAGGCTCTAAAAATGTGGGTATCTCACACACTGCCTCTCTGCTGTGGGACACACAGTTCACTTCAGGATTGCATCTCAGAGTAGCCCATAGACACTGACTGTGTCTCAGCTCTGGGTTCAGCATTCAAGGCCCATCATTCTCCTGCAAAGTCTATCCACCTACACACCTTAAGGAACAGGGTCATGCTTTCCCCCAGACTCTCATGAATGACTCTCAGCCCCATGCCTTTATCAACATGTACAGCTAGATATTTGTGCCTACTTCAAACACCCTGAACATCTAAAACTGTAGGTGAGAGACTACACTACACTCTTATTGATTGACAACCTGGATACCTGGGCTGAATTCATACAACAAAAGTAAATAGGTTACTGGGCCTGCATGCCTAATGACAGCACTAACCAAATGGTAACAAGATATTACAGCTTAGAAGATAAGAATAATCAAACTAACTCACAAGAGCAGCTTATTTGGACATTTCAAAAAATACTAAGAAGCTAGAATATAATAAGCAAACAGAAAATAAATAAACACAATTTATTGATACCAGTCACTATTAAATTTCATAATGAGGCAGACCACGACAGCTTCAGAAAGTTCCCAAAACAAAGAATCAAGAAATTTTCAAGATGAAGAGAGTTTCATGGAATTATCAGAGGTAAGATGCAAACAATTAATATTTAGAACTTTTCAATAGATCAGGAAATAAGTCAGGCAAAACACAATAGAGCATGACAAATTCAACAGGTTGTAAGAAAGCTTAGAGAGATATCAAGCAGTAATTCAAATGATTAATAACAAAGTTAGAGAATTAGACATTTCAAAAGTAAGTAAAGTAATCAGAATTGAGGTAATGGAAGTCAGAATTAGTGCGACTGAAAATAAGGCAATGAACATAAATATATATAAGGAAGAATCCGATAAAAGAATTTTAAAAAATGAAGAAACACTAAGAATTTTGTGGGACTCTCAAGAGGAATAATCTATAAGTGATTGGAGTATCAGGACAGGGAAGGGAGAGGGAAGACAAGAGAACATACAGGAGAGAAGATTTGTTGACAGAAAACTTGCCTAATATCCTGAAAAATAAGAACATATCTATCCAAGGTGTTCATCAGATTCCACACAAGTTAGATTTCCAAAGAAATACAACAAGGCAAATTATAATCAAAATAGTCAAAACTAAATTTCAGGAGGAAATTTTAAAATCAGCTAGAAACAAATGAAAAATAATCTACTAAAGAAATTCTATAAGACTAAGATTTGACTATTCAGCAGAAACCATGCAGGCAAGAAGGGAATGGGATGACATATACAAAGCCTTGAAAGAAGAAAAGTTGACAGCTAAAAATTATATATCCAGCAAAGCTGTATCTCTAATAAGATGGCAAAATTAGAACATTTCCAGATAAACAAAAGGTTTGAGAATGCAGAAACGAACAAAAAAATTACAAGAAATACTAAAAAAATTCTTCAGTTAGAAATGTCAATAACAGCAAATGAAAACACAGGACTCTAATGCAGGACCGAACAACCAGATTTCAACCCAGATAGGAAAATCACAATAAAAATCAAAGTTCAAACATTTGTACCATTAGATAAAAGATGGCAACATTATAACAAAAGAAAGGGACTTAAAAGTGTAGTCTTGTGTCTTTCATATGGAGTGTAGTCAAAGCAATGTGAAGAAATAAAAGACTGGTTTACACTTTAAAAAACAAGGGTAAATATTCAGGTAACCACAAAAGAAATTAACAATCCTTTACATCAAAATAAAAAAAAAAAAAAGGACAACATGAAGTCTCCCCAAGCACAGCACCAATGACAATGGAAAAGTTGAAAAGAAACTATGAAGAAAAACAAATCAGCACAGAAAATTAAGTAGAACAAAGTTGTCAACAACACACACACAAAAATGCATGGAAATGATGGCACTAAACTCATATCTACCAATAATTGCTCTGAATGTAAATGAATAAAAGCACTAATTAATAAACAGGGAGGAGCAGGAGCAGGAAGGAGAAAAGATATAATTCCTCTGTATGGGGTCTACAAGAGACACCTTAGACTTAAACACATAAAGCAATGCTCAAAGGATGGAAAAAAATACATCAAGCAAACAACATTCAAAAAGAACAGGAGTGGCAATATTAATTTCTGATAAAATAGACTTTAAATTAAAAGTCAACGCATTTGATACAAAGGACACAATATAATGATTAAAAGTTAAATATATTAGGAGGGTATAACCATATTAAATATTTAGGTACCCAATGAGGGGGCTCCCAAATACATACAACAAATTCTAACAACGTTGAAAAGAGAAACAGATTGCTATACAGTAATAGGAGGAAACTTTATCACAACATTTTTGGTGAAGGATAAAACATTCAGTAACAAAGTTCAATAAAGACATCAACCAACTTGATGTCAAAAACATTAGGGAACATGCAACACAACAGCAGCCAAGCATACTTTCTTTTTGAATGTATATGGAACATTGTCCAGAATAGAACACATAAAACAAGTCTTAAAAACTCTGAAGTGTCAAAACATTATAAAGCATCATAAAAGTAGGAAAAAGGTTGAAATCAATAACAGAAAAAGCCAGGGGAAAAAAACAAATACATGGAAACTAAAAGCATCTTGCTCAGGAACTAGTGGGTTATAGAAAAAAATCAACGACAAAATAAAGAAATTCACAAAATCAAGTGAGAATAACACATCCAACAGAACCTTTGAGACACAAAAACAGTGCTCAGAGATCAATTTGTCTCAATAAATGCATACATTCAAAATGAAGAAAAGTCTGAAGTCAGAGAATTACCCTACAACTTGAACAAGTAAAAAGAAAGCAATAAAAGGAGCCCTCAGGCAACAGAAGAAAGCAAATACTAAAAATTAGAACAAAGCTGAATGAATTAGACAATTAAAAAATTGATAGAAAGTTAATAAGATCAAAAGTAGACTCTTAGAAAAGATAAAAAAATTGACAAGCCATTCATGAAATTGACACAAGAAAAGGAGGAGAGGAAGCAAGTAACCTAATAAGATACGAGCTGGGTGATATCACAATAGACCGAACTGAAAATTAAAAAAAAAAAAATCACAACAGAAAGCCATGAAAAATTGTACTCTAAGAAATTGGAAAACCTAAAAGAAATGGACAAATTTCTAAAAACACTACCTACCTAAACTAACACAAACACAGGTAGAAATAACAAGTAAACTTATAAAAAAATAAGATATTGGAAAAAAAAAAAACTTAAAAAACTCCCAAGGGGTGCAGACAAGATGGTGAGCTAGACGCACTTCTCCTCAATTCCCTCTGAGAACTAAGGCCTTGAATGATAATTTAATGGAGCACTCAGGGAGCCTTAGGACATGGCAAAGGGTTGTCAGATTAGACTACACATCACTATATGGGGAAATACCTCTCTAACATGAGGCAGCACACACCGAGCCCCACTCCTGTTGACTCACTGTTTGGGCAGACTGCAGGAACTGATGTCTTCTTTGTTATCTAGGAGGCGGGTTATGGGCATGAGCCAGCAAACACGCTGAATTGCAGCGCTAAAGTGAACATTGTATAGTGCAGCAGAGAGATGGTGCGTGGGATAGCCACATTTTGTGAGCCCAGCTGCTGACTGAAGGCACCCCTGGCCCTCCACACTTTTTTTCTAAGCTGTGCCATAGAGTCTACAGTTTTGTGGCAGGAAAGGTAGCTCAGCCAGGAAGCCATCTTGGTGGGATGGGAGGTGGAGTCACCCAACCAGGGGCACAAAATGGGCTAATTTCCAGGCTGAGAAGCAGTGCCAGTCTGGAAAGTGCTTTTGCAGCAAAAAAGACTATGTTAGGACAGTATTACTAGGTGGGGGCTGGCTGAGGGTGGCAGCAAGGCTGAAGCCCCTCCCTACTTTGAACTGTGTCATAGAATCTGGAGAAGGCCAAAGAGGTGCTTCCATTGTCACCTGAAAGGCAGTACCTGCCACACCTGATGGCCTGATTTTGGCAGATGTTGGACAATTCACAAGTTTCTAAAATAAGACTGCCTGGAAAATAATTGCTGGGCACCCCAGAAGCATCTCCTCATAGGAGTATCCACAAAACACAGTAACAATGCAACATATTAAAACAAGCAATGTAAGACAGGAGTCTCAACAAACACAAAACCAACACTGAAAAAGATGAAAATTCAAACCATAAAGAAGAATGTCCCAGAACAGGATTTTTAGGGCAATAGAGAAAATATCAACAGAAAAATACATCAAAATGACAAAACTAAATACATAACCAAAGAAAATTACAATGAATGTAAACAGACTGAACGTTCCAATAAGGAGACAACAAGTGACATCCTGAATTGAAAGGCATGACATATCTATATGCTGTTTACAAAAGCACACCTTAGACTCAAAGATGTGAACAAACTGAAATTTAAAGTATAGAATAATATATACCAAGCTAACAACATACAACAAAGAGCAGGTGTGGCAATACTAAAATCATATAAAATAGACATAACGTAAAATCTACCATCGTGGACAAGGATGGCTGCTATTTATTTCTGAAAGGCTCAATACGCAAGCAGGACTTAACAATATTAAATATTTATGCACCCAATACCAGAGCATCTAAATACATCAAACACTGACTACATTGAAAAATGAGATAGATCATTCCAAAATAACTGTTGAAGACTTCAACACTGCACTTTCAATAATAAACACACCATCCAGAAAAAAACTCAATAAAGTCGTAGATACTATTGTGACAATTAACCAACTAGACCTCATCTTCATATACAGAACTTTTTATCCACCAACAGATAATATACCTTCTCCAACGCACATGGAATATTTTCCAGAATAGACCGTGTGTTAGAACATAAAGCAAGTCTCAACAAAATCCAAACCACTGAATTAGTGCAAAGTATCTTCTTGGAGCATAAAATCATAAAAGTTGAAATCAATAGCAGAAAAATCTTTGACAGAATTTGGAACTCAAGGAAACTGAACAACATTTTGCTCAAAAAGCCCTGGGTTATAGAAGAAATCAAGAATGAAATAAAGAAATGTATGGAATCAAATGAGAATAGAAACGCATCCTACCAGAACCTATGGGATACAGCCACAGCAGTGCTCGAAGGTCAATTATTTTCTATAAGTGGAAGGAAATCTGGAAGGAAAAAAGGACACAAACCAAAGTATTAACCCTTGAAGAAGTGCAAAGACAGCAACAGAGAAAATCCTCAGGCACTAGATGAAAACAGATAATAAAGACTAAAGCAGAATTAAATTACAGAATAGAAGAAAAATTGAAAACATTAACAAAACCAAAAGAAAAGCTGTACTTTTGAAGAGATCGACAAAACTGACAAATCATTGGCTAAACTTACTAAAGAAAAACAGAAGAAACAAATAACCCAAATAAGAAACAAGATGGGAGATGTCACAACAGACACAACTGAAATCAAAAGTATCACAACAGAATACTGCAAAAGACTGTACGTTAACAAACTTGAAAGCCTAAAGAAAATGGACAAATTTTTAGATTTGTATCAGCTACCAAAATTAACACAAGGAGAAGTAGAACAACTTGATAAGCCCGTCACAAAGGAAGAGATTAAAAAAGTCATCAAAAGCTACACCAAAAAAAAAAAAAAACCTTGGTCCAGATGGCTTCACCACAGAATTCTACCAAGCTTTTAGAGAAGAATTAAGCAAATACTGCTAAGACTATTTCACAGCACAGAAAGGGATAGAATACTCCCCAATTCATTCTATGAAGCCTGCATAACCCTGATACCAAAGCCAGGGAAAGGTCTCACAAGAAAAGAAAATCACAAACCACTATCACTCACGAACCTAGATACAAAAATCTTCAACAAAATACTTGCCAACAGAATTCAACAGCATATCAAAAAAATAATTCATCATGAACAAGTTGGATTCATACAAGGGATGCAAGGCTGGATCAACATCAGAAAAACCATTAATGTGATCAGCCACATAAATAACACAGAAGATAAGAATCACCTGATTTTGTCAATTGATGCAGAAAACACAATTGACAAAGTCCAACACCCATTCATGCTGAAAACTCTCAGCAACATAGGAATAGAAGGCAAATTCCTCAACACAGTCAGAAACATCTATGCAAAACCAGTCACTTACATCATGCTGAATGGAGAGAGACTGAAAGAATTCCCCTTGAGAATGGGAACTGGACAAAGATGTTCACTCTCATTTCTCTTCTATATTGTTTGAGAAGTTCTAGCCAGAGCAATTGGAAAAGATAAAGAAATAAGTCATCCACATCTACAAAGAAGCAGTAAATTTCTCCCTATTTGCAGATGATATGATTGTATATGCAGAGAATCCTAAAGAATCTATAAGTGAACTGGAACTAATAGAACAGTTCAGCAAAGTATCAGGATGTAAGATAAACATAAGTAAATCAGTAGGATTCCTTTATACCAACAAAGAGATCATCAAAGAAGAAATCATCAAATGAAATTTCATTTACTATAGCCCCCAAGAAGATAAAACAGCTAGGTATAAACCTAACTAGAAAAATAAGAGACCTTTACAAAGAGAACTACAAGACCTTACTGCAAGAAACTAAGAGAGACTTAGATAAATGGAGAAACCTACTCTGGTAGCCTGAGTCCAAATCCAGTGAGAGCGTCTCAGCACAGGAACCTCGGATCCAAAGGACATGCTCTGCTGTCAGTGCTTCTTTCTTGGTGGTATGAGGTTCCCAACTTCCTCAGCTCACTTCTCTCCCTTATATTCCACAAGCTTGTAGCTTTGGTCCTGCCTCGCTAACACAACTGCAAACCATTCTCCATCATCAATATCACAGAGTCAGGATTCACAACACATGGGAGGAGTGGTACCACATTGGGACTCCTAACCAAGTCAAATCAACACATACATTTTTGGGGGGACACAATTCAATACATGACATCCCACCCTTTGGCACCCGCAAAATTGTATCATTAGAGAATACAAAATATAGTCATACATAGCATAGCAACCATTTTCATTCATAACATAGCAACCGTTTTCATTCATAGCATACACCAAGCAGATTAGCAGAATACATTACATTAGACTTCATGGCTTGAAAAACATTATTTCATACTCTGAGACATTTCTTAACCATTCTCTTCAAACTTTAGGTATTGGTTACATTCTACAGATTCTGAGTGGAGGCACCTGGGCTTCATTTTGGCATTCCAGGCCTACTTAGACAGAACTTTGTCCCCTTGGCTTTAGGTGCACCTTAAGCCTAAATGAGTGGCAATTCCACTCCCACAAACACAGAAAGCCCTGGCTCCACTCTTTCATGGACATAGCTTCGGAAACTGAGGCAGGTCAGCCTCTCATCAACCTTGGGCCACAAACCTCATCTTCATCAACTTGTCCCAGCTTGTACTCCCAATGGCCTCATGGCCTGGGCCTCCAGCCCTCATCTGCTCTACAGGGGCAAGTGTTCCAACACTCCATAGCTCTGTAGCTCCACCGATTCAAGTGCCTGGAGGCACCCCTCTCCATCAAGTAGCCTCCTGCACACAGGCATTCAGCATTCTCGCTCCACGGTTGGCTCCTGGCTCTGCTGCTACCAGTTCACTGCTGCTGTTGCTTTCCTCACTGTCTGCTGTGCTGTCAGGTGCTAGCAGTTCTTTTGGGTGCTTTCTTTCATCCATTCACAGTTTCACAACAAAAACTTCCATATTTTAGGTATTTGTTAGAGCAGTACCCCACTCCTGTTGCCAAATTCTGTCATAGTCACCTGGTGCTGCTCTAACAGAAAATACCACAAGTGGAAGGTTTCATGAAGAGAAGCTTTATTGAGACAGTCCAGTAAGCTGCAAATCCATTTACATATTACAAGTCCATTCAGTAAGAGAATTACAAGTCCATTCAGTCAAGTAGGCTGAGTCCAAATCCAGTGAGAGCATCTTGGCACAGGAACCTCAGGTCCAAAGGACATGCTCTGCTCTTGGTGCTTCTCTCTTGGTGGTATGAGGTTCCCAACTTCCTCAGCTCACTTCTCCCCCTTATATTCCACAAGCTTGTAACTTTGGCCCTGCCTAACTAACACAACTGCAAACCATTCATCATCAATATCACAGAGGCATTATTCACAACACATGGGAAGAACGGCACCACATTGGGACTCCTAACCAAGTGGAATCAACACATACATTTTTGGGGGAACACAATTCAATCCATAACACCTACCTTGCTGATGGATAGGAAGACTTAATATTGTGAAAAATGTCTATTTTACCCAAAGAAACCTACCTACACAATGCAACCCCAGTGCAAATTTCAGTGTCATTTTTTAATGAGATGGAGATTCAAATCACCAACTTTGGCAAGGGAAGAAACCCCAGATATACAAACCACTACTGAAGAAGTGGAACACAGTGATAGGCCTCACACTATCTGATCTTAGAACCTATTACACTGCCACACTAGTCAAAACAGCCTGGTACTGGTACAAAAAAGAGACGTATAGATCAAAGGAACAGAGTTGAGACTCCAGAGATGCCACCATCCTCTTAGGAACTGTGGATATTTAACAATGGTCCTAAGATAGTAAACTGGGTATCATGGATTGAATTGTGTCCCCAAAAATACGTGTAGTAATTTGCCTTGGCCAGTGTTCCCTGTATTCTATGACTGTCCTCCATTTTGTGATTTTCCTATGGTGTTAAGGGAATTGGGTGGGACTATAAATCCCTTCCCAAGGTCACCACCCTGCTACACTGTAAAGGGAGTTTCCCTGGAATATAGCTTGTACCACCCTTAATCCTTTTATCCTACAAGAGATAAAAGGAAAGGGACACAAGCAGAGAATTGGGAACCTCACAACATCAAAAAAGTAGCAACAGGAGAAGAGTGCATCCTTCAAATTTGAGGTTCCCGTGCCAAGATGCCCCCTGAACAAAGACTGATGCAATACAAGGGCATTCCTCCACAGCTGACAGAGAGGAAAGCCTTCCCCTGGAGCAGACATCCTGAATTTGGACTTGTAGCCTATTGGACTGTGCAAGAATAAACTTTCCTTTGTTAAAACCATCCACTCATGGTAATTCTGTCACAGCAGCACTAGCTGTCTAAATACTGGGGTAAAAACAGTCTCTTTAACAAATGTTGATGGCAGAATTGGATATCAATCTGCAAAAAAATTGAAATAAGACTCATCTCAAACCTCACACAAAAGCTAACTCAACTTGGTGAAAATACCTAAATATCAAACCTAAAACATTAAAGATCATGCAAGAAAAATTAGGGCAACAATAGAAGTTTTAATACACAGCTTAGACAGACTTCAACATCTGAGAAACAAAGCACAATCAACAGAAGAGAAAACAGGTAAGTAGGAACTACTAAAAATCAAACGCTTTTGTTCATCCAAAGACTTTATCAAAAGAATGAAAAGAGCACCTACAGAAAGGGAAAAAAAATTGCAGCTACATATTGGACTGACATCTAACCTCCATAATCTACAACATGCTGCAAAATATCAACTAGCAAAAGTTAGATAGCCCAATTAAGTGATAGACAGACACTTCATCAAAAAAGTACACCCAGACATCTAAAAGACACATGAGGAGATGCTCATGATCAGTAGCTATTAGAGACATCCAAATCAAAACTACAATGAGATACCATCTCACTCCAACAAGGTTGGAGTAGCTTTGCAGAGATTGGTAGTCTCCTGCACTGCTGGTGGGATTGCAAAATGGTTGCAAACTCTTTGGAAAGCAATCTGTTGCTTCCTTAAAATTCTTTAGATCCAGGAATCCCACTGCTCAGAATATATCTTACAGAATCAATGGCAGTCACATGAACAGATACATGCGCATGAATGTTTGTTGCAGCACAGTCCACAATAGCAAAAAGATGGAATGAACTCAGATGTCCTACAATAGGTGAATGGAGAAACAAACTATGGTACATATACTCAGTGGAGCACTATGCAGTGATAACAAACAACGATTTTAGGAAGCATCTTATAACATGGTTTCAACTGTAAGACATTATGTTGAGTGACAACAGTCAGCAGCAGAAGGGCAAATATTGTATGAGACCCATACTACAAAAGAAAAGACTCTTTGATGGCTGCAAGGGTGGCAGGGAGGGAGAGGGTTGGTCATAGTTTAGATGCCAAGCTAAGATAGTTCATAGAAATTTGGTTGGGTGAAAGCAGTGACAGCACACAGTAGAAAGAAGACCAACTTAACTGGACTTCAACATAAGCTGAAAATTTTTGTAATCTTAACCCAGTATTGCAGTGTTAGAGTAGCAGCAGCAGGGGTTTAGAGACCATTCTCTCAGAGGACATCAAGGTCAAATGACATAACTGGCCTATTGCTAAGAGTCTTCTGCACCCCACATTGGTAAATGGCATCTGGGGTCTTATAATCTAGCAAGCTGCCATCTGAGGTACACCAAATAGTCCCATCTCAGCTGGGACTCACCAAGAACAACAAAGACAAGAGGGAAAAGGAATCAGAAGACCCACGTGAATGGGTGACTGTATCAACATTTGACCAGAAGAAGCAGACGGTGCCTGGCCACTGCCAAAGATAGTCATGATGGGCCACACAATGTTGATTCCCAGTGGCAACAAGGAGAAAAAGAGGGATGCATCTTAAGAACTTCACTAATAGGCTGCAACTGATGTTCCAGCAGCCTGGGCATTCCCCTGGGAGCATGTCCCCTAGACCTGCTGCTGCCCCTGATCAGAAAACATTACTGAGGTCAACTCTTTGGACAGGAATGGATTGGACTTGGGGACACAGTGTGACCATAAGGTGTGTGTACTTTACTGTTATAGGTATCTATAGGATGCTGTTCTACTGCTCTTTTAGTAGAAGAGAGAAGAGAGGGTGGAGAGGAGGAGACATGACATTGTTAAGGGGATACTACATATATAGAAAGAAAAGGATGAGTATACTGCCACTGGGCAAGGATAGCAGAGGGAGCTACAGATAGACAGGCATGCAAGTTTAATTTAGATTGTATACTTTCACTCAAGCACCAAAATAAAGAAAAACTCCCAACAACAAAGACATGGCCTTGATGGCTTCAATGGAGAACTCTATTAGTCTTTCAGAGAAGAGTTAACACCACTATTAATAAAAGTATTTCAGAGCCTGGAAAAGGATGGGATATTCCTGAACTCATTCTATGAAGGCAGCATAATCCTAATACCAAAAACTAAGGACACCACCATAATGGAAAATTAAGACAAGTATCTATTATTAAACTAGATACAAAAATTCTCAACAAACTTCTCACCAACAGAACTCAATAACAAAATAAAAAAATCACCATCATCAAGTAGAAATCTCACCAGGGATGCAGAGATGGTTCAACATTAGAAAAATGATGAAAGTAGCCAACCACATAAGTAACACAAAAGATAAGAACCACTGAATTTTTTGAAAAACCCAACACATATTTATGATAAAAACTCTCTGGAAAATAGGAATAGAAGCAATATCCTCAACATAATTACAGACATTCACACAGAGTCAACAGCCAACATAACCTAAAATTTAAAGAATCTGAAAACATTCCCCCTGAGAATAAGAATCAGGCAAAGATGCCCTGTGTAAATACTTTGATTCACCACTGTACTGAAGGTTCTGGCCAGAGCAATCAGAGATGAAAAAGAAATAAAGGGCATCCAAATTGGCAAGGAAGACATAAAAGTATCTCTGTTTGCGGACAATATGATCTTATACACAGAAAGTTCTAGAGAAGCCACAAAAAAACTGCTGGAATCAATAGTACAGCAAACTATCTGGATATAAGATAAACATAAAAAAAAAATCAGTTGGATTCCTTCACATCAATAAAGAGAACATCAAAGAGAAAATCACTGAATCAATACCATTAATAGCAGCCCCTTGAAGATGAAATGCTATGGACCTAATCAAGGGTATAAAGACATATACAAAGAAAACTGAAAGACTTTACTGCAAGAAATCAAAAGAGATCTATTTAAGTTGAGAAACTCACTTTACATGCAGACAGGAAGATTCAGCATTGTGAAAATGTATTCTACTGAAAGCTTTCTATAGATAAAATGCAATCTCAATGCAAATTCCAATGACATTTTTTAAGGTGATAGAAAAAAATCACCACCTTCATTTCAAAAGAGAAGAAGTATCTTACAAACAAAACATTACAGAAGAATAAAATGGGAGATCTCATACTACCTGACTTTAGAATCTATTGCACTGCCACAGTACACAAAACAGCCTGGTATTGACACAAAGACAGACACATAGATGAGTAGAACATTTGAGAATACAGACATAAAACTCATCCACCTATGAGAAACTTACATTTGACAAAGGCCCAAAGCACATAAATTGAGGAAAAAACAGCCTCTTTTACAAACAGTGCTGCATAACTGGATAGCCATCTGCAAATAAATGAAACAAGATTCATGTCTCACAGTGTGAATAAAAGATAACTCAAAATGGATCAAAGACTAAAATCTAAAATGTTAAATTCTTGGGAAAAAAAGGTGACAGTGCTTGTAGCCCTACTACATAGCATAAACAGAATACTAAACATTTCTAACAATGCACAAGCAACAGAAGAGAAAGCACATAATCAGAAGTTCTTAAAAATCAAACACTTATCCTCACACAGAATCACCACCAAAAGAGACTGACAATCTAAAGCCTGGGAAAACTATTTTAGCTTCAACAAACCCAATCAGTGTCTGTTCTTTAAAATTTACAACATACTGCATATCCTCAAGAATAAAAATACAAATAACCCAATCAAAAAATGGGCAAAGGACATCAACATTCATCACTAAAGAAGACACTTAGGCAGCTAACAGATGCATGAGAAAATGTTCAGAAGCATCAGCCTTTAGAGAAATGCAAACTAAAACCACAATGAGATACCATCTCACTCTAACAAGGCTGGCAATAATCCAAAAAGTATAAAATAATAAGTGTTGGAGAGGCTGTTGATAGACTGGAACACTTAAACACTTCTTGTAGAGGTGTAAAATGGTTCAACTGCTTTGGAAATCAATTTGGCTTTCTTAAAATCCAAAAATAGAAACATCATGCAATCCAACAATCTTCTTTGACTATGAATACATTCCAGAGAAATAAGAGCTGTCACACAAATAGATAACTGCATACCAATGTTCATTACTGCACTGGCCACAATAGCAAAAGAATGGAATCAATTTAGGTGCCCATCAATAGATGAATGGATAAACAGACTATGATATATAAAGAACCACGGCAAATTGACAAAATATAACGTGGAAGAACCTGGAAGGCATTATGTTGAGTCAGTTGCAGAAATACAATTATTGCATAAGACCAGTCTTTCAAGGACTCAGAAATGATTAAAACACAGAAGAAAACAGTCTTTGATGGTTCCAAGGGAAGGGAGGGTGAGAGAGAGGTATTCATTAATTATGTAGTAGACAATATTTTTGGTGGAGGGAAAGGCAACACAAAGAAGAATTCAGATAACTGGGCTTAACTGAAACATAACAAGTTTCCTAAACATAACCAAACATTTAGAGGGGCAGACTAGCAGGGTCAGGAGTCTGGAGACCATGAATTTCAGGCACATCTAGGTCAATTGGCATAAGAATGTTTATTAAGAAAATGTTCCTGGGGGGCAGAGTCAAGATGACAGAATAAACACAAATCTCCTTAATTCCCTCAGAAACCAAGGCCTGGATTGATAATTGAACAGAGCTTTCTGGACACCCAGTGAGCCGTAGGACACAGCGTAGGACTATCAGACTGGATTCCATGCCACTAAATGGGATACTTCCTCTCTCTAGCTGACCCCCACTCTTGCTGAATGTCTGGCTCACACATACTGAAGGTGTTGGTGCTTTTAACTTCTTTTCTTTTTGTTGGCTGGTAGGCAGGAGATGGACATAAGCCAGCACATAAGCTGAGCCACAGTGCTTAAGTGAACATCATGTGCTGCAGTGGAGAGACAGTGTGTGGTGTAGCCATGTTTTGAGTATACAGCAGTGGACTGAGGGCACCACAGCCTCTCCACCCCCTCTTTTTGGAGCTCCTCCATACATTCGTCTGTTTCATGGCAGGAAGCGCAGTTTGACAGAGACATCATCTTGGTTGGCTGGAAGGTAGGGTTACAAATTGGAGATCTCAGCAGAGGCTAATTTCCAGGCTAGGAGGCAGTGCCAGTACGGAGATCACTCTTCCAGCTGTGTTTAGCACAGTCATGCTGTACAGGTAGGGCCCGGTGGGCAATGGGAGCAGTGAAGTAGCCCCTCCATCACGGCATCTGAAGATGGCTGAAGAGGTGCCTCTGATGTCAGCCAGAAGGAGGTGCCTGCCACATCTGATGGCCTGACTGATTTTGGAAGCTGTCAGCTAGCTTTCAGCTTTTTAAAATAAAACTACCTTGAGAATAACTGCTGTGCAGCCCGATGGCACCTCTTCCAGTCTTCACTGACCCACATCATAGCATTAGTTGCTGGCCCACACTGACTTCGAAAGTAGGGTGGTGTCTTTGCTGGCAAGGAGGCTGAGCCTGCATGCCAGAAAGTCCACTGGGGCCAGTCACTAGAGTACACAGAGGCAGCTGGTGACCAACTCCCTTCTCAGAACTATGCCTCAGCTCCTGTTGAGGCAACACAGAGAAACTAAAGAGACTCTACGTGTTAGTGAAACTAATAGACCATTGCTGAGCATTTAAAGAAACAACAAACCAAGGCTCCACAAAACTCTCAAAATAAAGAATCAAAAAACTTCCCAGATGAAGAAACATTTCTGACACTATCAGAGGTCAAGTATGAAAGAATTATATAGACAGCCCTCCTAGAGATTAAACAAAATGTGGTAGAGCAAAATGAAAAATTAATCAAGCTATTAGAACTGATGGAACATCAACATTCTGAAGTCCAACAGATTAATAACAAAATTACGGAATTACACAATTCAATTTAAAGCCAAAAGAGTGGATTGATGAATTGGAAGTCAAACTTAGTGACTGTGAAGATACAGCAACTGACACCAGCATTTATGAGGAGAAAACAGAGAAAAGAAATAAGGAAAATGAAGAAGCATTAAGAAACATGTGGGATTCTATAAGGAGGAATAATCTATGATTAACTGGAATCTCTAAACAGGAAGGGATAGCTGAAAACACAGAATATTATTGTTGAGTTGCTGATAAAAAAAATTCCCTGAAATTATAAAACAAAGAACATAGATATCCAAGATGTGTATCAAAAGGCACAAGAAATGCACCCCAAAAGAAAAACACAAAGATGTATTATAATCAAGGTTAAGCAGAAACTCTTAAGGCAGTGAGACATAAAGTAATCCTAAGATTCAGAGGGAAGCCCTGTAGGCTTTCGTCTGACTTCTCCCCAGAAATAATGTTTGCACAGAGGCAGTGTGATGACACATTCAAAACCTTGAAGGAGAAAAGCTTCCAACCAATAATTTTATACCCTTCAAAAATGCCTTTCAAATAAGAAGATGAAATTAAGACATTGACAGATAAACACAAGCTTGAGACTTTGTAAAAACCAAACCCAAACTAGAAGAAATATTGAAAGAAGCTCTTTGCTTGTACAAATAAAATATTAAGTGTATACTTAAGGAGACAATGGAGGACACAACATCCAGAAACCCACTTGGTTAAGGAAGGCACAAAACTTAATCAGAGCTATAATATTAAAAGAAGGGAACCAATGATCATATCATGAAAATTAAGATACCATCACATTAAAAAGAGGGATATACTACAGCAGTTATAGTCCTTTCAGATGGAGAGGAAGCTAATAAGATACGTGGAAGTTAAAATTAAGTTTAAACTTAGAATACTAAGAGGGATCATAAGGTAGCTGCAAAGGAAAAAGATAATGCAACATATCAAAACAAGAAATGTAATACAACAGTCTCCACAAACACCAAACCAGCAGTGAAAATGATGAAAAGTCAACCCATAAAGAAGAATGACCCAGAACAGAATATTAAGAGCAACAGAGAAAACACCAACACAAAAGTAAGTACACCAAAATGACAGCACTAAACACATACCTGTAAATAATTAAACTGAACATAAATGGACTGAACACTCCACTAAAGAGACAATGAGTGACATCTTGGATAAAAAGACACAACCCATCTGCATGTTGTTTACAAGAAACATGCATCAGACTTAAAGACATGAACAAACTGAAAATTAAAGGATAGAATAATATATACCAAGCTAACAATATACAAAGAAAAGTAGTTATGGCAATACTAATCACAGAGAAAATAGATTTTAATTAAAATCCACCAGCGTGGACAAGGATGGTCGTTACTTACTGCTGAAAGTTTCCATACACAAGCAGGACATAACAATATTAAATATGTATGCACCCAATACTAGATCATCTACATACATTGATCAAATACTGCTACACTGAAAAATGAGACAGATCACTCCACCCTAGTAGTTGGAGACTTCAACACTTCACTTTCAGTAATGGACAGATCATCTAGAAAAAAGCTCAGTAAAAACATAGAAGATCTTATTGTGACAATTAAACAATTAGACATCACTGACATATACAGCACTTTTTATTCATCAACAAATAACTACACCTTCTTCTCTAATACACAAGGAACATTTTCCAGGATAGAACATGTATTAGGACATAAAGCCAGTCTCAACAAAATGCAAACCATTGCATCATTGCAAAGAATCTTCTCAGACCATAAAGCCATAAAATTCTAAATCAATAGTAGAAAAAACATAGATAGAAATCTTAATTCATGGAAACTGAACTACAGCTTGCTCAAAAAGTCATGGGTTATACAAGAAATCAAGGATGAAATACGTTTATACATTCAAAGGAAGATGAAAACACATCCTACCAGAACCTATGGGATACAGCCAAAGTGTGTTCAGAGGTGAATTTTTCTCCAGAGATGTACACATCTTGAAGGAAAAAAGGACCCAAAGCAAATAATTAACCCTACAGCTTGAACAATTAGAAAGAGAGCAACTAGAAGAAAACAGGTCATAAAGATTCAAGTAGAACTAAATGAATTAGAGAATAGAAGAACGATTGAAAAAACTGAGAAAACCAAAAGACTTTTTTTTTGAAAAGATTAACAAAATTGACACACCACTGGCTAAACTTACCAAAAAAAAAAAAAAAATACAGGAGAGGAAACAAATAACCCAAATAAGAAATGATGGGAGTTGTCACAACAGATCCAACAGAAATCAAAAGTATTATAACAGAATACTACAAGACTGTATACTAACAGAGTTGAAAACCTAGGGGAAATGGACCAATTTCTACATTCATATCACCTACCAAAACTATCACAAGCAGAAGCAGAAAAACTTAACAAAACCATCACAAAGGAACATTGAAAAAGTCATCAAAAACTACCAATGATAAACAGACCTGTTCCAGATGGCTTCACTGCAGAATTTTACCAAACTTTTAGAAAAGGGTTAACTCCAATACTACTGAGACTATTTCACAGCATAGAAAGGGACAGAATACTCCAAAATTCATTGTATGAAGCCAGGATAATACTGAAACCAAAGCCAGGGAAAGATCCCACAAAAAAGGAGAACTACAGGCCAATATCACTCATGAACCTAGATGTAAAAATCTTCAACAAAATTCTTTCCAATGGAATTCAGCAACATATCAAAAAAATCATTCATCATGACCAAGTAGGATTCATACCAGGGATGTAAGGCTGGTTCAACATCAGAAAAACAATGTGATCAGCCACATAAATAACACAAAAGATAAGAATCACTTGATTTTGTCAACTGATGCAAAAAAAGTCATTTGAAAAAGTCCAACACCCATTCATCTTAAAAACTCTCATCAAAATAGGAATAGAGGGGAAATTCCTCAACACAATAAGAGACATCTACATCATGCCAACCTCATGCATCATCCTGAATGGAGAGAAACTGAAAGAGTTCACCTTGAAAACAGAAACCAGATAAGGATGACCACTCCCACCACTTTTATTCAACATTGCACTAGAAGTTCTGGCCAGAACTATTAGAAAGACAAAAAAATAAAGGGCATCTGCATCAGCAAAGATGAAGTAAAATTCTCCCTATTTGTAGATGATATGGTTGTATATGCAAAGAATCCTAAAGAATCCATAAGTAAACTACTAGAACTAATTGAAGAGTTCAGCAAAGTATCAGCATATAAGAGAAACATAAGTACATTAGTAGGATTCCTTTATACAAACAAGGAGATCATCAAAGAAGGAATCACTAGATCAATAACATTTGCTATAGCCCTCAATAAGATAAAATACCTAGGAATAAATCTAACTAGAGAAATAAGAGACCTATACAAAAAGAACTGTAATACTTTACTGCAAGAAACTAAGAGAGACTTATGTAAACGGAGAAACCTACCCTGCTCATGGATAGGAAGACTTCACATTGTGAAAATGGCTATTTTACCCAAAGCGATCTTCATGTACAGTACAATACCAATAGTAATACCAGTGACATTTTTTAATTAAATGGAGAAACAAATATATAAAAAAAAAATTATTTACCGTGACCAAGTAGGATTCATACTAGGGATGTAAGGCTGGTTCAACATCAGAAAAACAGTTAATGTGATCAGCCACATAAATAACACAAAAGATAAGAATCACCTGATTGTGAGAAACCCCAGATTAGCAAAGCATTACTGAAGAAGACAAATGTGGGAGGCCTCTCACTACCCAATTTTAGAACCTGTTACACTGCCATAGTAGTCAAAACAGCCTGATACTGACACAAAAAGAGACATATAGACCAATGGAATAGACTTGAGATCCCAGAGATGCCACCATCATCCTATGAACAGTTTATATTCACAAAGGCCACTAAATAGGGCATCCAGGTAGCCAAAAGGCACATGAAAAAACGCTCACAATCATTAGCTATTAAAGAAATTCAAATCAAAACTACAATGATAAACCATCTCCCTCTAACAAGGCTGGCCATGATCCAAGAAAACACAAAACAACAAATGCTGGAGAGGCTGTGGAGAGACGGGAACTCTCCTACACTGCTGATAGGATTGCAAAATAGTAAAACCTCTCTGGAAAGTAGTCTGGTACTTCCTTAAAAAGCTGGAAATGGATTGATCATTTGATCCAGTAATCCCAATGCTCAGAATATATCCTACAGAATCAAAGGCACTCACATGAACAGATACATGAACATGGATGCTTATTGAAGCACAGTTCATAATAGCAAAAAATGGAATCAATCCTGATGCCCAACAACAGGTGAATGGATAAACAAACTAGGCTTTATATACTCAAGGGAACACTATGCAATGATAAAGAACAATGATGATTTTAGGAAGCATCTCATAACCTGGTTTCAAATGGAAGACATTCTGTTGAGTGTAATAAGTCAGTATGGCACAAGGACAAATATTGCATGAAACCCCTGCTATAAGGATGTAAAAACAGACTCATATACAGAGGAAAAGATTCCTTGAAGGCCTCAAGAGTGGGGTGGAGTGAGGGAGGGGGCTGGTTATAGATTAGACAGTCAGTAGAAATTTGGTTGCATGCAAGCAGTGACAGCACACATTAGAAAGAAGATCAGCTTAACTGGAATTCAGCATAAACTGAAACCTCATCTAATCTGAACTCAGTATTGCAAGGACAGACTAGCAGGGGTGGGATATGGGGCTATGCTCTCAAGGGACATAGAGGCTAATTGGTATAACTAGTCTATTGCTAAGAGAGTCTTCCGCACTATATTTTAGTGAGTGGCACCTGGAGTCTTAAAAGCTAGCAAGCAGCCATCTTACATATACCACATGATCCCAACTCAGCTGGAACAGATGATTACCAAGGATGTGAGGGAAAAAGCACAGGAGACAGAAGGACCCAAGTGAATGGGTACCTGTATCAATATTTGACCAGAACAACAAGGTGGTACCCAGCCACCACCAATGACAGCCGTTGTTGGGGCACACGATGTCGAGTCCCTGTGGCGACACAAGTAAAAGTGGGATGCATCTCAAGAACTCCACTAAAAGACCACAGCTGATGTTCTGAAGGCCTTGGAGTTCTCTTGTGAGCATGGACCCTAGACCTGCTGCTGCCCCTGATCATAAATCATTACTGAGGTCAATTCTGGAGAAGAATGGATTGGATTTCAGGACAAAAAGTGACCGTATGGTACGTACACTTTACTGTTCTATGCATCTATAGGATATTGTCCTACTGGTCTCTTACTGGAAGGGAGGAGAGAGGGTGGAGAGGAGGGGACATGAAATTGTGAAAAGTATATGATATGCATAGACTGGAAAGGAGGAGTGTGCTGTCATTGGGCAAAGAGAGTAGAAGGAACTACAGATAGGCCAGCATGCAAATTTAACTTGGATTGTGTACTTCCACTCAATCACAATAAAAAGGATGAAAAATATTCTGCATCCCACTTTGGTGAGTGATGTCTGAGTCTCACAAGTTAGCAAGTAGCCATCTAAGCACATCAGTTGATCCCAACCCACCTGGAGCAAAGGAGAACGAAGAGCATTGAAGACAAAAGAAAAATATTATCCTAGGAGACAAAAGGGACATGTATTGCAAAGACTGCATCATCTACAAAGTGTTAGCCACTGCCAATGATTGCCCTGACATGGATAACAACAAAGAGTCTCTCACACAGCGTAGAAAAACAGGGTGCAGTAATTCAACTATCTTAAAAAGACCAGACTTGATGATCTGACAAACTGCTAGGTCCCAAAAAGACATGGCATCCAGGCTCTCTGCTAGCGCGGAACTGAAACCGTTCCGGATGCTAACTCTTTAAACGAAGATTAAACTGGACTATAATACAAAAAAATGATACTAGCTCAGAGTGTACTTCTTGGCTTAAGTAAAGACAAAGGACTAACTGGTCAGCTTCTGTCCATAGGCAAGATGAGAGGTGAAAGGGGTGAGAAGCTGGTTGCAATGACCTAAGAAACACTGGGTAGAAAGGAAGAGTATGCTGTCACAGTAAGGAAAGAGTAACTAGTTATGTAACTATGTGTTTGCAAGTTTTTGTATGAAAAATTGACTTGAGTTGTAAACTTTCCATTAAAGCACAGCAAAATACTAAATATATGTATATGAAAGGATTTAATAGAACCTTCAAAAGTAATAAGCATATGAAGATGGACTGATATTCAAGGAAATATCAGTTTAATTTTGTCTGAGCTTGAAGTTTATAAATAGAAAAGCATAAAATTTGCATCTTTTCTGATTTCTATTGTCTAACCTATTTTTTTGTAAGATTAACCTATTTTGCTACTTGCATCAACAGTTTTTTTCCACTTTTATTGATGTGTAGTATTATGTTGTACAGTATTATTACAAATATGTTTATATATTCATTTCTTGATCATTTCTAATTTGGGGGAAATATTTACAGAGCTTTAAATATTTATTAAATATAATTGTTTTGTTGTGGTTATTTACATAAATTTACATATTTATATATAAACTTTATATATATGTAATATATGTGTGTATATATAAACTTCTGCAGTTTTAGTGGATGTGAAATTCTCTTGTTACAATTTTCATTTTCTTGATGACTTATGATGGTGTCTGTCTTTTCATGTTCTCTTTGGTCACTTGTGTATCTTCTTTTGTGAAAATGTACTTGTTAGATGCAATGAAGAAGTTTAATAATGAATCGCCTGAATATTTCAGAAAATTCTTATTGTTATCATTTTTGCTATTGATAATGTGAAGGAAAAGAATTTTGGTGATAGTGAAACCATGATAGACTTTGTAGCAGTCAACTCTGCTAAACAGGAAAGCATTATAAGTGTTATAAATCATGATTACTTGATCCTTATAGTTAAATGTACTTACAGACTATTTGCCTTCATATGTCTTCAGTTCAGTACTCATTTTTATGACAGTGATTGCTGTTGGTACCGGAAAAGAAAGTCTTAGGAGAAGAAAATAATGCTTTCTATGCCTATTTAATTCAAGGCTGTATATGTTTTGTAAAGAATTAAACTAGCTTGAAATATAGCTATTTAAATTAATGAGCCTTGCCAACTGTGGTGCGAATACTCGTGACTATATGTGTACATTTTTTCTTTTATTCATAAAAATTGAAATAATTATATCAACAAATCCTTAAAAATAAATTTTAAAATTCCAATATAATTTCCTCCTAATTCTTAACATTTAAATTGTGAAGTGTTTCTGTGTTTATGCAGATACACTTACACATTTTTATGTGAAAATATTCCAGAAGCAGACAAATTGTTACATAAAAAAACATTGTTTTATTTATTATGACATAGAGCACAAACTGAAATATAAATCTGAATGAAATGAATTTACTCTAAGTGTGGACAATTAAGCTCATTGCCTTTTCTGTTTTATGATAAATAGCCTAAGTGGGCTTTTAGCTGAAAATAGAGTTATCCCAAAGCCACTGCCTTAGATTCTAACTCACAACAACTTTACAGGACAGAGGAGAACTGCCCCATAGGGTTTCCAAGTATTGGCTACCAACCTTTTGGTTAGGAGCTGAAGTTCTTAAACAATGGACACCAGGACTCCAAAATTAGCATATCAGGCAAGACAGAGAGACAGATGGATCTTAGCTTCCTACCTCCTTCCTATCTATCAGAAGAGGGAGGGAAAGAAAAGATGGTGTGCATAAGTTATCTAACAGTGGGCTTAACATGTCATAGACAATTAGTAAACATCTTTAGGTACTGTGATGGTTAGGACTGTATGTCAACTTGGTTAGGTCATGAGTCTCAGTATATACGTGATCATTCCTATAACTGCATCTTCTTCGAGTAGCTAATGAGTTTAAAAGGAGTTTTCATGGAGGCATGGCCTACATCCCTATTTAAGCAGACATTCTGACTTTTTGCTTGTTTTGGATTCTGTTGATGCTTCCTGTTCATCTGACCTTCAGCTCTTGGAACTTGAGCTATCACCTTATCTGCAGATAATCATCTTCGCAGCCTGACAGCAGGACCCCTTCTCTCCTGAACTGCTGGCTCCTGCAGATACGTGAGAGAGGCAGCCATCCTGATCCATGGATTTGTGACACTGCAGTTTCTACAGTCCCATGAGCTGTTTCCTTGATAAAAATCTCTTTCTTTGTGTATTTATATGCTTCATTGGTTTTGTTCTCTAGAGAATCTAGCCTAAGACACTTGGTACTGAGAGTAGTTTTAGAGAAACAAAATTGTAAGACTGAGTTTTCTAAATTAATTCTCAAGTCTGGCTAGTCTTAAAGGCGTTTATGACTCTGATTCTAGAAGTAAAGGAACAACAACAAAAAAAAAAACCAAACTTGCTGCCATCAAGTTGATTCCAACTCATGGAAACCCTATAGGACAGAGAAGAACTACTCCCTAGAGTTTCCAAGGAGCTCATGGTAGATTGAAACTGTTGACCTCTTGATCAGCAGCCATAGTATTTAAACACTACACCATTTGGATTTCCAGGTGATATAAAGGTACCGTCGTAATACGTAACATAAGGTGGTGATCCAAATACATAAAATAAAATCACCAATAAATCAGGTATAGATAAAGGGTGAGATTCTAGGTGAACACATGTGTGATATCTTTCTACAGGTCTGTCTGAGTGAGAAGAATAAGGAAGATGGTTGGTTGATCTTATTTTTGCTAGAAAAACTGATGACAGAAAGTTGCTCTCAGGGCTTCAGTGTCAAAGCTCAAGTTCTACATAAGTGAACTCAAGGCTCATATTTGTGCTTTGAAAGAAATACTTATCTCTTGTAGTAACAGAGCTGACATTGCCAAAAAAACAAACACAGAGTCGTATTGCAAGAGTGACTGAATTATAACATCAGTTCAATCGTCATCCTTAAGAGGTGTGTAAAGTTAAAATGAAGGTACTGAATGGAAAGAAGTGAGGTCCTAAAACTTGAGATGGGACACACAGGTGGATAATCAGGAAGCTGGAGACAACAAGTCCCTAAACTATAGTGAATTACTCTTGCCAGCAGAATCACACCCATCTAAAGAGATTACTTCACGTTTGCCTGCCCAAATGCTCAGCCCAGAAAAATCATTATCCCCTCCAATCCTATCTAATAAAATTAACCCTAGCCCAGCTACTTCTAAAGAGCCCTTGCCTGATTCATTGCCTGTGTCATCATCTGAAGCAGATGCTTTATAAGACAATGCTGAATGTTCCCCAAAATGTTCCCCACTACCAAATTTTGTTTCTAAACTACAGTTAGACCTACATCCCAGTACGCCCAGAGAGGTGATACACAAAGTGTAACCAGGGAGAAGGGATACAAGACTCCAAAAGAATTGCTTGAATTATCTAAAATGTGCAAACAGAAACTAGGGAAATATGTGTGGGAATGACTATTAAAATTGTGGGATAATAACGCAAGGAACATGAAGATGAATCAGTCTGAGAGCACAGGTTATTCAGTGTTTCAGCTCAAGAAGTTCAGAAAAGAGCTAATAGTGTACTTGTTGGGTTGCTGAAGAATAGATTGCAAGTTGACCTATGATAAACCAAGTTGAAGTACCAAACCTTCCTTAGTATACTGTAGAAGAAAGCATCCAAAGCCTTAGGGAAATTGGTATGCTAGAGTGAATTTTTCAAGTTAGACCCACAGACTTCCATACAGGGTGCCTAGAGGACACACCTTTCACCACACATCTGTCAAGGGAAGTCTAGCATCCTCAAAGACTGCTATAATTACTATTTTATGTAAATGATATCTGACAATGAGAAGTGCCCTAACTGAATTAAGACGCCTAACTACAATGGCACTGATTGGACTCTGTAGTGGTAGATATCAAGTGACTGCACTCAACTGACAAAAAAAAAAAAAAAAAAAAGGTGAGCATAGTCGGAGTAATGGCTTGCTGAGTCAAAGCAGTAATAGAATGATCTGACTCCTATGGACTTATGCCATTGGCTAAGTCATGGTGTCCCTAGGAATGAAATAGATGTGAAATCTGCTAAATATTTACTTGATCTATACAAACAGATGAATTCTAATTCAGGTAAATGATAGCCTAACTCAAATAACTAGAATACAGAGTCAAGGTCCCTCGATCAATTTCTAGATTTGAGAAAGTTTAAAAGAGCCAAAATGCCTTGAATAAAAGGGAGGCTGGGTCCCTTTGAGGAAGATTCCAATACTCCAATACACTGCCAAATAAACATTTATGCTATTAATTTTTACCCTAGCCTTCCCCCAAAGGATTGATGGTCTTTTACTAAGATGAATGTTCACTGGTGGAAAGGAAATAATCAGACTTTTTAGGGATTATTGAATACTGAGTTAACACTAATGTCAGGAGACCCAAAACATTATTATAGCCCACCAGTTAGAGTAGGGACATACAGATATCAGATTATTAATGGGATCATGGCTCTTGTCCATCTCACAGTATATCTAATGTGTTTGCAAACCCATTCTGTATTGATTTCTCTAGTTCCAGAATGCATAATTGGAATAGACATACTAAGCAACTAGCAGTACGCCCACATTTGATTCCTGACAAGTAGAGTAAGGGCTATCATTGTAGGAAAAGGCAAACAGGAGTTGTTAGAACTGCCCTTACCCAGGAAAATTGTAAACCAGAATGAATACTGCGTTTCTGGAAGGGATTGCAGAGATTACTGCCACCATTAGGGGCTTGAAGGATGCCAATGCAGAGGTTGTGATTCTTACCACATACCTATTCAACTCACTTACTTAGCTTGTGTGAACAAACAAATGACTACAATTCAATAACTACATTGAATGTAAATGGATTGAACACTCCAGTAAAGAGACAGCAAGTGACATCCTGGATCAAAAGACATGACCCATCTGTATGTTGCTTACTAGAAACATGCCTTAGACTTAAAGATATGAAAAAATTGAAAACTAAAGTTTGGAATAATATATATCAAACTAACAATACACAAAGAACAGCATGTGTGGCAATACTAATTTCAGATAAAACAGATTTTAACGTAAAATCCACTTTTGTGGACAAGGCTGGTCACTGTTTGTGGCGGAAAGGTTCAATACTCAAGCAGGACTTACAATATTAAATATTTATGCACCCAATACCAGAGTATCTAAATACATTGAACGAATACTGACAACACTGAAAAATGAGATAGATCATTCCAAAATAATAGTTGGAGACTTCAACACTTCCCTTTCAGTTATGGATAGATCACCCAGAAAAAAGCTCAGTAAAGATACAGAAAATCTTATTGCAACAATCAACCAACTTGACCTTATTGACGTATACAGATCTTTCCATCTATCAGCAGATAAATATACCTTCTTGTCCAACGCACATGGAATATTCTCCAAAATAGACCATGTGTTAAGTCATAAAGCAAGTCTCTATAAAATTCAAACCACTGATTCACTGCAAAGTATCTTCTCAGAACATAAATCTATAAAAGTTGAAAACAATAGCAGAAAAATCATAGGTAGAAATTCAAATTCATAGAAACTGAACAACACTTTGTTTAAAAGTCACAAGCTATAGAATAAAACAAGGATGAAGTAAATAAATTTATGGAATCAAATAAGAATGAAAACATATCCTACCAAAGTTTACAGGATACAGCAAAAGCAGTGCTCAGAGGTCATTTTATCTCTATAACTGCACATGTCTGGAAAGAAGAAAGGGCCCCAAGAGAATTAACCTTACAGTTTCAACAAGTAGAAAGAGAGTAACAAAAGAACCCCTCAAGCACCAGAAGAAAACAAATTATAAGGATTAGAGCAGAACTAAATGAATTAGAGAATAGAAAAACAACTGAAAAAATTAACAAAACAAAAAGCTGGTCCTTCAAAAAGATCAACCAAATTGATAAACCATTGGCTAAACTTACAAAAGAAGAACAGCAGAAGATATATATAACCTGATTAAGAAATGAGAAGGGAGCTGTTACAACAGACCCAGCTAAAATAAAAAAATATTGTAACAGAATACTATGAAAGGCTGTATTCTTAACAGGTTTGAAAACCTAGGGGAAATGGACAAATTTCTAGATACATACCACTCACCAAGATTGTCACAAGGAGAAGTAGATCATCTTAATAAATCTATCACAAAGAAAGAGACTGAAAAAGTCATAAAAAATCTACCAACCAAAAAAAAGTCCTAGCCCAGATGGTTTCACCGGAGAATTCTACCAAACTTTTAGAGGAGAGTTAACACTGATACTACTGAGACTATTGCACACTACAGAAAGGGATGGAATACTCCCAAGTTCATTCTATGAAGCCAGCATAACACTGATATCAAAGCCAGGGAAAGATCCCAGAAAAAAAGAAAATTACAGACCAATATCACTCGTGAACCTAGATGCAAAAATCTTCAACAAAATTCTAGCCAATAGCATTCAACAGCATATTAAAAAAATCATTCATCATGATCAAGTTGGTTTCATTCCAAAGATACAAGACTGGTTCAACATCAGAAAAACAATTAGTGTAATCAACTACATTAATAACACAAAAGATAAGAGTCACTTGATTTTGTCAATTGATGCAGAAAAGGCATTTGATAAAGTTCAACACCCATTCATACTTAAAACTCAGAAAAATAGGAATAGCGGGAAAATTCCTTGATGCAATCAGTAGCATCTACACAAAGCCAACTGCCTTCATCATCCTAAATGGTGAAAGACTGAAAGAATTCCCTTTGAGAACAGGAACTAGACAAGGATGCCCACTCCCATGACTTCTATTCAACGTTGTGCTTGAAGCTCTAAATAGAGCAATCAGACAAGACAACAAAATAAAGGGCATCTGTACTGGTGATGAAAAGGAAATATCTCCCTCTTTGCAGATGATTGTTTATACAGAGAGTACAAAGGTATCTGTAAATAAACTATTGGAACTAATAGAAGAGTTCAGCAAAGTATCAGGATATAAGATAAGGATAAGTAAATCAGTAGGATTCCTTTATCAACAGTGAGATTATTAAAGAAGAAATCACCAAATCAATTCTGTTTACTATAGCCCTCAAGAAGATAAAATAACTGGGAACAGATCTAACTATAGAAATAAGAGATCATTACAAAGAGAACTACAAGTCCTTACTACAAGAAACTAAGGGAAACTTACATAAATGGAGTAATCTATCCTGCTCATGGATAGGAAGACTCAACATTGTGAAAATGTCTATTTTGCCAAAGCAATTTACTTATATAACACAATTCCAATACAAATTCCAGCGACATTTTTTAATGAGATGGAGAAACAAATCATCATCTTTGTTTGGAAAGGGGAGAAACCTCAGACTTGGATAAGTAAAGCACTACTGAAGAAGAAGAACACACTGGGAAGCCTCTCACTTTCTGACTTTAGAACCTATTACACTGCCACAGTTGTCAAAATAGCCTGGTATTTGTACAAAAAGAGACATATAGACCAAAGGAACAGAGTAGAGACCCCAGAGATGCCACCATCCTCCTATGAACAGTTGATATTTGACAAAGATTCCAAGATTTTAAACTGGGGTAAGAACAGTCTCTTTAACAAATGGCACTGGCAAAATTGGATATCTATCTGCAAAAAATTGAAACAAGACCAATATCTCACTCGTTATACAAACCAACTCAAATTGGACAAAAGACCTAAATATAAAATCTAAAACAATAAAGCTCATCCAAGATAAAATAGGATCGACAATGTCTACACAATGTAGACAGACTTCAAAATCTGACCAACAAAGCACGTTCAACAGAAGAGAAAATTGATAAATGGGAACTACTAAGAATCAAACACTTCTGCTCATCCAAAGACTTCATCAAAAGAATTAAAAGACCACCTATAGAATGGGAAAAAATATTTGTCGACTCTATGTTAGACTGACATCTGATCTCCACAATCTGTAAGGTATTACAAAGTATGCACAAGAAAAAGATAAATAATCCAATTAACCTACGGGCCAAGAAGATAGACATTTCTCTAAAGAGAATATCCAGGCAGCTGAACAACACATGTGGAACTGGTCATGAGCATTAGCTATTAAATACATATCAAAACTACAATGAGATATCATTTGACCCCAACAAGGTTGGCCGTGATCCAATAAACACAAAACAACAAATGCTGGAGAGGCTGTGGAGAAATTAAAACTCTTTACACTGCTGGTGGGATTGCAAAATGGTACAACCTCTTTAGAAAATAGTCTGGTGCATCCTTAAAAAGCTGGAGATAGATATACCACTTGATCCTGTAATTCCACTGCTCGGAATTTATCCTTCAGAAACAAAGCTTGTCACACGAACAGACACATGTACACGAATGTTTGATGCTGTACCGTCCACAATAGCAAAAAGTTGGAATCAACCCAATGCCCATCAACAGACGAATGGATGAATAAACTATGGCACGCATACTCAGTGGAACACTATCCTACGATAAAAAACAACAGCAATTTTAGAAAACACCTCATAACATGGTCTCATTTGGGATAAATCATGCTGAGTGAAATCAATCAGTGTCAAAAGGACAAATTTTGTATGAGACCCCTGTTACAAGGACTTAACAAGAGAATTATCCATAGAAGAAAATGACTGTGTCAGCTACACAGATACGTGGGGGCTGAGGGTTTATCATAGATAATTGTTAGACGTTAGAAATTTTATTCTTTTATTGTAATTAATAAAAAAAATTAAAGTTAAAAAAAAAAGAAAAGAAATGGACCTTGGAAAATGATTACAGACTATTGAAAACTTAACCAGGTGGTGGCTGCACATGTAACTGCTGTTCCAGATATACTTACATTGCTTGAGCAAGTTAATAGATCTGCTGGTACTTGGTAAGTGGCTATTGATCTGGTCAATGTCTTTTTCTCCATACCTGCTTTCAAGGATCGTCAGAAGCAGTTTGCCATCAGCTAGCAAGGCCAGCAATGTATCCTCACTTGCCTACCTCAGAACTACATCAACTCTCCCACCCTATATCATAATTCAATCCTCAGGTACCTGGTACTATTCAGAAAGCGTCACTGGAATCAGAGCATATCCTTAGGACATGAGTTTGCTATGCTGTGATGCTCCCAGAATGGAACACCGATGCATCAGAAGGATGTTCCTCCAGAGTTGACAGAGAAAACCTTCCCCTGGATGTTTTCTGAATTTAGACTTACAGCCTCCTGGACTATGAAGAAATAAGCTTCTCTTTCGTAAAGCCATCTACTTGTGGTATTTCAGTTTAGCAGCACTATATGACCAAGACACGTATATTTATTTCATGTGTAAAAAAAAGTTTCAATAAGGCTTTAAAAATATCTAGTGTTTAATTTAGTCTCTACCACATGCTTTCTGAGCTAATCCTTAGTCTGCTGATTCTTATTTTCTAACAGCTTCCATACTGAACAAGTCTCAAGAAAGATTAAACTTCCACTAAATTATGCCATATAGACAGAAATATGCACAAAAATAATAGAGTTCGATGAATTTTCTCATAATCAAAATACACATTAAAGCAGCAATTACACCAACCCAGAAGTAATTTTCTATCAGGTTCTGTCACTCCACATGCTAGCCACTGTAGTGACAGTTTTATTTGCCCTTTTTATTTTTTTGACATTTTCATAAATGTAGTTACATATTATGCAAGTTTCTGTGTCTGGTTTTTTTTCCCCCTTAATATTTTGTTTGTGAGATTTATTTGCAAATTGAAGAATTGTGAATATAAATAGTCCATAAGTTCACTTAACTACAAGGATTGTGTAATCATGATGGATTTAACACTTGAAATACTTCTCCTTTTTGCTAGGTTTGTGATTGCAAAATAAGCCTGTAGGAGTTGCTTTAAAAATAATGTGGTGGAAGTGTGTTCTCTCTATCTTCATACTCTTAACCTCTAAGTTATGCCTGTGTAGAGTAAACTCACAAATGACAGTTACTAAATAAATAAATGAATGAAAAAATAGCTGTAGATTTATGCAGTGAAGCATTTTATATTAGAGTTTATAAATCTTATATTCTACTAATTGTGTTAGAAACTTGCATTAAATGAAATGTAATAGTTTTTAATCTCAGCTTTTTTCAAGTGGAAAGACTGGTACTCCAGAAGACAATCACAAAAATCTCTCACAGTTCAATGTACAACCGTAAAACAATAAAAAATGAGTCTAGTTCTTGCCAGTGAGATGTAAGCAGAAGTAATATGGAATCTGTCTGAACATCCCCCACCTCTGTACCCTCACATGATACCAGCTGGATGCAAAGGAATCGTCGTTATGTATAGATGAAGCCTGATTCCATGCATAACCACAGAGAAGAATGTAGTACTCTGGTCACGGATATCAGTTTCTGTTCATAAAACAGAAATACACTTTTTCAGTTTGAGCCATTATATGTCTTGTTTATGTACCATATCTCAGCCCAGTGTCAAAGACGATTCCTACATTTCTACATTTCTTCTACAGTAAGAGTTTTGAAAAGGGCCTGTAAGGAAAATCAGGTTTGGGAAGGTGGAATGGAGAGTGGAGGGCTCATTTACTGACTTGCTGAGTGTTCTGGGTTGAACAGTGTTCCGCAAAATTCATGTGCGCCCAGAACCTTTAAATGTGACCTTATTTGGAAATAAGTTGTTAAGATGAAATCAAGTTAAGCTCTTACCGGATTAAAGTGGTTCTTGTATCCAACAACTAGTGTCTTTTAAGAAGGAGATTAGAAGACAGACATGGACACACACACCCACACTCACTCACAGGGAGATGGGTATATGACACTGGAGGTAGAGAATGGAGTTACGCCACCTCAAGCCTATGAACACTGGAAGCCACCAAAAGCTAGAAGAGGTAAGGAGAACTTTCTTCTAGAGCATTAAGAGTGAGCACAGCCCTGCCAATGCAATGCATTGAGTTCAAAATTCTAGCCTCCAGAATCTTCAGAGAACACATTTGTTTGAAGCCAACAAAAACCCAAACCTGTTGCCATCAAGTTGCTTCCAGCTCATAGTGACCCTATGGCATAGCTTAGAATTGCCCCAATTGGCTTCCAAGGAGATCCTGGTGGATTCAAACTGCTGAACTTTTGGTCAGCAGATATAGCTCTTAACCACTGTACCACTAAGGTTTGCAGTAGTCTGTCATAATTTATTAACACAGCCTCAAAAAATGAACAAACGGTTCTCAGACATTTGGAATTCTCAGGAAAGTGTATCCATAAAAGTGTCTAGAGATGAGTAGATAGACCTGGGATGGGTATTTTTAATCATCATTAAACGTGCACAAGTTAAAGCTTATACTGGGTAACTTGACCAAGAAGAGTAAGGATGGAGCTGAAGAAATAACTAGGAGAAACCCTACACTTAAGGGGCAGACATGTGTCATGTCTGACATTCTCACAGGGCTGCAAAAAGTCCATTGTCTGAATTTTAGGGATAAAGGATCAGATATTCAGTCTTTCTAGTCTCCAAAGGCTAACACATATTATTACATAAAGGTAATTAATTGAATTTTCTAAGACAAGTCTGATTCTGGGTTCTTTAGATGAGCAAAACCAGTCAAGTATATGTATGAATATATAGAACGAGATTCATTTCAAGTAAATGGCTTCTGTAACTGCTGGGTCTGGCAGGTCTCAAATCCCTAGGTGAGGCAGCAGGTAGAAGACTTCTGCTGGACCAAGTGGTTGCAGGTGCTAAAGAGCTCCAAATCTTCAGGTCAGTCAGTGAGCTGAAAACTTTTGCAAGCTTACTTTCAAAGAACCTGAGGTCAGGAGACAAGAAGAGTAAAAGGTTGAGAGAGAGATGGCTTTTCTAGAATATCTGTTTATATCCTGAAGGCAAACCACACC
The DNA here is from genome assembly GCA_028571685.1 of Heterohyrax brucei. NCBI lineage: Eukaryota > Metazoa > Chordata > Mammalia > Hyracoidea > Procaviidae > Heterohyrax > Heterohyrax brucei. The sequence continues at coordinate 4,776,765 of CM053146.1, read as the reverse complement.
CCCAATGAAACTCATTTCAGTTGATTGGATGCTCACGTTTGATCACAAAATGGAAGCTGATTGTTTGCACAGTGCCTGAGAAGTTATTGAGAATCATGGCCTGCTCAAGTTGACACATAAATCATCACACTGACAGACATACATCTCAGAATTCTCATAAATGTGTATTACTTTATTTAGACTACTCCATATTAACTATTTCTTTTTGTGAACTGTTAAATATTACAGTTGTAGTTGATATTTAACAGAAATGAAACAAAAAACCTGTCAGCACATGGTGAAAATTGTTCTTTATTCTCTTTAACAATAATTTATCTTCCTGGAGGCTAGCCTAAATATCATGCATTGTCTAGATTCCAGTTATATGAATCATAATACTTGCTGGAATTCAATATGTGATTGTAATTACAACCAAGCATTTAACTGTCTCTTTATTCATTGCTATATGTCAAGTTCATAGTTCTTGACATTTAGTCACTTAAAATAAATATTAAACACATCGATAATAGGTATTTATAAATTTTATTTCTATTTGTATCACCCAGAATTTAGCTATTTTTTAGGAAATAGCCATAATTTACCTCACTATAGCCTCTGCTCTACATACCACCCCATGTGATGAAGAAAGCAGCACTGGAACAGAGTGTATCCTCTAAATATAGGATCCCTGCTAAAAATTCTTAGCTGGTAAGAATCTTCAATTTCTTCATCTTTGGCCTTAATAGTCCATGGAAACCCTGGTGGTGTAGTACGTTAATTGCCCCATCTGCTAACCAAAAGGTTGGCAGGTGCTCCTTGGAAACTATAGGGCGGTTCCACTCTGACCTCTAGAGTTGCTATGAGTTGGACCCAACTCAACCGCAGTGGGGTACGAGCTTCTGCAGTTTGAAATCGATAGAACATGAAATCAAGATGCACCATGAGTCAGAACTGACTCAGCAGCAGTGGATAATTTTTGGTATTGGAAAGTGAAAGCTGGAAAATACAGGCTTGGTGATAGAAGCAATACTGAAGCTTGAATGATCGAATTCTGAAAGACTAATGACTTCTTCATTGTAGATACCTTTTTTCCACTAGCATCAATCCATGTCCATAGGACCTTGCCAGATCATATAAGCAGGGATCAAATTGACTACATCTGTGGAAAGAGACTGTCAGGGATTAGATTGTGTCACCCCCAAAATTTATGTGGTGATTTGGCTGGGTCAGGATTCCCAGTATTCTGTGATTGCCATCCATTTTATGATTTTCTTATGGTGAAAATCCTAATCTTTGTCTGTGGCTAACACAGTGGGTTATATTAGAGAGGATTAGGATGGGACTGTAAATCCCTTCCTAAGGTCACCTCCCAGCTCCACTGTAAAGGGATTTTTTTCTGGAGTGTGGCTTGCACTCACTTTTTGTCCTTTTATCCTACAAGAGATAAAAGGAAAGGGAAGCAAACAGAGAGCCGGGAAGCTCACAACATCAAGAAGGCAGCCCTGGGTGTAGAGTGCATCCTTCAGACCTGATATTCCTGTACCAAGATGCTCCCTGACCAAAGACTGATAGAAAACAAGGACTTTCCTCCAGTATCAACAGAGAGAAAACCCTGGAATGGACACCCTGGATTTGGACTTGTAGCCCACTGGACTGTGTAAGAATAAACTTTCCTTTGTTAAAGCCATCCACTCGTGGTATTTCTGCTAGAGCAGCACTAGCTGACTAAAACAGAGACAATGGAGTAGCTCAGCATCAGTAGTTAGAACAACGCCAGAAGCTGAACGCACAGACCATCAACTGCTCATATGCGAGTTCAAGTGAAAACTGAAGGACATTGGAACAAGTCCACAAGAACCAAAATATGACCTTAAGTATATCCTACCTGAATTTAGAGATCATCTCAAGAATAGATTTAATGTGTTGAATGCTAATGACCAAATACCAGATGAGTCAGGAAATGACATCAAAGACATTGTACATGAAGAAGCAATAGGTTATTAAAAAGATAGGAATCAAATAAAAGACCTAAATGGATGTCAGAAGAGACTCCAAAGCTTGCACTTGAATTTCTAGTAGATAAAGTGAAAAGAAATGATGTGGTAAAAGAACTGAATGGAAGATTTTGAAAAGGTGGCTCTCAAGAAGACAAAGTAAGTTGAGATAATGACATATGCAAAGACCTGAAGATAGAAAAGGAAAAGGGAAGAATACAATCAGCATTTCTTTAGCTGAAAGAACTGAAGAAAAAATTAAAGCCTGGAGTTGCAGTACAGAAAGATTCTATAAGGAAAATATCAAACAATCCAGAAAGCATCAAAAGAGAGTGGAAGGAATGCAGTCAATGACTAATCTTTGCAAGAGATAGTATATGATCAGGAATTGATAGTACTAAAGGAAGAAGTTCAAACTATACTGAAGGCATTGGCTAAAACAAAGTTGCAGGGCAAGGGCAGCACCAGGGCCAGGGGTCATGCTCCCAGGGGAACCCTGAAACCGCTGGACCATCAATAGCAGTCTTTTAGTGGAGATCTCAGGATGCACCCCTTTTTATTCTTGTGTTGCCAGTGGAACTCAACTTAGTGAGCTCCATCACCTATCACTGGTGGTGGCTGGGCACCATCCGGTTCTTCCAGTCCCAAGTCGATGTAGGCACCCACTCATGTGGGTCTCTCTATCTTCTGGGTTGTCTTTACCCAATGTCATATTGGTCCTCAGTGAGCATCTGTTCCTGCTGAGGTGGGACCATCTGCTGTGCCCTCGGATGGCAGCTTGGCAGCTTTTAAGATCCCAGACACCGCTCACCAATGTGGGGTGCAGGGAGCCCTTTTAGCAAAATGCTAGTTATGCCAATTCGCCTCAATTTCACCTAAGAGCATGATCGCCTGCCCCTGTCCCAGCTACTCTATCCTTGCAATATTGGGTTAAGGTGGAAGGAGTATTCAAGTTATGCTGAAGTCCACTTAATATTGTTCTTGTTTCTAATGCGTGCTATCACCTATTTCACCCAACCAGATTTCTAGCAACTATCTAATCTAAATGCTCTCCCCCTCGCCCTCCTTCCCTCCCCTCCCTTGCAGCTGTCAAAGGGTCTTTTCTTCTATACACAAGTCTGTTTTCGAGATCTTGTCGTAGAGGTCTCATACAATATTTGTCCTTTTGTCACTGACTGCTTTGACTCAACATAATGTCTTCCAGTTGTTCTTTTGTCGCTGACTACTTTCACTCAACATAATGTCTTCCAGTTGAAACCAGGTTGTGAGATGTTTCCTGGAATCATCGTTATTCTTTATCACAACGAAGGTCTACTCTTCGGACACAAATGGATTGCACTTGGTGATGCAGAGTGACCATATATTGGATGCACTTTATGGTTCTATATATCTATAGGATATCATCCTGCTGACCTCTGGCTGGAGGAAGGAGAGTGGGTGGAGAGGAGGGGAAAGGAGACTGCTGGGAGGATGAGACATGTATGAAGCAGAGAGGAACAGTGTGCTGTCACCAGACAGGGAGAGCAGTGGAAGCTGCATATAAATGGGAATGTAAATTTATATGGGAATGTACATTTTCACTCAGTCATATTAAAGAAAAAAAAAAAACAAACAAGGTTGCAGGAATTGACAGACTATGAATTGTTTCAACAAACAGATGCAGACCAGGAAGTGCTCACTTATCTATGCCAAGAATTTTTGGAGGACAGTTACCTGGCCAGCTGACTAGAAGAGATTCATATTTATGCCTATTCCAAAGAAAGGTGATCCAATCAAATGTAGAAATTATAGAATAATATCATTAATACTTTGGGGGTCAGTTCTACTCTGGCCCCTAGGGTCGCCATGAGTCGGATCCGACTCGACGGCACTTGGCTTGGCATCATTAATACCCAGTAAAATTTTACTAAAGAGCATTCAGAAGTGACTAGAGCAGTGTATTGACAGGGAACTGGCAGAGATTCAAGAAGGATTCAGAAGACAACATAGAGCAATGGTTGTCATTGCTAATGCCAGAAAGCAGAGAATACCAGCAAGATATTTATCTATTTTTTCATGATTATGCAATGGCATTTGATTGTGTGGATCATAACAAACTATGGATAACATGATGAATAACTGGAATTCCAGAACACTTAATTGTGCTCACGAGGAATCTGTGCATGGATCAAGAGGCAGTTGTTTGAATAAAACAACAGTGACACTGCATGGTTTAAAATCAAGAAAGATATGTGTTAGAGTTGTATCTTTTCACCACACCTATTCAGTTTGTTTGCCAAGCAAGTAAGACTCATTAAGAACTTGTGTTATGCAGCTGTCACAACTTTGCTTGTTGAAAGTGAATAGAACTTGAAACAACTAATGAAGATTAAAGATACAGTGTTCGGTACAGATTGCATCTCAACATAAAAAATTCTCACACCTGGACCAATAAGTAACATCATCATAAATGAAAAAGAGACTGAGGTTGTCTAGGATTTCATTTTACTTGGATCCACATTCAATGTTCATGGAAGCAACAACAGTCGTGGAGTCATAAAAATACGTTGCATAGGGTAAATCTGCTGCAAAATACCTTTTTGCATGTTGAAAAGCAGAGATGGCACATTGAAGTCTAGGGTGCACCAGAATGAAGCCATGGTATTTTCAATTGCATCGTATGCATATGAACACTGGACAGTGAATAAGGAAGAGAGAAGAACTGGCAACTTTAAATCATCACGTTGGAGAGGAATATTGAAAACACCACAGACTGCTAAAAGAATGAACAGATGTGTCTTGGTTGAAGTACAACCAGTGTTCCTTAGGAGCAAGGGTGGATAGAGCATGTCCTGCATACTCTGTACATTTTGTTAGGAGGATTCAGTCTTTATAGAAGGACGTCATGTTTGGTAAAGTAAAGGATGAGTGAAGAAGAGTAAGACCACCAACAAGAAGTATTAACACAGTGGTTGTGACAGTGGAATTGAGCGTAACAACGTGAGCATGGTGCAGGACCAGGCAGTGTTTTGTTCTGTACATACAGCTGGTATGAGCTGGAACCATCTCAGCGACACCTAATAACAACAGACTATGCTCCACTGATTTTGATTATTAAATGATAAAACCACCCTAAATGTTCCTTACTACAACACTTTAGTAAAAGTGCTTGCCACTTGTATGGACACTTACAGTAAATCTTTGTTAAGATTATTTTAAGTCCTGCTTTTTCTAATTGATATTTTGCAAAAGGCACAATAATTGTCTTGTAGCAATCTTAACTTCCCAAGGACTATTTTATATAAATCTAAATTCTTTCACTGTAAAATTTTTAGTTTCTTTTTTATTGTACTTTACATGAAGGTTTACAGAACAAACTAGCTTTTCACTAAAAAGTCAGTGTCCATTTGTTTTATGACATTGGTTAACAACCCCACAATATGTCAACACTCTTCATTCTCAATCTTGTATTCCATATCATCAGTTTTCTGTGCCTCCTGCCTTTTAGACTTTGTCCCTTGGCTGGAGTACCTGTTAGTCTCATTTTGTTCTATGAGTCTGTTCAATATTTGACTGAAGGTGAACTTCAAGAGTGACTTCATTAATGCTCTCAAAGGGTGTCCTGGAGCCATCCTCTCAGGTTTTCTCCAGTATTTGTCAGGCCAGAAAGTCTGGTCATTCTTTTTCAGTTTAAATTTTGTTCTGCAGTTTTCTTCAGCTCTGTATGGGACCCTTTTATGAATTTTGTTAGTCAGTGGTGGTAGTTAGGAACCATCTATCTGTAGTCGTCTCACTCTGGTGGTGGTTGTTGTAGATGTGGTCCATTAGAGCTTTGGACTAGTCTTTCCCTTGTATCTTTACAAACTCTTTCATCTTTTAGGGATCATAAACATTTCTATTTTTAAAACAAAGCAGCAATGTAATTTAACAGAATTTAAATGTAATTTAAACAAATCTAAACTGTACTCATCAGAATTATTTGCTTTAAAATGGTCGCATTTTAATTATTTTTTCATCCTTTAGATGTCTGTTAAGAAAATTAAAAACAAAAAAAAAATTGCCAGGCTTCTATGTAGACAGACAGAGAGAGAGAAAGAGATGATTGAATTCAGTCACTTATTTGAAAGGTAAATACTGGTAACAATAGGTGCTCTAATATTAGGTGCATAAATATTTAATATTGTTAAGTCCTGCTTGTGTATTGAACCTTTCAGTAAAAAACAGTGTCCATCCTTGTCCGTTATGGTGGATTTTACATTAAAATCTATTTTATCTGAGACTAGAAGTGCCACACCTGCTCTTCTTTATTTATTGTTAGCTTGATATATATTCTTCCATCCCTTGATTTTTCAGTTTGTTCATATCTTTATGTCTAAGGTGAGTTTCTTGTAGACAACATATAGATGGGTCATGTCTTTTGATCCAAGATGTCACTTGAGGTCTCTTTACGGGAGCCTTCAGTCCAGTTACATTCAACGTAATTATTGATAGGCCTATGTTCAGTGCTGTCATTGTGACATGTTTATATTTGAGTTGATGTTTTCTCTGTTGTTCTTATAAATCTGTTCTGTGACCTTCTTCTTTGTGACTTAATTCTTCACCTTTTTCAGGGCTGCTTTTGTGGTTGTTCAGACTCCTGTATTGCATTTCTTTTTGTTTTCTTTTATTTATTTATTTATTTTTGTTTTTTATTTAATATGACTCAGTGAAAATGTATATTCCCGTACAAATTTACATGCCCACGTATATGCAGCTTCCACTGCTCTGCCTGTCCAGTGACAGCACACTATTCCTCTCTGCTCCATACATGTCCAATCCACCCAACCGTCTCCTCTCCCCTTCTCTCCTCCCACTCTCCTTCTTGATATGGTATGTTGCTTCTTTATTGTGCTTTATGGCTGCCCCTATGATCCTGCTTAATAAACTATATATAAACCCAATTTGGATTGCTACCAGTCTTGTCAACTTCCTGTCCATCTGGAAGGACTATAACGACTGTAGTACACCCCTCTTTTTAGTATGATGATATCATAGTTTACAGAATATGATCACTAGATAATATTTTTTTTCACTATTATAGCTTTACGTTTGGAGCCTTCCCTAACTGGGTAGGAATCTGAATAATATGTCCTGCTAAAATACAAAGTAGGAAGTTTTGTTCTTCCAAGCTAAGAGATTCAGTATTTCTTGTAGCTTTGGTTTGGTTTTTACAAAGTTTCTGAGTTTCTGTTTATCTGTGAATGAACTAATTTCATTTTCATATTTGAAAGACAGTTTTGCTGGATACATAATTCTTGGTTGAAAGTTCTTCTCCTTGAAGGCTTTAAAAGTGTCATGTCGCTGTCTCCGGGCCAACATCATTTCTGCAGAGAAATCCGATGAAAGCCAACGGGGTTTCCCTCTGAATGTTAGCTTTGCTTTCAGTCTTCTGCCTTTAAGAGTTTCTGCTTAGGCAAGGCGGAGTCAAGATGGTGGACTAAGCACACACCTCCTTATATCCCTCTGGAAACCAAGACCTGCATTGACAATCAAACAGAGCCTTCTGATCACCTAATCCACCTCAGGACACGGCACAGAACTGTTAATTGGGACTTCATACCACTCAGCGAAAAACCTCCTCTCTTTTGCTGACTCCCGCTCATGGCTAGCCCTGGCTCTCACGGATGGAAGGTCAACGCACCATTTTGACTTTTTTTTTTCCACTGTCTTGGCTGGTGGGTGGAGCTGGGTCTTGCCTGGCGGCTGGACTCAGATGTGCTGCTGGGAGGATAGGCAGGCGAAATTCCTATATTCTGAGAGCTAGGCTCCGGACTCTGGTAATCTAGCCACGTTGAGCCTTTCCTTTTGTAGCTGCCTCAGCGGGGTTTGTGCGGAGCTTCCCGGTCAGTGTGCGGGATGCCATGTTGGTACTCAGATTTTAGGAGGACCTCGTTCTTAGCCTGGGAGACACCACCTGCAAACGTGACAGCGCTTCTCTGACAGAAAAGTAGGGATTTTGCACAGTACTGCCTACGTTGCGGGCCCTGCAACAGAAGCAAAGGAATCACTAACTCTCGGCATCTTTAGCCCCTCTGTCTGCTCCCTGTGTGGAGGACGCCATCTTGGGTACAGTGGCCGCAGCTGGACCTAATTCTTAGCTTGGGAACCAGTGCCTGCCCACAGGAGAGCGCTTTTCTATCACAAAAACAGTACTTGACACAGTGTTGGCTAAGGCTAGGCCCTGTCAACAGAGGCCACCAGGGCAGTAGCATTGCTGTATTCTGAACTAGTCTGTTATCATCTAGGGTTGGAAATAGTGGCGCTTACTTTGTCAGATGAGAAGAGGGACCTCTACACCTGAAAACCTAATTGACATACGAACTGGTCAGATACCTTTTACTTTACATTTGAAGACAGCCTAGAGAAACATTTGCAATCTATCCTCACCATACCTCTTCCAGCCTCTATATACTCACATGGGAACCAAAAAGAAACAGACAACTGTGGCATACAAGCAATCACTCATGGCTTCAGAAGGCTCCCAAACAAAGCACCCAAGGAGTTTTCCAGATGAAGAAACTTTTATGAAAGCATCAGGAAGTGAATACAAATTGATTATATACAGAGCCCTTCTAGACCTTATACAAAATGCAGCCTAACAAAATGAAAAATTAAGCAAGTTGTTCGATCTGGTGGAACACCAGTACTCTGAAATCCAACAGATCAAGAACAAAATCAAAGACATAGAAATTTCCATGCAAAGCCAAGAAAACAGAATGGAACAAATGGAAAAAAGAATTTCTGACTTGGAAGACAAAGGTACTGATGCCAGCGTCTATGATCAGAAATCAGAAAAAAGAAACAAGAAAAATGAAGAAACACTAAGAAGCATGTGGGACTCTACTAAGAGGAACAACCTTCGATTAATTGGAGTCCCTGAACAGGGTGAGACATCTGAGAACACAGAGAGTACTGACAGAAAAGTTCCCAGAAATCATGAAGGAAGAGAATATAGACATCTCAGATGCATATCGTATGCCACCCAATATAGATCTCCAAAGAAAGACTCCAAGACATATTATAATCAAGCTTAACAAAATGAAACACAAGCAGGAACTCTTAAAGGCAGCAAGACTCAAGGCAAAGCTAACAATCAGAGGGAAACCCCGTAGGCTCTCGTCAGATTTCTCAGCAGAAACCATGCTAGCATGGAGACAGTGGCACGACACATTCAAAATCTTGAAGGAGAAGAACTTCCAGCCAAGAATTACATATCCTGCAAAACTATCTTTCAAATACGAAAATGAAATTAAGACATTCCCAGATAAACAGAAACTCAGAGACTTTGTACAAACCAAACCCAAAGTACAAGAAATATTGAAAGAAGTTCTTGGCTTTGACTTAGAACAATGAAACCACTAACTTTATGTATTAGAACGACACACTACTCAATAATCTACTCATTTAGGGAAGGCCGGCTCGGCTAGCCAAAGTAATTCACAGGTTTGATATGGAAAGAAGCAATCCACTGATCATCATGAAAACTATGGTGTCATCATAATAAAAAGAGAGATGTACTACAGTTGTTATAGTCCTTACAGATGGAGAGGAAGATGACAAGACTGGTAGTAATTTGGGTTATAAATAGTAATTGGGTTTATAAATAGTTTATTAAGGGGGTTCATAGGGGCACCTGTAAAGCACAACAAAGATGTATCATACCATTTCAAGAAATCTAACACATAAATCTCAACAACTATAAAACCAGCTCTGAAAAAGGCGAAAAATCAACTCACAAAAAAGAGTGTCCCAGAACAGACTAATAAGAACAACAAAGAAAAGATCAACATAAAAATAAACATATCACAATGGCAGCAGTGAACACATACCTATCAATAATTACATTGAATGTGAATGGACTGAACGCTCCAGTAAAGAGACACCGAGTGTCACCTTGGATCAAAAGACACGACCCATCCAGATGTTGTCTACAAGAAACTTACTTGAGACTTAAAGACAGGAACAAACTGACAGTTAAAGGATGAAAGAATATATATCAAGCTAACAATGAACAAAGAAGAGCAGGGGTGGCAGTTCTAATCTCAGACACAATCAATTTTAATGTCAAATCCACCGTCGTGGACAAAGATAGACACTATTTATTGCTGAAAGGTTCAGTACACAAACAAGACTTAACTATATTGAGTATTTATGCACCTAATATCAGAGCACCTAAATACATCGAAGAAACACAGACTATGCTCAAAAGAGAGTTAGATGACTCCACAATAATAGTGGGAGACTTTAACACTCCACTCTCATCACTAGACAGATCATCTAGAAAAAAGCTCAGTAAAGATACAGAAGACCTCATTGACACAATTAACCAACTAAACCTCATTGATATATACAGAACTTTCCACCCATCAGCAGACAACTACACCTTCTTCTTCAGTGCACATGGAACATTCTCCAGAATTGACCACGTGATAGGCCATAATGAAATGCTTAACAAAATCCATACCAGTGAGTTACTGCAAAGCATCTTCTCAGATCATAAAGCCATCAAAGTTAAAATCAATAGCAGAAAAAACAGAGATAGAAAGTGGAACTCTTGGAAACTGAACAACATCTTGCTCAAAAAAACATGGGTCATAGAGGAAATCAAGGATGAATTAAAGAAATTCATGGATTCCAATGAGAACAAAAGCACTTCCTACCAGAACCTATGGGATACAGCCAAAGCAGTGCTCAGAGGTCTGTTTATCTCCATAAATGCACATATCTGGAAGGAAGAAAGAAACCAAATCAAGGAACTAACTCTACAGCTTGAACAAGTAGAAAGAGAACAACAGAGGAACGCCTCCGGCACCAGAAGAAATGAGATCATAAAGATTAGAGCAGAGCTAAATAAATTAGAAAATAGAAAAACAATTGAAAAAATTGAAAAGACCAAAAGCTGGTTTTTTGAAAAGATCAACAAAATTGATAAACCACTGGCTAAACTTACTAAAAAAAGCAGGAGAACAAATAACCGAAATTAGAAATGAGAGGGGAGTTGTCACCACAGATGCAACACAAATCAAAAATATCAGAATAGAATACTATGAAAGACTGTACTCTAACAAATTTGAAATCCTAGGGGAAATGGACCAATTCCTTGACTCATACCACCTACCCAAATTATCACAACGTGAAGCAGAACAACTTAATAAACCCATCACAAAGGAAGAGATTGAAAAGGTCATCAAAACACTGCCAACCAAAACAAGTTCAGGCCCAGGTGGCTTCACAGCAGCATTCTACCAAGCATTTAGAGAAGAGTTATCCGCAATACTACTGAGACTATTTCGCAGTATACACAGGGTTGGAGTACTCTGAAACTCATTCTATGAAGCCAGCATAACCCTGATACCTAAGCCAGGGAAAGATCCAACAAAGACAGAGAAGTACAGACTGATATCACTCATAAACCTAGATGCAAAAATCTTCAACAAAATTCTTGCCAACAGAATACAACAACATATCAAGAAAATAATCGATCATGACCAAGTGGGATTCATACCAGGGATGCAAGGCTGGTTCAACATCAGGAAAACAATTAATGTGATTAACCACATAAATAACACAAAAGACAAGGATCACCTGATTTTGTCCACTGAAGCCAAAAAGGCATTTGATAAAGTCCAACACCCATTCATGCTAAAAACTCTTAGCAAAATGGGCATGGACGGCAAATTCCTCAACACAATAAGGGCCATTTATACGAAGTCAATTGCCCACATCATCCTGAATGGAGAGAGACTGAAAGACTTTCCCTTGAGATCAGGAACTAGACAAGGATGCCCACTGTCACCTCTCCTATTCAACATTGTGCTAGAATTTCTAGCCAGAGCAGTTAGACAAGACGAAGAAATAAAGAGCATCTGCCCTGGCAAAGAGGAAGTTAAAATCTCCCTGTTCACAGATGATGTGATTGCATATGCAGAGAACCCCAAGGAATCTATAAGTAAGCTATTCAAACTGATAGAAGAGTTCAGCAAAATCTCAGGATACAAGATAAACATAAGAAAATCAGTAGGATTCCTTTATACCAGCAACGAGACTGTTAAAGAGGAAATTATCAAATCAATACCATTTATGATAGCCCCTAAGAAGATAAAGTACCTAGGAATTAATCTAACCAGAGAAACAACAGACCTTTACAAAGAGAACTACAAGCCCTTACTACAAGAAACTAAGAGAGACTTAGATAAATGGAAAAACCTACCCTGCTCATGGATAGGAAGACTTAACCTTGTGAAAATGTTGATTTTACCCAAAGCAATTTATTTATATGATGCAATCCCAATACAAGTTCCAGCATCATTTTTCAATGAGATGGAGAAACAAATCACCAATTTTGTTTGGAACGGGAAGAAGCCCCAGATAAGTAAGGTACTACTAAAGAAGAAGAACACACTTGGAGGCCTCTCATTACCCGACCTTAGAACATACTACACTGCCACAGTGGTCAAAAAGCCTTATAATGGTACAAGAACAGGCACATCGAACAATGGAACCAAACTGGGACCCCAGAGATGATACCATCTGCCTATGATCAGTTGATATTCGACAAAGGTCCTAAGACATTAAACTGGGGTAAAAACTGTCTCTTCAACAAATGGTGCTGGCAAAATTGGTTATCCATCTTCAATAAACTGAATAAAAATCCATATCTTACACCTTAGACAAAAACCAACTCCAACTGGATAAAAGACCTAAATATCAAATCTCAAACGATAAAGCTCATCCAAGAAAAGGTAGGAACAACAATGGAAGTTTTAATACACAATGAGGACAGACTCTAAAATCTGTCAAAGAAACCTGAGTCAACAGATGAGAAAATAGATAAATGGGAACTATTAAGAATCAAATACTTTTGCTCATCTAAAGACTTTATTAATAGAACTAAAAGAACACCCACAGAATGGGAAAAAATATTTGGCAACTCTATGTCAGACCGATGCCTGATCTCCATAATCTATAAGATACTACAAAACATCAATAAGAAAAAGACAAACCATCCAATTAAGCGATGGGCAAAGGAGATGGACAGACACTTCACTAAAGAGGAGATCCAGGCAGCCAAAAAACACATGTGGACACGTTCGCGATCTTTAGTTATTAAAGAAATTCAAATCAAGACGACAATGAGATACCATCTTACCCCAACAAGATTGGCCATGATCCAGAAAACACAAAATAACACATGCTGGAGAGGCTGTGGAGAAAGTGGAACCCTCCTACACTGTTGGTGGGGTTGCAAAATGGTCCAGCCTCTTTCGAAGGCAATCTGGCGCTTCCTTAGAAAAATGGATATCGATATACCATTTGACCCAGTAATTCCACTACTTGGAATATATCCTACAGAATCAAGGCCTTTCACATCAACGGACACATGCACCAGAATGTTTATCGCAGCACAGTCCACGATAGCAAAAAGATGGAATCAAACCAGATGCCGAACAATAGAAGAATGGATCGGTAAACTATGGTACATATACTCAATGGAGCACTACGCAATGATAAAGAATAACAATGATTCCAGGAAACATCTCCTAACCTGGTTTCAACTGAAAAACATTATGTTGAGTGAAAGTAGTCAGCGACAAAAGGTCAAATACTGTATGAGACCTCTATGATAAGACCTCAAAAACAGACTTGTGTACAGAAGAAAGGACTCTTTGACAGCTGCAAGGGAGGGGAGGGAGGGAGGGGGAGTGGGACGGTTTAGTTTAGATAGTTACTAGAAATTTAGTTGGGAGAAAGCTGTGATAGCACACATTAGAAACAAGAACAACATTAAGTGGACTTCAGCATAACTTGAGTACTACTTCCATCTTGACTCAATTCTGCAAGGATAGAGTAGCTTGGTCAGGGGGTGGAGGACCATGCTCTTAGGCCAATTCCAGGCCAATTGGCACAACTAGTGTTTTGTTAAGAGAGCTCTCTGCACCCCACATTTGTGAGTGGCATCTGGGCTCTTAAAAGCTGCCAAGCTGCCATCTGAGGGCACAGCAAATGGTCCCAACTCAGCAGGAACAAGTGCTCACCGAGGACCAAAATGACATGTGGTAAAGACAACTGAGAAGACAGAGAGACCCTCAAGAGTGGGTGCCTACATCAACTTGGGACCGGAAGAACTGGATGGTGCCTGGCCACCACCAGAGATAGCCATGATGGAGCTCACAGAGAGGCGTCTCACTGGCAACACAAGAATAAAAAGGGGTGCATCATGAGATCTCCACTAAAAGACCTCAATTGATGGTCCAGCGGTTTCAGAGTTCCTCTGAGAGCACGGCCCCTGGCCTTGATGCTGCCCTTTCCCATAAATTATAAGAAAGGTCCACTCTTTGGACAGGAATGGATTGGACTTGGCAATGCAGAGTGACCATATATTGGAAGCACTTTATGGTTCTATACATCTATAGGATATCATCTTGCTGACCTCTGGCTGGATGAAGGGGAGTGGATGGAGAGGAGGGTAAAGGAGGCTGTTGGGAGGATGAGACATGTATGGAGCAGAGAGGAATAGTGTGCAGTCACATGACAGGGAGTGCAGTGGAAGCTGCATATAGGTGGGCATGTAAATTTATACGTGAATGTACATTTTCACTCAGTCATGTTAAATAAAAATTAAAAAAAAATTTTCTGCTGTCGTTTTGTCAAGCTTGATTAAAATATGTCTTGGAGTCTTTCTTTTGAGATCTATATTGAGTGGTGTTTGATACATATTTTGGATATCTATATTCTCTTCTTTCATAATTTCTGGGAAGTTTTCTGTCAGCAGCTTAGCAACAATACTCTGTGTTCTCAGGTGTCTCATCCTGTTCAGAAACTCCAATTACTCATAGATTGTTCTTCTTAATAGAGTCCCACATGCTTCTTAATACTTCTTCATTTGTCTTGTTTCTTTTTTCTGATTTCTCCTTATAGATGCTGGAGTTAGTGGCTCTGTCTTTCAGATCAGAAATTCTCTTTTCCAGTTGTTCTGTTCTGTTTTCTTGGCTTTGAATTGAAGTTTCTATGTCTTTGATTTTGTTCCTGATCTGTTGGATTTCAAAATACTGATGTTCCATCAAATCGAACAGCTTGCTTAA
Source organism: Heterohyrax brucei (assembly GCA_028571685.1). Lineage (NCBI taxonomy): Eukaryota > Metazoa > Chordata > Mammalia > Hyracoidea > Procaviidae > Heterohyrax > Heterohyrax brucei. The sequence continues at coordinate 4,761,692 of CM053146.1, read as the reverse complement.
TTTTTCGTTTTGCTCTGCTCCATTTTGTATAAGGTCTAGGAGGGCTCTATAGAAAATCCTTTTGTATTCACCTTCTGATAGTTTCAGAAAAGCTTCTTTTTCTGGGAAGTTCTGAGGTGGTTTCTTTTGGGGGGGGCCTTCTGATGCCTTTGGTGACTTCTGGATTACCGTCTTCTCCAATGTTTGCTGCTTTTGAGGCTTCATGTGGGTCAACAGAGGCTGGGAGAGATGTTGTGAAGACATCCCACAGTTGTTTCTCTAGGTCATCTTAAGATGTGAAGTAGAAAGTATTTGACAACCTCCAAAGTCAGTCAGGTTTTCAGGTGTAAAAATCCCTTTTTCCAGCTGGCAAAGTAAGCACCTCTATATTGAACACCCGATGTCATAAACCAGCTCAAAATACAGGAAGGCTACTAGCCTACTGGCCTATGCTGTCAGGCCCCAGCTGTAGGCAATACTGTGTAGAATTCTGCTTTTCTGTTGGAAAGGCAGTTTCTTCTGGGTAGGAACTGCCTCCCAGCCCAGGAATTAGGTCCAGCTGAGGCTTCCCTATGGGTGACCCCACCTCCCAGCAAAACAAGATGGAGTCCCGCATAAGCTCACCATCTGGCTGGGACCAGGCTCCCTGGGAAAGAGAGGCCAAGAGTACCAAAATGCCCAGAGTCCACAGCCTCCACCTCTGGGCCCTGGTCCCAGGCAACACTGTGAAAAACACCACCTCCGTGCTAGAAAAGCACTCTCCCCCTGGAAGATGCCACCTCCCAGCCTACGTACCAAGTCTGGCCGGGGCCTCTGCCTGGACTTCTCCTTTTCCTGATGGGCCAGAGAAGCCAAGGTGTATGGAGTCCAAAGCCAGGCTTTCAGAACCTGGCAGTTATGTTTGCCAGTCCAAGACCAGGAGCTAGTCAAGTCCCAGTTCTACCTGCCGGCCAAGACAGAGGAAAAAAACCTCAAAATTGTGAGTTACCTTCGGTCTGTGCAAGCCTGTGCTTGTCAAGAGTGGGGTCAGTGAAGAAGAGGAGGTTTTGCATTCAGTGGTATGAAGTCCACATTAACAGCCCTATACCGCATCCCAGGGCTCATTAGGTGTCCAGAAGGCTCCATTTAACTATCATTTCAGGTTTTGGTTTTCAGAGGGATTTAGGGAGATGTGCGTTTAGTCTGCCATCTTGACTCCACCCCCCAATAGTGGTAACAATAGGTGTCCATATATTTCAATATTTTGCTGTTTATTTCTTTTAAAAATAACACATATATCCCTCCCTAGATTAGTTAATGTGAATGAACAGTTTTATGGTGGTTTTCTAAATTACTTATTAAGAATATTTATCATAGAAGAATATGATTACATTTACCTACTCCTTGAATGGTCTACCTCTAACATCAAAGGCAACATTTTGCAATTTTTGTTACTGTTCTAGTTTCCTAGAATTAATGGGATTAATAGAAAAAAATGTATTAGATTATGCTAATTACTGTAAAATGAAACAATCTCTAAAACATTAGGATCATAATGCAGCTGAAATTTATTTATTGTTAATATAGTTCAGTATTAAAAAAATAAAAAGAATTTCAGTATAAGTTGGTAAGGCAGAATGGATGCCAGATGGGTTGACAGGACTCTTGGTACTTCAACAGGTCCCCTAATGATCTGGACAAGAGCTCCTTCACTGCCTCTAGGCCTCTCGATGTCAGTCCAATATTTTGCCCAGGCCTGCTGGTGGTCTCAGTGGCCTCCAGGGCTGCTGCAACCACAAGTGTGTTACAGTTCTCAGCCTACTCCTCTGTTCAGTAGATGCCAGCTTTGTTTCTCCTGACTCTGTCTTCTACCAGGTTCAGGATTTCTGTTGCTTATGTTGTCAGTTCCTTCTGATAAATATTCCAAACTGGCATCTTTATCTGGGTACAATAATTGAGGTGATGATGTGTTCTTCAACACAAAGCTTCTGCATCCTCAGCGAAAATACTCACCTCTTCTCTGAAAGCAGAATTTTCACACTCAGCAGCCTGTAAGGCTCCTGTGAGCCTTGGCTCGTACTTTGGCTCTTACTGACCACATCACTGGCTCCCAGCTGATTCCTCTCAGTAGCGTCAGCTCCACACATTGGCCTCAGCTGTGATCTTACTCTCAGAACTCGGTTCAGAGAGGCCAATGCACTAACTGAAAGAGTTACATATCTGGCAGTATTTGCCCCCTGGCTTTTTGGTCATGGTTCTTTCACATAAAACAGTAAATCTGAAGATCATCATCACAATATCCAACTAGTGTTTGCCAGAAGGGTGGAGTTACAAGTTCTGTGTTACACACAATATCTAATATTTATTTCTATAAGCTCTGTTTTATAACACAATATTCATATTACATTCAGATAGTCTTTACAGGCATTACAGCTTTCATATTCTTTTTACTACTTTATATAGAGCCAGACAGGGTTTAATTTCCCTTCCCTTCCCTAAAACTCATGCTTCCCTGAGTCAGGATTCACTTCATTAGATCCCATTTTTACTGACACCATCCATGTTGTTTATGTCTGATAATTGTTGAAATGATTCACAAACTTCTTTCAAAGTGCTATTGTTACCATTTTTCTCATTCATCAATCATCGTCTTATTATTTTGCCTGGCCTTCTTCCCCGACCCCTTCTGGGTATGGCTCCTTTCTCCTTGCTACTATCAGTTCCACTGTTACAGATGCCAACAACCAATATAATCATCCAAACGAGGACTGGAGGTTCTGCCCTCCTGCTTGCCCAGCTATGCCATATTTGTGGTGTGCACATGCCATATCTGTGATGCATTTGAGGGATATTTAAACAGTACAAATTTATTACTATGATGCACACACAGGTTGTTTACTAATACTATGTTTATCAAATCAGAGTCAGAACACACAGATGTTCCCACAGTGTTCATGCATGGAAACCACTTAGCAAACAGCACATCAATGACATTTGCATGGTAGGGAATCCATGTTTACACTTACATCACTGGACTAGAAACTATCTTGTCTCTACTCCTTTAGGTGTTGGTTCATCTCTCAGCTAGCAGTCTCAGGACAATACCGGACAGTCATCTTTGAAACAGGACTTCTCTGAGTGCATCATTTACTTGGCATATACTCCAATTGGCAGCCATGTCCCCAGTTCTATGCCTTGGACAGGCCACCAGGGGCCTCAGATAGTCCCCTCAGCTTCTTGGAAAGTTTCCTTAGCAACTCAAACAGGGCCTCTAACTACTGAGACTGGCCCGCTAGCTCCTTGAACAGGTTCCATAGCATCTCAGGCAGGCCTCCTTCATAATCTCTAGGCCTTTTGCTGTCAGCTGTTGCTTGAGCGCATCATGGCCTCCAAGCCAGTCTTGGTCTCAGCTGCCCCAGGTGCTGCTGCAGTCCCACTGCTTTGCAGTTTTTAGCTCACTCATCTCAAACCACTCTGCTGCCACTTCTAGGCTTCACAGATTGCAGCATCTCCATCTCCAAGCCTCTGTTATTGTTTTCTCTTGGCTGTACCAGTTATACGTTCTAGGGTTTCTGGCTTTTGATGTGAGCCCCTTTTGATGAATCTTTCAACTCCTGTCACTCAAGCTATTGTCTCTACCCTGGAATAAGGATTGGAGGGAGTGTTCTTCAACACAGGTATCCATATCTCCAGAGGACACACCCCTTCTCCAAGAGAAAATGTTCACTCTCGCCAACCTGGGAAGTTCCAATGAGCCTCTGGATTTCCTGGCTTTTATTGATGTCACCATGAGCCTCCTGAAGCTGAGTTAGCATTCAGCCTCAAGTGACCCCTCTCAGTTGGGTCAGCTCTCACTCGTCGACCTTAGTTGTGGTCCATCCTATCAGATCCAGGACCAAAGAGTGAGTAATTCACTGGGAAGTGATTTCATAACTTACAGGCAAAGTTCTTAATCCCAAGTCATGGTCCTCTAGTGTCTCAGCTGAAGGCCTAAAGTGTTAATTGGTTATTGATAAGGTCTCTGTACTCTGGTATGCCTGGGACTCCAAATTTGTCTCACTCTGCTCTTAACCCAGCACTACTTCACCTCCACTACCTCTGGTCTATTCTCAAACCTATACCATTTCCTTTCAGAACCATGTAGGCTCACTCTGAGCACTTACCATATATACCTTAGGAATGCACTAAATTGGATCACTACATGTATATTCAAATCATTATCTCTACAGAGCATTCTCTCTTCCATGCCTGGCTCTTAGATCATGGCCTTTCAGTTACCTGAACTACAATATCTGCTCTGTTAACCTAGTGAACCACCATACTATAATTAAACTCTTGCTCTCTGCGCCATGTTTAGGGAATTGTTCACACAGAGAGGTTTGGAGTATAATGGGCTTTTTTTGTAAGTTTTCCTTCTCAGTTGAATGCCAGTCCAATTCTGTGTGTTGTCCACTGCCCTATGAAATAATATCATCCATTTTGTTGAATTGTATAGCTTTTTTGTTTTGCTTTTAAGTATGGGACCATTACTCCAGTATTAAAAATTTCATTATATCTAGAAGTGAAACACCACAGTTCTGACCCTTGATGTCTTACAGAGTGTTTCAAGTGTAGGATAACCTGTATTACATCATTTAGAATCGAAGGCCTACCTTATGGCAAAGATGATGCAACACTGGCGTATGCATCCTCAGTTTCTGTTTGTCTCATTGTATACTTCTCCACCAAGAAATGGATTGCCTGACTGAACAAAGAAACCATCTTTTGCTGGTGCAACTGAGGCACCAATTTGGAGGTGACTATCTTAGTCACCTAGTGCTGTTACAACAGAAATACCACAAGTTGATGATTTTAGCAAAGACAAATTTATTTTCTCACTGAAAAGTAGTCTGAAAATCCAAATTCAGGGCATCAGCTCCAGGGGAAGTCTTTCTCTGTTGGCTTTGGAGGAAGATCCTTTGTCGTCAATCTTCCCCTGGACTGGGAGCTTCTGAGGGATACCAGGTCTAATGGATATGCTTTTCTCCTGGCACTGCTTCTCTCCTGATGGTATGAGATCTCCCATTCTCTTTTTCCTTCCCTTTCCTTTTTATACCAAAAGATTGCCTCAGGGCACAATGCAATCTTACATATTGAGTAGTGTCCTCCCAACATAACTGCCACCTATCTTCTGTCATTAACATCACAGAGGCAGAGTTTACAGCATATAGGAACATCACACAATACCAGGAATCATGGTATAGTCAAATGGCTACACATATGTTTAGGGCATACAATTTGATCTATGACAAAGCTAGTATATGAAAATGGGCTGTCATGCTCAGAGATACAATGCCAAGATACAATATATTGTCTAAATTAATTATTATTCTACAGTGTCATGTCTCCAGCTTCGGCACCAAAATTAAGGGCTGAAGTAAGAGTGAAGTAAAGATATTTCCTTTCCAAATTTTGATGGTCCAGCTAATAAGCCACAATCTCTGATTGGAATGATGACTAAGGATACAAATTTCCCAGGCATGAGGATTTTAGTGACCTTACCAAGAAAGTGACCAATACCAGCCTGGTTGCTAAACCAAAGAATAAGGAAATCTGTAAGCTGTAGTAGAGATAAAGACAAAGAATATGAAGAGCAACTTTGTCATCACCTGCAGTCAAGGGGTCTATAACATGCTCAACCAATGGATTTTTGTAATTTTCCTGGTAAAAAGAGACCAATCAGAATTCTGCAGGATATTTGTTAAAGTATGCTATATAAAAGTAAACCCAAGTGGTACAAGATATGAGTTATACAGACATACTTTGGAAATTTTCCAGACTTGGCTACACACCACAGCAATAAAGCAAATACCAGTATATAGTGAGTGAAGCCAAGGTTTTGGTTTCCCCAGTAACATAAAAATTATATTTACACTATACTATAAAGTATGAAATAGCATAATGTCTAAAAAAATGTACATACCTTAGTCAAAAAATACCCTATTCCAAAAAAAAAAAAAATGCCAGGCATCATCAGAACATTTAGTGAGTCCTGATCTTTTTACTGGTGGATGATCTTATCTAAATGTTGATGGCTGCTAATTGATCAGGGTGGTGGGTGCTAAAGTTTGAGGTGACTGTAGCAATTTATTAAAATAAGACAAAAATATTGCCATATTAATTAAGTCTTCTTTTTGCAAAAGGCTTCTCTGCATCATGCAATATTATTTGATAGTCTTTTATTTCTTTCAAAATTGGAGTCAGTTCACTCAAGCTCTGTGGCTGCTTTTTCAACCAAGCTTATGTAATATAGTAAATCCTTTGTAGTCATTTCAACAGTGATCATAACATCCTCAGCATCGGTAAATTCCATCTCAAGAACCACTTCGTTTGTTCATCCATGAAAACTAAATCCTTATCCATCACAATTTTTTATTATTATTATTTTTTTATTTAATATGACTGAATGAAAACGTAGATTCCCGTATAAATTTACATGCCCACGTATATGCAGCTTCCACCGCTCTCCCTACCCAGTGACAGCACACTATTCCTCTCTGCTCTATACATGTCTCATCTTCCCAGCAGTCTCCTTTCCCCGCCTCTCCACCCACTCTCCTTTCTCCAGCCAGAGGTCAGCAGGAAGATATCCCATAGATGCATAGGACCATAAAATGCATCCAATATATGGTCACTCTGCATCACCAAGTCCAATACACTCGTGTTCAAAGAGTGTACCTTCGTTATGATTTATGGGCCAGGGTAGCATCAGGACCAGGGGCCATGCTCCCAGGGGAAACCCCAAACTGCTGGATCATCAGTTCAGGTCTTTTAGTGGAGATCTCACGATGTACCCCTTTTTATTCTCGTGTGGCCAGTGAGACTCAACTTTGTGAGCCCCGGGTGGCTGTCTCAGGTGGTGGCCAGGCATCATCCTGTTCTTCTGGTCCCCAGTAGATGTAGGCACCCACTCATGTGGGTCTCTCTATCTTCTGGGTTGTCTTTACCCCGTGTCCTTTCGGTCCTCGGTGAGCATCCGTTCCTGCTGAGTTGGGACGATTTCCTGTGCCCTCGGATGGCAGCGTGGCAGCTTTTAAGACCTCAGACGCCACTCACCAATTTGGGATGCAGAGAGTCTGCTTAGCAATTCACTAGTTGTGCCAGTTGGCCTCGATTTCGCCTTACAGCATGGTATCCTGCCCCCTACCCCAGCTACTCTGTCCTTGCAATATTGGGTTAAGATGGAAAAAGTATTCAATTTATGCTGAAGTCCACTTAATGTTGTTGTTTCTAATGTGTGCTATCACCGATTTCACCCAACTAGATTTCTAGCAACTATCTAATCTAAACCCTCCCCGCCTGGCCCTCCCTCCCTCTCTTCCCTTGCAGCTGTCAAAGAGTCTTTTCTTCTATACATAAGTCTGTTTTTGAGATCTTAGCGTAGAGGTCTGATACAATATTTGTTCTTTTGTCGCTGACTACTTTCAATCAACATAATGTCTTCCAGTTTAAACCAGTTTATGAGATGTTTCCTGGAATCATTATTATTCTTTATCATTGCATAGCGTTTCATTCAGTATATATACTATAGTTTACCTATCCATTCTTCTGCTGTTGGGCACCTGGGTTGATTCCATCTTTTTCCTAATGTGGACTGTGCTGCCATAAACATTCTCATACACGTGTCTGTTGGTGTGAAAGGCCTTGAATCTGTAGGATATATTCCAAGTAGTGGAATTACTGGGTCAAATGGTATATCGATATCCATTTTTTTAAGGAAGTGCCAGATTGCTTTCCAAAGAGGCTGGACCATTTTGCAACCCCACCAAAAGTGTAAGACAGTTCCACTTTCTCCACAGCCTCTCCAGCATTTGTTGTTTTGTGTTTTTGGATCATGGCCAAATTTGTTGGGGTGAGATGGTATCTCATTGTAGTCTTGATTTGAATTTCTTTAATAACTAAAGATTGTGAACATGTCTGCATGTGTGTTTTGGCTGCCTGGATCTCCTCTTTAGTGAAGTGTCTGTCCATCTCCTTTGCCCATCGCTTAATTGGATGGTTTATCTTCTTCTTATTCATATTTTGTAGTATCTTATAGGTTGTGGAGATCAGGCGTTGGTCTGACATAGAGTTGCCAAATATTATTTCCCATTCTGTGGGTGTTCTTTTAATTCTATTAATAAAGTCTTTGGATGAGCAAAAGTGTTTGATTCTTAATAGTTCCCATTTATTTATTTTCTCGTCTGTTGATTGTGGTGTCTTTGACAGATTTTGGAGTCTGTCTACATTGTGTATTAAAACTTTCATTGTTGTTCCTACCTTTTCTTGGATGAGCTTCATCATTTTAGGTTTGATATTTAGGTCTTTTATCCAGTTGGAGTTGGGTTTTGTATAAGGTGTAAGATATGGATCTTGTCTGATCTACTGCAGATGGATATCCAATTTTGCCAGCACCATTTGTTGAAGATACTGTTTTTAAGCCAGTTTAATGTCTTAGGGCCTTTGTCAAATATCAACTGATCATAGGCAGATGGTGTCATCTCTGGGGTCCCAGTTTGGTTCCATTGATCGATCTGTCTGTTCTTGTACCAGTACGAGACTGTTTTGATCACTGTGGCAGTGTAGTATGTTCTTAGGTTGGGTAATGAGAGACCTCCCAGTTTGTTCTTCTTTAGTAGTACCTTACTTATCCGGGGCTTCTTCCCTTTTCAAACAAAATCAGTGATTTGTTTCTCCATCTCATTACAAAAAGACACTGGAACCTGTATTGAGATTGCATGATATAAGTAGATTGCTTTGGGTAAAATAGACATTTTCACAATGTTAAGTTTTCCTATCCATGAGCAAGGTAGGTTTTTCCATTTATCTAAGTCTCAGTTTCTTGTAGTAAAGGCTTGTAGTTCTCTTTGTAAAGGTCTGTTATTTTTCTGCTTAGATTAATTCCTAGGTACTTTATCTTCTTAGGGGCTATCATAAATGGTATTCATTTGATGATTTCTTCATTAACAGTCTCGTCGTTGGTATAAAGGAATCTTACTGATTTATTTATGTTTATATTGTATCCTGAGACTTTGCTGATGTCTTCTATCAGTTTAAGTAGTTTACTTACAGATTCTTTGGGATTCTCTGCATATACAATCATATCATCTGCAAACAGGGAGATTCTGATTTCTTCTTTGCTGATGCAGATGCCCTTTATTTCTTGGTCTTTTCTAATTGCTCTGGGTAGAACTTCTAGTACAATGTTGAATAAGAGAGGTGAGAGTGGGCATCCTTGTCTAGTTACTGTTCTCAAGGGAAAGTCTTTCGGTCTCTCTCCATTCAGGATGACGTAGGCAATCGGCTTTGTATAAATGGCCCTTATTGCATTGAGGAATTTTGTCTATTTCTACTTTGCTAATGGTTTTTAGCATAGATAGTTGTTGAACTTTATCAAATGCCTTTTCTGCATCAATGGACAAAATCAGGTGATCCTTGTCTTTTGTGTTATTTATGTGGTTAATCACACTAATTGTTTTTCTGATGTTGAACCAGCCTTGCATCCCTGGTATGAATCCAACATGGTCGTGATGGATTATTTTTTTTTTTAATGTGTTGTAGTATTCTATTTGCAAGAATTTTGTTGAAGATTTTTGCATCTACGTTCATGAGTGATATCGGTCTGTAGTTATCCTTCTTGGTTGAGTCTTTCCCTGGCTTTAGTATCAGGGTTATGCTGACTTCATAGAATGAGTTTGGGAGTACTCCATCCCTTTCTATTCAGTGAAACAGTCTCAGTAGTATTGGAGATAACTCTTCTCTAAAAGCTTGGTAGAATTCTGCAGTGAAGTCATTTGGGCCTGGGCTTTTTTTGGTTGGCATTGTTTTGATGACCTTTTCAATCTCTTCTTTGTGATGGGTTTATTAAGTTGTTCTGCTTCATGTGGTGATAATTTGGGTAGGTGGTATGAGTCAAGGAATTTGTCCATTTTTTCTAGGTTTTCAAATTTGTTAGAATACAGTCTTTCATAGTATTCTGTGATAGTATTTTTGATTTCTGTTGGATCTGTTGCTACGACTCCCCTCTCATTTCTAATTTAGGTTATTTGCTTCCTTTCCTGCTTTTCATTACTAAGTTTAGCTAGTGGTTTGTCAATTTGGTTGATCTTTTCAAAAAAACAGCTTTTGGCCGTTTCAATTTTTCAATTGTTTTTTCTATTCTCTAATTCATTTAGCTCTGCTCTAATCTTTATGATATGGTTTCTTCTGGTGTCTGAGGGGTTCCTCTGTTGTTCTCTACTTGTTCAAGTTGTAGGGTTAGTTCCTTGATTTGTTTCCTTTCTTCCTTCCAGAAGTGTGCATTTATGGAGATAAGCAGTCCTCTGAGCACTGCTTTGGTTGTATCCCATAGATTCTGTTAGGAAGTGTTTTCATTCTCATTGGAATCTAGGAATTTCTTTATTTCATCCTTGATTTCCTCTATAATCCGTGGTTTTTTGAGCAAGATGTTCAGTTTCCAAGAGTTCCATTTTCTATCTATTTTTGTCTGCTGTTGATTTTGACTTTGATGGCTTTATGATCTGAGAAGATGTTTTGCAGTAATTCAGTGGATGGATTTTGTTGAGAATTGCATTATGTCCTAACACATGGTCAATTCTGGAGAATGTTCCATGTGCACTGGAGAAGAAGGTGTAGTTGTCTGCTGATGGGTGGAAAGTTCTGTAAATATCAATGAAGTTTAGTTGGTTAATTGTGTCAATGAGGTTTTCTGTATCTTTACTGAGCTTTTTTCTAGATGATCTGTCCAGTATTGAAAGTGGAGTGTTGAAGTCTCCCACTATTATTGTGGATCCATCTAACTCTTTTTTGAGTGTCGTCAGTGTTTCTTCTATGTACTTAGGTGCTCTGATATTAGGTGCATAAATATTTAATATAGTTAAGTCTTGCTTGTGTACTGAACCTTTCAGCAATAAATAGTGTCCATCTTTGTCCACGCTGAACAATTTTACATTAAAATTGATTTTGAGAGTTCAGTTGCCACACCTGATCATTTTGTTCATTGTTAGCCTGATATACGTTCTTCCATCCTTTAATTTTCAGTGAGTTCCTATCTTTAGATCTCAAGCAAGTTTCTTGTAGACAACATATGGATGGGTGGTGTCTTTTGATCCAAGATGTCACTCGATGTCTCTTTACTGGAGCATTCAGTCCATTCACATTCAATGTAATTATTGATAGGTATGTGTTCACTGCTGCCATTGTGATAGGTTTATTTTTGTGTTGATGTTTTCTCTGTTGTTCTTATTAGTCTGTTCTGGGACACTCTTTTTTGTGAGTTGATTTTTCACCTTTTTTAGAGCTGGTCTTGTAGTTGTTGAGACTCCTGTGTTACAATTCTTGAAATGCTATGATACATCTTTGTTGTGCTTTACAGCTGTCCCTATAATCCCCTTTAATAAACTATATATAAACCCAATTTTAATTACTACCAGTCTTGTCATCTTCCTCTCCATCTGGAAGGACTATAACAACTGTAGTACATCCCTCTTTTGAATATGATGGCACCATAGTTTTCATGATGATCCCTGGATTGCTTCTTTCCATATTAAAGCTGTGATTGACTTTGGAGCCTGCCCTAACTGAGTAGAGTTTTGAGTAGTTTGTATTTCTAAAATATAAAATTAGTGGTTTTGTTCTTCTAAGCCAAAGCCAAGAACTTCTTTCCGTATTTCTTGTAGTTTTGGTTTGATTTTTACAAAGTCTCTGAGTTTCTGTTTATCTGGGAATGTCTTAATTTCATTTTCGTATTTGAAGGACAGTTTTGCAGGATATATAATTCTTGGTTAGAAGTTCTTCTCCTTCAAGGCTTTGAATGGGTCTTGCCACTGTCTCTGGGCCAGCATGGTTTCTGCTGAGAAATCTGACGAGATCCTACAGGGTTTCTCTCTGAATGTTAGCTTTGCTTTGAGTCTTGCTGCCTTTAAGAGTTGCTGCTTGTGTTTCATTTTGTTAAGCTTGATTGTAATATGTCTTGGAGTCTTTCTTTTGAAATCTATATTGGGTGGCGTACGATAAGCATCTGAGATGTGTATATTCTCTTCCTTCGTGATTTCTTGGAACTTTTCTGTCAGCAGCTCAGCAACGATATTCTCTGTGTTCTCAGGTGTCTCACCCTGTTCAGGGACTCCAATTAATAGAAGGTTGTTTCTCTTAATAGAGTCCCACATGCTTCTTCATTTTTCTTGTTTCTTTTTTCTGATTTCTTCTCATAGACACTGGCATCAGTAGCTGTGTCTTACAAGTCAGAAATTCTTTTTTACATTTGTTGCATTCTGTTCTCTTCTCTTTGCGTGGAAGTTTCTATGTCTTTGATTTTGTTCTTGATCTGTTGGATTTCAGAGTACTGGTGTTCCATCAGATCGAACAGCTTGTTTAATTTTTCATTTTGTTCTGCTACATTTTCTATAAGGTCTAGAAGGGCTCTGTATATAACTATTTAGTATTCATTTTCTGATGCTTTCATAAAAGTTTCTTCATCTGGAAAACTCCTTGGTTGTTTTGTTTGGGAGCCTTCTGAAGCCATGGGAGATTTTTTGTATGCCTCAAGTGTCTGTGGCCTTTTGGGTCCCATGTGAGTAAGTAGAGGCTGGAAGAGATACTGCAAGGATGGACTGCAGATGTTTCTCTAGGCTGTCTTAAAATGTAAAGCAAAGAGTATCTGACCACTTTCCGTATCAGTCAGGTTTTCAGGTGTAGAGGTCCCTCTTCCCAACTGGCAAAGTAAGCACCTCTATATCAAACCCCAGATAATACAAACTAGTTCAGAATACAGCAATGCTACTGCCCTGTTGGCCTCTGCTGACAGGGCCCAGCTTTAGGTGACACTGTGTAAACTACTGCTTTTTTGGTAGAAAAGCACTCTCCTGTGGGTAGGCTCTGCTTCCCAAGCTAAGAATTAGGTCCAGCTACAGCCACTGTATCCAAGATCGCACCCTCCACACAGGCAGCAGATAGATGGGCTAAAAGTGATGAGAGGTAGTGACTCCTTGCTTCTGTTGCAGGGACCCCAGTATAGTCAACACTGTTTAAATTAATACTTTTTTTGTCAGAGAAGCACTGTCCTGTTTGTAGGTGCTGTCTCCCAGGGTAAGAGTTACTTCCTGCTAAAATCTCCATATCCAGCATGGTGTCGTGCACACTGACAGTGTGATTATGTACAAACCCCGCTGTGGCAGTGATCAAAAGACAGGCCCAAAATGGCTAGATTAACAAAGTCCTAAGCCTGGCTCTCAAAATATGGGAATTTCACCTGCCTATTCCCCCAGCAGTGTGTCAGAGTCTAGCTGCTAGGCAAGACCCAGCTCCATCCACTGGCCAAGACAGAAAAAAAAGGTCAAGATGGTGCATTTACCTTCAGTCTGTGAGAGCCATGGCTAGCCAGGAGTGGGAGTCAGCAAAAGAGAGGAGGTTTTTCACTCAGTGGTATGAAGTCCAAATTAACAGCACTGTGCCATGGCCTGGGGTGATTAGGTGATCAGAAGGCTCCGTTTGATTATCAATTCACGTCTTGCTTTCCAGAGGGATACAGGAAGACGTGTGCTTGTTCCACCATCTTGACTCCACCTCCTATGCATCATACTTTTATCCCTTAGATTGCAGCAATTCAGCTGTATCTTCAGGCTCTGCTTAATGTTCTTTTGCTATTTCTACCACTCCTGCAGTTATTTCCTCCACTAAAGTCTTGAATGCCTGAAGTCATCCATGAGGGTTGGCATCAACTTCTTAAAACTCCATTAAGGTTGATATTTTAATCTCCTCCCATGATTAAAAAATGATCTTAATAGCATCTGGAATGATGAATCCTTACCCAAGTAAGTTTTCAACTTACTTGCCCCAGAATTACTATCTATGGCAGCTATAGCTTTACTTGAATCTACTTCTTTAACAATAAGACTTGAAAGCCTAAATTACTCCTTCACCAATGGGCTACAGAACAGATGTTGTATTAGAAGGCATGAAAACAATGTTAATCTGCTTTCACATGTCTTTCAGAGGTCTTAGGTGACCAAGTACATTGTCAATGAGCAGCAATGTTTTTAAAACTATCTTTTTCTGAGCAATGGTTCCCAACCGTGGGCTTAAAGTGTTCAGTAAACAATATTTTAAACAGATGTGCTGTCATATAGGCTTTGTTATTCCATTTACAGAGCACAGGCAGAGTAGATTTAGTATAATTTGTAAGTGCCCTTGGATTTTCAAAATGGTACATTAACACTGGCTTCAACAAAAACTCTTAAAGTCACCAGCTGTATTAGCTCTGAATGAGAAAGTCAGCCTGTCTTCTGAAGCTTTGAAGCCAGGCACTGACTTTCTTCTAGTTATGAAAATCTTATATGAAATCTTCTTCCAGTGTTAAGCTATTTGGCCTACATTGAAAAGTTATTGTTTAGTGTAGTCACCTTCATCAATTATCTTAAATAGAGCTTCTGAATAGATTGCTACAGCTTCTATATCAGCATTGCTTCTTCATCTGCACTTTTTCATTACAGAGACAGCTTCTTTCCTTAAACCTCCTCAACCAAACTGCTAGCTTCAAATTTTTCTTCTACATCTTCTTCACTTTCCTCAGCCTTCATAGAACTGAGCAGTTAGGGTATTGCTCTGGACTAGGTTTTGGCTGAAGGGAATGTTGTGGCTAGTTTAATTTTCTAACTAAACCACTAAAATTACCTCCATCTCAGCAATAAGGCTGTTTTGCTTTCTTATACGGGTGCTATTCATGGCATCCTAAAACAATTACAATGGTAACATCAAAGATCACTAGTCATGGATCACCATAACAGATGCAATAATAATGAAAAATTTTGAAATACTGTAAGAATTATCAAAATTTGACCCAGAGAAACAAAGTGTGTGCTATTGAAAAAAAATGGTACTAATACACTTGTTCAATGCAGATCGTCAATCTGGGAAAAACACAGTAGAAACACAATGAAGAGAGTAAAATAAAACAAGGTATGGAAACCCTGGTTGTGTAGTTGTTAAGCGTGGCTAATCAAACAGTCAGCAATTCAAATCTGTCAGGTGCTCCTTGAAAATTCTGTGAGGAGGTTGTGCTCTGTCTATAGCATTGTAATGCATTGGAATAGACTTGACAACAATAGTTTTTGGGGTTAAATTGTAGGTAATGATGTTCTAACGCAGCACAGTCAAAGGACAGTGTCACTATTACCAGGCATTAGCAAGATGAAAACAACAAAAGAAAACAACAACAAAAAACTTTTTTACCTTATTTTTATCCATGTCACTGATGGCCAAATGATTAAGTGTTCAGCAGTTCTAATCCACCAGCCACTCCTTGGAAATGCAATGGAACAGTTGTAATCTGTCACACAAAGTTGCTATGAGTTGAATTTAGCTAGATAACAATGAATTAAAGAAAAAGATTCCCTCAAATTATAATTCACAACACTGCTTAGGCATAATGAAACTTGTACTTGGTGATAGGGGACTGAGACCCAAACTGTCAATTCTGACTTACAGAGACCCTATAGAGTTGTCATGGGTCGAACTGTATACACACAAAAGTACGTAGCAATTTAGCTGGGCCATGATTCCCAATATTGTGTAGCTGTCCTCCATTTTATGATTTTCTTCTGTTATAAATCCTAATCTCTCTCCCTGTGGTTAGTAGAGCAAGATTTCGTTATGGTAGCAGTATTAAGATGGGACTGTAACATCCCTGCTAACATCACCTCCCAGATCCAATATAAAAGGACTTACCCTGGAGTGTGGTTTGCAGCACCTTTTATCCTTTTACCCTACAAGAGATTAAAGGAAAAGGAAGCAGAGAGTTAACGACCTCATATCACCAGGAAGGTTGGACTTGAGGTACCTGTGCTGAGGTGCTTCCAGAACAAAAGAAGACTGATACGTAACAAGGACCTTTCCCCAGAGCTGACAGAGAGAAAGACTCTCCCTTAAACTGACAACTTGCATTTGAACTTGTGACCTACTGGACTGTGATAGAATAAACTTCTCTTTGTTAACGCCATCCTCTTGTGGTCTTTTCTGT
The DNA here is from genome assembly GCA_028571685.1 of Heterohyrax brucei. Classification (NCBI taxonomy): domain Eukaryota; kingdom Metazoa; phylum Chordata; class Mammalia; order Hyracoidea; family Procaviidae; genus Heterohyrax; species Heterohyrax brucei. Next base: position 4,745,701 of record CM053146.1, on the reverse strand, counting down.
TGTAGCAGCACTAGACTGCTGAGACAAGGACAGAATAGAATTTCCAAGGCTATAAATCCTTATAGAAGCAGAATGTCATGTCATTCTTTTTGTGGAGGGGCTGATGGGTTTCTGCTAACACCATTTCGTTAGCAGCCCAGTACTTAACCTCTGTGTTACCAGGCCTCTTAGTTCACAAATATGCAAATAATAATAGAAAACCATAAATCAAAATTTAGCAAAAAAGACACCAACTAATTTTCATCTATCCAGATTAAGTAAAAAACAAAAAATCCTCTCAAAAGTTATAAATCACACTGTTACTCAGACATAATACAGTTTACATAGACTGTTGGGAGATAGAGGACCAAGTTGTCAGCACTATGGGACAGTAATTAGGTAAAATAAAGCAAATACTTTAAATATATTACTTCTTTTTGGTACAGTGGTTCCATTTGAGAGAATATATCAAAGTAAAATTGTCATGGAAAAATATAGTATTTGTTTATAAGTAAATTTTTCTCATTTTTTAAAAAATAGACCTATTGTAAATAAGCTAACATTTTAGCAAGAGAATAATACATAACTACTCATTGAATAAAATGGTATGCATACACTAAAAGGCCAGCCACAGAACTATGTCATAATTGGTAATTGCTTTAAATGTGATGGAATATGGAAAATCAAACTGCAACTCATGTATAGAAATAGAGTGAAAGAAACCTTGAGATCATGATTTTGGATGATTGAATTACAGATCATCTTCATTCTACAACAAGTTGATGGCAATGCTAAAACTAGGACTTATATTCTGTCACATCTGTGCTCTTTACACCTGTAGTAGAGCGCTTTTAAAATACCTTCCTTGGGAAAGATAATTGCTCTTCTCTGAAATAATATCATTATGAATAGCTATAAGAGTGGTAATATAAACCACCAAATCGAAGATGCCAGTGAGTGAGAAAAGAAAAAAGGAAATTCAGTTTGCAGAATTAGAAGAGTAGATCAGAGCAAGAAAAGCAGAGACAAAAGATGAGACATATGGGGAAAGAGGAGAAAGAACAGGATGAGAAAATGACACCTGTGCTGCCTGCCAGTGTCAGTTCATGGTGTGAGCTCTCTGTGAGGCTATGGTACACTTCATACTTTGGAGATCAGGCGATAGTCTTCTCTACATGTTCTCCTGTCAGTGACCAAGAGACTCTTGATTATGATGCAGCTTTACTTCCCTCAATTATTAACATGGATGTATCCTCACTAAAGTGCCATTAATGTTCCTGCATCAGGTCAGTGGAGGAAATAGAGGCCATACAGAATGAGGCTTCCCAATCGTGTTGGCGTGGAATTAGTCTTCTTACCTATAATGCCACTAGAGATTTTTTTATTTAGTCATTTTGACTTTACTTCTGAAATAGTTGACAATAATTTAATGTAATTCTAGATAGTGGGCTTTTTCAAAATTATCCTTCACCCAGCACACAGTAGAAGGGAGATCAGCACAACCGGGCTACACCATAAACTGAAAAGGTTTTCTAAACACAACCCAACATTTTTAAGGATAGAGCAAGCAGGGACAGGGGCCTGAGGACCATGGTTTCAGGAGACATTGAGGTCCATTGGCATAACTAGTTTTTTTCCTAAGAAATTGCTTTGCAGCCCATATTGATGAGTGGTACCTGGAGGTCTTAGAAGCCAGCAAGCTGCCATCTAAGGAACACCAACTGGTCCCAACCCACCTGGAACAGATGAAAACCAATAATATTAAAGACATGAAGAAAATATGAGTCTATGAGATGGATCAAAATGATTGGGAGACTACATTGGCATGAGACTGGAATAATTAGATGGTCCCTGGCCATCAGCAAAGACAGCCCTGTCATAGACACAATGTAAAGTCCTTGACTAAACACAAAAAAAGTGGAGTGCAGATCTAGAACTCTATTAAAAGATCAGAATTGATTCAAGAGGCAAGATGAAAGGACAGAGAGGGGCAGGAGCTAGTCATAGGGACACAAGAAATACAGGGTGAAAAGCAATGTGCTGTCACAGTCTGGGGAAAGCAGCCAGAGTTATATAGCAATGTGTGTGTAAGTTTTTGTTTGACAAATTGACTCCGATGGTAAACTTTTATTTAAGGCACAATAAAATATTAAAAATAGTAATAAAATAAATAATAACCATTCTGGAATTAACTAAAGATATAACTAAAGTGGTTGCCACGTGGACCCTGAATCACAGCTGATTTAATCAAAAAGTGCTGCTCACGCTCATTCTCTTTTGCTGGTTGTTTCGCTGATTGTGCTTTAGAATCGTTGACAGCATGGGTGAGAGGTAGACCAAGCATGTCTTTGGGGCTCTTCTATGTTCCATTTCACCAGTTGCTTTGCTTTGTCTCCTCCGTAAGAACCTCATTCCATGTGATTCATTGCTAATTTTTATTAATGTATTAGATGATGTCTGTGTAAAAAGTTATTATGTATTTTATCTTAATACAAAACTCCTTAAAGTATTGATAAGAAAAGGAATATTTAGATAGTTCCAGTGTCAAGGAAGGCTATTAGAGTAGATTAATGTCCTATCTTTCCCAGCACTTCTGAAAATACATTAATTCACAGATGTCTCTTCCCCGAGGGTGAAAATCTCATTTTTCGTGTTTGGAGCTGAGGTATATATAAAAGCCCTTACATTTCTGAGTGGGGGGGGGGGGGGGAACAAGACAAAGTGTTATATAAAAATCCCTGTCAGGTATGGAGTATGTTAAGGTCCTATTAATGTTACTTTTTGGAAATAGGTTTAAAAGCTGTCTTCACACATGGGAGAAATAAAACAGAATCCAAAATAAATACTCTATGTCTGAGGACTTACTCTTTCAAGTGTTGCTTTCTGTTTTTGTGTTGAGAAGGTACAGACCATCTAAGCATTCAGACCTAAAGCACTCTTTAATAAGTCACTAATGTAGGAAGAATAGCACTAGACCTGCATTTCTTTGAAGTGGAAAAAAATTCAAAGTTTCAGTTTTTCTAAATTCTATAAAATTTTTTCTGAAAGTGTAAAAGAGAGGACAGTGATATCTTTCATGAAAAATGTTGGAGAATGGTCAGACTGGAGACATCTTTGCATCATTTCTATTTTTACTACTATGCCATCTTTGCCTGACAAAAAATATAAATGGAAATAATATTTTGCAAGAAAAATATGAATGTGACTTATCAGTTGGGAGGATTTCATAAAATCACTAGTGTGGACATCTCAGCACAAGTTGGAATTAACACATCCTCAAGGCTCAAGGGAGTGAAAAAATTTCTTGATGTCATCAAATATCAAGTGCTTGTAATTCTGTCACAGAAACATTAGGAGTCAAGGATGTACAAATTGCCACAATTAAGCCAGGAAACTCAGTTATTCTAAGTGCTACATACATCATTGCTGAATATCATTACAGCCACCTTTGAAGTACTCCCCTTGGGAAGCTATGTACTGACCCCAGCACCTAATGACCTTTCAAAGCAATTTTGGAGTTCTTTCTGAAATGGTCATTGCACACGGTGGCTCAGTGTCAAGTCTGTGAACTTAATTGTATACTTGTCTGTGAGGAAGTTTTTAGCCAGAAAACAAATAACTGTATTGGAACACCCTCCCTGCTCATTTGCTCTGGCCCCCACTGACTTTTTTCTTTACCCAGAGATAAAGGAAATATTGAAAAGAAGACATTTTGATGACGTTCGGGACATCAAGGATAATATGACGACAGCTCTGATGGCCATTCTAGAAAAAGAGTTTGAACTCTTACTGGAAAATTACCTTGAAGCATGGTCTATGCACCAGCATTGGCACATAGCTTGGCAAGGGGAGTACTTTGAAGATGACTGTAGTGATGTTTAGCAATGAGGTATGTGGCACTTTTTCTAAGATAAATTCACAAACTTCATTGGCAATCCTCGTAGTATATTTTTTCCTTCTTGTAGAACGTATCCCTCGAGAATTTATAGATTACTTGTCTAATATTTTCTATGAATGATGATTAAGTGAAAGTTTACAATCCAAGTTAATTTGCCATATAAAACCCCAAGCACCTGTGTCTATGCAACTCTGTCTGCTCTTTTCACTCTGTGACAGCACACTCTTCTTTTCTACTCCGTGCTTACAGTATCCACTGAACCAACACTTGTCCCCTCCTCCGCAAGTTCTCTCCTCCCCTTCTGACAGGAACTAGTGGGTCAGCCTCATATATATATATATATATATATGTATTAAACCATAAAATACACACATCGCCTGCATCATTCTATGTGCCATAGCCCAGTCAAATCTTTATCTAAAGTGTTTTCAGTACTGATTTGAGCTCTGGGCTAGCATGAAGTCTAGGGGCCATGATTTCAGGGGATCCTCCAGATTGTTGGGCCATCAAGTCTGATCTTTTAACAGAGTTCTAAATCTGCACTCCACTTTTTTCTTGTGCTTAGTCAAGAACTCTACATTGTGTCCATGACACGGCTGTCTTTGGTGATGGCCAGGGACCATGTAATTATTCCAGTCTCATGCCAATGTAGTCTCTCAATCATATGGACTCTTCTGTCTCATAGATTCATATTTGCTTCATGTCTTTGATGTTCTTGGTTTTCATCGGCTCCACGTGGGTTGAGACCAATTGATGTTCCTTAGATAGCAGCTTGCTAACTTCTAGGACCCCCAGCTGCCACATATCAATATGGGCTGCAAAGAAATTTCTTAGAAAAAAACTAGTTATGCCAATGGACCTCAATGTCTCCTGAAACCATGGTCCTCAGGCCCCTGTCCCTGCTTGCTCTATCCTTAAAAATGTTGGGTTGTGTTTAGAAAACCTTTTCAGTTTATGGTGTAGTCCAGTTGTGCTGAACTCCCTCATACTGTGTGCTGGGAGAGGGATAATTTTGAAAAAGCCCACTACCTAGAATTATATTAAATTGTTGTCAGCTGTTTCAGAGGTAAAGTCAAAATGACTAAATAAAAAAATCTCTAGTGGCATTATAGGTAAGAAGACTAATTTCATGCCAACACGATTGGGAAGCCTCATTCTGTATGGCCTGTATTTCCTCCACTGACCTAATGTAGGAACATTAATGGCACTTTAGGGAGGACACATCCATGCTAATAATTGAGAGAAGTAAAGCTGCATCATAATCAAGAGTCTCTTGATCACTGACAGGAGAACACATAGCCAGTTTATGTCCCTGGTCTCCAAAACATAAAGTATAACATAGCCTCATTGAAAGCTCACACCATGACCTGACACTGCAAGCATCACAGGTGTCATTTTCTCGTCTTGTTCTTTCTCCTGTTTTTCCATATCTCTCATCTTTTATCTCTCCTTCTCTGTCTGTGATCCACTCTTCAATTTCTTTTTTCATTCACTTTTATCTTTGATTTGGTAGCTTATATTACCACTCTTATAGCTATTCATATTAAAAATTATATCATTTCAGGGGAGTAGGGCCAAGATGACAGACTAGACACACGTCTCTTCAATTCCCTCTGAGAACTAAGGCCTGAATGAATAATTGAATAGAGCACTCTGGGCACCTAGGAAACCCTAGGATATGGCACAGGGTTCACAGATTGGACTACATGACTCCAAACATGAAATTACCTCTCTCTGACAAGGCAGGGTGCACTGAGCCCTGTTCTTGTTGACTCATTGTTTGGGTGGACTGCAAGTACTCACGTCATCTTTGTTATCTGGGAGGTGAGGGATGGGAAGGACACAGCAAATACACTGAACTACAAAACTAAACAGCATAGAGCACAGCAGAGAGACAATAGGTGGGATAGCCACATTTTGAGAGGCTGGCTGCTGACTGAGGGTACCACTGCCCTCCCATGCTCTCTTTTCTTAGTTGCACCGTAGATTCTGTGATTTTGTGGTGGGAAGGGCAGCTTGTCTGAGACGCCATTTTGGTCAGCTAGGAGGTGGAGTCACCCAACCGGAGTCCTCAACAAGGGGTTAATTCCCAAGCTGAGAAGCAGTGTCAGTCAGAAAAAACTTTTCCATCAAAAAGGCTGTGTAGGACAGTGTAACATTACAGGACTGACCAGGCTAAGGATGGCAGCAAGTCCATAACCTCTCCCTAACTGAACTACATTGTACCACCTGGGGACAGCTGAAAAGGTGATTCTGTTGTCAGCCAGATGGCGGGGTCTGCCATACCTGATGGCCTAATTTCAGCAGCTATGTCAGCTCCCTGCTTCTTAAAACAAGACTGCCTGAATAATTAACTGCTAAGTGGCCTGGCAGCATCTCTTCCAAGCTTTACTGACCCACATCATAAGGTCAGTTCATAGCCCCCCACTGAATTTACAAGTAAGGAGATGTCTTGGCCAGTAAGGAGGTGGAGACTGCCACCCCAGGGAATCCACTGAGGCCAATCACTGGAGTAAACAGAGATGGTGGTGACCAACTCCCTTCTCAGAAGTGTGCCTCAATTCCTGTTAATGCCAGAGAAACTAACAGCCTCTAGATGGCCCAAAGGCAACAAACCATTCCTAGTCATTTAAAGAAACCATCCATCATGGCTCCAGAAAACTCCCAAAATAAATAATCAAAAAACTTCCCAGATGAAGAAGCCTTTCTGAAACAATCAGAGATCAAGTATGAAAGAATTATATATAGAACACTCCTAGAGATTAAACAAAATTAAGCAGAGGAAAATGAAAAATTAAACAAGCTGGAACAACAATTATCTGAAATCCAGCCAATAAATATCAAAATTACAGAATTAGACAATTTAATCCTAAGTCAAAACAGAAGAATTGAGAGATGGAAGTGAGACATAGTGACCTTGAGGATAAGGCAACTGATACCAGCACTTATGAAGAGAAAACACAGAAAAGAAATTTAAAAAATGAAGAAGCACTAAGAAACATGTGGGAATCTATGAAGAGGAATAATCCAATTATTTGAAGTTCCTGAACAAGGAGGGGTAGCTGAAAACAAAAGAGCATATTATTGTTGAGTTGCTGGTAGAAAACTTCCCTGAAATTATGAAAGAAGAGAACACATATATCAAACACATGTATCAAATGCCACAAAAACTAGACCGCAAAAGAAAGACACAAAGACATATTATATTCAAGCTTAATAAGATGAAACATAAACAGATGTTCTTAAAGACAGTGAGGCTCAAAGCAAAGACAGCATTAAGAATGAAGCCCTATAGGTTTCATCTGACTTCTAGGCAGAAACAATGTTGATAAGGAAGCAGTGGGATGAAACACTCAAAGCCTTGAAGGAGGAAAACTATCAACCAAGAATTATATATATTGCAAAATTGTCTCTCAAATACAAAGATTAAATTAAGACATTTGCAGATAAACAAAAGCTTATAGACTTTGTAAAAATCAAACCAAAACCACAAGAAATACTCAAAGAAGCTCTTTGTTTAGAAAAACAAAACCACTGAGTGTATAGTTAAGGAGGCAGTGCAGGACACGGCATCCAGAATCTTACTCAGAAAAGGCACAAAACTCAACCAAAGCTATAATATTAAAAGAAGGAAGCCAATGATCACATCATGAAAACTATGACACAATCACACTAAAAAGAGGGATATTGTACAGCAGTTATAGTCCTTTCAGATAGAGGGCAAGTTAAAAATATATGCAGTAGTTAAAATTGGCTTTAAACTTAGAATATTAATGGAGAGTATATGGGAAGATACAAAGCACAATAACAACACAACATATCAAAACAAGAAACATAAGACAGGAGTCTCAACAAACACAAAACCAACACTGGAAAAGATGAAAAGTCAACTGATAAAGAAGAATTGATCCAGAACAGAATATTAAGAGCAACATAAAAAATACCAACAAAAAAAACAAATACTTCAAAATGACAGCACTAAATACATACCTATCAATAATTATACTAAATGTAAACAGACTGATGTAAACTATATGCACAAAAAAGAGAAGAGTGACATCTTGGATCAAAAGAAACTACCCATCTATATGTTGCTTACAAGAAACACACCTTAGGCTCAATGATATAAACAAACTGAAAATTAAAGGATAGAATAATATACATCAAACTAACAACATACAAAGAAGAGCAGGTGTGAAAACACTAGTCCCACATAAAATAGATTTTAATGTAAAATCCAGTATTGTGGACAATGATGGTCACTATTTATTGCTGAAAGTTTCAGCGCACAAAGAGGACTTAACAATATTGAATATTTATGCATCCTGTACCACAGAATCTAAATATATCAAACAAACATTGACTACATTGAAAAATGGTATATATCACTTCACAGTAATACTTGGAGACTTCAATATTCCACTTTCAGTAATGGACAGATCATCCAGAAAAAAGCTCAGTAAAGACACAGAAGATCTTATTGTGAAAACTAACAAACTGGACCTCATCAACATATACAGAACATTTTATCCATCAACAAATAAATACAACTTCTTCACCAATGCATGAAGAACATTTTACAGAACAGACCATGTGTCTTAGGACATAAAGCAAGTCTCAACAAAATCTAAACCAGTGAATTATTGCAAAGCATCTTCTCAGGCCATAAAGCCATAAAAGTCAAAATCAATAGCAGAATAAACATAGATAGAAATTGGAACTCATGCAAACAGAAAAACACCTTGCTCAAAAAGCCATGGAGATGTCACAACAGATCCAACAGAAAATGAAAGCATCATATCAGAATACTACAAAAGACTGTACTCTGACAAATTTGAAAACCTAAAGGAAATAGACAAATTTCTAGATCCATATCACCCACCAAAATTATTACAAGGAGAAGTAGAACAACTTAATAGACCCATCAAAAAGCAGGAGATTTAAAAATTCATCAAAAAAACTGCCAACTAAAAAAAAGGCCTGGCCAAGATGGTTTCACTGTAGAATTCTATCAAACCTTTAGAGATGAGTTAACTCCAATAATACTGAGATTATTTCACAATTTAGAAAGGGATGGGATACTCCTTAACTCATTCTATGAAGCCAGCATAACTCTGATACCAAAGCCAGGGAAAGATTCCATAAAAACAGAATATTACAGATCAATATCACTCATGAACCCAGATGCAACAAGCTTCAACAAAATCCTTGCCAATAGAATACAACATATAAAATAATAATAATAATAATAGTTCATCATTACCAAGTTGGAGTCATACAAGAGACGCAAGGCTGATTCAACATCAGAAAAACAATTAATGTGATCAGCCACTTAAATAGCACAAAAGATGGGAATCACCTGGTTTTGTCAATTGATGCAGAAAAGGCAGTTCACAAAGCCCAATACCTGCTAATGCTAAAAACTCTCAGCAAAATAGGAGTAGAAGATAGGTTCCTCAAGGCAATAAGGGGCATGTACACAAAGCAAACAGCTTACATCACCCTGAATGGAGAGAGACTCGAAGAATTCCCCTTGACAACAGGAACTAGACAAGGATGTCACTCTCACCACTTGCATTCAACATTGTACTAGAAGTTTTAGCCAGAGCAACCAGACAAGACAAAGAAACAAAGGGCGTCTACATCAGAAAACAACTAAAAATCTCCTTATTTGCAGATGATATGATTGTATATACAGAGAATCCTAAAGAATCCATTAGCAAACTACTGTAATTAATAGAAGAGTTCAGTAAAGTATCAGGATATAAGATAAACAAAAGTAAACCAGTATGGTTCCTTTATACCAACAAAGAGATCATCAAAGCAGAAATCATAAAATTGATACCATTTACTAAAGCCCCCCAGAAGATAAATACCTAGGAATAAATCTACCTAGAGAAACAAGACACCTGTAGAAAGAGAACTACAAGATCTTATGCTAGAAACCAAGACAGACTTACATAAATGGAGAAACCTACCCTGCTTATGAATTGGAAGATATAATATTGTGACAATATCTATTTTACCCAAAGTGATCTACATATACAGTGTAATCCCAATACAAAGTCCAGGTGCATTTTTTAATGAGATAGAGAAATAAATCACCATCTTTGGAAAGGCAAGAAACCCCAGATAAGTAAAGCACTACTGAAGAAGAGGAATACAGTGGGAGGTCCCACACTACCCAACCTTAGAACCTATTACACTGTCACAGTAGTCAAAACAGCCTGCTACTGGTACAAAAAGGTTCGTATAGACCAGTGGTATAGAGTTAAAACCCCAGAGATGCCACTGTCTTCTTATAAACAGTTGATATTAGACAAAGGCCCTAACATCATAAACTGGAGTAAAAACGGTCTCTTTAACAAATGGTGGTGGCAAAATTGGATATCTATCTGCAAAAAATTGAAATAAGACCCATACCTCACACCTTAGACAAAAACTAACTCAAATTGGATAAAAGTCCTAAATATCAAACTTAAGATGATACAGATCATGTAAGAAAGACTGAGGTCAATGATGGAAGTTTTAATACACAACTTGGACTTCAAAATCTGACAAAGCATGACCAGCAGAAGGTAAAATAGATAAATGAGAACTACTAAGAATCAAACTCTTTGGCTCATCCAAAGCCTCTATCAAAAGAATTAAAAGCCCACTTACAGAAGAGGAAAAAATATTTGGCAACTACATTATGGACCAATGTGTGATCTCCAGAATCTGCAAGATACTAGAAAATATCAATAAGAAAAAGATAAATGACCCAAGTAAGTGATGGGCAAAGAAGAGACAGACACTTCACCAAAGAGGATATCCAGGCAGCCAAAAGACACATGAGGAAATGCTGACTATCATCAGCTATTAGAAAAATCCAAATCAAAACTGCCATGAGATACCATCTTACACCAACAAGGCTGGCTGTCATCCAAAAAACAGAAAACAACAAATGCTGGAGAGGCTGTGGAGAGACTGGAACTCTCCCACACTGCTGGTGGGATGGTACAACCTCTAGGGAAAGCAATTTCGCACTTCCTTAGAAAGCTGGAAATAGATATACCATTTGTGCCTGTAACTCAACTGTTTAGAATATATTCTACAGAATCAAAGGCAGTCACCTGAACAGATACATGCACATGAATGTTTACTGCAGCACAGTCCACAATAGTAAAATAATGGAATCAACCCAGATTCACAATAACAGAGGAATGGATAAACAAACTGGTACACGTACTCAGTTGAACACTGTGCAATGATAAAGAGCAATGATGATTTTAGGAAGCATCTCATAACCTGGTTTCAATTGGAAGACATTATGCTGAGTGAAATCAGTCAGTGGCAAAATGACATTGTATGAGACTCTTGCTATATGGGCTTAAAAATAGACTTAGAGAAGAAAAGATTCTTTGACAGCTGCAAGGGTGGGGATACAGGGAGAGGGTTCTTCATAGATTAGATAGTTGATAGAAATTTGGTTGGATGACAGCACACAGTAGAAAGAAGATCAACTTAACTATCCATCAGTATAAACTTAAAACTCTTCAAATCTTAACCTGATATTGCAAGAATAGTGTAGCAAGGGTGGGAGTCTGGAGGCCATGTTCTCAGGGGACACCAAGGCCAACTGGCACAATTAGCCTATTGCTAAAAGAGTCTTCTGCATCTCATATTGGTGAATGGCATCTGGGGTCTTAAAAGCTAGAAAGCTGCCATCTTAGTTACACCAAATTGTCCCAACTCAGCCAGAACACATGATCACGAAGAACAACAAAGACACAATGAAAAGAAGAGCCCAGGAGACAGAAGGATCCATATGAATAGAGGACTGTATCAACATGTAACCAGAAGAACCAGATGGTGCCGGGCCACTACCAAAGACAGCCATATGTTTAGTCCCAGTGGCAACATGAGAAACAGAGGAGTGCACCTCAAGAACTCCTCTAAAACACACAGCTGATGGTCTGAAGGCCTCGCAGTTTCCCTGGGAGCATCGCTCCTAGACCACCTGCTGCCCCTGACTAGAAAACACTGCTGAGTTCAACTCTTTGGACAGGAATGGACTGGATGTGGGGACATAGTAGTGTGATCATAAGGTGCATGTACTTTATGGTTCTATGCATTTATAGGATGCAGTCCTACTGGCCTCTTACTAAAAGGGAGAGGGGAGAGTAGAGAGGAGGGGACAGGAGATTGTTAAGAGGATGCTACATATAGAGAACAAAAAGGAGGAGTGTGCTGTCACTGGGAAAGGAGAGCAGAAAGAGCTGCAGATAGGCAAGCATGCAAACTTAATTTGGATTGTATACTTTCACTCAATCACAGTAAAATATACATTTTTTAAAATGATATTATTTCAGAGAAGAAGAGTTATCTTTCCCAAGGAAGGCCTCTTGAAAGATTTGCTACAGGTGTAAAGAGCACTGATGTGACAAAAATATAAGTCCTATTTTCAGTGTTGCCATCACCTTCTTCTCAGATAAAGATGATCAGGCTGTAATACCTCTCTTTCCATTGATGGCTAGCCTAAATTAGACTTGCTTGGTAACTAAATGGAGGTTCCTTGCTCTCCTTTATTTTCTTTGTGCACTTATGTCCACTTTGCACATAACCTCCTTAAAACTGTAGACTTTATTGGAGAAAGCAATCTTCTCAAATGGAAGAGAATGGCTTTTGGTCCAAGGAAGTAAAAAATGGTCAATTACATGTAGTTTATAATGAAAAAGCTGTATATTCTACTGGTGAAAAGCACCCAGGATTTTAAAAGGCTGAAAACACAAACTCTCCTAGATGTGGTAAGAGGAAAAGAATTGTGATTACTGCAAAACCCATTCACAGCTTCTGTGTAACAACTTCTCATGAGAGAAGACATTTGAAGTATTAATTCAACTGGGTAGAGTATTCCTTCCATTATAGACTTTTTCACCCTCCCTGTGAAATTTCAGCAGTGAAGCAGGGTGCAGAGTCAATAAGAGTAAGGGTTTCAAGGAAACAGATGGGAATCACTGTTGTCAAGGAAAGAAGTAGAAGACACATAGAAAAAAACTAAACTACTAGAGAAATATGTTTGAAAAACCAGTGGCCCCCTAAAAGAAAACAAGATTGAATCAAGTGATTATAGACTGTTCACCTTCCATACCTTATCACCATACAAAACAAAACTCTGGTGTGATATCAACAAATCACAGTTGAAAAACAGTATTCAGAGTCTTTCTGAGGAGGAGTAGTTAGTGAAGTCCAAACTAAGGAGTAGAGACAAAAACAAGGACAATAAAGTAACTTGAGGTCTCTGGAACCCATAGCTACAGAAATCACTAAACGCAACTGATCTTAGCATAAATCTTCACATAAATCTTCAGATTAATACTCTACTAAATTCAATTATTTGTATTCTATACAAAATGTCCATTTTCAACAAAAAATTCTAAAAAACAGTCTAAATTGACAACACAAACAAGAGAACCAGATTTAGACATGATACAAACATTGGAATTAACAGATACGGAACTTAAAATAGCTATGGTTAGTATATCAAGGGCCCCCAAGGAAAAATTAACCAATATGCAAAAACTGAAGGATAATTGTAAGCAGAGAGATGAAACTCCAAAAAAGAATCTGAGAAAAGTGTTAGAAATATAAACAAAAGCAAAACACTATAACAGAAATGAAAATAACTTTGACAGGCTCAGTGGCAGACTCAACACATTTGAGAAAATAATCAGTAAGCCTGAATACAGTCAACAGACATTTCCTGAAAAGAAGAAAACAAACTATTCAGGAATTGTAGGGCAATTTCAAAAGCTATAACATGTACATACGCAAATGTCAGAATGACAAGAAAGAAGTAGAAGAAATATTTGAGTATGTCCAGAAGTTCTCTGTATCAGTAGTCAGCACCACAAATCAGATCCAGCAAGCCAGAGAACAAAAAAAATGTAATAAATACATTCACAAATAAAAATGCACTTTCACCACTCACTGTATTTAAAACCAAAGACAGTTAACTAAATCACAGAAAAACAAACAAAAAATTACTTAAAGGAACAGAAATAAGAATTCTATCACCCTTCTGAAGAAAAATTATGCAAGTAGGAAAAGAGCAGAGCTCACCATTTGAAGTATTTAAAGAAATAATAACACCAAATGACAATTCTGTACCAAGTGAAAGTAACTCTCAGAAGTGCAGAAGAAATAAAGAAGTCCTCAGGCAAAAAATTAGAGAAATCAGTTTCAGAAGATGTGACCATAAGAAATATTTAAGTAGGCTTTCTGGGCACAAGGAAAATAAAATAAATCAGCAAGTAGGCTCTACAAAAGGGAAGGAAAAATACTGGTGAAGAAACAAATAAAAACTGTTTAAATATAAAGACACAGGTTAAGAGTAAAGGGGCAAAGAAAAATATACCATGCTAACACTAATCAATATAAAGTTTAGGTATATATGTATGTATTATTTTCAGATGAAGTGCGTTCAGAACAACCAACACTTAGACCTAAAGAGAGGAATTAAACACTACAAAAAATTAATTATCCAAAATGGCACAGCAATACTAAATGTGTATATAAGCCACGCCAAGTGCCATCGAGTCGGATCTGACTCACGGCGAATGTATATATAAGGTCTGACAATTAAGTCCATGAACTTAATGGGTCCAAGTGCTACATACCTCATTGCTGAATGTCACTACAGTCACTTTAAAAGTTCTACCCTTGGGAGCTATGCACCGACTCCAGCACCTAGTTCACCCTTCAAAGCAATTTTTGAACTCTTTCTGGAGTGGCCACTGCATACAACGGCACCGTGGTAAGTTAGCAAACTTCACTGCAGAGTTGTTCTGAGGGAGTTTTTAGCCAGTAAACAAATAACTGTATTGGAACACTCTCCCTACTCATCTGATCTTGGCTCCAGTGACCTTTTTCTTTACCAGGAGATAAAGGAAATATTGAAAGGAAGACATTTTGATGACATATAGGACATCAAGTGTCATACGATGACAGCTCTGATGGTAATTCCATGACAGCTCTAATGGTTATTCCAGATAAAGAGTTCCAAAATTGGTTTGAAGGGTAGTCTAGGCACTGGCACTGGTGCATAGATTCCCAAGGTGGGTACTTTGAAGGTGACTATGGTGATTTTCAGCAATGAGGTATATGGTACTTTTTTTAGGGTGAATTCACTAACTTAATTGGCAGTCCTTGTATACCTCAGAAAAGTGTGTCCAAACATGAGGGACAAAAATGTATGAAAATAGAATTAATTGGAGAAATAGATAAAACTCATATTTGGAGATTTCTATTTGCTTCTTTTGGTAACTGGATGATTGAGAATTCATACAGAAACTAAGTAAGAACATAGATGTCCTGAATAATAGTACTAATCAACTTGATCAAATTGACATTGCTCTGACATTTATAAAACATCCTGTCAAACAACAGCAGAATACACACTTTCAAGTTTATATAAATATTATTAAACAAAATCAACATTCTGGCCATAAAATACACATTTGCTGTTGTTGTTAGGGAACCTCACATCAGTTCGAACTCTTAGCAACCATATATGCACAACAGATCCAAATGTTGCTCATTGCTACACCACCCTCACATTTGTTGCATTATTTGATTATATTGTTAAAAACCACTTTGTCAGTCCTATTCTTGAGGGTCTTCCCTTTTTGCTGACTCATCACTTTACAAGGATGTTGTCATTCCTCAGAGACTGGTCCCTCCTGACAACATGTCCAGAGTACATGAAATGAAACCTGACTTCTATGGAGCATTCTGACTATACTACCTCTAAGACAGGTTTGTTCATATATTTGACTTTTTTTGCCAACACCGTAAGCCAGAGCCATCAATTCTTTTTTGGCAATCCTTATTCATTGTCCAGCTTTCACCCTCACATGAGGCAACTGTAAATATCATGCCTTTGGTCAGGGATACCTTAGTCCTCAAAAGGACTTCTTTGCGGGGGGCAGAGTCAAGCTGGCGTACTAAGCCCACATCTCCTTATATCCCTCTGTAAACCAAGACCTGAATTGACAATCAATCAGAGCCTTCTGATCACCTAATCAGCCTCAGGACACGGCACAGGGCTGTTAAATGGGACTTCATACCACTCAGCGATAAACCTCCTCTCTTTCGCTGACTCCGGCTCCTGGCTAGCCCCGGCTCTCACGGACGAAGGTAAACGCACCATTTTGACTTTTTTGTTCCTCTGTCTCGGCTGGCGGGCGGAGCTGGGCCTTGCCTGGCGGCTGGACTCAGACACGCTGCTGGGGGGATAGGCAGGCGAAATTCCCATATTCTGAGAGCCAGGCTCGAGACTCTGTTAATCTAGCCACTTTGAGCCTTTCGTTTTGTAGCTGCTTCAGCGGGGTTTGTGCGGAACTCCGTGGTCAGGGTGCGGGACGCCATGTTGGTACCGAGATTTTAGCGGGACCTCGTTCTTAGCATGGGAGCCAGCGCTTGCAAACAGGATAGCACTTCTCTGACAGAAAAGTAGTGATTTTGCACAGTGCTGCCTACGTTGGGGGCCCTGCAACAGAAGCGGAGGAATCACTAAATCTCGGCACCTTTAGCCCCCCTGTCTGCTGCCTGTGTGGAGGACGCCATCTTGGGTACGGTGGCCGCAGCTGGACCTAATTCTTAGCTTGGGAGCCAGAGCCTGCCCACAGGAGAGCGCTTTTCTATCACAAAACCAGTACTTGACACAGTGTTGGCTAAGGCTAGGCCCTGTCGGCAGAGGCCACCAGGACAGTAGCAGTGCTGTATTCTGAACTAGTTTGTTATCATCTGGGGTTGGATATAGTGGCACTTACTCTGTCAAATGAGAAGAGGGGCCACTACACCTGAAAACCTAACTGACTTATGAAGTGGTCAGATACCTTTTGCTTTACATTTGAAGACAGCCTAGAGAAACATTTGCAATCCATCCTCAACGTACCTCTTCCAGCCTCTATATACTCACATGGGACCCAAAAAGCAACAGACAACTGTGGCATACAAGCAATCACTCATGGCTTCAGAAGGCTCCCAAACAAAGCAGCCAAGGAGTTTTCCGGATGAAGAAACTATTATGAAAGCATCAGGAAGTGAATACAAATTGATTATATACAGACCCCTTCTAGACCTTATACAAAATGCAGCAGAACAAAATAAAAAATTAAGCAAGTTGTTCGATCTGATGGAACACCAGTACTCTGAAATCCAACAGATCAAGAACAAAATCAAAGACATAGAAATTTCCATGCAAAGCCAAGAAAACAGAATGGAACAAATGGAAAAAAGAATTTCTGACTTGGAACACAGAGATACTGATGCTAGCATCTATTAGCAGAAATCAGAAAAAAGAAACAAGAAAAATGAAGAAATATTAAGAAGCATGTGGGACTCTAGTAAGAGGAACAACCTTCAATTAATTGGAGTCTCTGAACAGGGTGAGACATCTGAGAACACAGAGAGTATTGTTGCTGAGCTGCTGAAAGAAAACTTCCCAGAAATCATGAAGGAAGAGAATATAGACATCTCAGATGCATGTTGTACGCCACCCAATATAGATCTCGAAAGACTCCAAGACATATTATAATCAAGCTTAACAAAATGAAACACAAGCAGCAACTCTTGAAGGCAGCAAGACTCAAGCCAAAGCTAATATTCAGAGGGAAACCCTGTAGGCTCTCGTCACATTCCTCAGCAGAAACCATGCTGACACGGAGACAGTGGCATGACACATTCAAAGCCTTGAAGGAGAAGAACTTCCAACCAAGAATTATATATCCTGCAAAATTATCTTTCAAATATGAAAACGAAATTAAGACATTCCCAGATAAACAGAAACTCAAAGACTTTGTAAAAACCAAACCCAAACTACAAGAAGTACTGAAAGAAGTTCTTGGCTTTGGCTTAGCAGATCGAAACCAATAACTTTATATTTTAGAATGACACACTACTCAATACTCTACTCATTTAGGGAAGTCTCTAAAGTAAATCACAGCTTTGATATGGAAAGAAACAATCCAGTGATCATCATGAAAACTATGGTGTCATCATCATAAAAAGAGGGATGTACTACAGTCGTTATAGTACTTCCAGATGGAGAGGAAGATGACAAGACTGGTAGTAATTAAAATTGGGTTTATAAATAGTTTATTAAGGGGGTTCATAAGGGCAGCTATAAAACACAACAAAGGTATATCATACCATTTGAAGAAATCTAACACACGAGTCTCAACAACTATAAAACCAGCTCTGAAAAAGGTGAAAAATCAACTAACAAAAAAGAGTGTCCCAGAACAGACTAATAAGAACAACAAAGAAAACATCAGCATAAAAATAAACATATCACAATGGAAGCAGTGAACACATACCTATCAATAATTACATTGAATGTGAATGGACTGAATGCTCCAGTAAAGAGACACTGAGTGTCATCTTGGATCAAAAGACACGACCCATCCAGATGTTGTCTACAAGAAACTCACTTGAGACCTAAAGACAGGAACAAACTGAAAATTAAAGAATGGAAGAATATATATCAAGTTAACAATGAACAAAGAAGAGCAGGGGTGGCAATTCTAATCTCAGACACAATCAATTTTAATGTGAAATCCACCATCGTGGACAAAGACGGACACTATTTATTGCTGAAAAGTTGAGTACACAAGCAAGACTTAACTATATTAAATATTTATGCACCTAATGTCAGAGCACCTAAATATGTCAAAGAAACACTGACGACGCTCAGAAGAGAGTTAGATGACTCCACAATAATAGTAGGAGACTTTAACACTCCACTCTCATCACTAGGCAGATCATCTAGAAAAAAGCTCAGTAAAGATACAGAACACCTCATTGACACAATTAACCAACTAAACCTCATTGATATATACAGAACTTTCCACCCATCCGCAGACAACTACACTTTCTTCTCCAGTGCACATGGAACATTCTCCAGAATTGACCACGTGATAGGCCATAATGCAATGCTCAACAAAATCCATACCACTGAATTACTGCAAAGCATCTTCTCAGATCATAAAGCCATAAAAGTTGAAATCAATAGCAGAAAAAACAGAGATAGAAAGTTGAACTCTTAGAAACTGAACAACATCTTGCTCAAAAACATATGGGTTATAGAGGAAATAAGGATGAATTAACGAAATTCATGGATTCCAATGAGAACGAAAACACTTCCTACCAAAACCTATGGGATACAGCCAAAGCAGTGCTCAGAGGTCTGTTTATCTCCATAAATGCACACATCTGGAAGGAAAAAAGAAACCAAATCAAAGAACTAACTCTACAGCTTGAACAAGTAGAAAGAGAACAACAGAGGAACCCCTCGGGCACCAAACGAAACGAGATCATAAAGATTAGAGCAGGGCTAAATGAATTAGAGAATAGAAAAACAATTGAAAAAATATAAAAGACCAAAAGCTGTTTTTTTTTAAAAGATCAGAACAATTGATAAACCGCTGGCTAAACTAACTAAAGAAAAGCAGGAAAAGAAACAAATAACCTAAATTGAAAATGAGAGGGGAGTTGTCACCACAGATGCAACAGAAATGAAAAATATCATAACAGAATACTATGAAAAACTCTAACAAATTTGAAAACCTAGGCGAAATGGACCAATTCCTTGACTCATACCACCTACCCGAATTATCACAACGTGAAGCAGAACAACTTAATAAACCCATCACAAAGGAAGAGATTGAAAAGGTCATCAAAACACTACCAACCAAAACAAGTCCGAGCCCAGGTGGCTTCACGGCAGCATTCTACCAAGCATTTAGAGAAGAGTTATCCCCAATACTACTGAGACTATTTCGCAGTATACAAAGGGATGGAATACTCTGAAACTCATTCTATGAAGCCAGCATAACCCTGATACCTAAGCCCGGGAAAGATCCAACAAAGACAGAGAACTACAGACCAATACCACTCATGAACCTAGATGCAAAAATCTTCAACAAAATTCTTGCCAACAGAATACAACAACATATCAAGAAAATAATCCATCATGACCAAGTGGGATTCATGCCAGGGATGCAAGGCTGGTTCAGCATCAGAAAAACAATTAATGTGATTAACCACATAAATAACATAAAAGACATGAATCACCTGATTTTGTCCATTGATGCAGAAAAGGCATTTGATAAAGTCCAACACCCATTCATGCTAAAAGCTCTTAGCAAAATGGGCATGGACGGCAAATTCCTCAACACAATAAGGGCCATTTATACAAAGCCAATTGCCCACATCATCCTGAATGGAGAGAGACTGAAAGACTTTCCCTTGAGATCAGGAACTAGACAAGGATGCCCACTGTCACCTCTCCTATTCAACGTTGTGCTAACCAGAGAAACAGCAGACCTTTACAAAGAGAACTACAAGCCCTTACTACAAGAAACTAAGAGAGACTTAGATAAATGGAAAAACCTACCCTGCTCATGGATAGGAAGACTTAACATTGTGAAAATGTCTATTTTACCCAAAGCAATTTATTTATGTAACGCAATCCCAAGGCAAAGTCCAGTATCTTTTTTCAATGAGATGGAGAAACAAATCACCAATTTTGTTTGGAACGGGAAGAAGCCCCGGATAAGTAAGGTACTGCTAAAGAAGAACACACTGGGAGGCCTCTAATTACCCAACCTTAGAACATACTACACTGCCACAGTGGTCAGAACAGCCTGGTACTGGTACAACAACAGACAGATCGATCAATGGAACAGAATTGAGACCCCAGAGATGACACCATCTGCCTATGAACTGTTGATATTCGACAAAGGCCCTAAGACATTAAACTGGGGTAAAAATTGTCTCTTCAGCAAATGGTGCTGGCAAAATTGGTTATCCATCTGCAATAAACTGAATCAAGATTCATATCTTACACCTTATCGAAAAACCAACTCCAACTGGATAAAAGACCTAAATATCAGATCTAAAACGATAAAGCTCATCCAAGAAAATGTAGGAACAACATGGAAGTTTTAATACACAATGAGGACAGACTCCAAAATCTGTCAAAGAAGCCTCAATCAACAGAGGAGAAAATAGATAAATGAGAACTATTAAGAATCAAACACTTTTGCTCATCCAAAGACTTTATTAATAGAATTAAAAGAACACCCACAGAATGGGAAAAAATATTTGGCAACTCTGTGTCAGACAGATGAATCATCTCCATAATCTGTAAGATACTACAAAATATCAATAAGAAGAAGGTAAACCATCCAATTAAGCGATGGGCAAAGTAGATGGACAGACACTTCACTAAAGAGGAGATCCAGGCAGCCAAAAAACACATGTGGACGTGTTCACGATCTTTAGTTATTAAAGAAATTCAAATCAAGACAACAATGAGACACCATCTCACTCCAACAAGATTGGCCATGATCCAGAAAACACAAACAACAAATGCTGGAGAGGCTGTGGAGAAAGTGGAACCCTCCTACACTGTTAGTGGGGTTGCAAAATGGTCCAGCCTCTTTGGAAGGCAATCTGGCGCTTCCTTAAAAAAAATGGATATTGATATACCATTTGACCCAGTAATTCCACTACTTGGAATATATCCTACAGATTCAAGGCCTTTCACACCAACAGACACATGTACAAGAATGTTTATCGCAGCACAGTCCACATTAGGAAAAATATGGAATCAACCCGGATGCCCAACAATAGAAGAATGGATAGGTAAACTATGGTACATATACTCAATGGAACACTATGTCATGATAAAGAATAACAATGATTCCAGGAAACATGTCCTAACCTGGTTTCAACTGGAAGACATTATGTTGAGTGAAAGTAGTCAGCGACAAAGGGACAAATACTGTATGAGACCTCTATGATAAGATCTCAAAAACAGACTTGTGTATAGAAGAAAAGACTCTTTGAAAGCTGCAAGGGAGGGGAGAGAGGGAGGGCGAGGGGGGGAGGGTTTAGTTTATATAGTTACTAGAAATGTAGTTGGGAGAAAGCGGTGATAGCACACATTAGAAACAGGAACAACATTAAGTGGACTTCAGCATAACTTGAGTACTCCTTCCATCTTGACTCAATACTGGAAGGATAGAGTAGCTGGGGCGGGGGGCAGGGGACCACGCTCTTAGGCGAATTCCAGGCCAATTGACACAACTAGCTTTTTGCTAAGAGAGCTGTCTGCACCCCACATTGGTGAGTGGTGTCTCGGGTCTTTAAAGCTGCCAAGCTGCCAACTGAGGACACAGCAAGTGGTCCCAACTCAGCAGGAACAGATGCTCACCGAGGACCAAAATGACATGCAGTAAAGACAATTGAGAAGACAGAGAGACCCACAAGAGTGGGTGCCTACATCGACTTGGGACCAGAAGAACCAGATGGTGCCTGGCCACCACCAATGATAGCCACGATGGAGCTCACAAAGAGGAGTCTCACTGGCAACACAGGAATAAAATGGGGTGCATCATGAGGTCTCCACTAAAAGACCTCAATTGATGGTCCAGCGGTTTTGGGGTTCCTGTGAGTGCATGGCCCCTGGCCCTGATGCTGCCCTGTCCCATAAATTATAAGAAAGGTCCACTCTTTGGACAGGAATGAATTGGACTTGGCAATGCAGAGTGACCATATATTGGAAGCACTTTATGGTTCTGTACATCTATAGGATATCATCTTGCTGACCTCTGGCTGGAGGAAGGGGAGTGGATAGAGAGGAGGGGAAAGGAGGCTGTTGGGAAGATGAGACATGTATGGAGCAGAGAGGAATAGTGTGCAGTCACCAGACAGGGAGAGCAGTGGAAGCTGCATATAGGTGGGCATGTAAATTTATACTTGAATGTACATTTTCACTCAGTCATGTTAAATAAAAATTAAAAAAAAAAAAGGACTTCTTTGCTTTTAACACTTTAAAGAGGTATATTGCAGTAAATTTTCCCAAAGCAATATATGGTTTGGTTTCTTGACTACTTTTTCTATGAATAGTGATTATAGACCTGAACTAAATGAAATTTGACAATTTCAGTATTTTCTCTGTCCAGTTTTGAGAACTTTTGTTTATTTTTTATTAAAGTATAACCCATGCTGAAGGCTGTAGTCTGTGATCTTCATTAGTAAGTGCTTCAAATCCTCTTTACTTCCATCAAGCAAGACTATGTCATGAGCATATCACAGGCTGTTAACTGATGACTCTTCCTCCATTCCTGATGCAATGTTTTTCTTCATATAGTACAGTTTCTCAGATTACTTGCTCATCATACAAACTGAATAAATATGGTAAAATGATACAATACTGATGCACACTATTCTTTATTTTAAGCATGCAGTTCTGTTCAAATGACTGCCTTTTGATCCGTGTGCATGTGCTTTATATGCATAAATAGTGCTCTGGAATTCTCATTCTTCGCAATGTTATCTGTAATTTGTTGTGATCAACACAGGTATGGATCTCTCTGGTATTCTTTGTTTTTAGTCAAGATCTATTGATGATATCATCTGTTATATCTCTCCTTCCAGTCCTCTTCTGAATCTTCCTTGAATTCCTGACAGCAGCCTACTGATACCCTGCTACAACCTTTTTTTTGAATGATTTTCAGGAAAATTTTACCTGTGTATAATATTAAAAGATACTGTTCAAAAATTTCTGCACTATAATGAATCACTTTTCTCTGGAAATGGTAACAAATGTAAATGTCTTTCAATCATTTGGCCAGGTAGCTGTCTTTCAAATTTCTTGACGTAGGTGAGTACATCATCAGTTTGTTGAAACATTTCCAGTGATATTCCATCAATTTTTGTGGATTTGTTTTTCACCTATGTCTTCAGTGCAGCCTGGTCTTCTTCTTTCAATACCAACAGTTCTTAATTTTATGCTACCTCCATAAATGGTTGAATGTCAACCATTTCTTTTCGTTATAGTGACTGTGTATTCCCTTCATCGTCTTTGATGTTTCCTGCACTGTTCAATATTTTGTCCATAGGATCCTCCAACATAGTACTCAGTACTTGAATTTTTTCTTTGGCTCTTTCAGCTTGAAAAATGTTGAGTGTATTCTTCACTTTTGGTTTTCTAATTCCAGACCTTTGCACATGTCATTGTAATACTTGACCTTGTCTTCTTGAAATGCTTTCATTTGTGTCCTTAACTTCACTGTTTCTTCCTTTAGCTCCAGGTATTCTGTGTTCAACAGCAAACTTCAGGGTTTCTTCTAACATACGTTTCTTTCTTTCTTTTTTTCCTACCTTTTACATAACCTTTTGCTTTCTTCGTGTATGATTTCCTTGGTGTCATCTCACAGTGTGCTTTTTCTTTGGTCATTAGTGTTCAATGTATTAAGTTTATTCTTAAGATGGTCTCTAAATTCAAGTGAGGTATTCAATGTCATGTTTTGGCTTTAGTGAACTTATTTTAATTTTCTTCAGCTTCAACTTCAATGTGTGTATGAGCATGATGGTCTGCAAAAACATGCACAGTAACAAATTTAAAAAGACTAGAAATCATACAAAATATGTTCTGAAGCCACAGTGGAATTAAGCTAGAAAATAACAGCAGAAAGACAATTTGGAAACTCCAAATTAAATAGCACATTTAAAATAAACTCTTGGGTCAAAAACTTTTCAAAAGAAATTAAGAAATATTTCAGACTAAGTGAAAATGGAAAGACATACCTAGTCAGAAAAAGTAGTAAATACCAGTAGGACAGCCTGCTGAAACTTTTATCAGTATGTTTTTGTCTACTTTAAGCACCATAATCTTTGCTGAAATAGGTTTGGTATACGGAGATAATGTATACATCTGTAGCATTACTGAGTTTTTTTTCAGCTTCAGAATTAATAAATAAATGCACAAAATAGTCTGTGACATAAAATATATTACACATCTATGCACACACTTGTGATTGCAGCAGCTGATAGATGTAGACTGTCAACCTTTTGGCTGTTAACAAGACACTCTACCATTGTGCTACCAAGTCCATGATACATTTCTCTGAAGTGACGTTTGAATGTGGCTTTATTTCATGGACCTGTTTCGATCTGTGTGCTTGCCTATATCATCAGTAAGCTTTATTTTCATTCAGAATTGAAGACGACAGGAGTGCAGCAGGAAGAGGACATATTTTTTTTAATTTAATATGCTTTTTTTTGAGAACTTTAAAGTTTGCAGAAAATACAGAGAATTACCATATACTGTTCACCCTTGGAAAAAGTTCCCTCTGTTTAATATGTTATATTAGTGTGGAATATTTATTACAACTGGTGAAACAATATTGATGCATTAATTTTAATTATGTCAATAGTTTACACTGGGATCCATTGTGTGTTGCAGAGTTCTTTATATTTTGGAAAAACCATCTTACTGCATCATATAAAATAATCTCACTACACTAAAAAACTTTTGTACTCCCCTTATTCCTCCTTCTACTTTCCATCTGTCTCTTCTTCCCAATCTTCCAGCAACCACTGAAGTTTTCACTGTGCTTATGTATTTACCATTTCCAGAAAGTGATACAGTTCTAACCATGCAGGATGTAGTTTTTTCATGCTGATTTCTTTCAACTAACACTGTGTATTTATTGTTCCTCTGTGACTTTTTGTAACACGACAGTTTATTTTTGTGGCTATGGAATGTTGTTCGGATGTACCACAGCTTATCCATTCACATGTTGAAATACAACATGATTACTTCAATTTGTTGACAGTTGTGAATAAAGCTACAATAAACATTCATGTGCAGGTTTTTTTTATAGATATGAGCTTTTGACTCATTTGGGTAAATGCTTAGGACTTTGATAACTGGATCAAATGGTAAACCTCTGTTTAACCAGGTAATATAGTGGCCAACTGTGATCTGAGGTATCAGCGCCTTTTTACATCCCATGAGTAATGAAGGAGTGTTCCTCTTGCTCCACAGAGGACATATAAAAAATCTTTTTATGTAAACAATCTTTTCCTGAATCAAGTCAAGGCTGAAAATCAACACAGTATGCAATCTATCCTCATTGTTCTCTTCTACCTAATCCAAAATAGGTGTAAACCAATCCAACTATTATCAGAATTGTTGTTAAGTGATTTTTAGCAGGAGAAAAACGTCAGAATGCAAGTCCACAAACCAAGTTTCTCTGTGCCCGCAGTTCTGGTAACAAAATATGAGCTAATCATAGAAATCTTTCCTAAAAGTGATAGATCAAATGCCACTTTTTTAATATAAAGCCAAGCAACCAAGAAAGAAAGCAAAATCTTTTAATTCTAGAAACAGAGAAGTAGCATAGAAACTCTGTATGATTATTTTATGTTCTATGTAAGTAAATATTGGGGGAGATAAAATCAAATCTTTAGTTTTATATATAAACAGGCTCAGGTTTTAATGTTTCTTGAGAGAAAGTGCTAAACAGCACGGTTAAGAGACAGAATAAAATCAAGCATTATATATACTTGGTAAAAGTAACTCGCAGGACTGCCTAGGAAATTGTGACAGACATCTTCCGACAGCTCCCCGAATCTGCTATTCAGATTTCTCAACTTTCTCTGTGTCCTGGAACAATGACTAGATTTCTCACCCTCTATTTTTCTGTTACGGTTTGGCCAATGGGTAATACAAGAGAAAAATGAAAGTGTGGAAGTTACATGGAGATATTTATTTTCTAATTTTAATTTTTTAAATTTTATTTTCAGTGTTGTCACAGGTAGTCTTCATTCCTGACCTGAGATAAAGTGGCCCTCCAATCAATTTTGAGGTTCTGATTATGGGTTTGTCTTCTCACTCCTTCCAATCACACAGTTAATAATGGAGCTCTTCTAGTATCATTATTGATGCATTGCACTCTTTTGGTTTTATAATATGTTGTCTAAATCATGTAAATAATTCTTCATCAAATTACTCTGAAAATTTATGGTATGATTGTATCAAGTATTCCCTGCAAGAGCTATATTGATAGGATTACTAAAATAAATTTGTTTTTGCAAGAGGAAGAACTTTCCTCCCTATGAACAAGAAAACCACACAAGAAGTGTTTGGTTTAAATTTACACTTCTTACATAGCACAGGGAGTGTCTGAGTAATGCAAATGACTGTTAATAATAATAATAAAAAAAAATCAGAGGTTCAGTTCCACCCAGAGACAGATACCCGTAGATTCCTGCTTTTTAACTGTGAAATAAATACTTTCTTCTCAAAAACAGCATCTGAGAATTTAGCTTCTAGCATACTGTGCACAGACCCATTGGTCCAGTTTCAAAATGCACCTGAACATAAAGAAAACAAAAATCCTCACAACTAGATCAATGAGCAGCATCACGCCAAATGAATAAAAGACTGAAATTGTCAAGGATTTCATTTGTGTAACTGAATTCACAGTTAGCACTGGATGGATTCACAGCTGGGATTCCGAGGAGCAGTGGTCAGGAAATCAAACAATATGTTGCATTGCAAAAATCTACTGTAAAAACTTCCTTAAAATTTTGAAAAGCTAAGCAGTCACTTTGAGGACTAATGTGCCACAATTCAAGCCATGGTGTTTTCAATTGCCTCATATGCATGTGAAAGTTACACAATGAATACGGAAGACAGACGAGTAATTGATGCCTTTGAGTTACGGTGTTGGCTAAAAATAATGCGAATCCTACAGACTGCCAGAAGAACAAACAAATCTGTCTGGAGAAGTACAGCCATAGTGCAACTTAGAAGGATGGCAAAACTTCATCACATGTACTTTGGCTGTGTTTTCAGGAGGGACCAGTCTCTGGAGAAGGACATCATACTTGATGAAGACCCCCAGAACCATCGAGTTGATTCAGCAAAAAAAGAGGAAGACTGTCAGCAAGATGAACTGACACAGTGACTGTAACAACGGGCTCCAGCATAACAATGATTGTGAGAATGACAAAGGACTGGTCAGTGTTTTATTCTGTTGGACATATAGTTACTATGAGTCAGAGAAGACTTGACAGAACCTAACAACAACAGCAAATCTTTACAAAAGTTGGCTGACTCATCTTTCTCCAGCAGAGCAGCCGGTGGAATTGAACTGATGAAATTTGGTGAGAAGACAAGTGCTCTAACCTCTGTGCCACCAGGACTCCTTTATCACTGACTAACCCATTGCCATTGAGTCAAGTAAGACTCACTGCAACTGTCATTAAATAAACACTGCCCAAACATATGAATATATTATTAACTATGAATGAGTGAAGAGCCATATCATAATCCATGACTAGTGCGCTAAGAACAAGAAATAACATAAAAGCCTGCAGTAATCAATTAAACTAATGCAGTTCTAAAGAATGAATAAAAAATACCATAAAAATAAACCTTTTTTTAAGAATAGCTTTTCATGAAGTAAAAAAAGTCATGTAAATTAACTACTGAAAGCATTAGAAAGTTTCTTTTTTAATTTTAAGGTACGCGTGAAGAAATTGGTCAAAACATGTTAAGAATTAAAAAAGATGCAAACTACAAACAAAAAGTTAGAAGATATGGAAGACAGATGATGATATTCCATCTGTAGCCAAAAGTAAATTCTAAATTCTAGAAATAAAAGGATAAAATAATATTTGAGCAGACTATGACTGAGAATTTTTCATGATTGATGATTAAAGACAGATTTGCAACTGAACACATTACTTGTAGAAATAAGGAGTGTCGACACAGTAAAAATATATCTTAATAAAGAGAAAATATCTGTATTTCCTTAAAAGGCACACCAATCAAACTCTTAAAAGCTTGAATACATTCCAGAAGACAATAGAAAATTTTCTTCACACTTCTGAAGAAAATATACTCAGCTAACCTAGCACTAAAAAATGATAGTGAAACAAAGATTTCTTGGAAAAACGAAGCATAAGAGTTTGTCACATAAACATATGTTTGAAGATATACTTTTAAGCAAATAAGAATGAATAAATCAAGTCCAAAAGATGATGACAAATGCAAAAAAAATATGAGCAAAGAATAAAGTTGGTTGATTTAAATAAATACTGATTTTTTTTTTCCTGGTGTCATATCTCTGAATTTTCATTCAGCTTAACATTCTTATGCAATGACATTTCTCTTCTTACATGTAAAATAATGAATTTGGTTTTGAGCATGAGGATAAATTTTCTTATGAAGAACAATAATGTCATGAATGTCATGCAGCAGTGTGGGAGTGAAACGTTTTGCAACATGTAACATATGCTACATTTTAATCCCTACGCTCCAAAAATAAATGTGGCAGAGA
Source organism: Heterohyrax brucei (assembly GCA_028571685.1). NCBI lineage: Eukaryota > Metazoa > Chordata > Mammalia > Hyracoidea > Procaviidae > Heterohyrax > Heterohyrax brucei. Next base: position 4,716,634 of record CM053146.1, on the reverse strand, counting down.
TAGGATACATACTGTCTCAAATATCAAATCAGACTTAACTCCTTTGCAGTGGAGCTTGAAAGTCTGCCTCAACTACAAGCTCCAGGTATTAATAACTTGTTGATACTCTGACTATGTTCAAAGTACAAATGTCTGAGTACCTCCCAGATGGAACAATATTTGCTAATGTCTTTATAAATGATAAAAAAAAGATTTACTGTAAATATTACCATGTCCAAATTATGAATGTTATTTTGTATTTCCTTTTTTGAACTATTACTCCCCTTCTCATGTTTGGAGCCCTGGTGGTGCAGTGTTTAAGAGCTCAAATCCAAGCCAAGTGCCGTCGAGTCGGATCCGACTCAAGGCGACCCTAGGGGTCAGGGTAGAACTCAAGGTACTAACAACAAGTCAGCAGTGACATCCACCAGCTGTTCCTTGGAAACACTGTCAGAACAGTTCTACCTTTTTCTACTGGGTCACTATGAGTTGGAATTCACTCAATGCCAATACGTTTTTTTGTTGATGTTGTTTTGTTTTCTCATATTTTAGGAGTCCCTAAGTGGTGCAAATAGAACATTCAGAGGCATTTTGGAATAAAGACTTGGTCATCTACTTCTGAAAAATCAGCCATTGGAAATCCTATGGAGGACCCAGGTCTACTCTGAAAAGCATTGAGTAGCCATGAGTCAGATTCATCTCGACGTCTGTTTGTTTGTTTCTCATATCTTAATTTGCATTTACCTTTGACACTTCTTTGACAAAATGTTTGGAGTGACAACATCTCACCTGGTATTTTCAAATAAACTATAGCCATTACTTGTGTTTTAAAATTCTAGCAGTGATTTTAATCCCCTATTGAACTAAAACCAAGTGTTCAGTTTTCTCTTGTATAGCTAAACGATTTGATACATCACTGATCACACAAAAGAATCTTTTAAAGTGCGAATATTTCATTGAAATGCCTTCTCATGTGTTTTTTTTTTTTTTTTTCATGTCTTTGTCTTGCTGTTTACCAACCACTGCAGTTCTCAGTCTGCTCATTAACTAATTAAGCACATGTTTTGGAATCATAATATGTAGACTACTTTTATTATTACAAGTAGAAGACTAAGAATGTGATTAACTGATTTCTTTCTACAGTGGAAGAAAATAGAGCCAGACGGGATAAGAAATTTTCTCTTAAGTCTGAAACAGCTATAGAGACAGACTGGTGAAGAATATTAACAGCATCAGATTTGACTGTCCTTATGCAGCATTTGATATTTGGGTGATTGCTTTGTTGTTACCTTGGGAAGGAAACAATAAGCCCTTAAGGAGAAGTGTTCTGGATGTTTTATTTGGCATCAAAGGAGTTAATTTGAGATTGAAATGGCAAATACAGTTCCACTACTATAATTTTAACTTGATTCTGTACTACATAAAGGCTGTATGAGATAAGAAAAAAAGAACTATTTCAAAATGAGCTAGAATTAATCTTAAAGCTAAAAAAGAGAAAAAGGTTGGAAATGTAGAGAATGTGAATTCAGATGTTTAAAGCTGTTTTCTGCTTCTATTCTCTCACCTGCCAGCCAAGCCAGGCCAAGTGTTGTCGAGTAGGATTTTGCCTTAGGTACATAGATACTGGAAATCGTTTGGGTGAGGCAGAGTTACACTCTCATTATTTCACATTGTGGAAAATACTTAAAATATTAATTCCATGGGGAAAGGAAATTGTGATTTATTCACCCTAAGGAATAAATGAACGGTATTTCCCAACATTTGCTTGACGGACAGAAGACGTGCTCATGTGTTTAAATGAATGGAAGATGGGTAATGAAATCTGGCTAGGTAATGAGGTCAAACTCAATTCTAACTGGAATCTGTGCTAGATACACTAACTCCCAACATTATTTTAAGTTGGTAGAGCAGATCTACTATTTTAATGGCTTGTTTTGAATTTTGCTCATATTCCACGAACAAGTTTGCCTCAATTATAAAAAAATAAATCCTCTTACTCAGAATAGTTAAAGATGATGATGTCTCTTGTAAATTTTGGACTTTTGACTAATAAGCAGAATACAAGCATTTTGAAATTAATAACTGTTTATTTTCTATTCACAATGCCTGCCATTAGACCCTATATAGATGAGATATTCTAAACAGAGTTACTGAATACATAAATAAAGTGAACACAACTGCTTTCCTCTGATTTTTGTAAAAGTAATTTATTGAGGTAAAATTCACTTAACATAAAATTAACTATTTTAAAGTGAAAAATTCATTACAATTTAGTGCTTTCACAGTGTTATATAACCACCACCTCTACCTAGCTCTAAATCACTTCTATCACTCTGAAATAAAACTGTCAACCATCAAGCAGATTCTTCCCATCCTTACTCACTACGGCAACTGCCAACTTGCACTCTGTTTTTATTCCTTTATCTTTTCTGGGTATTTCATAGAAATTATAGTAAACAATATATGACATTTATGATTTCACCTTTTTGGAGGTACATCATATTGTGCTTAATTTTGTGGCAAATAACACAATGTTGTATATATGTACTCATGGCTACCTCAGTTGTTATAGAAGAGAAACTGTTTCACAGGGCTTCATTGGATACAGTATTTGCAGATATAGATTGTCAGTGCTTTTTTGGCGCTGTGCTGCTATTAACATGTATGTATACGTTCTTGTTTGAGTACCTATTTTCAGAAATTAGGGTACCTTGGCTTGGCTAGGGTACATTCCTATGTCAGGTATTAAGTTGTGTCCCCACAAATCTGTGTAGGTATTTGTTGTGTGATGTTCCTAATACGCTGTAAACTCTGACTTTATGGTGTTAATGAGGGAGGATACACAATCATTTGTTGGTGGAGCAGGACTCAATGTTTTGTTTTTTTTTATTATGATTGAATAAAAATGTGCCTTTCCACATAAATTTGCATGCCCACCTATAAGCAGCTTCCACTGCTCTCCCTGCCCGGTAACCGCACACTCTTCCTCTCTGCTCCATACGTGTCCCATCCTCCCAACAGTCTCCTTTCCTCTCCTCTCCACCCACTCCTCTTCCTCTAATAAAAGATCAGCAGGATGATATCCTATAGATGTATAGTACCATAAAGTGCACCCAAGATACAGTCACTCTTCTTCACCAAGTCCAATCTATTCCTGTCCAAAGAGTGGACCTTCATTATGATTTATGGGCAGGGGCCATGCTCCCAAGGGAACTCTGAAGCCCCTGTGCCATCAATTGTGGTCTTTTAGTGGAGATCTCAGGGTGCACCCTTTTTTATTCTTGTATTGCCAGTGAGACTCAACTTTGTGAGCTCCATTGGGGCTAATACTGGTGGTGGCAGGGCACCATCCAGTTCTTCTGGTCACAAGTCAGTGTAGATGGGACTCAGCGTTTGACTGTTGTTGTGGCTTGAGGTACCACCTTGGGATGTAAAGGAAACAGAAGCAGAAAGCTGGGCACCTCATACCATCAATAAACAAGCAGTGCCAGGAGTAGAGAATGTCCTTTGGAAAGGACTTCATGTCCCTGTTCCTAAGAAGCTCCCAGTCCCAGGGGAAGATTGATGATAAGGACCTTCCTCCAGAGACAGCAGGGAAAGCCTTCCTCTTCAGCTGGTACCCTGAGTTTGGATATGTAGCCTGTTGGACTATGACAGAATAAAATTTCTCTGTTTAAAGCCACTCACTTGTGATGTTTCTGTAATGGCAGCACTAGATGCCGAAGACAACTTGGTTATATGGTAATTCTTTGTCTAAAATTTTGAGGAACTTCCAAATAATTTTCCACAGTAGCTAGTGCTGCTACCCATTTTCAAATATTTTTCATCATCTTGAACAAAAATTCAGTACCCCTTAAGCAATAATTTCACAATTGTTTCCCCTCCCTGACACCTGGTAACCAATAATAAACTTTGAATTATATACATTTTTTCTACTTTAGATGTTACATATGAATTGGATAATACCATGTTTGTTCTTTTGTGTTTGTCTTATTTCACTTAGCCTTCACTTCCTGCTTGCACTAAGCCAAGAGATCACAAAGAGGTGATAGTTTTGAGTCTTATTACTTTTCTGAGTGTGTCTGGTTTGGACCACACACTGAGCTTTCAAAAGTTCTCCATATACACATTTGTGCGATCTTTTGAGTGCCTTAATGTCCCAGATCAAGCTGGATTCAGAAGAGGTTGTGGAACCAGGGATACCATTGCTGATGTCAGACATATCTTGGCTGAAAGCAAAGAATACCAGAAAGATCTTTACTTGTGTCTGATTAACTATGCAAATGCATTCGCCTGTGTGGATCATACTAAATTATGGCTAACGTTGTGGAGAATGGGAATTCCAGTATACCTAACTGTGCTCTTAAAGAATCCATATATGGATCATGAGACAGGCATGCAAACAGAACAAGGGGATACTGCATGATTTAAAGTCAGGCAATGTGTGTGTCAGGGTTGTATTCTTTCACCATACCTTTTTAATCTTTATGCCAAGGAAATAATTCAAGAAACTGGATTGTACAAAGAAAAACAAGGCATCAGGATTGGAGCATGACTCATTAACAACCTGTGTTATGCAGATGACACCACCTTACTTGCTGGAAATGAAGAAGATATGAGACACTTATTGATGAAGATCAAGGACCACAGCCTTCAGTATGGATTGCACCTCAGCACCAGAAAACAAAAATCCTTACAACTGGACCAGTAAGCAACACTGTCATAAACGGAGAAAGCACTGAGACTGCAAAGGATTTCATTTTACTTGGGTCCACAATCAATTCCCTTGGATGCAGCAGTCAAGAAATCTAAAGACGCGTCGCATTGGGAAAATCTGCTGCAAGGACCTCTTTAAAGTATTCAAAAGTAAGGATGCCATCTTGAAGACTAAAATGCACCTTACCTAAGCTGTGGTATTCTCAGTCTCACCATATGCATGCGAAAGCTGGACCATGAACAAAGAAGACAGAAGAAGAATTGATGCCTTTGAATTGTGGCGTTGGAGAAGAATGTTGAATATACCACGAACCACCAAAAGAACAAACAGATCTGTTCCGGAAAAAGTGCAACCAGAGTGCTCCTTGGAAGCAAACATGGCAAGACTGCATCTTACACACTTTGGACATGTTGTCAGAAATGATCAGCCCCTGGGGCAGGATATCTTGCTTAGTACAGTGGAGGGTCAGAAGAAAAGAGGAAGATTCTATATGAGGTGGATTGACGCAGTGGCTGTAACAATGGGCTAAAGCATGAAAACGATTGTGGACATGGCGCAAGACCTGGCAGGGTTTCGTTCCACTGTTCATAGGGTTGCTATGAGTAGGAAGCAACTCAGCGGCACCTAACAACAACAATTTCCAAGAAGCATTCTGTCTTTTCCCACAGTGCTTTAGGTAGCCTTTTGTTTGTCTCAACTTTATTCTTATCCTTGAATAGCTACCTTTTTGGTTTATTGGTTTGCCTTACAATATTTGCATCAATGCCTATGACTTTTCTTTCCTTGAGTTTTGATTCAGGTAAAGCAGAGGAAAATGTACTCTCTCAGACTTTCAGAAAGGTAGCTTTCAGAAAGATTAGGACAGATAAAGACAATTGGTTGTAAGCAACATCTTCTCTGATACATTTACTAAGGATCTGTGTTACTAGGGATCTCTACTGGTAACACAGATTATTGTCACCACCACCAAGCAAAAGAATAAGTAGGGCAAAGGAAAGGTGAAATACCAAAAAAGGATTTGGGACATGAGATCCATTCAATTTATCTAGTCAAGCTGATAAGCCTTCCATGATCTTCAACTGCTGCGGCACACAAGCCTGTCTGTAACAAAAAAGCTCTACCCCTAAACAAACAAACAAAAAATCCCAGTGCCATCAAATCCCTTCTGACTCACAGCAATCCTACAGGACAGAGTAAAACGGCTCCATAAAGTTTCTAAGGAGCCCCTGGCAGATTTGAACTACTGAACCTTTGGCTAGCAGATGTAGCACTTAACCACTATGTCACCAGGGTTTCCAGAAAAAAGTCTAGCCAAGCCAAGTGCCGTTGACTCAGAAAAAGGTCTAGGTAGGGTAATAACAAAAACAAAACCTTTTCAAATTGATTCTAACCCATAGTGACCCTATAGGACAGAACTGAATTGCCTTTTAGGGTTTCTAAGGAGTAAATAGCTAGTAGATTTGAACTGCCAGCCTTTTGGTTAATAGCCAAGCTCTTAACCACTGTACCACCAAGGCTTCTCTAGGTGGACACTAGACCTAAATGTCCCTCTTTTTAGGAAATAGAAACTTTGATCCCCTTAACTGTAGGGAATATAATCTTTCTGGCTTTCATACTTAGATCACAACTAACAATAAAGTAGTTGCCATCCTTGTCATCACATAACATCTATAAACATTAACATCATCAGCAGCACCATAATTATCATGACTAAAATTTGCTTAGTACAGATTAAGTATCATGTGCTGTGAAAAAGTCTCTATGGATTATTCCATATAATTGTAATGGTAACCCAATAGAGAGGAACTGATTGAGAAACTGAATCTTAGCAAACGTGAACTAATCAAGGGATTTGGGATTTACACCTAGACATACATGAAACATAGGCCTCACACAATCCACTACTAACCTAAAGACTGGTGGCTCAAGCTCAACCAGAATCACCACAGGAGAAAGTTCTGGTGGTCTGATTCTGTTAAGGTTATGGCCAAGAAAACCGTACGCGGCAGTTCTGCTCATTGTCACATGGGATTGTCATGAGTCAAAATCAACTTGATGGTGCTTTTTTTTTTAATACTTCACCATGAGTCGGGTCCAACTCGATGGCATTTGGCTAGGCTCACTGAATCTCAGTATATCTTGTAGTGCACATCAGAGGCTAAAACCTGCACTGGAAGAAAATAAACTAAGCCGGTTAACATTTCTCAGAAAATGCTAGAATAGCATGGCAGTTGTATTTTCTTTTTCACTGTCTTAGCTTTCTTTCTTTCTTTTTTTTTTCTTCTTTTAATGATTACATGAAAAATGTTTTCTGACAAGTAGTTTAAATTTTAGTTAGATCTTTTATGGAACAACTACATTTAGTTACTGTCATAAAGTCTTATACTAACAGCATGCATTACCTGGAATCACCATCTTCAGAAGACTATGGGAAACTTTTGAGTTGTATCTGTATAACTGTGTATTGTTCGAGTTCTGCTTGTATTTCTTTTTTAAAAGAAAAATTTTAAATTACCTGTGATTTATTTTCACAGAAAAGCCTCAAAAGAAACAGTTTGGGTGTATGAAGCTTAAATTCTACTTAAAGGAAACATTCAGTAAGAATAATGACTTAGTATGATGTAGCTCATCATATGACATCAGGGATTTCAAAGTGAAGAAAGAATTTGGGAAAATAAACTTCCATGGACTGTTCCTGCTCTTGTCTTTTATTTTGGAAGAAAATTTTCATACCGGGGTATTTTAAAATACCTGTCCATTTTTATTTATTTATTTATTTGGCTCTCTTTTTAATACAAATAAAAATTTTAAATATCAAGCATAAGAACTATAGAAGGGGTGGAGTCAAGATGGCAGACTGTACACATATTTCCCTAATTCCCTCTGAAAACTAAGGCCTGGATTGGTAGTTAAACAGAGCCTTCTGGATACCCACTTACCTCTAGGACACAGCATAGGGCAATCAGTTTGGACTACAAGCCACTGAACGGGATAAAGAACAATGATGATTTCAGGAAGCATCTCATAGCCCGGTTTCAATTGGAAGACATTATGTTGAGAAAAATTAGTCAGTGGTATAAGGACAGATATTGTATGAGAATCCTACTTTAAGGACTTGAAAACAGACTCATGTGCAGAAGAAAAGACTCTTTGCCAGCTGCAAGGGAGGGGAGGAGGGGAAAAGTTGGTTATAGATTAGATTGTTGATAGAAATTTGGTTGAGTGAAATCAGTGACAGCACACATTAGAAAGAAGATCAATTTAACTGGACTTCCAACATAACCTGAAAACTCTTCCAATCTTAACCCAATATGACAAGGACAAAGTAGCAGGGGCAGGGGCCTGGGGACCATGCTCTCAGGGGACATCGTGGTGAGTTGGCATAACTAGCCTATTGCTAGGAAAGTCTTTGCCATTCCGTATTGGTGAGCATTCTATAGGGTCTTAAAAGCTGACAAGCTGTGATGTGAGGTATACCAAATGATACCAACTCAACAGGAAAAGATGATCACCGAGGACAAAATCGACATGGGGGAAAAAGAACCCAGAAGACAGAAAGACCTATTGAATGGGTGACTACATCAACATGTGACCAGAAGGACAAGATGGTGCCAGGCCACCACCAGTGACAGCCATGATGAGGCTCACAAAGTTGAGTCTCAGTGGCAACTTGAGATTAAAAGGGGGTACACACTGAGAACGCCATTAAAGGCCACAACTGATGGTTCAAAGCCCTGGGAGTTCCCCTGGGAAGATGACCTCTAGACGCAATACTGCCCCTGATCATAAATCATTACTGAAGTCAACACCTTGGACAGGAATGGATTGGACTCAGCAACACAGAGGGACCACATTGTGTGTGCACTTCATGGTTCTATGCATTTATGGGATGTGTTCATACTGGCCACTTACTAGAGGGGAGTGGAGAGTGTGGAGAAGAGGGTACAGGGCACTGTTAGGAGGATATGACTTGTACAGAACAGAAAGGAATGTGCTGTCACCAGGCAAGGAGAGCAGTAGGAGCTGCACATAGACTGGCATACAAATTTAAACTAGACTGTACACTTTCACTCAATCACAATAAAAAAAGAAAAGAAATGAAATGAAATGAGATAAGAAGTGTCACAAGAGGCCCAACCAAAATTAAAAGTACCATAATGGAATACTGTGAAAAACTGTACTCTACTACCTTTGAAAACTAGAGGAAACAGACAAATTTGTAGATTCTCATCACCTACCAAAATTATCACAAAGAGGAGTAAAACAACTTAATAAACTCATCATGAAAGAAGAGGTTGAAAAGATAATCAAAAAGCTACCAACCACAAAAAACTCTGACCCTGACAGCTTCACTGGAAAATTCTTTTAGAGAGGAGTTAATTCCAATATTATTGAAGTTATTCCACAATAAAGAAAAGGATTGAACATTCCCAAATTCATTCCATGAGACCAGAAAAACCTTGATACTAAAGCTGGATAAAGATCCCACAAAACAATGAAACTACAGACTACTATCATTCATGAACCTAGATGCAAAAATCTTCAGCAAAATCCTAGTCAATACAATTCAAAAACATACCAAATAATAATTCATGATGATCAAGTAGGATTCCATGACAGATGCAGGGTTGTTTCAACATCAGAAAAACAGTTAATGTCATCAACCACATAAATAACACTAAAGATAATAATCATTTAATTCTGCCAATTGATTCAGAAAAGGCATTTGACAAAGTTAAGCACCCATTCATGTTAGAAACTCACAGCAAAATAGGATTTGAAGGGAAATTCCTCAATGCAATGAGGGGTATCTATGCAAAGCCAACTGCCAGCATCCGTCCCAAATGGAGAGAGTCTAAAAGAATTCTTTGTAATAACAGGAACTAGACAAGGACACCCACTATCACTACTTCTACTCAATATTGTGCTAGAGGTTCTGGCCGGAGTAATCAGACAAGACAAAGAAATAAGGTGTATTTGCATCAGTAAAGAAGAAATAAAAGTATCCATATTTGCAGATGATATGATCATGTACACAGACAATGCTAAAGAATTCATAAATAAATTATAAGAACTAATGAAAGAGTTCAGCAAAATATCTGAATATAAGGTAAATATAAATTAATAAGTAGGATTCCTTTATACCAACAAAGACATCATCAAAGACAAAATCGTCAAATTAATACTACTTACACTAGCCCCAAGAAGACAAAACACCTGGGAATAAATCTGACCAGAGATGTAAGAGACCTATACAGAAAAAATTACAAGACCCTACTGAAAGAAATCAAAAGACACTTACATAAGTGGGGAAACCTATCTTGCTTATGGATAGGAAGACTTAACATTGTGAAAATGTCTATTCTACCAAAGCAATCTACATACACAATGGAATCCCAACACAAGTTCCAATGTCATATTTTAATGAGGTGGAGAAATAAATCACCAACTTTGGAAATGGAAGAAACCCCAGATAAGTAAGACGTTACTGAAGAAGAGAAACACAGTGGGAGGCCTCACATTACCCAACCTTAGAACCTATTACACTGCCATGATAGTCAAAACAGCTTAGTACTGACACAAAAACAAATATAAAGACCAAAGGAACAGATTAGAGAATCCAGAAATATTGCCATCGTCCTATGAAGATCTGATGTTCAACAAAGGCCCAAAGATTGTAAACTGGGGTGAGAACAGTGTCTTTAACTAATGGTGTTGGCAACATTTGACATCCATCTCCAAAAAAAAACTGAAAAAGGATCCATATCTCACACTTTGCACAAAAACGAACTCAAGGTGAATCAAAGACCTGAATATCAAATCTAAAACAATAAAGAATATTATAGAAAAAATAGGAACAATAATGTAAGTTCTAATACATGGCTTAGACAAACTACAAATTTTTAGCAAGAGTGTATCAACAACAGAAAAGAAAACAGAAGAATGTAAAATGGTACAACTTCTTTGGAAAGCAATTTGACACCTTCTTAAAAAGCTAGAAATAAAAATATCATGTAATCCAGTAATCCCACTGCTTGGAATATATCCTACAGAAATAAGGGCTGTCACACAAACAGATACATATACATGAATGTCCATGGCAGCACATTCCACAATAGCAAATGATGGAATCAACCCGGATGCTCATCAACAGATGAATGGATAAACTATGGTGTATATACATAGTGGAACACTATGCAATAATTAAGAACAATGATGATTTTAGGAAGCACCTCATAACCTGGTATCAGCTAGAAGACTGTGCTGAGTGAAACCTCTCAGCTGCAAAAGGACAAGCATTGTATGAGACAGTTATTATAAGGACTTACAACAGGACTTATACACAGAAGAAAAGACTCTGTGATAGTTACAACAGTGGGGAGAGAGGGAATAGTTTGGTCACAGATTAGTTAGCTGATAGGAATTCAGTTAAGTGAAGAGTGTGACAACCCTCAGTAGAAGGTGGGTCAAAATAACTGGACTACATCATGAACTAAAAGGTTTTCTAAATTCAACACACTATTTCAAAGGATAATGTAGCTGGGACAAGGGTCTGGAGACTGTGTTTTCAGGGGATACTGAGGTCAGTTGGTATAACTAGCCTATTGATAAGGGAGTCTTCTGCACCCCATATTGGTGAGTGATGTCTGGGGTCTTAAAAGCCAGCAAACTGCCATCTGAGGAACATCAACTGATCCCAACCCACCTGGAACAGAAGATGACCATGAACATCAAAGACAGGAGGAAAAATGAGCCCAGGAGACAGAAGGACCCATATGCTTGGGAGACTACACCAGCGTGAGACCCAAAGAACCAGATGGTGCCAGGCCGCCACCAAAGACAGTCTTGTTAGAGGACACAACGTAGAGTCCCTCACGTAGCACAAGAAAAAAATATGTGCAGACCAAGAACTCTACTAAAAGCCCAGAATTGCTGGTCCCCTGGGAACATGGCCCGTAGATTTGCTGCTTCCCCAGATCTGGAACCAGTAATAAGGACAACACTTCAGACTAAGAATGGACTCAACTCAGGGACACAGAGTGAACATGTGGCATATGTACTTTATGCTTCAATAAGTTTATAGAAGGCTGTCCTACTGGTTTCTTTCTAGAGGGAAGAAGAGAGGGTGGAGAGGAAGATGACAGGTGTTCATTGGGAGGATCCTGCTAGCCAAGAGCGGAAAGGAAGAGTGTGCTGCCACAGGATGTGGAGAGCAGATAGAGTTGTAGAGAGGCTAGTATGCAAAATTGGCTTGGAGCGTATACTTTCATTTAATCACAATTTAAAAAAAACTAAGGAAAGGTGCCTTAAAAATGGAAGTAACGTATGTAAAACCCAGAATCATAGACCTTCAGCTGAACAGCACGCAACAACAGACCTCAGCTGAAATTATCCTCTGTTAACTGAACTACTTGTTGTGTAGCTTTGGACAAGTTAGTTCCCTGCATACTAGTTATTATGATAGATAGGCAGATAGATAAATAGATATAAATATATAAATATATATATAAATAAATAAATAGATATATATAAATAAATATATAAATAAATATAAATAAATGATGTATAATGTATGTATTTGTGTACATACATATTGTGTGTATATAAAATACAAACATATAGTGCACAAAATAAAAATATAAATGAACATTTATTTGAGAGAGAGTGAGAGACAGTATATATAAGTCATTGTCCATGTTGCAAACCCTTCCTCTTTCCATGAAAGCCATCTATTTTAAAATAGATTCTTTATCTGGTGTGATGAACTCATGACAAAAAAAAAAAAAAAGAAAAAAAATTCTGTAACTTTAATTCTTATTTTCTCCAGGAAAACTGACTTTGTAAAAGGTGACAAAAGTGCAAGCCCTGACTGTTACAAATGCCATTGGGAAAGATATTCTTAGGAATTTTTGAGTTTGTTGTGAAATAAATGTGTATTCTGGCAATGACAGAGAATTCTGCCTCTCAAGTAGAGTTGCACAAGGCAGTAACAGGTCCAGAGCAGTAGCTTTAGTGGCTGGAGACAGATGGCTTATGGTTTTGGAGTGGAGAAAAAGAAAAAAGGAAAGATACAGATCTTTACCAAGCAAGCCATCATGACCTATACTAAACAATGAAGCCCGAAACCTGACAATGCAATAGTTGAGTACACTTAGGTATTTTCTCAACTTGACTGGTTGTTTACTAACAGTCTCTTCATAATTCTATAGAGTATAGAACATTCAACCACAAAAGACTATCACATACCATCTTTCATTTCTTTGATACAACAGCAGTTCTATTCGAGTAATAATTTCACAATCTTCATTTGAACCATCAGGGGACTTTTTTTTTTTTTTTTGAGGAAAGAACTGTGAAAGAAAACTAGTAAGCGTCAAGAGGTGATATCTGCGTACAAGGAGTATTCTCAATGTTTCAAGATAGTTAGCTCATTTATAAGCCGTGGTAACTTTACAGAATGGGATTATTTCCCCACTTATTTATCCTAAATAAAAAAGTTGAAGCTCCGAGAGTTTAGGCTTCTTTTCCAAAGTGATGCAAGAGAATTTACTTTGATACTCTGACTTCAAGTAGATGCCCTTGCCAGATGTGGTCACTGCCCAAAATGACCAGCATCCAATAAAATGACTATTTTCCCAAGAAACTTGACATCCTTTTCATCAGGATTATGCCTTTCCTCACTTGCAGCTTCCAGGGCACTGTAGTATTATGAAGCAAGAAAACAATTTGCTAGTATTCATTTAAGTCTTGCTTTATTATTATTACTTTTACAATTTAGATGGCATATTATTCTTGCATTTCTAAGGAAGCCTAAAATGTTTGACTTGCTTTAGATACTGGTCTCACCAAGAAAGCTTTTTAGTCCTCGACAACAAATATCATGAATTTCTAAGCTAGAGAAGCGTGTTGCATTCTGGTCACAGTCCAGTAAAATTAATGTCTGCTCTTGCCGGTAAGAGAATATAATATATTTGAAAACATTTATTTGATATTTTGATTTCAACAATGTAAATGTCAATGCGCCTAAAAAACTCTTTTTCCAAGCTAAGAGAAATCTACAAAGAAAGAAAGACACTGAAGTCTGCTCTAGTTCCATCAGCTTGGGAATTGATTTTTGATGAAATGTACAAGACAACAGAAAGATATAGTTTATTTAGACTTGTTTTCTACTTCCCTAATTCTAAGACTCCTTCTAGTGCTTGTTCACAAACAGCTAGCTGTCAGGCATCTATCTTCAGAGAGAAAATAAAGAGAACACATTCTATTGCATCTCTGGGGAGGCACCGTTTTTAATTTCCTTTAACTTACTCTACTTAATTGGACAGTTGGAAAATTTTGTCTCATTTGCTTCACAGAACTCAGTGATATACATAGCTCAGTGAGCTTAATTTTATTACAGATATTATCCAAATGCTTTTCAATCATTCAAGATCATGATGAGCACTAGAAAGGCAATGTTATTTAACAGAGACACTTAGCAGTGAATTAAACAGAGATGGTACTGATTAATAAAGTTGTCTGAGCTCCCTGCTGCAGTCTCAGCCTGTCTGCAAGTTATTTTTGAGGTGAGGTGGCCAGAGCTCAACCCCTAATTCAAGCCTCTTTTGATTATGCAGTAAAATCACATCAGTTGCAACTTATTATCACAATATGTATGATAATACCCACAGGGAAGTGGTGATAAAGGATGCTGGATGGGAACTGTGTTTCACATTAAAAGGGCTCTCTAAACCTTTGCTAAAAAGTTGGCTTATTTTGGAAACGAAAAACAACACTGAAGAGAATTTTGTCGTATCATCAACATTTTTAAATCTGTACTTAGAAATCTGTGAACAAAGGCAACATTGGTATACCACTTTCTTAGTTGCCAATGGAAGATATTCCTGTTTGGAAAATATTTTTATTCATTTCAATATTCAGTGCTACCAATTAAAGCTTGATCAACACTTACAATAATTAAAAGTAATTTAAAAGTGAAAAATTCATTCTATGTAGGCTTAACTAAATCCTCAAAAGAGGAAAGTGTAAGAATTCTTGATACTACCATTTATTTGGGTATTTTAAAAAATAATTTATCATGTGTGTTACTACATGATTAAACAAATTAAATATCAAATGAAGAAAAATTTTCTTGTTAAAATTGTTTATTGAGAAAATCATGTCCAATAAAACTGTGATTATTTAGGCTTTTCCCTGTCAGTTAAAGGAAATTCTTATTTAGTGAATTCACAGGTTTGTCTTCTGCCACATATTCTAGATCTTGGGAAAACAGAGTAGGCAAGAAGAAATTATCAGTGAATGACTATGGGTTTTGAATATAAGGCTTACATTTCTGTAACCACCAATTTCATTCAGATTCTCTACACATATTATTTCTTTTCTTTTTTTTTGCCATTTTAATCACGTTTATTTTTTATTGTGCTTTGGGAGAAAGTTTACAGAGCAAATTCGTTTTCATTAAAAAAATTAAAATAGTTGTTCTGTGATGTTTGTTGCCAATAAATATAGCATTTTTCTCATTGTGTTTAGATTCCTCTTGTCCCTTGTGTAAGCCAGCACCAGCCTTGAATGGACTGAGGTACACATCAGTAGAAGAAATAAGGAGAAGTGCAGCATTATTCCTTGTACACCCAGAAGAATAACAACTCCCAAAGCAAAAATTGCTACTATTTTGAACACAAAGGGCATTTAGATTATACCAAATGCTATTTTCTTCAATAATCAGGGTATTTCTATTACATGATATGCAAATTTCTGTTAGTATTTATCACCTTATGTTGAGATTTTCTATATTACTCACTATTCTCTGTCTTAAGATACAAACTGTATGTTAGTAAAAATTGTGACTATTTTTGTGTCTGTATTATTTCAGTTCAGAGAAAGTATAAAGAGGACTTTTGTTTGTTAGATGTTTTGTTATTGCTGTTTTTTTCCCTGTTAACTGCAAATTAACATATAATTAGTATCAGACAAGTAAAAAATAAAAATAATAATAAAAAATACATCTGT
The DNA here is from genome assembly GCA_028571685.1 of Heterohyrax brucei. Classification (NCBI taxonomy): domain Eukaryota; kingdom Metazoa; phylum Chordata; class Mammalia; order Hyracoidea; family Procaviidae; genus Heterohyrax; species Heterohyrax brucei. Next base: position 4,700,928 of record CM053146.1, on the reverse strand, counting down.
TAATTTCATCAACAAATAATTAGGTCTGATAATGTTTTTGAGTATGGCTTCCAGATATATATTGCCTCTTTATTATCTGTGATTCCATAGGTCTAACTAAACAAGTATTTTTACTGTCCACTTCGTCTGTTGATAGCAATCTTTCTCTTCCATATTATTAGAGCTTTACTTCTAAACTACATTGTTGACAAGAGATTTAAATATATAAATTATCTCATCCATAAGAATAATATGTATTTCAACTGTTATTATTTTCCCTCACTGATCTTTCAACTCACTGAAAACTAACTAGACCCCACATTAATCCATTGAAGCAGTTCTAAGTATATAATATGAAGTAAAGTGGGGTGCTGTTTAGTTTTAATTGTGTTGAAGGACCAGCAGGGGAGAATTTTATGTCTTTGCACAGGCTATAGCTGTCCCCAAGGTAATCTCATCCATGGAATTAACTATATACAAGAGACACACAATTTTATCCCCGTGATGCTTCAAATCTATCTCATTAATACTCTATACACTTACTTAAAATCTGAAAAGCTCCTGAGAACTTGCAGTTTTAGCTCCAACATATAAAGTACAGAGAAGTTTTCACTCCTAGCCATACAACAAGATCAAGCTGAATTAAGAAAATTTATCACTTTTTTGGATCCGTGAAAACTGATGTTTTGGAAAAAACTTGCCCAGAAATCTAGAAAGACAATCTATGACAGCCACAGTGGAGAACTTGTTACCTGGAGCAGAAGCTACTGGAACCATACACTCAGAGAAGCACTTTAATAGTGATTCTGATGAATTGTTAAAGTTTGAACATGGACTACCTTGGCAGATAAACTCCTGGTGGCTTCAGTTCTGGCCAAACCAACATTTTTGTGGGTCTTGCCTACTGTAAGCACACTTGGTAATGACATTCTGAAAAAAGCGAAGCTATAAAGATGGTACAAAGATCAGGAATTTCCAGGGATATGGTGGTAGAAGAGGGCTGAAGAGATGAAGCACAAGGTTGTTTATAGGGTGGTAAAATTACTCCATAATAACATTGTAATGATGGATATGTGACATTATAACTTTCTCAAACCCCATAAAACTTTAAAGTAAAAATTGTGAATCTGAATATATGCAATTAAAAAAACAATATAGTCTATCAGGAAGAAGACGAGAAGTGAGGAATTCTAGAGAGGAATGCAGAAAGTGATGAAACACCTGTGTTGCAAAGTATCAGATAACTTCATTGCACAGTAATCAAAATCAATCTAACTGTTACAGCCAAGAAAAGTCCAAGGAAACCAGATAACTAAATGTAACGTGGTATCCTGGGTGGAATCTATAGGATGCCATCCTACCGGGCTCCTACTAGAGGGGAGTAGAGGCAGTGGGGGAGAGGGACCAGGAGATTGTTAAGAGGATATGACATGTATAGAACAGAAAGGAGGAGTGTGCTGTCACTGGGCAAGGAGAGCAATAGGAGTTGCACATAGGTGGGCATGCAAGTTTAAGCTGGATTGTACAGTTTCACTCAATCACAATAAATAAATTAGTAAATAAATAACTTTTCCTTGTGAAATTAGTTTTACCTTCAGGCTAGCGTGAATTGAGAAGTGTAGCCTTTTACATAACTAAGATGACTTTGTGAGGGTTAATTTTGTTATTTGATGGGTGCTCAAAGTAACTTAGGCAGTTTATTGCTCCTGTTATTTTGCTGCTTTCACGAGTCATTTTCCTTTCAGAACCAGTTTCACATGTCTCATGTCAGCTATTCCAATATTTAGCCCTCAGCCATAACAATCAGATCTTTTACTCTGAGAAAATGTCATATATGCTGAGCAGTCAAGATGGATTAAGCAATGTCAAAAAAATTAGTATCAGGAGGGCTGTTTAGAAGATAGACATGAACAATGTAACAATTTTAATTTTTAAAAATTATTTGAGCATTAGACCTTCAAAAGACAGCAGACTAGACACACATCTCCTCATGTACCTCAGAGCACTAAGGTCTGGAATGGTATTTCTGTGGAGCACTGAACATTTGGGGAGCCCTAGGACCTAGCATATTTGACTAGGCACCAGTATCAGACTAATCTTCCCCTCTCAAAAACAAGCAAGCAACCATCCTCCACTTTTGCTGTTTCATGGTACTGGAAAACTACAGCTTCTGTGAACAGCCAATAATGTACTTTCGTTATCAGCTGAAAGGGGGAGTCTGCTTCTCCTGATGGCCTTTTTCAGCTCCTAGTTCAACACCTGGACAGCTGTCCACATAAAAGTAAAGTTTACTTTTCAGACTGAGAGGTCTATGTATTTGCCTGGAGACCTGTGCATCGAGAGGCTGAGCAGCTTTTCCTTCCCTCACCTTCTCTGACACACATTGCAGAGTTGGCTGACAGCCCCCAATTTCTCCATCAGTAGGGGAGTGTCTTTGCCACCCAACAAGCAGAGGCTCCCACCCCAGAGAGTCCACCTGGGGCAAATCACTAGAGTATTAGAGACAGCTAGTGACCAACAATTCTCTTAGATCTAACACCAGAGAATCAAACAGTGTCTAGATGGCACACAGGCAGCAGATCATAATTAATCATTTAAATAAGCAGCCTTCACATGCTCCAGAAAACTCCCTAAAGATTCAAAAAATTTCCCAGATGAAAAAGGCCTTTCTAAATCTATCTGAGGTCACATACAAAAGAATTATATAGAGAGCCCTCCTAGAGATTAAAGAAGATGCAGCATAACAGAATGGAAAAATAAGTAAGCTATTTAAACTGATGAAACATCAACAATCTGAAATACATCAGATCAATAATAAAATTACAGAATTAGATAATTCAATCCAAAGCCAAAAGAGTAGGACTGAACAGACAAGTTAAACTCAGTGACCTTGAGGACAGAGAAACTGACACCAACCCTTATGAGGAGAAATCAGAGAAAAGAAATAAGAAAAATGAAGAAGCATTAAGAAACATGTGGGACTCCATTAAGAGTAAAAATTTACATTTAATTGGAGTTCGTGAATTGGGGAGATAGATGACAATATAGACAGTATTGCTGTAGAGATGCTGACAGAAATGTTTCCTGAGATTATAAGCAAAGAGAACATAGGTATCCAAGATGTTTGTCACACACCACAAAAGCTAGACCTCAAAAGAAAGACACAAAGACATATTATAATCAAGCTTAATAAAATGAAACATAAACAGATGCTTCTGAAGGCAGCAGGGCTCAAAGCAAAGCTAAAATTCCAAGGGAAACCCTATAGGCTTTCGTCTGACTTTTCTGCAGAAACGATGCTGGCTAGGAAACAGTGGGATGACACATTCAAAGCCCTGAACGAAAAAAAACTTCCAAACAAGAATTATATATCCTGCAAAATTGACTATCAAACATTATGGGGAAATTAAGACATTCACAGATAAAGAGAAGCTTAGAGACTTTGTAAAAACTAAACCAAATCTACATAAAATAGTGAAAGAAGCTCTTTGCTTAGAAAAACAAAACCATTAAATGTATATTTAAGGTTACAATTCAGGACACATCATCCAAAATTCTAATCAGTTAGGGAACTCACAAAACTTAATCAAAGCTATATTATTAAAATGAGGGAATCTGTGATAATATCATGACAACTAAGACACCATCACATAAAAAGAGAGATACAGTACAATAATCATAGTTGTTTCAGATGGAGAGGAACCCGAACAGCATTTTGCTCAAAAAGCCTTGGATTATAGAAGAAATCAAGGACAAAATGAAGAAATTTATGGAATCAAATGAGAATGAAAACACATCCTACCAAAATCTAGAGGATACAGCAAAAGCTTTGATCAGAGATCAGTTTATCTCTGTAACTGCACACATCTGGAGAGAAGAAAGGGCCCAAATTAAAAAATTAACCTTACAGATTGAACAAGTAGAAAGAGAGCAACAGAAGAACCCCTCAGGCACCAGAAGAAGACAGATTATGACGATTAGAGCAGAACTCAATAAATTAGAGAACAGAAAACCAATAAAAGAATTAACAATAACCAATAGCTGATTCTTTGAAAAGATCAGCAAAACTGATAAAACATTGGCTAAACTTACAAAAGAAAAACAGCAGAAGATACAAATAACCTGATTAAGAAATGAAATGGGAGATGTTATAACAGACTCAGCTGAAATAAAAAATAATACAACAGAATATTATGAAAGGCTGTACTCTAACAGGTTTGAAAATCCAGAAGCAATGGACAAATTTCTAGATTCATATCATCCACCAAGATTATCACAGGAAGAAGTAGAGCAACTTAATAAATCTATCACAAAGAAAGAGACTGAAAAAAATCATCAAAAATCTACCAACCAAAAAAGTCCTGGCCCAGATAGCTTCACCAGAGAATTCTACCAAACTTATAGGGAAGAGTTAACTTTGATAATAATTTCACACCACAAAAAGGGATGGAATACTCCCCAATTCATTCTATGAAGCCAGGGAAAGATCCCACAAAAAAAGACAATTACAGACCAGTATTACTCATGAACCTGGATGAAAAAATCTTCAACAAAATTTTAGCCAATTGAATTCAACAGCAAGTAAAAAAATAAACAAACAAATAATCTGTTGTGATCAATCTGGTTTCATTCTAGGATGCAAGGTTGATCAACACCAAAAAAAACAGTTAATGTAATCAACCATATAAATAACACAAAATATAAGAATCACCTGATTTTGTCAATTGATGCAGAAAAGACATCTGACAATGCCCAACACCCATTCATGCTAAAAACTCTCAGAAAAATATGAATAGAGGGGAAGTTCCTCAAAGTCAGTAGCTTCTATGCAAAGCCAACTGCCTTCCTCATGTTGAATTGTGAAAGACTGAAAGAATTCTCTTTGAGAACAGGCGCTAGACAAGGATACCCACTCTCACCTCTTCTATTCAACTTTGTGCTAAAAGTTCTAGCCAGAGAAATTAGACAAGACAAAATAATAAAAGACATCCATATTAGCAATGAAGAAGTAAAAATCTCCGTCTTTGCAGATGGCCTGATTGTATATACGGAGAATCCAAAGGAATCCATAAGTAAACTATTGGATCTAATAGAGGAGTTCAGCAAAGTATTGGGATAAAAGATAAACATAAGTAAATCAGTAGGACTCCTTTATACAGACAATGAGATTATTAAAGAAGAAATCACTAAGTAAATTCCATTTACTATAGCCCACAAGAAGATAAAATACCTAGGAATAAATCTAAGTGGAGAAATAAGAAACCTTTACAAAGAGAACTACAAGACTGTACTACAAGAAACTAAGAAAGACTTACATAAATGGAGTAATCTACCCTACTTATGGATAGAAAGACTCAACATTGTGAAAGTGTCTATTTTACCCAAAGCAATCTACTTATATAATGTAATCCCAATACAAATTCCAGTGACACTTTTTAGTAAGATGGAAAAACAAGCCACCAACTTTGTTTGGAAAGGGAAGAAATCTCAGATAAGTAAAGCACAACTGAAGTAGAAGAGCACACCAGAAGGCCTCTCACTACCTGACTTTGGAACCTATTACACTGCCACAGTTGTCAAAACAGATTGGTATTGGTACAAAAAGAGACATATAGACCAATGGAACAGAGTTGGGACCCCAGAGATGCCACCATCCTCCTATGAACAGTTGATATTCAACGAAGGTCCTAAGATTTTAAAAGGGTAAAAGCAGTGTCTTTAACAAATGATGCTGGCAAAATTGGATATCCATCTGCAAAAAATTGAAACAAGACACATATCTCACACCTTATATAAAACCAACTTAAATTGGATAAAACATCTAAATATAAAAAAAATCTAAAACAATAAAGCTCATCCAAGATAAAATAGGATCAACAATGGAAGTTTTAGTACACAACGTAGACAGGCTTCAAAATCTGACTAACAAACACATATAACAGAAGAGAAAACAGATAAACAGGAACTACTAAGAGTCAATCACTTGTGCACATCTGAAGACTTTATCAAAAGAATTAAAAAGACTACCTACAGAATGGGAACAAATATTGGCAGATGTGTGTCTGACTGACTTCTGATCTCCATAATCTACAAGATACTACAAAATATCAACATGAAAAGGACAAATAATCCAACTAAGCAATGGGTGAAGGAGATAGACACACACTTCTCTAAAAAGGATATTCAGACAACCAAAAGACACCTGTGGAATTGTCATGACCATTAGCTATTAAAGAAATTCAAATCAAAACTACAATGAGATACCATCTCACCCCTGCAAGGTTGGCCAGGGTCCAAAAAACACAAAACAACAAATGCTGGAGAGGCTGTGGAGAAACTGGAACTCTCCTGCACTGCTGGTGTGATTGAAAATGGTACAACCTCTTTTGAAAGCAATCTAGTGCTTCCTTAAAAAGCTGGAAGTAGAGATAACTATTTGATACTGTAATTCCACTGCTTAGAATTTATCCTTCAGAAACAAAGGTTGTCACACAAACAGACACATGTACATGAATGTTTGTTGAAGCACAATCCACAATAGCTAAAAGGTGGAACCAACCCAGGTGGACATCAACAGATGAATGGATAAACAAAACAATGGAACACTATGCTATGATAAAAAGCAATGACAATTTTAGAAAACATCTGGTAACATGATCTCATTTGGAAGAAATTATGCTGAGTGAAATCAGTCAGTGTCAAAAGGATAAATATATGAGACCCCTGTTATAAGGACTTAAAAATAGAATTATGTACAGAAGAAAATAACTGTGTTGGCTACAAAGGTGGAGGGTGGTGAGGGCTTATCATAGAAGAGATAATTGATAGATGCTAGAAATTTTATTATTTTACTATAATTAATAAATAATTTTTTATACTTGAACATTTTTGTTGAAAAACATTTAATATAACTTTCTTGATTTTTTTTCCTTAATTTGCATTCCTTCAGTTTTACAGATGGATAAAGTGAATAATAATTGAAAAACAAAGTCTAAGTAAATGAATGCCCCTACCACTAAACCTCGAAAGAGAAGTTTCTGCCAAGAGACATATTTCCAAGTCTCACTGTTGTGGGGTAGTGACAGTCAAAACTAGCATTAAATTCAATTATGTTGCCCAATTGTGACTCTAGTTATGTATGTTTTCTCCCAAGCATGTCTACCACTTTGGAAATACATCAATCTCATTTCAGGCTTTTCTAATGAATGAGGAACTCAAATTTTTAAAAGGAAAGTAAAACTGGAGTGGGCATTGGCCAGTAACAAATCTATGAAATTTTTCATTTTTGTTTAATGTTTATTAAATAAGTCAATAAAAACAGCATCATATAGAGAATTTCATTTGCATCATGTCTCTTGTATTATTAATAGGGAATACTGCAAATGACTTTCCATTTATCATCCTTTATGTGATACGAACATCACTATTTCTGAGACGTTTGTAAATTTGTTTTGCTTTATTGGAGATAATATGCATACCAGCAAGGACATTTTCTTGTAGCTTGTTCTTAACTGAATTCTCAATGGCTTTTTGATTTAAAGAATTGTACATTCTGATTATCATATTGTGCTATAATTCAAAGTAATTTATTATAATTACATGATCGTTATGATTTTTCAAAATATAGAAGTTCAAATGAAATTTTTCAAACAAGCAGTGTAAAGTTCAGGAATATTAGTAAAAGTTCTAATACTCTATTTTAAAGTAGATAAATAGAAAACAGTGCGGATTTCAGAGTAATAAGACAGTTTTATTCATTCTTGTCATGATCAACAGGCAGCCTATACAACATGGGTTTGCTTTTCTCATTTGTAAAAAATGGAATAATAAATTGAGTTCTCCAAATCGCTGTGCACATCATAAAAAAAACTTACCGTTAAATCATTTTGAAAAGTCTGAACTGATCAATTAATGTGGAGCATAGAACTAACAAAAGAAAAACTCTTAGCACAATTTCTTTAGCTTTGTATATATTATATATTCTAAGTTTCTTTAAATGGCAACTGATACAAAAATAAACACTTATCTACAATTGATATTTTTGGGAATCTGTCCTCTGGTAGCACTCTCAATCAGGGAGGTGTCATAAGGCCACTGTCCCATCAACACGATATTTTATTTAACACATTGTTTATAAAAAAAAAATATTTTGAATTATAAGATTATAGATGCAGTATTTCCACTAAAGGATTACACAGAAAATTACTCATCCTGTGTTACGTTGCTGTTTAATGTGTCTCAATCATGAATGACTGGCTTTCTTGGGCTTTGAGCTGCATGTGTCTGAAGTCAGCCAAGAGAAGACAACAAATTTATTTTCTGCTATTTATGCATAGAGGGCATGGGTAGTCCAATGGAAGGAGTCTCGCCTTCCGTGCAAGAAAACCAGTCAACCAATATACTTCAAGTACAACCACCACTCTTCTGTCAGTTGAGGACTGCCTGTTGCTGTGATGCTAAACCGACTTCAGTGGATCTCCCTAATTAAGACAGGCTAGAAAGGAAGGTCAGCTGATCTACTTTTGAATATCAGCCAGTGAAAATTTTGTGAATCACAATGGTCCAATCTTGCTGATCACCCTTAGTCACAACTTGATGACAGCTAACAACATTTATGCTTATCTTTATCAAGCGTGCCAATCAAACCAGCTATATCCTGTCACCTGTAAGTTTGAACAGTAGACCTTTCTTATCCAAGTTTTTTTTTCCACCTAAGAGGTAGGTCTTTCTTTGGGGGGGATTTCTGTTTTTTGGGTTTTTTTATTGTTGTTGTTTGTTTTTAATGGCTTTGTGGAAGTTTGAGAAATTTTTTTCCCAGAGCTACTGTAAAAAGCTTTCCTCCAAAAGGCAGTGTTTTCACTTTCCTTTCAAAGACACAAGTAAAAATTATCTGAGAACTCTTTTTGGAGTATTTTGAATTTTTAGATGGAACCAGGTGATGTAGGTCAAATCATTCAGCCCTTATCAAAGTGACACTCACAGAAGTTATCTTAAAGACAAGACAAGACATGATGCTGCCTGTCAGAGACTAATAACATATAGGGGAGTGAGAAAAGAGAGAGGGAAGGAGAAAATGAGAGAAGAAAAAATATATAAAATTACAGTTATACCCTAAGGTAGTTTTTAACAGCTATTATAATAAATGTGCAACATGTAATAATAGCACAGAGACAATGAAAAATTATTTTGAACTGGGGTATAGGTTTTGTGAAAATTAAGAATTTAAAGTGGACTTTGAATTCCAGTTCAAGCCAGTCTTAGAAATATTAAGGGAAAATTTTTAAGGCGTAATACAAACCTATGGATTATTGAAAATTTCATCCATATTAATTAATAAAATGCAAACAAGAGAGACACTATTCTGAATTCTAGTTCAGAACTTAAAGATACTTTTATGACAGTGAAAACACTGTGCCTTTTTAGGCATAAACTTATCTATCTCAAGTAGAGTTCACAGTACTGACAGTAGAAAAATAAATTTATCAAAATACGTATGGTATATGTAGCCATCAACGTGTTAAGAAAAATTCCTCATCATCATGCATTTATCAATCTGTAGCTAATTTGATAACTGTGTGTGAGGGAATATAGACATATGCGTGAGTGTGAATCTCCATAAGGTGCCTGAATGGAATTACCAGTCATACACACAAAAATATGCATATGCATGTATGTATATTTATGATTAATGATTCTATAGTTTTAATACTCCATGAGCAATTGTCAGATCTTCACAAAATTTTCACCACTTAACTATCAATAGAAGCATGCAAGGAAAAAAATCACCCATAACAACTATAACATTTTTCTCTGAGTAGGTCAGATACACGTTTTTCTGAACTGTTGAGTTCCATAAAATTAAACATGATATCCACCATTAATAGATTTGGTATGGTATTTCTTAACACAGTTGTATTTATGAAGAGTATGTCAATACAATTTGCTCTCTGTTATCAGAAGAATGTCAAATAAAATGTGTCCAGGTGCAAAATGATAATTTCTTCCATTACTATCCTATCATCCAATGAAACACAGTCAAAAGATTAAAAGAAGACATAGAAATAAATCATGCAAAAATTTAGAAATTTATTATATATCACATTGCTTTAATGAACTACACATCTGAGAAGCATCCATATCTCATACCACTTTAGGACATTTCACTTTGGATTCAAAAGGGTACTATTTTGTTTCCATTTTGACATGTGAAGTGCATTAGACTTTCAGAACTGAAATCGAGTAGTTAAAGTGAAATGCTTACACTAATCATTTCTGCTGAGGGTCCAGTTAATAGACTGAATTGTGTCCTGCCATAAAAAATGTGTGTAGCAATTTTCTAAGCCGTGATTCCTTGTGTTGTTTGATGTTTGATAATGTTATAAACGCTGTCTCTCTTATGTTAGTGAAGTAAGATGGATGGTGATTATGTTAGTGAGAGAAGACCCTACCTATAAGATTATACTGTGCCTTGAAGCGATCTCCTGGGATATAAAGGAAAGGGAAGTAAGCAGAGAGATTTGTGTATCTCATGCCACCAAGAAGCAGTGCAGGGAACAGAGACGATTCTTGAACCTGGGAACACTGAGCCCCAGAAGCTCCCAGTCCAGGGGAAGACTGACAACAAGGACTTTCCTGCAGAGCCAACAGAGGAAGCATTCATCGGGAGCTAATGCCTTGAATTTGGACTTTGAGCCTACTTTTCTGTGAGAAGATAAATTTCCCTTTGTTAAAGCCATCCACTTGTGGTATTTCTGTTATAGTGGCACTAGATGACTAAGTACCAAGATTATTGTCACATGAGAGGTAAATTCAATTTGTTAAGTAATAGCAGACTTATTAGAGCTTTTGCTTGTTTAAGTTATGTGTGTCCACTTCTCGGGCTCTCTGAGTCTGATTATCCCCTTTCAACTTCTTACTCTTGCATCTTTGTTTTTATTTTGTTGTTGTTGGTCATTTTTTCCTATCTTCATTTTTTCATTCGTTTCTTCCCCTCTCTTTTTCTCTTTGTCCCTTCATTTCACTTTATTGTTCTATACATCTATAGGATATCATCCTGGTGACCTCTGGCTGGAGGAAGGAGAGTGGGTGGAGAGGAGGAGAATGAAGGCTGTTGGGAGGATGAGACATGTATGGAGCAAAGAGGAATAGTGTGCTGTCACTGGAAAGGGAGAGCAGTGGAAGCTGCATGTAGGTGGGCATGTACGGGAATGTACATTTTCACTCAGTTATATTAAATAAAAAAAAATAAAAAAAAATATTTTGAGGTAATTGTAGATTCATAATAATTTTAATAAATAATACAGTGATAGCCTATATATTGTTTTGTATTCCTTCAGTGGTAACAATTTGCAAGCCTGTAGTAAATATCACAACCAAGATACTGGCATTGATAAATCCAAGACACTGAACATTTGCCTTTCCTAGTAAGGGGATCACTCATATTGTGTTATATGCCCACAACCTCTTAACTTCACCCCTACCCTGAATGCCACTAATTTGTTTCATGTTTCCATAACTTGGTCATTTCAGAATTTTATATAAATTAAATCATACAGTATGTAACATTTTGGTATTAGCATTATTACTCAGAATAATTTTCCAGAGATCAATGTAATTTGTCACACATGGCAAAGAGTTTTTTATTGTTGTGTAGTGTGAGTTGGTGGCACTTGGCTTTAGTGTGAGTTGGAATTGACTCAACAGCAGTGAAAGTATTCCATGATATGAATACTTCAAGGTTTGTTAAATCATTAACCGTTAAAGGGTGGCACAAATGATTAAGTCATTGGACACTGAAAAAAACTGGCAGTTAGAATCCATTCAAAGTCGCCTTGGAAGAAAGGACTAGCAATCTCTTTCATAAAAATTACAGCCATGAAAGATCTTGTAGAGCACAGTTCTACTATGAAACACAAGGGTTGTCACGAGTTGGAAACAATTCAACTCCGATAACTTTTTCATTTCCACTGGTATCCTGATTTGGCCATAAAGAACAAAGCTGCTATAAATATCAATGTACTTTATTTCATGTGAACATCATTCTTCATTTATCTGTGACAAATATCTGGAACCTAATTACTGGGTCATAGAGGAGCTAAATGTTATTTTTTAAAGAAAAATTCAGTTTCAAAACTAGAGGAAATGGACAAATTCCTAGATTCACATAACTTACCAAAATTATCACCAAGAGAAGTAGAACAACTGGACAAACTCATCACAAAGAAGAAATTGAAAAAGTAATCAAAAAACAACCAACCACAGAAAGTCCTGGCTCAGAAGACTTCACTGGAGAATTGTACCAAACTTACATAGATAAGTTAGTGCCAATACTACTGAAGCTATTTCACAAAATAGAAAAGAATGGAACACTCTCAAATTCATTCTACGAAGCCAATAAAACCCTAATACCAAACCCCAGTAAAGGTCCCCCACAAAAAAGAAAATTACAGACCAGTATCACTCAGGAAACCAGATGCAAAAATCTTCAACAAAATTCTATCCAGTAGAATTCAACAACACAGCAAAAGAATAATTCACAATGATCAAGTAGGATTCATACCAGAGATGCATGGTTGGTTCAGCATCAGCAAAGCAAATAATGTGATCAACCACATAAATAACACAAAAGATAAGAATGAAGTGATTCTATCAAATGATGCAGAAAAAGCATTTGACGAAGTCCAACACCGATTCATGTTAAAAACTCTCAGCAAAATAAAAATAGAAGGGAAATTCCTCAACACAGTAAGGGGCATCTGTGTAAAGCCAATTGCCAACATCATGTTGAATGGAGTGAGGTTAAAATGATTCTTCTTGAAAATGGCAACTAGATAAGGATGCCACTGTCGCCATTCCTGTTCAACATTGTGTTAAAGATTTGGCTAAAGAAATCAGGTAAGACAATGAAATAAAGGGCATCTATGTCAGTAAAGAAGAAATCAAAGTATCTCTATTTACAGATGATGTGATTGTATGCAGAGAGAACACTTAAGAATCCATGAATAAACTACTGGAACTAACAGGGAGTTCAGCAAAGTATAAGAATATGAGATAAATACACATAAATACACACAGAGATCGCCAAGGAGAAAATCAACAAGCCAACACAATTTACAAAAGACCCTGAGAAGAGAAAATGTCTAGGAATAAATCTAACAAGAGAAGTAAGAGAGCTATACAGAGAAAATTACAAGATTCTACTGCAAGAAAGTGAAAGACAAGTAAGTGGAGAAACCTACCTTATTCATGGATAGGCGGACTTAGCATTGTGAAAATGTGCATTCTACCCAAACCAGTGTACACAGAAAATGAAATCGCAATACAAATTCCAATGTAATTTTTTAATGAAATGGAGAAACAAATTATAAACTTTGTTTGGAAAGGGAAGAAACTTGGATAAGTAAAATATTACTGAAAAAGAGGAACAAAGTGGGTGGCCTCACACTGCCCGACCTTAAAACCTATTATACTGCCATAGTAGTCAAAATACCTTGGTACTAGTACAAAAATAGATTTATGTACAGCAATGGAACTGACTAGAGAATCCAGAAATATCACCATCCTGCTATGAACAGTCGATATTCAACAAAGGCCCAAAGGTTGTAAACTGAGGTAAAAACAGTCTCTTTAACAAAACTGGATATCCATCTCCAAAACACTGAAATAGGACCCATATCTCACATCTTACAGAAAAACTAACTAAAATGGATTAAAGACCTAAATATCAAATCTAAAGCAATAAAAAGCACTCAAGAAAATATAGGGACAACAATGGAAGTTCTAATACGTGGCTTAGACAGAGTATAAAATCTTACCAACAATATACAAACAACAAAAGAGAAAACAGATGAATAGTAACTACTAAAACTCAAACATGCTCATCCAGGGAGTTCATCAAGAGAGTTAAAAGTCTGCCTACAGAACGGGAAAAAAATTTGGCAACTACATATAGGATCAAAATCTAATTTCGATAATCTACAAGTTACTGCAAAATATCAACAAGAAAAAGACAATAACCCTATTAAACAATGGACAAAAGGCAGAGACAGACACTTTGCCAAAGAAGACATCCAGACAGCCAAAAGACACATGAGAAAATGCTCACAACCATTAGCTATTAGAAAAATCCAAATCAAAACTACAATGAGATATTGTGGTGGTCAGGATTATGTTAACTTTGTTACTCCATAGTTGGCTGCTGTATTAAGTGGCAGGACGGGGTCTGTGGTGGCTTCCTGCCCCTCAGCTCTCATCTGTACACCTTCCACTACTACTGCTGGTCTGCTCACGTAGCCAGGAGCTCCTGCTCTCTTCTTCTGGCGAATGGTTCCTGGACTTGAACTAGCAGCTGTTGGATTCATCAATCCTTGCAGCCGGCGCTTGAGAGTCTTGCTCCCTGACCGGCGAATCCTAGGTTCACCACTCTCTGCTGCTCCATCTCTCCACCAGCTTGGGATCCACCGACCTACACAACTGGTGATCTAGAACTCAAGCCTGTGACCTGCTGACTTTGGGTTCATCAGCTCCCATGGCCATGTGAGGCTTGTGCCAGGACTTCGGACATTCAGCTTCTGTGATTGTGTGAGCTGTTTTCTATATCTATATCTACCTATCTGTATATATTATAGATCTTTCCTTGTACCTACACGTGTTACTGGTTTCACTTCCCTAGAAAACCCAGCCCAAGACAGATATCATCTCACCCTAGCGAGGTTGACAATAATCCAAAAATCAGAAAACAACAAAAGCTGGAGAGGACGTGGCGAGATTGGAACTCTCCTACATTGTTGATTGGAATGTAAAATGGTACAACTTCCTTGGAAAGCAATTTGACACTTTCTTAAAAAGCTACAAATAGAAATACCATGTAATCCAGCAGTCCCACTGCTTGAAATATATCCTAGGTGTAAACAAATGTTTATGGCAGCACAATCCACAATAGCAAAAAGATGGAATCAACTTAGGTGACCATCAACAGAGAATGGATAAACAAACTGTGGTATATATGCTCAATGGAACACTATGCAGATGTAAAGAACATTGATGGTTTTAGGAAGCATCTCATAACCTGGTATCAACGGGAAGACATTACAATGACTGAAATGAGTCAGCTGCAAAAGGACAAATACTTTGTGAGACCACTATCACAAGAACTTAAAAAAGGACTTATGCACAGCAGAAAAGACTCTTTGATGACTACAAGGATGGGGATTGAATAGTCGATAGGAATTTAGGCAAAAGGTACGACAGCACTCAGTAGAAGGTAGGTCTGCATAACTGGACTACACCATAAACTGAAAGGTTTTCTGAATTCAAGACAACATTTCAAAGGATAGAATAGATGGGACAGGGGTCTGGGCACTGTGTTTTCAGGGGACATTAAGGTCAGTTAGCATAACTAGCCTTTTGCTGAGAGGATCTTCTGTGCCACATATTGGTGAGTGTCATCTGGGGTCTTAAAAGCCAGTGAACTCCTGGGAGGAACATCAGTTTGTCCCTATCCACCCTGAACAGGTGACTACCAAGAACACCAAAGACACAAGTGAAAAATGAGCCCAGGAGACAGAAGGAGCCATATGATTGGAAGACTACATCAGCATAAGACCAGAAGAACCAGAGGATGCCCAGCCACCACCAAAGACAGCCTTGCTAGGGGACACAATGGAGAGTCCCTGACATAGTACAAGACACAGAGGTGTGCAGATTAAGAACTCTACTAAAAGATCAGAATTGATAGTCCAACAACCTAGAGAGTCCCCTGGAAACACGGCCTCTAGACTTGCTGCTGGCCCAAACCTGAACCCAGCACCAAGGTCAATACTCCAGACAACGAATGGGCTGGACTTGGGATCACAGAGTGAGCATGCAGTGCATGTACTTTATGGTTTTATACATTTATAGAAGGCTGTCTCACTGGTTTCTTTCTAGATGGGAGAGGAGAGGGTGGAGAAGAGGTGACAAGTGCTTGTTAAGAGGATGCTAAAAGTGGAGAGCAAAAGGGAGGAGTCTGCTGTCATAAGGTGAGGAGAACAGATGTAGCTGTGAAAAGGTAGGTATGCAAAATTGACATGGATTTTATAATTTCACTTAATCATAATACTATAATAAAAAAGAAAATGTCAAAATTTGTTTCCAGAGAGATTGTAAAATATTAAATTCTCACCAATAATGTGTGAATGATTTCTGTTTCTCTGGTATTGTCACTATTTTATTTTAGTCAATCTTCTAAGTGGTTAGTGGTATTCCATTTGGATTTTAATTGTGATTTCCATGACAGTTAAAAATTTACTTTTACTTTTTATTTTAATGTGATTAAGTGAAAGTTTACAGTCCAAGTCAATTTTCCCTATAAAACCCTGAAGACACTCCTGTCTACAACTCTATCTGCCCACTTAACCCTGTGACAACATGCTTCTCCTTCCCACTCTGTACTTCCAGTATTCATTCTTTGAACACTAGTTCCCTCCTCTCAACCTTCACCACTCATCTCTAGAGAGGAGCTGGTTGGACAGCCTGACCTATATATATTTAAGCCAGAAGGTACATACATCACCTACATCACTCTATGTCCAGTCCAACTTTTGTCTGAAGAGTTGGCTTCAGTACTAGTTTCAGCTCTGGGCTAGTAGCAGGTACATGGGCTGTGTTCTTAGGGGACCTTCCAGCATGTGAGACCACCATACCTGATCTTTGAATAGAATTCTAGATCACCACTCCCATTTTTCTCTTGCTAAATCAAGCACTCTATATTGTGTTCTCTGTCAGGGCAGTCTTTGGTAGTGGCCAGGCACCATCTAGTTCTTCTGGCCTCATGCTGACAGCTAAAGATTTTTAACATCTTGTTGTTGGCTGGCATCGAGTCAACTACAATTAATAATGACACCGTGTGACACAGTAGAACTGCCTGTTCGGGTTTTCTAGGCAGAAATCTGCAAGGCAGCGGATCATCATGTCTTTCTCCTACTCGTTTTAGGAATGGGTTCCAGTCCATTAACAATCAAGTGTTTAACCATGTTCTGCCAGATCTCTTTTTGAAAATTTTAGAGGCACTTGTTTGGCATCCTTGAATTCTCTTTGAAGAAATATTTTTTAACATAGTTTCATGCTAGTTTTTTAATACAGTTTCATATCAAGTTTTGATTACTATAGAGTCTTGTAATTTAGTAAACTGATTCCCCCCACTGTATTCATATACAAAACAGTATCACCTAGTTCATTTCTCTTTTTGTACAAATTGCAAAATAATATCATCTTTATATAAGCAAAATATGATTGGAGTTTGATAGGAATTGTGTTGAAACTTTATATAAGCTGGAGAGAAGATACTTTTACTATGTTGAGTTTTTCAGTGCATTCATTTAGATATTCTTTGGCTCCTTATATAACCATTTAGCTTTCAGCACACAAGTCCCATATATTGTGTAATTTACAGTGAAGTATCTTATTTTCTTGAGAAATTATAAATAAATATATTTTAATTTGTATTGGTCTTTTCTACAACCAACAAGTCATTAATGTGATTTCTTGTTTAAAATTCTTTTTTTCTGCTGTGATTAAGTGAAAGTATACAATCCAAATCAATTTTGCATCTCTCCCTGTCTGCAGCTCCATCTGTTCTCCTAACCAAGTGACAGCACATTCCTACTTTTCACTCCATATTTCTAGCATCCTGTCCCCTCCTCTCCATCCTCTTCTCTCCCATCTAGAATGAAACCAGTAGGATAGCCCCCACAAATGTAGACATGATTTATTGTTTAAAAGTCTATTGACTTTTTTCAACTCTTATTTTTAATGTTTTCTTCCCTTTGCTTGCCTAAGATTTGATTTGTTCCCTTTCCCTGTTTTTGTAGTGGAATTTTAGATTACTGATTTGAAAACTTTCTTCTAATTAGTAATATATAGTTCTGTCTAACCACTGCTGTTACTGTGTCATGAAAATTTTGATATGTCATATTTTCATTTTCATTTTCATTCTATTCAGTACATTTTTTTTTTTTTAATTTTCCTGAGACACCTTCCCTGACCTATGGATTATTTAGAAGTGTAATTAGGTTTCCAAATCATATTTTTAGCATGCATTTTGCTGGTTTCTGAGAAACATTTTACAAATGTTGATGAAATCTTATTGACTGTTGGCACTGATGAGCTTTTATATATACTTGCTGATTTTGTATCTGGTTGTCTGGGTGTCTACCATTTTATGGGACATGCTGAAATCTCTAACTATAATTGCACATTTGTCTTTTCAGTTCAGTTATTATTTCACACACTGTGAAACTGCTGTATAATGCATACACCATGAGTATTGCCACATCTCCTCATTGGGGTAAATTTTTCATTGGGTGAAGCCTACTTTATCTGTTACTGACATAGTACTCTAGTTTAGCTTTAATTGGTGTTTTCATGTGTTTGTTTTTTTCCCTCAATTCTTTCACTTGTAAACTGTCTGTATCACTAATTTGAAGTAAGTTATAACACGTATAACTAGGTCAAGGTTTTTTGTTTTTTTTTAATTTGCTCTGCCAAACTGTCATTTAGTCAGTATATTTATATCACTCATTATTAATGCAATCATTGACATATTAGAGTTTATATCTGTCATTTTGTTCTATTTTCCCTCAGTTTCTCTGCTTTTCCACCTTCTCGTGAAATACTTGAATGATTTTTAGAGTTGTGTTTTTACTTCTATAATTTTTTAATGTATTTCATTTTAGAATTTTTTCATAGGTTACTCTGGAGTATGTATGCATAGATGTGTACACAAGTCAACTCCTCTGTATATGTGTATTTGTGATTCTTGGTGTTAGGTGCTATCAAGTCAGTTCTGACTCATGAAGAAGCTATGTACAACAAAATTAAACTACTGCACCATTCTCACACCACTGCTGTGTTTGAGCCAATTGCTGCAGTTCATCTTCTTGGGGGTCATTCTTTTTTTCATTGACCATCTACTTTACAAGTCATGACTTCCCTCTCTAGGGGTAGTCCCTCTTTTTTTTATTTTGTATTATGACTGAGTGAAAATGTACATTCTCATATAAATTTACATCCCCCTTTTGATAACATCCCAAGAACTTGAGATAAATCCTCAGCTTTCTTAGCACCCAGACACTATTCACCAAACTAGCATGTAGAACGTCATCTATATGAACCATGTTATAACTATTATGCCAGTTGACTGAATCATCCCACAAGATTATGGCTCAAAGCCTTTTAACCCAGTAAAAAAAAAATCCAGTAACTCATTTGAGTATACCTAGGAAGTTTCTGTGACTGTACCCCCCCATCTACCGACTCATAACAACCCTATAGGACAGAGTAGAACTGTCCCATAGAATTTCCAAGGAGTGCCAGGTGGATTTGAACTACTGACCTTTTGGTTAGCAGATGTGGCACTTAACCACTATGCCACCAAGGTTTCCATGGACTTTATTAGATATGTGGACATATACGCAAACACATATAAACATATATTTATATATACCTACAGATACACCTATACTTCAAAGTGAATTTCTTTACATATGCCTTCCTAAATACATGTGTGCATACATATCTACCTATGTAACCATGACTACGTATTTTTTAAATTGTTACTGTTGTTGCAAAAGTGTATGAGGACTGCCAGTTAAGTTCACAAACTCATCCTAGAAAAAGCACTGCATGTCTCATTGATGTATGTCACTACAATCATCTTCATAGTACTCCCCTTGGGAAGCTATGGACCAACATCAGCACCTAGTCCACTCTTCAAAGCAATTTTGGAACTCTTTTTCTAGAATGGCCATCAGAGCTGGCATCATGCTATCCTTGATGTCCTGAATATCATCCGAATGTCTTCCTTTCAATATTTCCTTTATCTTCTGGTGAGGAAAAAAAGTCACCGGGGGACAGATCAGGTGATAGAGAAAGTGTTTTAATATAGCTTTTTGTTCAGTGACTAAAAACTCCATCAGACAATTACACAATTACCTTTCCAAACCTGCTACTTGCCACTATGTGCAACAATCATTCCAGAAGGAGTTCCAAAATTGCTTTGAAGGGTGGACTAGGCACTGACATTGGTGTATAGATTTCCAAAAGGAGTACATCGAAGGTGACCATAGTGGCATTCAGCAATGAGGTATGTAGCACTTAGAAAATTAAATTTGAAGGCTTAACTGTCAGACCTAGTATACAATATTTACTTGAATTGTTTGTTTTTCTTGAACATTTCTTGGTGACTGCATTACTTCCATCAAGTTGTGGAGAATATTCATATTTGATGTTATCTGTACTACTATTTACATAAAAAGTGTCTACTCTCTAGAAATTGATACTCCCTCCCTTTCCCCTTCCAGGTCACCATTGAAAAACTTTGTTTTCTGTGGGCATTTCTGTTTGTGACTTTTTTATTACAATAAGATCATAAAATATTAGTCCTTCTGTGATTGACTCATTTCACTCAGCATAATGTCCTCTAGATTCATCCATGTTTTATGGCCTTCTCATTATTCTTTATGGTTATATAGTGTTCTACTCTATGTGTGTAACACAATTTGTTTATCCATTTATCTCCATTTGTTTCGATCTTTTTGTTATTGTGAATAATGTTTCAAAAAATATAGGTGTGCATTTGTCTATATATGTAAGTGTTCTTGTATCTCTTGGATATATACCTTGGATTGTATTGGTGCATCTTAAGGTATTTCTATTTCTAGCTTTTTAAGGAAATGTTACACAATTTTCCACAGTAGTTGCACAATTTTACAATCTCATCAACAGAGTTTAAGGGTTCCAGTCTCCCCCAACCTAGCCAGCATTTATTTGTTTATTTTACTTTATTTTATTTTTTCATTTTTCCACTTTTGCTGGGATGAGATGCTATCTCATTGTAGTTTTGATCTGCATCTCTTTAATGGCTAATCAGAAACTCTGGTGGCTTAGTGGTTGAGAACTATGGCTGCTAACTGAAGAGTCAGTAGTTTGAAACCACCAAGTACTTCTTGGAAACCCCACAGGGTATTTCTACTCTATCCTGTACAGCTATTAATCAGAATTGACTCAACAAGAACAGGTTTGTCTGTTTAATGGCTAATCACGTGCTTTTTGGCTGCCTGAAAGTCTTGTTTGATATAGTGTCTGTTCGAGACCTTTGCCAATATTTTGATTGGATTGCCTTTTTGTTGAGTTGTTGAAGTTTCCTATATGTTTTAGGGATTAGTCACTTATCAGCTATGTCCTTCCAAAGATTTTTTTCCCATTGAGAGAGAGGGAGAAAGATATACATATATATATATATATATCCATATGTGTGTGTGTGTATATATATATATATATATCTTTTTCTCCAGTCTGTAGGTCTCTTTCTACTCTTTGGTAATAAGTATCTAATTGTTTGTGGAGTCTCTGGACATATAATCTGGAAACCCTGGTGGTATAAATGGTTAAGTGCTATGTTGGCTAACCAAAAGGTCGGCAGCTCAGATCCACAAGGTGTTCCTTGGAAACTCTATAGACCAGTTCTATTCTGACCTGTAAGGTTGCTGTGAGTTGGAATCAATTTGATGGCATATATTTCATTTAGTTTCTGTTGCTCATATATTTTTCAGTCGCGTTCAATAGGCTATTTATGTTGAAAATTTGGTTTCCTTGTTGTGTCCCAGCATTATCTTTTAGTAATTTTGTAGATTAAACTTTAATATTTAGGTATTTCATCCATTTCTAATGAACTTACGGATCATCTTTGATATTTCTACAAAAGAGTATTGGATGATGCCAGCACCATCTTTAAAAATATAATTTCTTGCCCTTTGAATGCAGTTTGATCTTTCACAAAGATTAGCTGCCCATAGATAGGCAGAATTACTCCCAGGTTCTCAATTCCACTCCTTTGGTCTATGTGTCTGTCACTGAACCAGGACCAGACCTTTCTGATTCTTGTGGCTGCACAGTAAGTTATGAGATGGAGAAGTGTGAAGCTTCATACTTTATTCTTATTCTTCAGTGTTGCTTTAGCTATCAGGGGCCTCCTGACTTTCCATGTAAAGCTGAAAATTATTTTTTCCATTTCATTAAAGTATGTTATGATTTATATCAGGATTGCATTGTATTCATAGATTTCTTTGGGTGTCATAAGTCAGATCCGACTCAACGGCACTTGGCTGGCTGGCTTGGGTGCTGTTTACCTTTTCACAATATTAAGCCTTCCAATCTATGAGCACGGAATATTTTTTCCATATACACACACATATGTATATATATATATGTTTGACTTCTGGCAGTAATGTTTTATACTATCCCTTGCATAAGTCTTTGACAACCTTTGCTATGTTTATTCCTAGGCATTTCATCCTTTTGGAGGCTATTGTCAGTGGTATTGTTTTAATGATTTTCTTTTAACAGTTGTTCTTGCTATTTTATAGGAACCCACTTAATTTTTTCTTTCTTGTTGTTGATCTTACACCTGCAACTTTACTGAATCTGACATTAGTTCCAATAACTTTTTTCTGGAGTCTTCAGAATTTTCCATTTGTAAGATTAGGTCATCTGTGAGTAAAGATACTTTTAATTCTACTTTCCAATATGGATGATATTCATGTCCCTTTTTTTCTCTGGCTAGGAACTCCAGTATAGTATTGAACAGTAGTGAACGGACATGTTTGTCTCATGCCTGTTCTTAGGGGAATACTCAATTTTTCTCATAGAGAATAATGTTGGTTGTTAGTTTTTCATATATACTCTTAATTATATTGAGAGATGTCCCTTCTATTACTATGTGGTACAATGGATCATTTTCATATAACTTTTCGAAGCCATAGTCTTGTAACTCCCACTAAAATATTGGGTATGACCTGCAAATAAAGTGTTTCAGGAACACCAAGAGATTGGACAACTTGCTAATGATACAAAGTGCGTGTCACCATTGTAGGTGTCATACCATGCAAATAAGGTATAAGAATAGTAACGAAGAGGTTGGTCAGTTTGGACATTCTGATAGGCTTAAAATTAACCACCTCCAAGACAGAAAGGGGGTGGGGGTCTCTGTACTACCAAGAAAGAGGAGTTATGAGTGGCCTGTATAAGGAAAATCATTTTTAGTTTAGTCAAGTATACAAGACAAAATTACAAGAACTCCCCAGAAACAAGGAAAAGAAAGAACAGAAAAACTGAGTGAATGGACAAGAGGACCTTCAGTGCAAATGGAAATGGAAAGATTGCTTACAAAATGTAAGAATTGCAAACACTGTCACAAAATTTGTGTAAAAATGTTTAATGAGAGAGGAGCAGGGCCAATATGGTTTACTAGACACAAGTCTCCTCAAATCCCTCTGAGAACTAAGGCCTGGAATGGTAACTGAATGGAGCAGCATGGGCATCCAGGAAGCCCTAGGATCTGGCATATGGTTGCCAGATTTGGCTAGGTGCCAGCGATAGGGTAACTACTTCTCTCAAAGATGAGGCAGCACCACACTGAGTCCTGTTTCTGCAGACTTACCACTTGAAAGGACTGCAGATACTGATGTCTCCTTTTTTATCTGGGAGGCAGAGACTGGGCATGAGATGGCTAATACGCTGAACTGCAGAGTTTAAGTAAACACTGTGTAGAGCAGGAGAGAGAATATGCGTGGGGTAGCCTTATATTGAGAGCCCGGCTGCTGACTGAGGGCACCAATGCCCAACCACTCTCTCTTTTCTGAGCTGCACCATAGATTGTGCCATTTCGCAGCAGGAAGGGCAGCTCAGGTAGGACACCATGTTGGTCAGCTTGGAGATGGAGTCATTCATCTGGAGGTGTTAGCTGGGGCTAATATTCATGCTGAGAAGCAGGGCCTGCCTAGAAAGTGCTTCTCCATTAGAAAAGCTGTGTTTAGGACAGTGGTGACTAGAGTTATGGGTGGGGCCTGGCAGAGGATGGCAGAAAGGCCTTAAACCCTTTGTACTTTGAACCACATCATAGTATCTGGGGTAGGCCTATGATGTGCTTTCATTATCAGCAGGAAGTCAGGGACTGCCAAACTGAGAGTATGACTGACTTTTGTAGCTATTTGACAGCTCCTCACTTAGCAGTAAGGTATCTTATTAAAAACAGACCACCTGGAAAACTGACTGCTGAGCAGCCTGGCAGCATCTCCTCCAACCTTCACTGATCCATATCATGGGGTCAGCTTATGGCTCCTCAGTGACTCTGTCAAGTAGGGTATGTGTTTGCCAGTCAGGAGGCAGCACATGCCACCCCACAGCGTCCACCTGGGTCTAGTTGCTAGAGTACACAGAGATGGCTGGTGATGGACTCCCCTCTTAGAACTACACTTGAACTCCTGTTGAGGTAACACCAAGGAAACTGAACAGCTTCTGGATTGTGTGCAGACAACAATCATTAGTTAACCATTTAAATAAACAGCCCACTATGGCTCCAGAAAGCTCCCCCAAAAAAGCATCAAAAAACTTCCCAGCTAAAGAAGTCTTTCTGAAATGATCAGAGATAGGCTACAAAAGAATTATATATTCAGCCCTCCTAGAGATTAAACAAAATGCAGCAGAACAAAATGAAAAATTAAGCTTTGAACTGATGGAACATTAGCAATCTGAAATCCAGCAGATCAATAACAAAGGTACAGAATAAGACAATTCAAAGCCGAAAGAGCAGAATTGAGAAGATGTAAGCCAGACTTAATAAGCCTGAGGACAGAGCAACTGGCACCAACATTTATGAAGAGAAAACAGAGAAAATAAATAAGAAAAATGAAAAATCATTAAGAAAGATGTGGGGCCCTATCAAGAGGAATAATCTATGCGTAATTGGAGTTCCTGAACAGAAGAGATAGATGAAAATACAGAGTACTGCTGTAGAGTTGCTGGCAGAAAACTTCCCTGAAATTATGAAACTTAACATAGATATCCAAAATGGTTATCGAATGCCACAAAAATCTAGATCCCAAAAGAAAGACATCAAGATATACTATAACCAAATTTAATCAAATGAAACATAAACAGATGCTTTCAAAGGCAGCAAGGCTTAAAAGAAATCTACCATTCAGAAGCAAGCCTTGTATGCTTTTGTCTGACTTCTAAACAGAAACGATGTTGACAAGAAAGCAATAGGGTGACACATTCAAAGCCCTGAAGGAGAAAAGCTTCCAACCAAGAATTATATATACTGCAAAACTGCCTCTCAAATATGATGGTAAATAAGACATTTGCAGATAAACAAAAACTTGAAGAATTTGTGAAAACCAAACCAAAGCTACAAGAAATATGGTAAGAAGCTCTTTGCTTAGAAAAATAAAAACATCAAGTATATACTTAAGGAGGCAATGCAGGACACAGCATCGAAAATCCTGCTCAGAGAAGTCACGAAGTTCAATCAAAGCTAACTTATTAAAAGAAGGGAACCAGTGATCAGAACATGAAAACTATGATATCATCACATTAAAAAGAGAGATATATTACAGTAGTTATAACCCTTTCAGATGGAGAGTAAACTGAAAAGACACGCAAAAGTTAAAGCCCAGTTTAAACTTAGCATAGTAGGGGAGATCATGGGGTAGCCACAAAGCAAAATAACAGTGTGACATATCAAAACAATAAGCATAATACAGGAATCTCAACAAATACAAAATCAACACTTAAAACGATGAACAGTCAACCCATAAAGAAGAATGACTCATAGCAGAATATTAGGAACAACACAGAAAATATTAACAACACAAAAATAAATGCATCAAAATGACAGCACTAAACACATACCTGAGAATAATTTACTGAATGTAAATGGACTGAATACTCCAATAGTCAGCAAGTGACATCCCAATTAAACAGACACAACCTGTCTACATATTGCTTATAAGAAACACAGCCTAGACTCAAAAATATGAACAAACAGAAGTTCTAGCCAGAGCAATTAGACAAGACCAAGGAATAAACGGCATCTGCATCAGCAAAGAAGAACTAAAAATATCCCTTTTTGCTGATGATGTGATTGAATACGTAGAGAATCTCAAGGAATCCATAGCAAAACTACTTAATCTGATAGAAGAATTAGACAAAGTCAGGATACAAGATAAACGTAAGTATATCAGTAGGATTTTTTATACCAACAACAAGATTATTAAGGAATAAATCACCAAGTCAATACCATTTGCTATAGCCCCTAAGAAGATAGAGTACCTAGGAATAAATTTAACCAGATAAATAATAGACCTTTAGAAAGAGAGCTACAAACCCTTACTACAAGAAACTATGGCAGACTTACATAAATGGAGAAATCTATCCTGCTCATGGATAGGAAGGCTTAACATTATGAAAATGTCTATTTTACCCAAAGCGATCTACTTAAATAATGCAGTCCCAATACAAGTTGCAGTGACACTTTTTAATGTGATGGAGGAACAAATTACCAACTATGTCTGGAAAAGGAAGAAGCCCCAAATAAGCAAAGCATTTCTGAAGAAGAAGAACACATTGGGAGGCCTCTCATTACCTGACTTTAGAACCTACTACACTGGCACAGTAGTCGAAACAGCCTGTTACTGGTACAAAAAGAGACAAATAGATCAATGGAACAGAATTGAGACCCCTGAGATGACATTGTCTGCCTATGAACAGTTGGTGTTCGACAAAGGCCCTAAGACGTTAAACTGGGGTAAAAACAATCTCTTCAAAAAATGGTGCTGGCAAAATTGGCTATCCATCTGCAATAAGTTAAAACAAGACCCATGTCTTACACCTTATACAAAAACCAACTCCAACTGGATAAAAGATCTAAATATCAAATCTAAAATGATGAAGCTCATCCACGAAAAAGTAGGAACAAGAACGGAAGGTTTAATACACAATGCAGACAGACTTCAAAATCTGTCAAACACACAACAAACAACAGAAGAGAAAATAAATGGGAAGTACTAAGAATCAATCAATTTTACTCATCCAAAGACTTTATTAACAGAATTAAAAGGCCACCTACAGATTGGGAAAAAATATTTGGCAACTCTATGTCATATCAATGCTTCATCTCCATAATCTATAAGGTACTACAAAATATCAATAAGAAAAAGATAAATCATCCAATTAAGCAATGGGCAAAAGGGATGGACAGATGCTCCTCTAAAGAGGAGATCCAGGCAGCCAAAAAACACATGGGGACATGCTCACGATCATTAGCATTTAAAGAAATTCAGATCAAAACTACAAATGAGATACCATCTCACCCCAACAAGGTTGGCCATGATCCAAAAAACACAAAACACTAAATGCTGAGAGGCTGTGGGGAGATTGGAACTCCCCTACACTTTTGGTGGGACTGCAAAATGGTGCAACCTCTTTGGAAAGCAATCTGGAGCTACCTTAAAATAATGGATACAGATATACTATTTGACCCAGTAATTCCACTGCTTGGAATATATCCTACAGATTCAAGGGCCATTCACACCAATAGATACATGCACACAAATGTTCATCGCAGCACAGTCCACAATAACAAAAAGATGAAAACAACCCAGATGCCCAACAACAGAAGAATGGATAGGTAAACTATGGTATACATACTCAACGGAACACTATGCAATGATAAAGAACAATGATGATAGCAGGGAACATCTCAACCTGGTTTAACTGGAGGGCATTATGTTGACTGAAAGTAGTCAGAGACAAAAGGACAAACATTGCATGAGACCCCTATGATAAGAACAAAAGCAGACTCATGCATAACAGAAAAGACTCTGATGGCTGCACGGGAGGGAAGGGTGGGAAGGTGAGGGGGCAGAGTTTAGATTAGATTGTTAGAAATTTGGTTGGGTGAAATTGGTGACAGCACACCTTAGTAAGAGGATCAGTGTTAACGGGAGTTCTACACAACTTCTGTACTTCTCCCATCTTAACCCAATATTGCAAGGACAGAGTAGCTGGGGCTGGGGTCCGGGGACTGTGCTCTCTAGGAAAATCGGGGCCAATTGGCACAACTAGCATTTTGCTAATGAGGACTCTCCATACCCCACACTGGTGAGTGTCGTCTGGGTTCTTCAAAGCTGCCAAGCTGCCATCTGAGGGTATAGCAAATGATCCCAACTCAGCAGGAATGGATGACCACCAACATTTGTAACAGCATGGGGGAAAGAGAACCAGAAGACAGAGAGACCCATATGAGTGGATGTCTACACTGACTTGTGACCAGAAGAACTGGATGGTGCCTGGCCACCACCAGTGATAGCCACAATGGAGCTCACAAAGTTAAGTCTTACTGGCAACACAAGTATAAATAGGGATGCACCCTGAGATCTCCACTAAAAGACCATAATTGATGGTCCATGGACCTTGGGATTCCCCTGGGAGCATGGCTGCTGACCCTGATGCTGCTCCTGTCTATAAATCGTAATGAAGGTCAACTTTTTGGACAGCAATGGATTGGACTTGGTGATGCAGAATGACTATATTTTGTGGGCACTTTATGGTTCTAGGCATCTGTAGGAGGTCATCCTGTTGACCTCATATTGGAGGAAGGGGAATAGGTGGAGGGGAGAAGATAGGAGATTGTTGGGAAGAGAAGACATGTATGGAGCAGAGAGAAAGAGTGTGCTGTCACCATGCAGGGAGAGCAGTGGAAGCTGCATATAGGCCAGCATGAAAATTTATATAGGAATGTACATTTTCTTTCAATCTTAAAAAGAACAAAAATTGTAACAAGCCAGAAATGAAAGATCTAGCTATAGTAACTTAATGTAATATTTTCTTTCTGATCACTACATTTTCTTTTACAACAACAACAAAAAAAAAAACCTAGCCAATAGAATTCAACAGCATATCAAATAAACTTCATTATGATCAAGCTGGATTCATACTAGTGACGTAAAGCTGTTTCAACATCAGAAAAACAATTAATGTGGTCAACCACATAAACAGCACAAAGATAAGAACCTTGACAAAGTCCCAGGCCATTCACGCTAAAAACTATCACCAAGATAAGAATAGAGGGGAAATTCCTCAAAGCAATAAAGGACCTCTATGCAAAGCCAACAGCCTACATCATCCTAAATGGAGAGACACTGAAAAAATTTCCCTTGACAGTCGGAACTAGACAAGGATGCCCACTCTCACCACTCGTATTCAACACTGCACTAGAGGTTCAAACCTAGCAATTAAGGACATTCACGTTAGAAGCCCCTGTAGTTCTATAGGTACAGCCATCTGAAGTTTAGCTTTGCTGCTGAGAAATACACACTTTGGTCATGGTACTGCTCTTCTGTTTGGCCACTTTAAACAATGCCATTGCTCTTCCTGGATGGGTGAAGTCCAGCCAGGCTGTGGATGTAGCTTCTTCCAGACCTATTCTTTCCTGCCTGTCTCAGCCATCTCTCAGCTTTCTGCCTGGTATTCGGGGCTGGCCTATATAATCTATTCAGTTGTTTTTCTGGTTATTTGTTGTTACAGGGATCAGCAAATATCTGTGGCTACTTTATCACCTTAGCTCTGCCTCTTAGATTGTATTTTTGATGATTTCCAATTTTCCTAAATACATGCTTCCTTTATTCCAGGTTCTGATTATTAATGGCTGTTTGCAGCTGTTTCTTCCCATTTTGAGTCACGACACATCAGCAAATGAAGGTCCTAAAATTGTGACTACATCAAAATCGTTAAGGTTGGCTCTGTGTTAAGAAGCAGCTCTTTAACAGTCATCTTTGGAGTGCCTTCCAACCTGATTGCCTCATTTTCCACCACGACATTGGCCAATGTTCTTCTACTATTTATAAGGTTTTAACGGGCTAATTCTTTTCAGAGGTAAACTTCTGGGTCCATCTTCCCTGTTTTTCTTAGTCTGGAAGCTCTGCTGAAACATACTTACCATTGATGACTCTGCTGGTATCTGAATACTGGTGGCATAGCTTCCAACACCATAGTAACACTTAAGGTACTACAGTATGACATACTGACAGACAACTGGAGGTTCTTCTTAACAGAGTTCAGCTGATATATGTATTTGCTTGTGTCTCTGTGTATACATATATATGCACACACACACACACAGATATATATATAGATATGTATATGCATATATCTATATTGATATACATATATAGATAGATAGACAGACAGATATGGGTTCCTGGTGATAATTCGATCAAGCATTTGGCTGCCAACCAAAAAACTGACAGTTTGAACCCTCCAGCTGCTCTTTGGAAACCCTATGGGGCAGTGGCATCTTTGTTCTATGGGATCACTATGAGTCAGAATTGACTTGATAGCAGTGAAGTTTTTTTTCTTTATTTTTGGCTCAGACACACCTTATTCTTCTAAGTGACATTTTTGCTTTTCAACAGCTTAAAGAACTTTTTCAGCAGATTTGTCCAATACAACAGCACTATTTGACTTTTTGACTGCTGCCTCTATAGGTGTTAATCATAGAAAGAAGTAAAATTATCAACTTCAATAATTTTTCCATTTTTCATTATGTTGCTTATTGGTACACTGGTAAGAATATTTTGTTTTCTTCATGTTGAAGTGTAATTCATACTGAAGACTGTAGTCTTTAATTTTCCTCAGACAGTGCTTTAAGTCATCTTCACTTTCACTTAGCAATGTTGGGTCATCTGCGTACTGAACATTGTTAATGAGTTTTCTTCCGAAGATGGCAGACTGAGCACACGTCTCTTACATCCCTCTGGAAACCAAGACCTGAATTGATAATCAAACAGAGCCTTATGATCACCTAATCAGCCTCAGGACATGGCACAGAACTATTAATTGGGACTTCATGCCACTGATAGAAAAAACCTCCTCTCTTTCACTGACTCCCGCTCCTGGCTAGCCCTGGCTCTCAGGGACTGAAGGTAAATGCACCATTTTGACTTATTTTTCTCTGTCTTGGCTGGCAGGCAGAGCTGGGTCTTGCCTAGAGGCTAGATTTAGACGTGCTGCTGGGGGGATAGCCCGGCTAAATTCCCATATTTTGAGAGTCAGGCTTAGGACTCTGTTAATCTAGTCACTTTGAGCCTTTCGTTTTATATCTGCCTCAGTGGGGTTTCTACGGAATTTCGTAGTCAGTGTGCGGGACGCCATGTTGGTACCGAGATTTTGGCAGGACCTAATTCTTAGCCTGAGAGCCAGTGCCTGCAAACAGGACAGCGCTTCTCTGACAGAAAAGCAGTAATTTACCGAAGGCCACCTACGTTGTGGGCCCTGCAACAGAAGCAGAGGAATCACTGCCTCTCAGCACCTTTAGCCCCTCTGTCTCCTGCCTGTGTGGAGGATGCCATCTTGGATACGGTGGCTACAGCTGGACCTAATTCTTAGCTTGGGAGCCAGAGCCTGCCCACAAGAGAGCACTTTTCTAACACCAAAGCAGTACTCAATGCAGTGTCACCTAAGGCTAGGCCCTGTCAGCGGAGGCCAACAGGGCAGTAGCATTGCTGTATTCTGAACTAGTTTGTTATCATCTGGGGTTGGATATAGTGGCGCTTACTTTGTCAGTTGAGAATAGGGACCTCTACACCTGAAAACCTAACTGACTTCTGAAGTGGTCAGATAACTTTTGCTTTACATTTTAAGACAGCCTAGAGAAATATTTGCAATCCATCCTCACAGTACCTCTTCCAGCCTCTACATACTCACATGGGAACCAAAAAGCAACAGACAATTGTGGCATACAAGCAATCACTCATGGCTTCAGAAGGCTCTCAAACAAAGCAACCAAGGAGTTTTCCAGATGAAAAAACTTTTATGAAAGCATCAGGAAGTGAATGCAAATTGATTATATACAGAGCCCTTCTAGACCTTACACAAAATGCAGTAGAACAAAATGAAAAATTAAGCAAGCTGTTCGATCTGATGGAACACCAGTACTTTGAAATCCAACAGATCAAGAACAAAATCAAAGACATAGAAACTTTCATGCAAAGCCAAGAAAACAGAATGGAACAAATGGAAAAAAGAATTTCTGACTTGGAAGACAGAGTTACTGATGCCAGTGTCTATGAGCAGAAATCAGAAAAAAGAAACAAGCAAAATGAAGAAACATTAAGAAGCATGTGGGACGCTATTAAGACAAACAATCTTTGATTAATTGGAGTCCCTGAACAGGGTGAGACATTGAGAACACAGAGAGTATTGTTGCTGAGCTGCTGAAAGAAAACTTCCCAAATCATGAAGGAAGACAATATAGACATCTCAGATGCATGTTGTACGCCACCCAATATAAATCTCAAAAGAAAGACTCCAAGATATATTATAATCAAGCTTAATAAAATGAAACATAAGCAGAAGCTCTTAAAGGCAGCAAGACTCAAGACAAAGCTAACATTCAGAGTGAAACCCTGTAGGCTCTCATCAGATTTCTCAGCAGAAACCATGCTGGCACGGAGACAGTGGCACGACACATTCAAAGTCTTGAAGGAGAAGAACTTCCAACCAAGAATTATATATCCTGCAAAACTATATTTCAAATATGAAAATGAAATTAAGACATTTCCAGATACACAGAAACTCAGAGACTTTGTAAAAATCAAACCCAAACTACAAGAAATACTGAAAGAAGTTCTTGGCTCTGGCTTAGGAGAACGAAACCACTAACTTTGTAATTTAGAACGACACACTACTCAATACTCTACTCATTTAGTGAAGTCTCCAAAGTCAATCACAGCTTTGATATGGAAAGAAGCAATCCAGTGATCATCATGAAATTAGTAATTAAAATTGGGTTTATATATAGTTTATTAAGGGGGTTCATAGGGGCAGTTGTAAAGCACAACAAAGATATATCATACCATTTCAAGAAATCTAACACACGAGTCTCAACAACTACAAAACCAGCACTGAAAAAGGTGAAAAATTAACTCACAAAAAAGAGTGTCCCAGAACAGACTAATAAGAACAACAGAGAAATCATCAACATAAAAATAAACATATCACAATGGCAGCACTGTACACATACCTATCAATAATTACAGTGAATGTGAATGGACTGAATGCTCCAGTAAAGAGACACCGAGTGTCATCTTGGATCAAAAGACATGACCCATCCATATGTTGTCTACAAGAAACTCACTTGAGACCTAAAGATAGGAACAAACTGAAAATTAATGGATGGAAGAACATATATCAAGCTAACAATGAACAAACAAGAGCAGGGGTGGCATTTCTAATCTCATAAAAAATCAATTTTAATGTCGAATCCACCATCGTGGACAAAGATCGAGTTTTCTTCCAATCATGATGTCTCATTTTTTTTCAGTATTGTCCATTTTATCAAATTATTTTCCCTACATATATACTAAATATGTGTGATAAAAGATACAGTCCTACAATGTGTTGTTATCCGTGAGCTGCTGGGAGGTCTGGCTCTTTTACTGTTGCCCAGAAGGGCTGGCAGGCTGACCTGAGGAAGTTGTGAGGGGAAAGCTGGGCCAGAAAGGCCAGCAGGCAGTGATGTCAAACTTCTACAGTGCCCCCAATGGCAGAAAGTAGAGCACTCATTACAGTAGGGCTTTCTTCAGATTACTGTAAGAATCTGGCCAGATGCCAGAACTGGAGAATTGTAAGAGATCTGACTTAGAAGACAGAACACCTGATCATTTAATAAACATTATTATTTATGTACCAAACACTTTAGGACCGCTTTGAGGTAATTCTCTGTCAACAATATTTGATCTCACCAGTTATGTAAACTATACACATAGTAGATGCAGAAAACAAGTAAAAGAATCGAATGAAGATGAAATCAGAGCACTGAATCAGGAAAAAAATAAAGATCATAATGGAGGTTAACTCTTCAGGCAGGAATGCACTGGACTTGGCAACACAGAGTGACCATATTGTGTGTGCACTTTATGGTTTCATGCATCTACAGGATGTCATCATGCTGACATCTTGCTGGAGATGCGGGAGAGGGTAGAGAGGAGGGGATGGGAGATTGTAAGGAGGATATGACATGTATAGAATGGAGAGGAAGAATGTGCTGTCACCGGGCAGGGATAGCAGGGTGAACTGCACATAAGTGGACATGGAAATCGATACAGGATTGTACATTTTCTCTCAATCATAATAATAATAAAAAAAAGATGAAACTTCTGAATAGGAGCAAAATCATGAAGAAACAAACAACAGAATACTCAAAACCTGAGTTCAGAAGAAGTGGTTAAAGAATCAAATAAGTACATTTTAACTTTAATCCTTGAAAATGAGGAAAACAAATAATTCTTAAAATGTTTTCTTGAAATTTTGATTTTTATGGGAAAACAAAACATAATTCCATATGGATCCCGGGTTGATGAAACCCCAGAAGGCCTCTTTACTCCTGTAACTCTTAAGCTCTGCAGGGGTACCAGATTAATTATGGTGAAGAAGTTCTAAGAAAGTACTTTGTGATTGTATCTCTTTATTTTACTCTTGAGTTTTAATAGTTCTTTTTATATTCTTACTACCACTATTTATTTTTAATTATTTTCTCACAGTATATAGCTTGTTTTTCATCCTCTTACTGGATCTTTCACTAAGAAAGTCTAAAAATACTTTAAATGAAGTTCAGTTTACCAATTTTCCTTTCATGGATTTTATGTTTAGTGTCAACTTTTCAATAGGCCCTAAATTCCAAATATTTTTTCCCACAGTCTTTATAGTTTCACATATTCATTTTTAGTCTTTGATCCATTTGGAGTTAACTTCTGTACAAGGTATGAGACTTAGGCCAATGTCCACTCTTTTTCTTTTCTTTTTTCTTTTTTGGCCACCAATGTCCACTAGTTCTATAACCACTTGAATCACCTATATCACTATAATCACTATAATCACTGAATCACCTTTATAACTTTTTCAAGTACCACTTGGGCATTATATGTTCTTGTTTATGTATTTTTTTTAAATTGTGAATTAAGAACAACTTTATAGTCTATATCTTGTTGCCATCTAACAGCCAGAACTTTTCCTTGTGTTCTATTTTAGCTGCCCTGCCTCCACCCCCTAGCCTGACAGCACACTTCTGCTTTTATTTAGAACTCTCTGTGACCTTTTGACCAAGGCTTGGCCCTCTTCAATCAACTCAGCTCCAGCAAAGTGTCCCTCAGATAAACCTTGTGTGTATTTTTCTTTAGCCAAAGAAGACTTATGGATGAAAAATAAACACAAGGAAAGCTGATCAATATCATCAGTCATTTATAGATTAAGTTGTTTAGTTTCTTAGTGCCAGCAGCATTTGTGGCATTGTGCCTTTGTTACTTATTTTGAAAAATTTTCCTCTCCTTGACTTTTTCATAATTATCACTTGAATATGCCTTTTCAAAATTCTTGTTGTCAACTCTATTTATAAACTTATGTTATTTCATTACTTTGAGTTTCTATGTTTGACATATTCTTCCAACTATCAAGAAAAGAAAGCACTCTGAGGAAAAAAAAAAAGCAGTTAAAACACTATTCTTTTCAAAAACAGCAAAAATAGATGCTGGAGATCTGTGAGACCAGCATTTGGGAAGAAACTTTCAAGGACGTGAGAGACTCACAAGTTTCCATTTTCACCAACAAGATAGTGGACACAACAGGGGAAGAGCACCTGACTATGTCGATGAGCTTTATCAATGAATCTTATAACCTAAAATAAATTTGTGAGCTCTGCCTTTTGAAGCTGATTCAGAAATTTTTGAGTACTAAATGTGGAATACTGTCATAGCCAGACTTACATTGTGTCTAATGAATTTTCTTCCAAGATAAAAGTTATTGCTTCTAAATTTCAGAGAAATATTCTCAAGCCATCTACATACTGTGTTTTTCTTGTGCCTTAAATGTGTGTTTGGCAAAATCAGATTGTGTCATAGGAGGAACGATTACATCAGGTACAGTTGAGTAAATTCATTGTTTTCTTCTATCTATCACCACAGCTGCTTTTGGAACCTGAAATGTAATTTCTGGCCCTCTTCAGAACAATGAAAAAAGGAGTAACTAAAGGAAGTTTGCCATTTTGTAGTATATGGGCATGCCTGATACTTTTGAAAGTTTAGTGTACTTCTTACAGGCATTTGTTTTATGTTTCTGTAATGCAGGGAGTAATTTTGATTTCATCATGATCATTGTTTTTCTTAAAAAATGTTTTGTCTTTTATAAGAGCCTTTTGGAAAAATCTCCAGGGTCAACTCTCTGAGGTTTTCTTTGTGTCCAACAGCATTACAGCAGTAGTAAATCTATTAAATGAAGCAATGGAGAGTATTAAAATTCATGATGAACTTTGTTTGATGAATGGACACATTTAACAAACAACGTTGTTATTCAAATGAAACACCCTGGCAAATCCACAGAGCTCAGAAAGGTAACCGAGATTCTCAGGTAATCTCTGAGAATTACTACGAAGAAAGCCTAAGTGCCCTAACAGTGGAGCCCATTATTCAGCAACTTAAAGTTACATTCTCAGAACAGCAGCTAAGCTTATAAACATTTATCTCAGGAATGAGGCCGAGATGGCAGAGTAGCCAAATAGCTCCTGTAATCCCTCTAACAATAAAGACTGAAAACAACAAATGAGTCAATTATGTATGACATTCTAAGAGCCCTGAATATCAAAGGCAAAGTTGAGAAATTGGTCTAAGGGACAGGGAAGAGAGAATAGATCCAGAAATAACTGGAACTGGCCATATATGATCTGCTTGGAATTGGCAGCAGCCAACATGGTGAACAGAGCAGTTGAGTTCAGAAAGCATCCTCCTTAGCTGGAGAAACAGAGCATCAGGAGTAAACTCATGCCTCCAGAACCAGTGAAAAGTGGCTCTTGACCAACAAAAGCTAAGTGGCTTGTGTCTAAACTACCATGAATAGATCTAAATCTTTCATTCGGGGAAAACCTTTCTCCCTTTTACCAGTGTTTCTCCCTACCTTCTCTGCACTTCTCCCAGCTCCAGAGTCTAATATCACTATCTGACTCGGAAATAGGATTCTTCATGTGCTCCCTGAGACACGCTCCTAGCCTCAGGGTGGGAATAATGTAACAAACTGAGGGAAGAGGGGGAAAATGTTTGCCAACTCCCTGAGCCAGAAAATTAGGCACAAACAGTTTCTTCACCTAAAATCTGGTATAAGGGGTTAAGGGGACATGCCTTCCTCAAAGATATTCAAGGATGGCTATTATTCCCCTGCCTTTCACAAAAACTATAGCTATATACCTGTACCCATGCCACTTACCCCTGTCTGCCTAAGACAGTAGGCAAGAGCTTACACCACACACTTGGTGGCAGACTACCCAGATGCCTGAGCTGAATCTACATGAGAAAAGTAAAGAGACTCCTTGGCTACATACCTTGTATCAGCTCTAACTTGTGACAAGACACTAGAGCTTCAAAGGCACCAACAAACAAACTAGCATGCAAGACCAGCCTGCTTGCATATTTCAAAAGAAACTAAGAAGCTGGAACACAGTATGTAAACATAAAATAAATATATTCAATAACTTTCCTATGACTCAAAGAAAACAGTCAATATGAAATCACTTAAAGAAGCAGAACACAATGGCTTCAAAAAACTCTCAAAACAAAGGATGAAGAAATTCCCTGGTTGAAGAGAACTTGCTAGAATTATCGGAGATAAAATACAAAAGAATAATATATAGAAATATTCAAGAGATCAGGGAAGAGATGACACAAAATGCAGCAGAGCATAATGACAAATTAAACAGCCTGCAAGAATGTGTACAGTGGCAAAAATTAGGAATTCAGAAAATTAATGATAAACTTATATAATTACACAACACAATAAACAGTCAAAGGAGCAAAGCTGATGCAATGAAAGGCCAAAGTAGTGAGACTGAAGATAAAGCACATGGTACCAACATATCTGAGACAAGAAATCAGGTACAAGAATTTTTTTAAAAAATCAAGAAACACTAAAAATTATGTGGGACTCAAACAAGAGAAAAAATCTATGAGTGACTGAAGTACCAAAAGAAGGTGATAACAGAAAACACAGAGAGAATTGTTAAAGATTTGTTGACAGAAAACTTCCCTGATTTTATGAAAGATGAGAAGATATCTATCCAAGATGCTCATTGAACTTCACACAGTTAGATACCAAAAGGAAGACACCAAGGTGTATTATAATCAAACTTGCCAAAGTTAAAGGTAAGAAGCCAAATTTAAAACCGTCTAAGGATAAATGAAAAATACTCTGCAAAGGAAATTAAAAAAATGACAAAGCTCCAACTACTGTGCAGAAACCATGCAGGCAAGAGGGTAATGGGATGACATATACAAAACCTTGAAGAAAAAAATGCCAGACAAGAATTACATACCCAGCAAAAGTCTCTAACATAGGATAGTGAAATTAGACATTTCCAGATAAACATAAATTTAAGAAATTTACGAAAACCAAAAGCAAATTTCAAGTAATCCTAATGGGATAAAAGGAATAAAAGGGAAATTCCTCAATATAATCAATAGTATCTATGCAAAGCCAACTGCTTTCATCATCCTAAATCGTGAAAGACTGAAAGAATTCCCTTTGAGAATGGGAACTAGACAAGAATGCCCGCTCTCATCACTTCTATTCAACATTGTCCTAGAAGTTCTAGCCAGGGCAATTAAACAAGTCAAAGAAATAAAAGGCATCCGTACTGGCACTGAAGAAGTAAAGATTTCCCCCTTTGCAGATGATATGATTGTTTATACAGAGAATCCAAAGAAATCCATAAGTAAACTATTAGCGCTAATGGAAGAATTTGGCAAAGTATCGGGACATAAGATAAATGTAACTAAATCAGTAGGATTCCTTTATAGCAACAATGAAATTATTAATGAAGAAATAACCAAATCAATTCCACTTACTATAGCCCCCAAGAAGATAAAATACCTAGGAATAAATCTAACTAGAGACCTAAGAGATCTTTACAGAGAAAACTACAAGACATTGCTACAATAAACTAGGAGAAACTTACATAAGTGGAGTAATCTGCCCTGCTCATGGATAGGAAGACTCAATATTGTGAAAATGTCTATTTTGCCCAAAGCACTCTACTTATATAATGCAATTCCAATACAAATTCCAGCGACATTTTTTAATGAGGTGGAGAAACAAATTATCAGCTTTATTTGGAAAGGGAAGAAACCCAGAATAAGTAAAGCACTACTGAAAAAGAAGAACATGCTGGGAGGCCTCTCACTACCTGACTTTAAAACCTATTACACTGCCACAGTAGTCAAAATAGCCTGGTATTGGTACAAAAGGAGACATATAGACCAATGGAACAAAGTAGAGACCCCAGAGATGCCACCATCCTCTTATGAACGGGGGTATTTGACAAAGGTGCAAAGATTTTGAATTGGGGTAAGAACAGTCTCTTTAACAAATGGTGCTGGCATAATTGGATATCCATCTGCAAAAAATTGAAACAAGGCCCATATCTCACACCTCATGCAAAAATCAACTCAAATTGGATAAAAGACCTGAATATAAAAGCTAAAACAATAAAGCTCATCCAAGATAAGATAGGTCAACAATGGACGTTTTAATACGCAATATAGACAGACTTCAAAATCTCACAAACAAAACACATTCATTAGAAGGGAACATAGATAAATGGGAACTACTAAGAATCAAACACTTTTGCTCATCCAAAGACATTATCACAAGAGTTAAAAGGCCACCTACAGAATGGGAAGAGGTATTTGGCAACTCTATATCAGACTGACATCTGATCTCTATAATCTATAAGGTTCTACAAAATATCAATAATAAGAAGAGAAATTATCCAATTAAGTGATGGGCAAAGGAGATGGACAGATACTTCTCTAAAGAGGAGATCCAGGCAGCCAAAAAACACATGCAGACATGTTCACGATCATTAATTATTAAAGAAATTCAAGTCAAAACAACAATGAGATACCATCTCACCCCAACAAGATTGGCCATGATCCAAAAAACGTAAAACAATAAATGCTGGAGAGGCTGTGAAGAGATTGGAACTCTCCTTCACTGTTGGTGGGATTGCAGAATGGTGCCACCTCTTTGCAAAGCAATCTGGCATTACCTTTAAATAATGGATATAGATATACCATTTAACCCAGTAATTCCTCTGCTCGGAATATATCCTACAAAATCAAGTCCATTCACATCAACAGCGACATGCACACAAATGTCCATTGCAGCACAGTCCATGATAGTAAAAAGTTGGAATCAACCCAGATGCCCGACAACAGAAGAATTGATGTGTAAACTTTAGTATATGTATTCAATGGAGTACTATACAATGGTAAAGAACAAAGATGATAGCAGGAAACATCTCTCAATTTGTTCTCAACAGGAGGACATTATGTTGAGTGAAACTAGTCAGTGACAGAAGGACAATTATTACATGAGATCCCTATGATAAAAACTTAAAAGTATACTCATACATAATAGAAAAGACTCTTTGACAGCTACAAGGGTGGGGAGGGTGGGAGGGCAGGAAGGCAAGGGGTGAGGGTTTAGGTTAGATAGTTGTTAGAAATTTGGCTGGGTGAAATTGGTGACAATACACATTAGTAAGAAGGTCAATATTAATGGGACTTTGACACAACTTGTGTATTCCTCCTCTGTTAACTCAGTATTGTAAGCACAGAGTATGTACACTTTCATTTTTTTATTTAATAAAAAAAGAAATCACAAAAGTAAAACAGTGAAAATAAGTAAACAGAGATGTCTTTATGTTGAAGATGACAACATTGTAAGAAAACAGAAGGACTTAAAAAGGGTAGTAACAGCTTTATCCTACAGAGAGGAAGTTAAGGTGACACAAAGAAACTGTAGAGGGTTTAATCTTAGAAAAATATGAATAAGTAGTAAGGTAATCACAAAGAAAATTAAGAATCCTACACATCAAGATAAAAAACATGAAACCTCAACAAATACAAAACCAGTAACAAAAAAAAAAAAAAAAAATGAAAACACTAA
Source organism: Heterohyrax brucei (assembly GCA_028571685.1). Taxonomy (NCBI): domain Eukaryota; kingdom Metazoa; phylum Chordata; class Mammalia; order Hyracoidea; family Procaviidae; genus Heterohyrax; species Heterohyrax brucei. Next base: position 4,660,086 of record CM053146.1, on the reverse strand, counting down.
GAAAAACAGCTCTCCAGAGAAAATTATGCAGGACAAAGAAATTTTCTCCAGTTCACAAAAAAGACATTAGAGTGTCAGCATTAAACTCATAGGTGTCAATAATCATACTGAATGTAAATGGATTAAAGGCATCAATAGAGACATAGAGAGTGGTAGAGTAGACAAAAAACAAGATCTATTTACATGTGGCCTACAGTATGTACCCTATAGTAAAAGACAGGAACAAACTAAAACTTAAAAGGATGGGGAAAATACTTATCAAGCAAACAACATTCAAAAAACAGAAGGAGTGGCAATATTCCAGATAAAATAGGCTTAAAAGTAAAATCCACCATATTTGATATGGATGGACATCAAATAATAATTAAAGTGTCTATACTCCAGGATGTCATAACCATATTAAATATTCATATATGCAACAACAGGGCTCCTAAATACATAAAACAAACTCTAATTGCACTGAAAAAAAATATAGACAGTTCCACAATAATAGTAAGAGACTTCAACACACCACTTACAGAGGACAGAACATCCAGAAAAAAACTTAATAAAGACATAGTAGAACTAAATGCTACAATCAACCAACTTGACCTCAAAGACATATACAGAACATTCCACCCAAAGGCAGACAAGTATACTTTCCTTTCCAAGGCACATAAAACGTTCTTCAGAATAGACTACATATTAAAAGCAAGCTTTAATAAAATTCAAGGCGTTGATATATTGCAAACCATGTTTCCAGGCTATAAAGCCATAAATGTAAAAATCGACAATAGAAAAAGCAAGGAAAAAAAATCAGACTCATGGAAACTGAACAAGATCTTGCTTAAAAGCTACAGGTTATAGAGAAAATCAAGGAAAGAATAAAGAAATTTACAGAATCAAATGAGAATGAAAACATTACCTACCACAACTATTGGAATACAGTAAAATCACTGTTCAGAGGTCAAGTCACCTCAATAAATGCACACATTCAAAAAAGAAGAAAGAGTCCATATCAAATTATTAACCCAACAATTCCAATGAGTAGAAAAGTGCAGCAAAAGAAGCCTTGGGGCAAAAGAAAAAAGAAAATAATAAAACCTAGAACGGAAATAAATGAAATAGAGAATAGAAAAATGATAGAGTTAATAAGACTAAGAGCTAGTTCTTTGAAAAGATCACCCAAATCAACAAACCACTGACAAAACTGACAAAAAAAAAAAGAAAATGAGAGGAAGCAAATAAACTGAATAAAAATTGAGATGAGTGATACCACAGGCCTCAACTGAAATTAAAAAAAAAAAAAATCATAAAAGAACACCATAAAAAAGTACAAAACAAATTTAAAAATCTAGAGGAAATGGACAAATTTCTTGAAACACTCTACCTAAACTAACAAACAGAAGCAGAACAATTGAATAAACTGATAATAAAAGAAGAAAGTGAAAAGATAATTTAAAAAACTCACAAGAGCAACAGCAACAAAAAAGCCAGGCCCTGACAGCCTCACTGAAGAATTACAGAAATCTTTCAAAGAGTTAACACCACTAGTACCATGCATATTTCTGAGCATAGAAAAGGACAAAATAATGCCAAATTCATTCTATGAAGCCAACATAACAATGATTCCAAAACCTGATAGACAATAAAAGAAGAAAAATACAGACCAGTATCTCTCATGAACTTACATGAAAATTCTAGACAAAATTTTGGCCAATGGAATTCAACGATGTATTAAAAAAATTATTCACTGTGATCAAGTGGAATTCATACTATGTATATAGGTATGGTTCAAGTTCAGTATGAGAAAAACAATCAACCACATCAATAAAACAAAGAACCACTGGATTTTAGTAACCAATGAAGAAAATGCATTTGACAAAGTCCAATACCCACACATCTTAAAAGCTCACAGGAAAACAGAATAGGATGAAAATCCCTCAGCATAATAAAGGGTATCTATCCATAGCCAACAGTCAACATCACCCTAAATGGAGAGAGTCTGAAACCTTCCCACTTTGAGTAAAGGAATCAGGCAAGGATGTCCTTTGTTACTACTTTTATTGAACATTGTGCTGAAGGTTCTAGCCAGTGCAATCAGGAAAGATTAAGAAATAAAAGAGATCCAAACTGGTAAGGAAGAAGTAATAGTATGTTCATTTGCAGATGATATGACCTTATACATGAAATTTCCTAAAGAATATGTGAAGAAACTACTGGAACTAACAGATAAGTTCATTAGAGCTTCAGGATAAAAGATAAACATACAAAAATCAGTGAGATTCCTTCATACCAAAAAAGGAAACATTAAAGAGTAAATAACTGAATCAATATTATTTATGATAGTCCCCAAGAAGGTAGAACACTTAGGAATAAATCTAACCAGAGGCTAAAAGATTTGCACAAAGAAAATTGCATAACAATACTGCAAGAAACCAAAAGAGATCTACATAATCAGAGAAAGTTACCTTGCTCATGGATAGGAAGACTCAATGTTGTAAAAATCTCCATTCTACCCAAAGGAATTTACAGATACAGTGCAATCCCAGTATTAATTCCAATGGCATATTTTAAGGAGCTGGAGGAACAGATAACCTACTTTGTAAGGAAAGGGAAGAAGTCCAGGGTAACTAGAGCATCACTGAAGAAGACCAAAGTGGGAGGCCTGACCTGACCTGATGTTAGAACCTATTACACTGCCACTGTGGTCAAAACAGCCTAGTACTCATACAAAAACAGTTAAATAGACCAGTGGAATGAAGTCGAGAATACAGACAGAGTCATCCACCTATGAACAACTGATATTTCACGACAGGAGGAATTCCATAAACTGGATTAAAGACAGTCTCTTTAACAAAAGATGTTGGTACAACTGAATATCCATCTGCAAAAATTGAAAAAAGACCCACAATTCATACCATGCATGAATGCTAACAAAAATGTAGAAAAGACCTAAAAATAAAATCTAAAATAATGAAGATTCTGGAGGAAAAATAGATACAACACTAGGAAACCTCATACATGGCACAAACAGAATATAAAACATTACTAACAATGAACAAGCACCAGAAGAGAAAACAGATAACCAGGCACTCTAAAAAAATCACCTATGTTCATCCAAAAACTTTACAGAAAGAATAAAAAGATAATCTACAGACTCACAAAAAAATTGGATAAGAGAAATCTGGTCAGCTTCTAATCTCCAAAATCTATAAGATACTGCAAATCCTCAGCAGGCAAAAACCAAATAGCCCAGTAAAAAATGGGCAAAGGATGTGAACAAGAACCTCAGAAAAGAACAGAATCAGGTCGCTAACAGATCAATAAGAAAATGTTCATGATCATTAGCTATTAGAGAAATCCAAATCCAAACCACAATAGGATACTATCTCATCCTAAGACTGGTGTTAATCCAAAAAAAAAAAAAACACAAAATAAAGAATGTTGAGAGAGGCTGTAGAGAGACTAGAACACATACACTGCTGGTAAGAATGTAAACGGGAAATTTATTTGGTGCTTGCTTGAAAAGTTATGAGTATGAATTGACTCAATGGCAATGGGTTTTTGTTGTTGTTAGGTTTAAAAAGCTAGAAATAGAAATACCATACATTCCAATAATGCCACTTCTTGGAATAATCCCTAGAGAAACAAGGGCCTTCACACAGATACACCAATGTTTATTGCAGCACTGTCTACAACAGCAGAGATGTAATCAACTTAGGGGTCTATTGATGGGTAAATACATAAACAAGTTATGGTGTATTTATTCACACAATGAATGCTGTGCAAATACAAATGACAATGATAAATTTGGGAAGCATCTCATAACTTGGAGGAATTCAGAATGTATTTTGCTGAGTGAAATTAGTCAGTTACTAAAAGATAAATACTATATATGACCACTATCATGAAGACTCATGAAAATGTTTAAACACAGAAGAAAACAATCTTTGGTGGTTATAAGGGTAAGGAGGGAAGGAAAGGTATATTCATTAGCTAGATAGTAGACAAGAATTAAGTTAGGTGAAGGGAGGGATGACACACAGTAGAAGGGAAGTCAGTACAAGTGGACTAACCTTAAAGCTAAGAAGTTTTCTGAATATAAACAAACACTTTAAAGGACAGAGTCACAGGGGTAGTGTTTTGGCGACCGTGATCTCTTGGGACTTCCAGGTCAATTGGCATAACAAACTATTTAAGAGAATGTTATGTATCCCTCTAGTGTGGGTGCCATCTGGGGTCTTAAAAGCTAGGAAGTAGCCATCTACGAAGCATGAATTTGTCCCAACTCATCTGGATGAGAAGATAATGAAAGACATGAAACACACAAGAAAATATGAGGCCAAAAGAGAGAAAGGGCCACATAATCCAGAGACTACATCAGCAAGAGACCAGAAAAACTACATTGTGCTCAGCCACCACCAGTGACCACCGTGACGGGGAATGCAACATAGAGTCCCTGACATAACAGGTAAAAGATTGGGGTGCAAAACTCAAACTCTATTAAAAAGCCCTAACTTCATGGTCCAACAAACTGGAAGTTCTGATGGAAACATGGTCCCCAGATTCCGTAAAGCCAGAACTTAGCTCATTCTAAAAGGGAACTCTCCATGCAAAGATTGGATTGGACTAGAGGAAATGAAATGATACTAGCAATGAATTTGCTTCTTGTCTCAGGTAAATATATGAGAGTAACTGGGCAGCTCCTAAGTATAGATGAGATGAGAGGTCAGAGGAGGATAGGAGCTAGTTGAATGGACGGGGCAAATACAGGGTCGAAAGGAGGAGTGTGCTGTCCCAGTCTGGGGAGAGTAAGTTTATACAGCAATGTGTATGTTAAGCTTTTGTAACACACATTGACTTGGATTGTATGCCTTCACTTAATGCATACAAAATACATATAAGGAAAAAATACTTCTTCTCTGATGCTGTCTGTCATAGCAAAAAAATAAAGCCTGTTGTCTTTAAGTTAATTCTGACTCACAGTGTTTCCAAGGAGCACCTGGTGAATTCAAACTGCCAACCTTTGGTTAGCTGTCTAACTCTTATCCACTATATAATCAGGGTTTCCAGTGTCATGGGACAAGTCAAGTACATCAGATGAACCTTTCGGTAACATATACAGTGACTTGTCCAATTCCAATACTCAGTCAGCCAAGTTTCATTGTTAGAAAACTAAGCGGAAACAAAGAGAAAAAGACACAGAGTTTCCAGCCACTTTATGAAGCTCTTCACTTGCCTGACATTCCTAGTTTCTATGCATTGCTGAAGGTCTTTGCATATTCAACAGAGATTTTAACTTAAAACACGATCTGGATTTAACAGTGGATATATATATATATATATATATCAAACTCTGTTCAACTAAGTCAAATCTTCCTATAGATAATTCAGAAACTATTGAAACCTAAAAGACTGTTTTAAAATAGTTTTTGTCCTTATATTTCATAGCTGGATGGAAAGCTATAAAGTGTACATAGGGCATTTAATCAGTGAATAACTTTGCTTATGCCTCTGAACACATTAGCCATCGAAAATCTATTTAAATTTTACTTTTGAATTCTCAGTGTTTTGAAGACGTACCTATTATTCCAGAAGACAACAGTGAAAGTGCCAAATTTTGTGTCTGCGTGATGACTGTTGTGGCACTCTAGAACTGTTTTACTAAGTCATGTTAGACGTAACATTTATTTTCACTGTGAATATAATTATTAGGTATTGAGTTACAGTTCTTTAAAAAATAGATTTGAAGAGATATGGGAGGGAGAAATACATTTCTTAAACTTATGATGAAGAACAAGACTTGCATTTGACTAGCAGAACTTCTAAGTATGTTGTTAATGGTCTGTAACAGACCCTTATCAGGTGAGACAGACTCTGAGTTAGCTGGGATTTCAGTGTGGATTTTGTAGAGCTATGGCTGCTGACCACAAGTTCACAGCTCTACAAAATCTACACTGAAATCCGTGCTTGGTGAGCTTATCAAATGAATCTAAAGGAACAAGTCACAGTTAAGTCTGAATGGAAAAACTTACCACTGTTGTTCCACATCTGTTTACACCTGTTTACATTCCTTTGTTGAGTGTACAACTTCATAGACATTTTGAGGGGTCTATGTTGAATATTCCCATTTCGTGGTTAAGATAGAATCAAAGGCAGTGGACACTAACAACTGATATTGGTTTTCTCCTGTCTTTTTCTGTGATGACACCTACTGTCTACCTGGAAAACCTACAAAACTAATTGTTTTGTATTTTATCTATGAATATAACATAGAAAACATAAACCCCAATGGTGTAGTGGTTAAGTGCTACAGTCGCTAAGAATAAGCTTGGTTTGCATTGAGTTGAAAATGATTCAATGACAATGAGTTCTTTTTTTTTTATTTTTATTTAACATAACTGAGTGAAAATGTGCATTCACATGTAAATTTACATCCCCCCGTATATGCAGCTTCCACTGCTCTCCCTGTCCGGTGACTGCACACTATTCCTCTCTGCTCCATACATGTCTCATCATCCCAACAGTCTCCATTCCCCTTCTCTCCATCCACTCCCCTTCCTCCAGCCAGAGGTCAGCAAGATGATATCCTATAGATGTATAGAACCATAAAGTGCTTTCAATATATGGTTACTCTGCATTGCCAAGTCCAATCCATTCCTGTCCAAAGAGTGGACCTTTGTTATAATTTATGGAAATGGGCAGCATCAGGGCCAGGGGCCATGCTCTCAGAGGAACCCCAAAACCGCTGGACCATCAATTGAGGTCTTTTAGTGGAGATCTCATGATGCACCCCTTTTTATTCTTGTGTTGCCAGTGAGGCTCCCCTCTGTGAGCTCCGCCATGGCTATCACTGGTGGTGGCCAGCCACCATCCGGTTCTTCCGGTCCCAGGTCGATGTAGGCACCCACTCTTGTGGGTCTCTCTGTCTTCTCGGTTGTCCTTACCGCATGCCATTTTGGCCCTTGGTGAGCATCCGTTCCTGATGAGTTGGGACCATTTGCTGTGTCCTCGCATAGCAGCTTGGCAGCTTTTAAGACCCCAGACGTCACTCACCAATGTAGGGTGCAGAGAGCTCTCTTAGCAAAATGCTAGTTGCTAGGAGATGTTTCCTGGAATCATCGTTATTCTTTATCATTGCGTAGTGCTCCACTGAGTATATGTACCACAGTTTACCTATCCATTCTTCTATTGTTGGGCATCTGGGTTGATTCCACCATTTTGCTATTGTGGACTGTGCCGCGATAAACATTCTGGTGCATGTGTCCGTTGGTGTGAAAGGCCTTGAATCTGTAGGATATATTCCAAGTAGTGGAATTACTGGGTCAAATGGTATATCAATATCCATTTTTTTAAGGAAATGCCACATTGCCTTCCAAAGAGGCTGGACCATTTTGCAACCCCACCAACAGTGTAGGAGGGTTCCACTTTCTCCACAGCTTCTCCAGCATTTGTTGTTTTGTGTTTTCTGGATCATGGCCAATCTTGTTGGGGTGAGATGGTATCTCATTGTTGTCTTGATTTGAATTTCTTTAATAACTAAAGATCGTGAACATGTCCGCATGTGTTTTTTTGGCTGCCTGGATCTCCTCTTCAGTGAAGTATCTGTCCATCTACTTTACCCATCGCTTAACTGGATCGTTTATCTTCTTCTTATTGATATTTTGTAGTATCTTATAGATTATGGAGATCAGGCGTTGATCTGACACAGAGTTGCCAAATATTTTTTCCCACTCTGTGGGTGTTCTTTTAGTTCTATTAATAAAGTCTTTGGATGAGCAAAAGTATTTGATTCTTAATAGTTCCCATTTATCTACTCTCTCTTCTGTTGATTGAGGTTTCTTTGACAGATTTTGGAGTCTGTCCTCATTGTGTATTAAAACTTCCATTGTTGTTCCTACCTTTTCTTGGATGAGCTTTATCGTTTCAGGTTTGATATTTAGGTCTTTTATCCAGTTGGAGTTGGTTTTTGTATAAGGTGTAAGATATGGATCTTGATTCAGTTTATTGCAGATGGATAACCAATTTTGCCAGCACCATTTGTTGAAGATACTGCTTTGACCCCAGTTTAATGTCTTAGGGCCTTTGTCGAATATCAACTGTTCATAGGCAGATGGTGTCATCTCTGGGGTCTCAATTCTGTTCCATTTATCAATCTGTCTGTTCTTGTACCAGTACCAGGCTGTTTTGACCACTGTGGCAATGTAGTATGTTCTAAGGTCGGGTAATGAAAGGCCTCCCAGTGTGTTCTTCTTCTTTAGTAGTACCTTACTTATCCGGGGCTTCTTCCCTTTCCGAACAAAATTGGTGATTTGTTTCTCTATCTCATTAAAAAATGATGCTGGCACTTGTATTTGGATTCTATTATATAAATAAATTGCTTTGGGTAAAATAGACATTTTCACAATGTTAAGTCTTCCTATCCATGAGCAGCGTAGGTTTTTCCATTTATCTAAGTCTCTCTTAGTTTCTTGTAGTAAGGGCTTGTAGTTCTCTTTGTAAAGGTCTGTTGTTTCTCAGGTTAGATTAATTCCTAGGTACTTTATCTTCTTAGGAGCTATCACAAATAGTATAGATTTGATAATTTCCTCCTTAACAGTCTCGTTGTTGGTATAAAGGAATCCTACTGATTTACTTATGTTTATCTTGTATCCTGAGACTTTGCTGAACTCTTCTATCAGTTTGAGTAACTTACTTATAGATTCCTTGGGGTTCTCTGCATGTACAATCATATCATCTGTGAACAGGGAGATTTTAACTTCCTCTTTGCCAATGCAGATGCCCTTTATTTGTTCGTCTTGTCTAATTGCTCTGGCTAGAACTTCTAGCACAATGTAGAATAGGAGAGGTGACAGTGGGCATCCTTGTCTAGTTCCTGATCTCAGCGGAAAGTCTTTCAGTCTCTCTCCGTTCAGGATGATATGGGCAATTGGCTTTGTATAAATGGCCCTTACTGTGTTGAGGAATTTGCCGTCTATGCCCATTTTGCTAAGAGTTTTTAGCACGAATGGGTATTGGACTTTATCAAATGCCTTTTCTGCATCAATGGACAAAATCAGGTGATCTTTGTGTTTTGTGTTATTTATGTGGTTAATCACATTAATTATTTTCCTGATGTTGAACCAGCCTTGCATCCCTGGTATGAATCCCACTTGGTCATGATCGATTATTTTCTTGATATGTTGTTGTATTCTGTTGGCAAGAATTTTGTTGAAGAGTTTTGCATGTAAGTTCAAGAGTGATATCGGTCTGTAGTTCTCTGTCTTTGTTGGATCTTTCCCGGGCTTAGGTATCAGAGTTATGCTGGCTTCATAGAATGAGTTTGGGAGTACTTCATCCCTTTGTATACTGTGAAATAGTTCCAATAGTATTGGGGATAACTCTTCTCTAAATGCTTGCTAGAATTCTGCCGTGAAGCAATCTGGGCCCGGACTTTTCTGGGTTGGAAGTGTTTTGATGACCTTTTCAGTCTCTTCCTTTGTGATGGGTTTATTAAGTTGTTCTGCTTCACGTTGTGATAATTTGGGTAGGTGGTATGAGTCAAGGAATTGGTCCATTTCCCCTAGGTTTTCAAATTTCTTAGAGTACAGTCTTTCATAGTATTCTGTTATGATGTTTTTGATTTCTGTTGCATCTGTGGTGACAACCCCCTTCTCATTTCTAATTTGGGTTATTTGTTTCCTTTCCTGCTTTTCTTTAGTAAGTTTAGCCAGTGGTTTATCAATTTTGTTGATCTTTTCAAAAAACCAGCTTTTGGTCTTTTCAATTTTTTCAATTGTTTTTCTATTCTCTAATTTATTTAGCCCTGCTCTAATCTTTATTATCTCCTTTCTTCCGGTGCCCGAGGGATTCCTCTGTTGTTCTCTTTCTACTTGTTCAAGCTGTAGAGTTAGTTCCTTGATTTGGTTTCTTTCTCCCTTCCCGACGTGTGCATTTATGGAGAGAAACAGACCTCTGAGCACTGCTTTGGCTGTATCCCATAAGTTCTGGTAGGAAGTGTTTTCGTTCTCATTGGAATCCATGAATTTCTTTAATTGATCCCTGATTTCCTCTATAACCCATGTTTTTTTGAGTAAGATGTTGTTCAGTTTCCAAGAGTTCCACTTTCTAACTCTGTTTTTTCTGCTATTGATTTCAACTTTGATGGCTTTATTATCTGATAAGATGCTTTGCAATAATTCAATGGCATGGATTTTGTTGAGCATTGCATTATGGCCTGTCACGTGGTCAATTCTGGAGAATGTTCCATGTGCACTGGAGAAGAAGGTGTTGCTGTCTGCTGAGGGGTGGAAAGTTCTGTATATATCAATGGGGTTTAGTTGGTTAATTGTGTCAATGAGGTCTTCTGTATCTTTACTGAGCTTTTTTCTAGATGATCTGCCCAGTAATGAGAGTGGAGTGTTAAAGTCTCCCACTATTATTGTGGAGTCATATAACTCTCTTTTGAGCATAGTCAGTGTTTCTTCGACATATTTAGGTGCTCTGACATTAGGTGCGTAAATGTTTAATATAGTTAAGTCTTGCTTGTGTACTGAACCTTTCAGCAATAAATAGTGTCCATCTTTGTCCACGATGGTGGATTTGACATTAAAGTTGAATTTGTCTGAGATTAGAATTGCCACCCCTCCTCTTCTTTGTTCATTGTTAGCTTGATATGTATTCTTCCACCCTTTAATTTTCAGTTTGTTCCTGTCTTTAGGTCTCAAGTGACTTTCTTGTAGACAACATATGGATTGGTCGTGTCTTTTGATCCAAGATGACACTCGGTGTCTCTTTACTGGAGCATTCAGTCCATTCACATTCAATGTAATTATTGATAGGTATGTGTTCACTGCTGCCATTGTGATCTGTTTATTTTTATGTTGATGTTTTCTCTGTTATTCTTATTAGTCTGTTCCGAGACACTTTTTTTTGTGAGTTGATTTTTCACCTTTTTCAGAGCTGGTTTTATAGTTGTTGAGACTCGTGTGTTAGATTTCTTGAAATGGTATGATACATCTTTGTTGTGCTTTACAGCTGCCCCTATGAGCCCCCTTAATAAACTATTTATAAACCCAATTTTAATTACTACCAGTCTGGTCATCTTCCTCTCCATCTGGAAGGACTATAACGACTGTAGTACATCCCTCTTTTATTATGATGACACCACAGTTTTCATGATGATCACTGGATTGCTTCTTTCCAAATGAAAGCTGTGATTTACTTCGGAGCCTTCCCTAAGTGAGTAGAGTATTGAGTAGTGTGTCGTTCTAAAATATAAAGTTAGTGGTTTCATTCTTCTAAGCCAAAGCCAAGAAATTCTTTCAGTATTTCTTGTAGTTTGGGTTTGGTTTTTACAAAGTCTCTGAGTTTCTGTTTATCTGGAAATGTCTTAATTTCATTTTCGTGTTTGAAAGACAGTTTTGCAGGATATATAATTCTTGGTTGGAAGTTCTTCTCCTTCAAGACTTTGAATGTGTCATGCCACTGTCTCCGTGCCAGCATGGTTTCTGCTGAGAAATCTGACGAGAGCCTACAGGGTTTCCCTCTGAATGTTAGCTTTGCCTTGAGTCTTGCTGCCTTTAAGAGTTGCTGCTTGTGTTTCATTTTGTTAAGCTTGATTAGAATATGTGTTGGAGTCTTTCTTTTGAGATCTATATTGGGTGGCGTACGATATGCATCTGAGATGTCTATATTCTCTTCCTTCATGATTTCTGGGAAGTTTTCTTTCAGCAGCTCAGCAACAATACTCTCTGTGTTCTCAGATGTCTCACCCTGTTCAGGGACTCCAATTAATCGAAGGTTGTTCCTCTTAATAGAGTCCCACATGCTTCTTAATGTTTCTTCATTTTTCTTGTTTCTTTTTTCTGATTTCTGCTCATAGACACTGGCATCAGTAGCTCTGTCTTCCAAGTCAGAAATTCTTTTTTCCATTTGTTCCATTCTGTTTTCTTGAGTTTCCATGGAAGTTTCTATGTCTTTGATTTTGTTCTTGATCTGTTGGATTTCAGAGTACTGGTGGTCCATCAGATCGAACAAGTTGCTTAATTTTTCATTTTGTTCTACTGCATTTTGTATAAGGTCTAGAAGGGCCCTGTATATAATCAATTTGTATTCACTTCCTGATGCTTTCATAAAACTTTCTTCATCTGGATAATTCCTTGGTTGCTTTGTTTGGGAGCCTTCTGAAGCCATGAGTGATTGCTTGTATGCCACAATTGTCTGTTGCTTTTTGGTTCCCATGTGAGTATATAGAGGCTGGAAGAGATACTGTGAGGATGGATTGCAAATGTTTCTCTAGGCTGTCTTCAAATGTAAAGCAAAAGGTATCTGACCACTTCACAAATCAGTTAGGTTTTCAGGTGTAGAGGTGCCTCTTCCCATCTGACAAAGTAAGCACCACTGTATCCAACCCCAGATGATAACAAACTAGTTCAGAATACAGCACTGCTAGTGCCCTGGTGGCCTCCGCTGACAGGGCCTAGCCTTATCGAACACTGCGTCGAGTACTGGTTTTGTCTCTTGTAGGCAGGCTCTGGCTCCCAAGCTAAGAATTAGGTCCAGCTGCGTTCACCGTACCCAAGATGGCGTCCTCCACACAGGCAGCAGACAGTGGGGCTAAAGGTGCCCAGAGGCAGCAATTCCTCTGCTTCTGTTGCAGGGCCCCCAGTGTAGGCAGCGCTATGCAAAATCACTACTTTTCTGACGGAGAAGCGCTGTCCCATTTGCAGGTGCTGGCTCCCAGGCTAAGAACGAGGTCCCGCTAAAATCTCCGTACCAACATGGCGTCCCGCACCATGACCACGGAGTTCCGCACAAACCCCACTGAGGCAGCTACAAAACGAAAGGCTCAAAGTGTCTAGATTAACAGAGTCCCGAGCCTGGCTCTCAGAATATGGGAATTTTGCCTGCCTATCCCCCCAGCAGTGTGTCTGGGTTCAGCCGCCGGGCAAGGCCCAGCTCTGCCTGCCAGCTGAGACCGAGGAAAAAAAGTCAAAATGGTGTGTTTACCTTCCGTCCGTGAGAGCCGGGGCTAGCCAGGAGCGGGAGTCAGCGAAAGAGAGGAGATTTTTCTCTGAGTGGTATAAAGTCCTAATTAACAGCTCTGTGCCGTGTCCTGAGGCTGATTAGGTGATCAGAGGCTCTGTTTGATTGTCAATTCGGGTCTTGGTTTCCAGAGGGATATAAGGAGACGTGGGCTTAGTCGGCCATCTTGACTCTGCCCCTCCACGAGTTTCTTTTTGTTTTGTTTTTAATATAGAAAATATTATTGTTATTTTGGATAAAGAAAATCAATTTTCTACTATTTATTTCAGGCTAAGTAAAGTATGAATTTTGTTTGAATTTCAGGAACATTGGTTTTACTGGGAACAAAAGATATTATTGAGGTGAAGACTTCTATAATGTATTAGACCGTCAAGTTCACAACTCTTGTAGATGAGGTCTTAATTTTTTTTGATGTGTTCTGGTACACTGATTACAAAAAAAGACATTTTAATGGATACATAGTTAAATGCAAAGTTTCTCTAACTAATAATTTTTACATTCTCTACTGTGTGACCCCCTCATACAAATTTTAAAGAGTGGAATTATTGCTGGCTATAATGTAAATGAATAAGTATAATAGCAAAAGAGAAAATTATAACCCTGATGAACATCCTTTCTGATATTTAGCCACACTGTATAATCTTGTTTTAGTAGAACAAATGACTCTTAGTCTATTTATAGTTTCCTCATGAGCAAAATTAAATGTTTTGTAATTCCCATTGTTCGCAATATTATTTATGACTTGCTATGTTCCACACAATCAATGGACTTTACATGGCAATAAAACACAGATAAAGACAGGGCCAAGACAGAGGAGTAATCAGATACTTCTTGTGATCCCTCTAACAATGAAGACTCAGAAGAACAAATGAATCAATTAAATAAGACATCCTAAGAGCCCTGAACATCAAAGTGAAAGTTGTGAGAAATCAGACTGAGAAATGGATAAGGAAGACTAGGTCCAAAAGTACCTAAAACTGGCCATACCTGACCTACTAGGCAGTGGCCACAGCCAGTGTGGTGAATGGAGCAGTATTTGTAGGATGTCCTCTTCAGTGTCAAGAAGCCAAGAAAGTACACTAAAGTTTCTAGAACCACTGAGAAGTGGCACTTGACCATCAAAGGCTAACTTACTAGCATCTACCTATCTCAGCAGATCTAAAACTTTCCTTTGGGATAATCCTCTTTCCCTTTTCCCAGAGTCTCTTCCTCCACTCTCTGTATTGTACCTGGCTCTGGAGACTGATGTCATTAACTGAGACTCCTTAAGCCTGCCTTGAGACATTCTCCTGGTGATAATTCCTATGCTGAGCAACAGTGCATGTCTGGATAGTGCTTCTCCCAGCAGAAAGCTGTTCTTATGAAATCCTACCTAGAGAATGTTGTGGTCACTGGCAGCCAAGTGCCAAGTGCCCTAACCTCTTCCTTCTCAGAGCCACATCACAGCATCTGGAGACAGCCCATGAGGTACCAAGTTCATCAGCCACAGAACTACAAACTGAAGGAAAACATCTGCTGACTCTCCCAAGCCAAAAATTCAGGGTAGAAACATTACCGTCACCTAGAATCAAAGGGGAACACACCATCCTCACAGACACTCAGGGACGACTGTTATACCCCTGGCTTTCTCTGCACCTGCAGCCAGATACTTATGACTGTACCAATCACCTCTGCCCATTTAGGACAGTAGGGGAGAGCCTGCAGCACACACTTGGTGACTGACTACCTGGACACATGATCTGAATCCAAAAGAGAAAACTAAACAGGGTCCTGGACTTATATATCTACTAACAACTCTAGCCACCTGGTAACAGGACACTGAAGTTACAAGTGAGCCAGTAACTAGACTAGCACACACAACCAGCCTGTTTGGACATTTCAAAACGAAACAAGAAGCTAAAACACAGTAAGAAAACATAAAATAAACACATTCAACAACTTACTGATAACTCAAAGACAACCATACTCCATATCAAAAGACAATCATACTCGATATCACATCACTTAAAAAGAAGCAGACCACATGGCTTCACAAAGCTCTCAAAGCAAAGAATCAAGGAATTTTTAGGAGGCAGTGTCGAGATGATGTACTAGACACAGGTCTCCTTGATTCCCTCTGAGAACTAAGGCCTAGAAAAATAATTGAACAGAGCACTGTGGACATTCTAGTAATCCCAAGGTCAGGCAAAGGGTTGTGAGATTGGACTGGGATACAGGAAAGCAGAAACTACCTCTGCTGGATGTGAGACAGCAGTGCACTGAGTCCTACTTCT
This sequence comes from Heterohyrax brucei, assembly GCA_028571685.1. Lineage (NCBI taxonomy): Eukaryota > Metazoa > Chordata > Mammalia > Hyracoidea > Procaviidae > Heterohyrax > Heterohyrax brucei. Next base: position 4,644,805 of record CM053146.1, on the reverse strand, counting down.
GCTGGTACATTGGCTGAGTCAATCACAGGTTCAGATGCCTTGTTGTTAACCAGGAGGCTGACACTGGGTCTGCCAAGATTGTGAGCCTGGCACTGGTTGGCTACTTTGCTGAACTGCAGTGGGTAAGTAAACAGCATATCCCACAGCAGAGAGACTGTGCTTGGGACAGTTACATCTAGAGAACCCAATACTGGCTGGTGACAGAGGGTATCAGTGTCCCTGCCCCTCTCTTCTCTAAGCTGTACCAGATACTGATGAAGAGGTGGCTCAGCCAGGATGCCACATCAGCCAGCTGAGAAGTAGAGTCAGCCATGCCAGAGGTATTAGCTGGTGCTGATTCCCATGCTGAGCAACAGTGCCTACCTGGATAGTGCTTCTCCCAGCAGAAAAGCTGTTTTTATGAAATCCTACCTAGAGAATGTAGTGGTGATTGGTGGATGATTGCACTGGTGCGCTAGCCCCTCCCTTCTTAGAGCCATGACAGAGCAACTGCAGATGGCCCATGAAGCACCATTTTTGTCAGCCAGGAGGTGGTGCCTGCTACCCCTGAGGGCCTGGCTGCTGTTAGCTGCAGCTAGTCAATGTCTCTCTCAGCAGAAAAATAGCTTTTAAGATACGAGCAGCTACAGAATGCAGCAGTGACTGGTGGCTGATTGTGGCAGTGCCATTTTTACTGCTCCACACTGAGCCATGTTGTAGTGTCAGCTGATGGTCCCCCACAGGCTCTGTAAGTAGGGTGCTGTCTTTAGTAGCCAGGAGGTGGGGCCTACCACCTCTGAGGGCTTTGCTTGTTTTGGCGATTGCTGGACAGTGCTCCTCTCAGCAGAAAACCAATTTGTCAGATAAACACATCTAGAGAATGCAGTAGTCACTAGCAGCTGAGTGTTGTGGCATCCTTCTCTCCTCTCATTCCTGAGCTACATCATAGTCTTGACTGACATGATGCTGAAGAGTCAGCACAACTAGCTTACCACCTTTGTCAGCCAGGAGGTAGGGCCTGCCACCCATGAGGGCCCAGCTGGAGCCAGCCAACAAGCCGAGAAGCATTGAAGGGGCTTGACAGGATCTGTATTTCCACAGAAGCTATGCATAACTCAGCTACACCAAGAGACCACAACAGTGGTTGAGGACAAAATCTAGGAATGGCCTCACACACTCTCTTCTTAGAAATATGCTAAAGCTCCCATTGGTGGTAACACAGGAGAAACTGAACAGCTTCTGGAGGGCTGAAGACAACAATCAATATTTAACTTTTCAAAGAAGTAAACTATCATGGCTCTGGAAAACTGCCAAAATAAAGAATCAAAAAACTTCCCAGATGAAGAAGTATTTCAGAAATTATCAGTTAGAATACAAAGGATTATGTATAGACCCGTTCTACAGACCACACAAAATGCAGCAGAACAGAATAAAAAATTAAGTAAGCTATCCACAGTGCTAGAACATCAATGATCAGAAATCCAGCAGATCAGTAATAAAATTACAGATTTAGACAATTCAACGCAAAGCCACAATAGCAGGATTACAGAAATGGAATGTGAAATTAGCATTTGTGGGGATAAGTCAGATAACAGAAACAAGAACAATGGAGAAGCATTAAGAAACATATGGAACTTTATCAAGGAATAATCTACAAATAACTGGAGTTCGTGAATGGGAAGGGATAGCAGAAAATACAGAGAAAATTGTAGAAGATTTCCTTACAGAAAATGTCCCTGATATCATGAAAGAAGAGAACATAGATATTCAAGATGCTTAACAAACACCACAAAAACCAGACCACAAAAGAAAGACATGAGGATATGTTATAATTAAGCTTACTACAATGAAACATAAAGAAAGGTACTTAAAGGCAGCTAGGCTTAAAGCAAAACTAACATATGTAGGCTTTCCTCTGACTTTCTGGCAGAAACTGTGTCAGCAAGAAGGCAGTGGGATGACACGTGCAAAGACCTGAAAAGAAAAAACTTCCAACCAAAAATTATATAGCGACAAAATTTTCTCTCAAATGTGACTGTGAAATTAAGACACTCTCAGATAAACAGAAGCTAAGAGACTTTGCAAAACCGAACCAAAACTACAAGAAATACTGAAAGAAGCTCTTTGTTTAAAATAACAATAACACCAGATGTATGTAACACCAGATGTATATAACACAGGACACAGCATCCAGAGTCCTACTCAGCTAGGGAAGTCACAAAGCTCAACCAAAGCTAAAATATTAAAAGTGAGGAACCAGAGATCTCAACATGAACACTATGACATCATCACTACAATATATAAAGATGGATACATTATAGTAATTATAACCCTTTTGGAGGAAGAGGAAATTAAAGAGATACATAGAAGTTAAAGATTGGTTTAAACTTAGAACATTAAGGGGGATTAAGGGAACCACCACCAAGCAAACTACCAATGCTGCATATCAAACAACAAAACAATACAAGAGTCTCAACAAGCACAAAACCAATACAGAAAATGATGAAAAGTAAACTCACAAAGAAAAGTGACTCATAAAGAATATTAAGAGGAACAAAGAAAATATCAACAACACAAATATAAAAGACATCAAAATGACAGCACTAAACAAATTAAAATAAACAAAACACAACACTGCAGTTGAGTCAAGTCTGACTCACAGCAAATCTTTAGGTCACAGTAGAACTGCCCCATAGAGTTTCCAAGGAGCACCTAGTGGATTTGACCTGATGACCTTTTGGTTAGCAGATGTAGCACTTAACCACTACACCACCAGGCAATCTTTATGAAGTAAATAGACTGTTCCAATAAAGACGCAGAGAGTAACAAGATAAAAAAAAAAAACAAAAACACGATCTGTCTATATGTTGCCTACACATACTTTAGAAACACACTTTAGACTCGAAGATATGAACAAACTGAAAATCAAAGGATGGAAAAATACATATCAAGCTAACAACACACCAGAAAAGCAGGAGTGGCAATACCAATCTCAGATAAAGCAGATTTTAGTATACTATCCACAATCATGGATGAGAATGGTCACTATTGTTGAAAGGTTCAATACATAAGCATGATATAACAGTATTAAATATTTATGCACCAAATACCACAGCATCTAAATATTTCAAACAAACAATGACTACATTGAAAAGTGAGATACAGAACTCTACAATAATAGTAGGAAATTCAACACTCCACTTTCGGTAATGGATGGATCAACCAGAAAATAAGTTCAGTAAACATACGGAAGATCTTATTGTGACAATAATCTTGTGGCAACCTCATAGACATATACAGAACATTTTTCCCACCATCGGATAAGTGTACATTCTTTTCCAATGCACATGAAGTATTCTCCAGAATAGCCATGTATTAGATCATAAAGCAAGTCTCAACAAAATCCAAACCACTGAATTATTGCAAAGTGTCTATTTGAGTCATAAAGCCATAACAGTTGAAATCAATAGTAGAAAAAACATAGCCAGAAATTGGAACTTATGTAAACTGAAAAACATCTTTCTCACAATTCCATGGGTTATACAAGAAATCAAAGACACAATAAAGAAATTTATGGAATCAAATGAGAATGAAAACACATCCTACCTGAACCTATGGGATACAGGAAAAATAGTATTCAGAGGTCAGTTTTTCTCTATAAATGCATACATGCAGAATGCAGAATGAGTCCAAGCCAAGAATTAGCCCTACAACTTGAACAAGTGAAAAGAGAACAACAAAAGAACCTCTCAGGCACCAGAAGAAACAACATAATAAAGATAAGAGCAGAAAAAAACAAACTAGAAATTAGAAAAACAACTGAAAGAATTAACAAAACCAAAAGCTATTTCTTTGTAAAGATCAACAAAGTTGATAAAACATTACCTAAACTTATACACACAGAAAAAAACAGAGGAAACAAATAACACAAATAACAAATGAGATGGGAGATGTCACAACAGACCCAACCAAAATCAAAAGTACCATAACAGAATACTATGAAAAACTGTATTCTAACAGATTTGAAAACCTGGAGGAGAGGGACAAATTTCTAGATTGTAATCATCTACTGAAGTGATCACAAGGACAAGTAGAACAAGTTAATAAACCCATCACAAAGGAAAAATTTGAAAAACTGATCAAAAAACTACCAACCAAAGTCCTAGCTCAGATGACCTTATGGAAGAATTCTAAGAAACTTTTAATTCCAGTACTATGGAGACTATTACACAGTATAGAAAAGTATGGAATTCTCCAAGATTCATTCTATGAAAGGGCATATCCCTGATACCAAAACGAGGGAAAGACAAACAAAAACAAAATAAATGACTAACATCACTCATGAAAGTAGATACAAAATTTTTCAACAAAATCCTAGCTAATAGAATACAAGACTATCAAAAAACAAACAAACAAAGAAACAAAAAAATCGTGATCAAGTTGGATTCATACCAGGAATGCAGCACTAGTTCAGCATCAGGAAAACAATTAATTTGATCAACTGCATAAATAACACAAATGATAAGAATCATCTGATTTTCTCAGTTGCTGGAGAAAAGATATTATGTTCAAAGTTCTCAGCAAAATAGGAATAGAAGAGAAATTTTCAGTGCAATAAAGGCCATCCACACAAACTCAAACACTTACATTATCTTGAATGGAGAGAGACTGACAAAATTCCTCCTGAGAACAGTAACTAGATAAGAATGCCCACTGTCACCACTCCTATTCAACAGTGTGCTAGAGGTTCTAGACAGAGTAATTATACAAGATAAAGAAATAAAGGAAATCATCAGCAGCAAAGAAGACATAAAAACTTCCCTATTTGCAGCTGATATGATCATATAGACAGAGAAATCTAAAGATTCCATAATTAAACTACCAGAACTAATGGATGAGTTCAGCAAAGTATCAGAATATAAGATAAACAGGAAGTCAGTAGGCTTCCTGTACACTGACAAAGAGACCGTCAAAGAAGAAATCACCAGAACAATAGAGTTTACTACAGCCCCCAAGAAGACAAAATAACTAGGAATAAGTCTAACCAGAGAAAAAGTCATCAAAAAACTACCAACTCAAAAAAGTCCTGGTCCAGATGGCTTAACTGCAGAATTTTACCAAGCTTTTAGAGAAGAGTTATCTACAGTACTACTGAGACTATTTTGCAGCATAGAAACGAATGGAGTACTTCCAAGCTTATTCTATGAAGCCAGCATAACCCTGATACCAAAGCCAGGGAAAGATCCAACCAAAAAGGAGAACTACAGACCAATATTTCTCATGAACCTAGATACAAAAATCTTCAGCAAAATACTTGCCAACAGAATTCAATAGCATATCAAAAAAATAATTCATCATGAACAAGTTGGGCTCATACAAAGGATGCAAGGCTGGTTCAACATCAGAAAAACAATTAATGTGACTGACAATATAAACAACACAAAAGACAAGAATCACCTGATTTTTGTCAATTGTTGCATAAAAGGCATTTGATAAAGTCTAACACCCATTCATACTAAACACTCTCAGCAAAATAGGAACAGATGACAAATTCCTCAGTGCAATAAGGGCCACTTATACAAAGCCAACTGCCTACATCACCTTGAATGGAGAGAGACTGAAACAATTACCCTTGATAGTTGGAACTAGACAAGGATAAACACTCTTACCTCTCCTGTTCAATATTGTACTAGAAGTTCTGGTCAGTAATTAGACAACACAAATGAAGGGCATCTACATCAGCAAAGAAGTCAAAATTTCCCTATTTGCAGATGGTATGATTGTATACGCAGAGAATCTTAAAGAATCCTTAAGTAAACTACTCAAATTTATAGAAGAGTTCAGCAAAGTTTCAGGATACAAGACAAACAGAAGTAAATTAGTAGGATTCCTTTATACCAACAAGAGATTGTTAAAGAAGAAATCAACAAATCAATACCACTTACTATAGCCCCCAAGAAGATAAAATACCTGGAAATAAATCTAACTACAGAAATAAGAGATCTTTACAAAGAGAACAAGACCTTAATACAAGAAACAAAGAGAGACTTACATAAACGGAGAAACCTACCCTGCTCATGTATTGGAAGACTTAACGTTGTGAAAATGTTTATCTTACCCAGCAATCTACATAAATAATGCATTCCCAACACAAATAACCAGTGACACTTTTTAACAAGATGAATGAACCAATCACCAACTTTATTTGGCAAAGAAAGAAACCTCGGATAAGTAAAGCAATATTGAATAAGAGGAACACAGTGGTAGACCTCATACTACCTGAATTTAGAAACTATTACACTGTCACAATAGTCAAAACAGCCTGGTACAGGTAGAAAAAGAGACATATAGACCAATGAAGCAGAGCTGAGACCCCCAAGATGTCACCATCCTCCTATGAACAGTTGATTTTCTACAAAGGCCACAAGATTTTAAACTGTGGTAAAAACATTCTCTTTAATAAATGGTGCTGGAAAAAATTGGACAACCATCTGCAAAACAGTTGAAACAAGACCCATATTTCACTCCTTATACAAAAACCAACTCAAATTGGCTAAAAGACATAAATATTAAATCTAAAACAATAAAGCTCATCCAAGAAAAAATAAAATCAACAATGAAAGTTTTAATACACAACATAGATAGACTTCAAAAATTGACAAAGCACAATCAACAGAAGAGAAAATAGACAAACAGGAACTACTAAGAATCAAGCACTTTTGCTCACCCAAAGACTTCATCAAAAGAATTAAAAGACCACCTAAAGAATGGGAAAAAAATTGGCAACTGTATGTAAAACTGATGTCTGATTTTCATAATCTACAAGGTACTTCAAAGTATCAACAAGAAAAGGATAAATAATCCAATTAAGCAATGGGCAAAGGAGACAGACACTTCTCTAAAGAGGAGATCCAGGCAGCCAAAACTACATGTGGGCATGCTCATGATCATAGCTATTAAAGAAATTAAAATCAAAACTATGATAAGATACCATCTCACTCCAACAAGGTTGACCATAATGCAAAAAACACAAAACAAAATTGCTGGAAAGGCCATGGAGAGACTGGAACTCTCCTACACTGCTGGTGGGAATGCAAAATGGTACAACCTCTTTGGTGCTTTCTTAAAAAGCTGGAAATGGAAATATCATACAATCCAGCAATCCTACTGCTCACAATATCCTACAGAAATAAAGGCAGGCACAGGACCAGATACATATACACAAAGGTTTATTGCAGCGCAGTCCACAATAGCAAAGCAATGGAATCAACCTAGATGCCCATCAACAGATAAACAAATAAACTATGGTTCCTCTACTCAATGGAACACCACACAATGATAAAGTACAAAGATAATATTTTTAGGAAGCGTCTCATATCCTGGTATCAACTAGAAGATATTATGTTGAGTGAACTTAGTCAGCTGAAAAAGGACAAATACTGTATGAGAACTCTGATACAGGATCTTAAAAATAGACATGTATAGAAGAAAAGACTGATGGTTACAAAGGTGAGGAGGGAGGGAGAGGGTTGGTCATAGATTATATAGTAGATAGGAATTTGGTTAAGTGAAAGCAGTGACAGCATGCCGTAGAGAGTAGATCAAGACAGCTGGACTCCACCATAAACTGAAAGATTTTCTAAACTCAACCCAATATTTCAAAGGATACAGTAGCAGGGGCAGGGATCTGGGACTGTCTTTTCAGGGGAAATCGAGGGCATTTGACACAACTAGTCTTTTGTCAAGAGAGTCTTCTGCACCGTATATGTGAGCATGGCATCTGGAGTCTTAAAAGCTAGCAAGCTGTCATTTGAGGTACACTAAATGGTTCCAGCTCACCTTGAACAAATCATGACCAAAAGCAACAAAGACACAAGGCAAAAAGAGGCAAGGAGACAAAAGGACCCATATGAATGGGAGACTGTATTAACATGAGACCAGAAGAACCACATGGTGCCCAGACACCACCAAAGTTAGCCCTGAAGTTGGACAAAATGTAGTGTCCCTGAGGCAATATGAGAAAAAGAGGTATGCAGTTCAAGAACTCTACTAAAAGACCTGAATTGGTCATCAGAAGCGTGGAGGGTGCCCTGGAAACATGGCCTCTAGATATGCTGCTGGCCCGACCTGAAACCAGTACTGAAGTCAAGCCTTCAGACAAGAATGGGCTGGACTTTGGGACACAGTATGAGCATATGGTGTGTATACTTCATGCTTTTATACATTTATAGGAGGATGTCCTACTGGTTTCTTTCTGGATAGGAGAGAAGAGAGTGGAGAGAAGGGGACAGGTTTTCATTAAGAGAATACTAGAAGTATAGAGTGAAAAGGAGTAATGTACTTTTACTGGGTGAGGAGAGCAGATAGATCGGCAGATGGGTGAGCATGCAAAATTGATTTGGACTGTATACTCTCACACTAAAAAATTCTAAAATAAAAATCATTGGAGGAACCCTGCTAAAAAAGAAAGAAATTTTCTAGATAAAGAGAACTTCCTGGAATTATCAGAGGAAGAATAGAAAAGGTTAATATTTAGAACATTTCAAAGGATCAGGAAGGAGATGAGGTAAAATGCAGCAGAATATAATGACAATGTGAACAGGTTGCAAGACAGTGTACAGTATACAGAAATAGAAATCAGAAAATTAATAACAACTTATAAAATTATACAATTCAGTGGAAAGTCAAAGAAGGAGAATTGATACAGTGGAAGGCCAAAATGATGAAAGTGAAAATAAAGCACATGATACAACATATCTGAGAAAAATCAGGTAATGTAATTTAAAAAAAATCAAGAAACATTAAGAATTACATGAGACTTTATCAAAAGGAGTAATCTATGAGTGATTTGAGTACCAGAAAGGTGAGAGGAGAGGAGATCCAAAATCATAGAGAGAATTGTCAATGATTTGTTGACAGAAAATTTTCCTGACACCATGAAAGATGAGATTATATCTATTCAAGATTCTCATCAAACTCCACACAGGCTAGATCCCAAAGGAAAGACATATTATAATCAAAGTTGTCAAAAGTAAAGACAAGGAGACACTTTAAAAAGTTGTTAGGGTTAAATAAAAAATAATGCTAAAAACAAGAATCACTAAGACTAAGCTTGGACTATTCAACAGAAACTGTGCTGGCAAGAACACAATGGGACAAAGCCTTAAGGGGGGTGAAATGCCAGTCAAGAATTATATATCCACCAAAACTCTCTCTCAGATATGATGGCAAAATTAAGAGAATTCTAGATAAGCAGAAAGGCAGGGAATTTGCAAGAACTAAACCAGTATTACAAGAAATACTAAAAGGAACCCTTTGGTTAGAAAACCAATAACATCAGGTAATAATCCAAGACTGGACACAGACCAAAGCTTATGGGTAGGGAAATCACAAAAATAAATCAAAGGCAAAACACTGAAAACAGGGAAACAGACATATCATTACATAAACATTATAACAAACAAGGAAATGAAAAAATACAGTCACAGAATTTTCATATAGGGAAGAAGCCAAGGTGATATAAAGAAAAAAAGACAGGTTTAATTTAGAAAAACAGAGGTAAGCATTACTGCAGTCTCAAAGGAAATGATCACTCTATCACATTCATGAACATAAGAAACGAGAAAAATTTGAAGGCTCAGCAAATACCAAAGCACTAGCACTGAAAAAAGATAAAAATACATAAAGAAAAAGAACTCAGCATAGAAAATTGAATTGAAAGAAGGAATTACCTACAATGTGCAAAAATGGCATTAAAATGAGAGCACTAAGCTCATATCTATCAAGAATGGTACAGAATGTAAATGTATTAAAATGCACCTGTAAAGAGAGGGACAGTGACAGATAGTATGAAAAAAATTAAAACAAAACTGACAAAACAAAAAATATGACCCATCTATATGCTGCCTGTAGAAGACACACCTTAATCCTAAGAGTACAAACAAAATAAAACAGAAGGATGGGACAAACTATATCAAGCTGACACCATTCAAAAAAAAGAGTAGGAGTGGCAATATGAAGCTCAGATAAAACAGAATTTAAAGTAAAATAAACCACATTGGATATAGTAGTACATGGTATGATGACTGAGGAATTGATGGTCCAGGAGGACATAACCATATTAAATATCTGTGTATCCAAAGACAGAGCCCCAAAATACATAAAACAAATTCCAGATACACAGTTTCACAACAATAGTAGAAAATTTCAACACAGCACTTTCAGTGAAGGACTGAACATCCGCAAAAAAGCTCAGTGAAGACATGAAAGATCTAAATGCCACAATCAACTAGTCTGACCTCATAGACATATACAGTACACTCAATGCAACAGGAGTGAAGTACACTTTTTGTTCAACACTCGTGACACGTTCTTCCAAAATGACTACATATTACACCATAAAACAATCTTTTACAAAATTGTAAGTGTTGAAATATTACAAAACAACTTGTTAGAGCATAAAGCCGTAGAAGTAGAAATCAATAACAGAAAAGCCAGCCAAGCCAAGTGCCGTCGAGTCAGATCAATAACAGAAAAAGGAAGGAAAAAATATGAAGCACGTGGGAAAAAAATCAAACACATGTAAAGTGAACAACACCTTGCTGAAAAACTACTGGGTTATAGAATGAATTAAAAAGAGAACAAAGAAATTCACAGAATCAAACGAAAAGGAAAATAAATCCTTCCAGAACCTTAGGGACACAGTAGGAAAAGTACTCAGAGGTCAATTTGTCTTAATAAATGCAAACATCCAAAAAGAAAGGGCCCCGAAACGAAGCATTAACACTATAGCTTGAATAAGTAATGAGAACAGCAAAAGAAACCCTTGGGCAATAGAAGAAAGGAAATAATAAAAATCAGAGCAGAATTAAATGACTTAACCCACTGCCATAGAGTTGATTCTCACTCATAGAGACCCTACGCCAAGCCAAGTGCCATCAAGTCAGATATGACTCATAGAGACCCTAGAGATCAGAGTAGAACTGCCTCATAGAGTTTCCAAGGAGCACCTGGCAGATTTGAAGTGCTGACATTTGGATTAGCAGACATAGCACTTAACCCACTACAACACTGGGATTTCCATGGGAAACTACAGGGCAGATAAACTGCTTGGAAAGTCTACTCTGTGGACTTTCCAAGGAAAGTCTGGCAGAGTCAAACAGCCAAAATTTGGTTAGCTGACAGAGCACTTAACCACTACACCACAAGGATTGATGAGAGAATAGAAAAATGATTGAAAGAGTTAGCCAGAATAAAAACTGCCTCTTTGAAAAGAACAATAAAAATCAAAAACCACTGGCCAAATTGACAAAAGAAAAATGGGAGAACAAGAAAATAAAGCAAATAAGAAATGAGATGGTTAATATCACAGCACACCTAATTGAAGTGAAAAAAAATCATGAGCAATACCACAAAAAATTGTACTCTTATAAATTTGAAAACCTAGAGCTAATGAGCAGATTTTTAGGAATATGCTACCTACCTAATCACACAAAAGCAGAGGTAGAGTAACTAAATAAACCCATCACAAAACAAGAAATTGAAAAGGTAATTAAACTTCCAACTAAAAAAAGCCTTGTCCCCCATGGCTTCACTGTAGAAATCTACCAAACTTTTAGAGAAGACTTAACACCACTATTGCTAAAGGTATTTCAAAGCATAGAAAAGGAAACAATACTCTCAAATTCATCCTGCAAAGCCAATATAACCCTTCTAACAATACTATTAGGTAAAGACAGCATAAAAGAGAAAATTACAGATCAATATCTTTCATGAACGTAGATGCAAAAGTCCTGAACAAAATTCTAGCCAAGAGAATTCAATAACATATCAAAAAATATATAATTCACCATGACCAAGTGAGATTCATACAAGGTATGCAAGGATGGTTCATGTTAGAAAAGTGATGTCATCAACCACATAAACAAAAGAAAAAATAATAACCACTTGTTTTGATCAATTGCTGCAGGAAATTCATTTTATAAAATCCAACATCCATTCATATTAAAAACTCTTCCCAAAACTGGAATAGAAAGAAATTTTCTCAACGCAATAAAGACCATTTATATGAAGTCTATAGCCAACATCACCCTAAATGGAGAGAATTTGAAGATATTCCCCTTGAAAATGTGAAACAGACAAGGATGACCATGTCACAACTTTTCTCCAATATTGTGCTGGAGGCTCTATCTAGAGCCATCAAACAAGATATAAAAAATAAAGGACATCCAAATTGATAAGGATGAAATAAAAGTAGCTCTGTTTGCAGATGATATGATTTTATGCACAGAAACCCAAAAAGTCTGCAAATAATCAAAGAATTGACCAAAGTATCAAGACATAAGATAAACATATGAACATCAGTTGGATGCATTGACACCACAAAGAGAAGAAAGAGAAAATCACCAAATCAATACAATTTACAATAGCCCATGAGAAAATAAAATACTCAGAAATACATCTAACCAGAGATAAAAGAACAGTACAAAGAAAATCACAGAATTTTACCCTACATTAATTGTAGAAACTTACCTTTCTCACGAATAGGCTCAACAACATGAGACTGTCTGTTCTACCCGAAATGATTTATACATACAATGCAACCTCCAATACAAATTCCAATGAATTTTTAACAAGATGAAGAAAAAAATCACCAACTTCATATCAAAAGGAAGGAATCCTCAGATAAGTAAAGCATTAGAAGAAGCAGAATAAAGTGGGAAGTCACACACTACCTGTCTTTAGAACCTGTTGTACTACCATGGTAGACAAAACAGCCTGGTACTTGTACAAAAACAGATATATAGACCTTAGTTACCTGGTACTGCTCTAACAGAAATATGAACAGTCTGATACTGCTCTAACAGAAATATGACCAGTGGATGACTTTAACAAAGAAAAATTTATTCTTACACAGTCCAGTAGGCTACAAGTCCAGATTCAGGGTGTCTGCTCCAGCAGAAGGCTTTCTCTCTTTGTCAGCTTTGGAGGAAGGTCCTTGTGTTGCATCAGTATTTTGTTAGGGAGCATCTTGGTGCAGGAACCTTAAGTCTGAAGGAGGCACTCTGCTTCCAGTGCGGCTTTCTTGATGGTACAAGGTTCCAGACTCTCTGCTTGCTTCCCTTTCCTTTTGTTTCTTGTAGGATGAAAAGATAAATGGCAGTGCAAATCATGCTCCAGCGAAACTAGGTTTACATTGAAGCTGGTAGGTGACCTTAGGAAGGGTGTTATGGTACCACTCTAATCCTTTCTAACATAACCCACTCTATTAACCAGGGGCAGAGATTAGGATTTACAGCATCAGAAAATCACATAATGGAGGGCAAGCACACAATACTGGAAACCCCAGCCCAGCTAACTTAATATGCACATTTTGGGTTGGGGGAGACCAAATTCAATCCATGACATAGATCAATGGAACAGAATTGAGAATCCAGCGTTAACATCATCCACTTACAAGCAGTGGATGTATGACAATGGTTCAAGTCCAGAAACATGGGAAAAGGCAGTCTATTAACGAAAGATGTTTCTATGACTGGATATCCGTCTACAAAAAAAAAAAAAAGGAAACAAGACTGCTATCTCACATTATGAACAAAAACTAATTCAAAATGTATGAAAGACCTAAATATAAAGTTTAAATCAATAAGGATTGTGGAAGAAAAAATAGGGACAACAATGGGAACCCTAATACATGGCAAAAACAAACTACAAAGTGTTACTAAAAATGCAAAAACACCAGAATTGAAAACAGATAATTAGCAATTCCTAAAAATCAAACACTTATGCTCATCAGACTTCACCAAAAGAGTACAAAGACAACGTACAGACGGGGGGAAGTATTTTCGGTTGCCGAAAACCTGATTAGTATCTAATCTCCATGATCTGTAAGATACTAAAATCCTCAACAAGAAAAAGACAACTCAATAAAAGTGTGCAAAGTATATGAACAGGCACTTCATCAAAGAAAACATCCAGGTGGCTAACAGATACATAAGGAGATACTTGTGATTATTAGTTAAAAAATTCCATATCAAAACTACATTAAGATACCATCTCACCCAACAAGGCTGATGTTAGTCCAAAAAACACAAAATAATAAATGCTGTATATGCTGTGGAAACAGGAGAACACTTTTAAGCTGCTGGTGGGAATGTAAAATAGTACAACCATTTTGGAAATTGTTTTGACAGTTTCTTAGAAAGCTAGAAATAGAAATAGCATATTATCCAACAATCCTAATTCTTGGAATACAGCCTAGAGAAATAAGGACTGTGATACAAATAGATACATGCACATCAATGTTTACTGTAGCAGGGTTCACAACAGAAAACAATGGAAGCAACCTAGCTGCGCACAACAGATGAATGGGTAAACAAACTATGGTATATTAACACAATGGAATACTATGCAATGATAAAGAGCAAAAATAATCTTGGGAAACATCTCATAATATTCCATAAAATGGAAGCATCTGGAAGAGATCATGCTGAGTGAGATGATTTGGTTGCAAAATCACAAATATTGTATGAGATCATATTATAAGAACCCAACAAAAAGTTTAAACACAGAAGAAAATGCTCTTTGATGGTTACAAAGGTGGAGGGGGAGGGAGGGGATGTTCGTTAATTAGATAACAGACAGGAATTGAGTTGGGTGAACAGAGTGACAGCACACATTAGAAGGATAGTCAGTACAGTCAGACTAAGCCAAAATCTAAGAGGTTTCCTAAATAAAACTCAACATTTGCAAAGACAGAGTAGCAGAGGCAAGGTTTGGGGGATCATGGCTCCAAGGACCATAGCAAAGGCTTTTTAAGAAAATGTGCATTCCACTTTGGTGTGTGATGTCTGAGGACTTACAAGCAAGCAAGTCACTATCTAATGTAGTATTAATTGGTCCTGAATCACCTGAAAGAGAGGAGAATGAAAGAATCAGGTATAAGAAAAATATGAACCTAAGAGACAAAAAGTGCCATATAATCCAGAGACTACATCAGCATGAGTCCAGAAGAACTAGATGGTGCCCAACGACCACCATTAACAGCCCTGACTGAGGATGCAAAACAGAATCCCTGACATAGTGGGAGAAAAATGGGTGTGCAAAACTAGAACTCTGTTAAAAGACCAGACTTTATGCTTTATAGTCTGACTCACTGGAAAGTCTTCAGAAGACAGGGCACCTGAATTCTGTTAGCTTAAATCTGAAACCAGTCCCAAAGTCAACCCTTCAGACAAAGATTGGAGCATACTATAACAAGTAGAGTTATATTAACACAGATTGTGCTTCTTGGTTTAAGAATATACATGAGGCAAATGAGGCAGCTCCTGTCCAGAAGGAAGATGAGAGTGTGAAGGGGGGACAAGAGTTGGCTGAGTGAACATGGGAAATACAGGGTAGAAAGGAAGAGCGTGCTGTCACAGGGTGCGGAGAACAGCTAGAGTTACATAGCGGCGTGTGTGCAAGGTTTTGTATGACAAACTGACTTGGATTGCCAAGTTTCACTTAAAGTATAGTAAAAGATTAAAAGAAAAAAAAAACACAGTCACAGGTAAACAAATTTCTAGTATTCTCTACCTTCAGCCAAGATCCATCTGACATCAGCAATGTTATCCCTTCTCTTGTGTCCACTTCTGAACTCAGCTTGAATTTCTGGCAATTCTTTGTTGATGTCCCTTTGCAATGTTTCTGAATAATCTTCAGCAAAATTTTACTTGTGGGTAAAATTAATGGTATTGTTGTGGAGCACTTATATTCAAACAGTAGTATATTGAATTACTTTACTGTGAGGTAGGCACAGATATTGATCTTTTCCAGTCATTTGGCCAGGTAAATGTCTTCCAGATTTCTTGGTATAGATGAAGGAGAACTTTTGGTTCTGCATCCATTTGTTGAAATACCTCAGTTGGTATTTCTTCAATTCTGTAAGCCTTGTTTTTCACCAGTGCTTTCAGTGTGTCTTAGACTTCTTCCTTCAGTAGCAATCATTCTTGCTCATGTGCTGCCTCTTGAAACTGTTGAACACTGACTAGTTATTTTTCAGTCTGTATCTTCCTTCTGAAGCTTCCTGCACTGTTCAATATTTTGCCCATAGAATCTAGGCTTGAATTTTTTCTTCAGTTCTTTCAACCTGAGAAATGTCACACTCATTTTGGTTTTCTAATCCCAGTTCTTTGCCAATTCGTTAGAATAACCATTTTGTCTTCTTGACCTGCCCTTTGAAATCTGCTCTTCAGTTTGTCACATCATCATTTATTCCATTTACTTTAGCTACTGTACATTTAAAAGAATGTTTCAGAGTCTCTTATGACATCTATTTGGGTCTTTTCTTTTTTTCCTGTCTTTCTAATGAACTTTTACTTTCTTCATGTATGCTATCCTTGATGCAATTCCACTAGCTTGCCTTGTCTCTGGTCATCAGTGTTCAATACATTAAATCTTTTCTAGAGATGGGCTCTAAATTTAGGTGAAATATACTCAAGTATTTTCACTTTTGTGGACTTGATCTAATTTTCTTCAGCTTCAAGTTGAACTTGATGATCTGTTCTGTAGTGAGCTCCGGGCCTTGTTTTGGCTAATGGTATTGGGCTTCTTCATTGTCTCTTTCTCTAAAACATAGTTGATTTCTGGTGAGGTCCCTGTGTATACTAACTGCTTATGTTTTTGAGAAGGTTATATTTATGTATGTGTTTTACATACACATACACACACACATACATTGTCTTAATCATCTACTGCTGCTGTAACAGAAATACTAAAAGCAGACGGCTTTAACTCAGAAAACTTTCTTTTCTACCAGAAAAGTAGGCTAAAGTTCCTAGTTCAGGGCATCAGCTTAAGGGAAATTCTTTCTATGTTGGCTCTGGAAGAAGGTTCTTATTGTCAGTCTTTCCTTCAGCTGAGCTACTGAGGCTCAGGGATCTCAGTCCAGAGGACATGCTCTATCCCTCATGCTTGTTTCTCTCCTTTGGTACGAGGTTCTCAACTCTCCATTTGCTTAGCCAGCCAAGTACCATCAAGTCACCTTTCCTTTATATCCCAACAGATTGCCTCAAGGCACAAAATAATCTTACACACTGAGTCTTTCCCCACTAACATAACTGTTGCCCATCCTCCCTCATTAACATCATAGAGGCAGCATTTACAACAGATAGAAACATCACATAATCCCAGGAGCTATGGCCCTGCTAAAATGCTACACACATTTTTTGGGAGACAAAATTTAATCTGTGACACACACATATACCTTTGTAGGAACTGATGCATTTGAATTATGGTGTTGGTAAAGCAAGTCTAATATACTGTGGACCTCCAGAAGAGTGAATAAATCTTTCTTGGAAGACATATAGCCAGAAAGCTCTTTAGAAATGAGGATAGAAAGACTTTATCTCACATAGTCTGAACATGTCATCAGGAGGGACCAGCTCTTGTTCCCTAAAAGATATTAGATTTTTTCCCAAATGCTAAAAAATGTAGAGGATTAACAGAAAAGAGGAAGGCCCTAGAGGAACTGTGTTAACAGCATGACTACAACAATGGGCTCAAACATGGCAATGAATTGTGCAGATGGTGGAGGACCACACAATATTGTTTGTGTTATACTCAGAACAGGCTTGATAGCATCTAACAACATCAACAATCTATATAATGTCAACATTATTGATATTATACACATATTGTGACAAATGTTAACATTACATCATTTAACCTTTTAAAGCGTTGCATAGTATGTGCAATTTCCCCAATTATCCTTAAAAGGAAACTAAAATTCAATTTTTAAAATATACTTGATGGTGATGAATATGTTAATTATTTTGTTGCTCTTATTTACTATTGAGTCATCTGATTTACGGCAATGTACCAGAAAAATAAATATTTCCAAGACTAGACGGCACTTGGCTAGCTTTCGACAGTCCTATGCCAGCTTTGTAATTATTGATACGCTTTGGTCCATTGTTATGGCCATTGTGTATCTTGAGTGCCTTGCCATCTCAGGGTTCACTCAATACAGAACATATTCTATTGTGACCCATATTATCCTCATTGGCAAATTTTCAGAAGCTCATCTCTAGGCCTTTATTCCTAGTTTGTCTTAGTGGAAGTGCCACTAAAACCTGTTCATCACAGGTAACCTTGATGGTATTTGAAGTAGTGGTGGCATAGCTTTCAGTATCATAGCCACAAGTTACCATAGTATGACAAGCTGACAGACGCATAAGCGAAACAGAACAAAAACCATTGTCATGGAGTCCATTCTGAATCATAGGTGAATATTAGTAATAAATGCCATTTACACTTTATTTAAACATTCTACACACTCTTTAGATATTTTTGTAAATAAATGTTATTATTTTTAAAATACCAGTCAGGAAAATAATATCTCAGTTGTATTTTTTGAGACTAGCAGATTAAGGGATTTTTCCAGAAATATACTGTTTATAAAATGATAGAATTTGAACCCAAGTCTCCTGGAATCAAAAGCCTAAGCAAATGAATTATACTCTTCTGTCTAATAGAAAAGGAAGCTTCAGCATTTAAAACGATGTTGATGTGAATTTGGGCTTAACTAAATTTACTAGGAACAAAATGTATTTGTTTTCTCTCTGTTGTTATCTTTTAGAAATCCTTCCTTTGCACTTTTAAACACAACTTTTGTTATCTGTGAATTGTTCTTTCAAAGATTTAAGATTAGCCAGACTTGAGATACAATTTAGAAAACTCATCCTTACAATTTTGCTTCTCTAGAACCCTGATCGGTTCCAAATGTCATAGGCTGGGTTCTCTAGAAAAGCAAAACCAGTAACATATACAAACACATTTACAGAAAGAGGGTTTTATATCAAGGAAACAGCTCGCATGACTGTAGATACTGGGAAGTTCAAAGTCCATGGATTAGGACATAGGCTTCTCTGGATTCACCTTGTGATAGGTGATGATGAAACCCATATCAGCAGGTTAGAGAGCAGGACTTCTGCTCTCAGGTAATAAAGATCAACAAATTCTAAGTTCTACAGATAAGCTGATAGCTCAAGTATCAAAAGCAGGTTAGGAAAACAGAAGGCAGCGTTAGGATCTAGAGTGACCAAAAAACCCAGGGCATCTCCTTATCCAGACCACATCCCTAAGGAAACTCCCTTTCAAATGACTAATTCGTCACAGCAGATTCAATCATAGAAATGATCACATATAAACATTGAGAATCATGGCCCTTTAAATCATGTCACTTTAAATCTTAATTTCCTTAGATGTTTAATCTGCATAATGAGGCCAATAACACTAACACGCTTTCCAGAGCTGTGGGAAGAGGAAACAAATTCAAACACACATACATTCAATTGTAAAACTCTTGCAAATAAAATAAATAGCTATACAAATGCAAAGTAACAATAATAACTGTAATTGCTTCTGAAAACTAAAATTTAAGAATGCGGGTATGGTAAATACCTCTCCTCTTCGTGAATTCAGTCAGAAAAAATAATTGGATTTTCTTTGGCTGGATACAACAGCCAATCAGAAAAGTGAGCAACTAGTTATTTATTATAGTACACATATTATTAACAGAAGGCCAACATAAATGAGTCTTTAAACTCTCAGGCCTTAGTTAGGTGACTGTTTTCCTGCTGCTGCTTCCATCGTGCCTTATCTGTTTGAACTCCTAAATTAATATCTTAAAGCCTCCTCTTGATGCACAAAGTTCAACAAGACTGGTTGTAATTTGTTGCCTCCAAACTAACCCCACATACCCACTCAGCTCAGCTGTAAGGCTACTCACTGACCTGGGCTACATATTACCCTTCCTCTCCTCTGAGAGTTTTTATGGGCTTCTTTCTCCTGGATTTTCTTTTTCATCCCTTTCTCTTTCATGACTTTCCCCAGAGGACTGCCATGAAGTCTTTGGTGACAGCACTATCTGGAATGTATTTTTTTGGTCAATATGTAACACTCTTTGTCTATTCTAGTTGTTGTTAGTTGCCATCCAGTCAGCTCTGACACAAGGGAACTCCGTGAACGGTGTAACACCACATTGTCAGGTCTTGTATCATCTTGATAATAATAGGTATGTTTAAGTCCCCTGTTATGGCCAGTGTATATTTTGAGTTACTTCTACCCTAGGTGACTCATCTTTCAGAGCTATCTCAGACAATCTTTTCTTGTCATTCATGAGCTTTTCATTGGCTATGTGATGGATAAGATTGTGTGTCAACTTGACTGGGCCATGATTCTCAATGTTTATATGTGATCATTTCTATGATTGAATCTGCTGTGACGAATTAGTCATTTGAAAGGGAGTTTCCTTAGGGATGTGGTCTGGATAAGGAGATGCCCTGGGTTTTTTGGTCACTCTAGATCCTAGCGCTGCCTTCTGTTTTCCTAACCTGCTTTTGATACTTGAGCTATCAGCTTATCTGTAGAACTTAGAATTTGTTGATCTTTATTACCTGAGAGCAGAAGTCCTGCTCTCTAACCTGCTGATATGGGTTTCATCATCACCTATCACAAGGTGAATCCAGAGAAGCCTATGTCCTAATCCATGGACTTTGAACTTCCCAGTATCTACAGTCATGCGAGCTGTTTCCTTGATATAAAACCCTCTTTCTGTAAATGTGTTTGTATACGTTACTGGTTTTGCTTTTCTAGAGAACCCAGCCTATGACATTTGGTACCCATCAGGGTTCTAGAGAAGCAAAATTGTAAGGATGAGTTTTGTAAATTGTATCTCAATTCTGGCTAATCTTAAAGATGTAGATGACTCTAATTCCAGCAGTAAAGAGGACACTGCTAATCCATAGCATGTGGTGGTAACAGAGATACAAAAAATATCACCACCAACAGATCAGGTATTGGTAGAAGGAAAGGTTTCAGGTAAATACATGTATGTTATCTTTCTACAGTTTTGTCACAATGAGAAGTATAAGAAAGCTTGTTGGTTGGTCCTACTTTCACTGAAAAACTGATGAAAGAAAGAGATGCATGCGGGGCTTCATAGTAGAAGCTCAAGTGTCACATAAATGACTTCAAAACTTCCCCTGGTACTTCAAAAGAAAACCTTATTTCTTGTAGTGACAGCTGAATTGCTTAAAGCAAAACTCAGTCTTACTGTAAGAGTGGCTGAATTACTCCAGCTCAGTTGTCAACCTCAAGACGTGTCTGAAGTCAAGGTGAGGACATTGATTAGGAAGAAAATGGGTCCTAAAATTTAGGATGAGGACACACTGGCAGATAAACAGCAAGTTGGAGACACTAAAGCCTAAATTCTTGTTAATCTCTCCTGCCCCTAGAACCACTCCCGTCTCATCTGAATATGACTTCACATTTATCTGCTAAATTGCCTTGCCCATGGGGGAAAAAAAAATCATCCCCTGCATTTCCATCTAATAAAATTAGCCCTAGCTCAGTAGCCTCTAAGAGCCCTTGACTGAGTCATAGCCCAGGGCAACTCCTGAAGCAGATGTTTTACCAAACAATGATGAAGTTCTCAAAATAATTCCATGCTATCAGTTCTGGCTTCTAGACTGAAAAGTAGACTTCAGTCCTAATGAGCCCAAAAAGGTGAAGTATAAAGCATAACATGAGAGGAGGGACACAACACTCCGAAAAAATTGCTTGAATTTTCTAATATGTACAAACATAAACCTGGAGAATATGTGTAGGAATGGCTACCAAAGGTGTGGGATAATTGTTCAAGGAACATATGGGTGGATCAGTCTGAGATTTTCAATATAGTTCTACTAAGCACAGGTTCTTCTTTCAATGTTTGCCCTTAAATCCTTGTCTCTAATTATTAAATCATATTCTTTCAATGTCTCTGATGATCCAGATACTATACTATTGCACATCAGGACATTTATCTTGCCAAGCAAATGAACAACCAGGTGTACTCCTTGCAGTTCTAACCATTGGGAGGATTTTCATACACTACTGTCCTTCAGGAAGGTCCCAGAAAGAGGATGCAGTGTTGCTACTGTACAATTTTGAGTGGTGTCTACATGTCATGCCGAATTATATGTAAACCAGGTATGTGTTTTCTCTTCTTCAGTAGAGTGGTCATAAAGAACTTTCCATGAGGCCATAGGGAGACAGAAATTGTCATGGGTTGAATTGTTTCATCCCCAAAAATGTATGTAGCAAGTTGGTTGGGCCATGGTTCCCAGTATGGTGCAATTGTCTTTTTTTGTTATTTTCCTGTAATGTAAATCCTAATCTCTGCCTGTGATTAATAAGGTAAAAATGGATTATGTTTAAAAGGATTAAGATGAGACTATAACATCATCACTAAGATTGCTTCCCTGATCCAACATAAAGGTAGTTTCCCTGGATTGTGACTTATACCACCTTTATCCTGTGAGAGATAAAAGGAAGGGAAGCAAGCAGAGAGTTGGGGATCTCATACTATCAAGAAACCAGTGCCAGGAGCACAGTGCACCCTTCAGTGCTGAGGATCCTGCACTGAGATGCTGCCAGATCAAAGAAAGACTGATGCCATGCAAAGAGCTTCCTCCAGAGCTGACATAGTGTTTTGCAATACAAGGACATTTCTCCAGAGCAGACAGGTAGAGAAAGTCTTCTCCGGGAGTTGGCACTGTGAATTCAGACTTGTAGGCTGAATTCTGGACTGTGACCAATAAACTTCTCTTTCTTAAAGGCATCCATTTGTAGATACTTCTGTTGTAGCAGCACTGGGTAACTAAAGACAGAAGGTAATGTAGTAGGATTGGAAAACATGGAAATTTGGGACATTTCCTCATGCAACTTACTTGTGACTTCAAATCCTACTTTGACCTAGTCTCATATATTTTGCTTCCACTTAATGATGGTGTGCTGCTGCGCATGTCCAACTTTAAGACCTGGGTTAGAAAATAGTTCATGATGGGCAGCTCAGACTGAATGGTGACTTTGTCTCATGGTTAAGGGTGGCAGGGCTTTTCTCCAAAATTCCAAGGGTCTGAGCTGTGATTCACCAATGGGGTCCTGCCAAAGACTCCAAACATCATTTCTATCTGCCACCGCCACATCAAGAACCATTGGATTGGCTGGGTTTTATGGCTCAAGTGGGAGAATAACTTGCATAGCATCCTGAATTTGTCACAGAACTTTTTGTTCTGGACCCTACTTACAACTAAGAGCTTTTGCTAGTCACCTGATAAGCAGACCAGGGTAGCACATCCAAATGAGAAATATGTTGCCTCCAAAATCCAAGGAGGTCCTCTAGGCATTGTGCCTTCTTTTACAGGAACAGTCAGATGAAATAACTTATCCTTCATTTTAGAAAGAATGTCTCAATATGCACCACACTTTTGGGCCCTCTAGAAATTTCACTAAGGAGGAAGACACCTGAATTTCTGTGAGATTAATTTCCAACCCTCCAGCATGCAAATACAAGCCCTAGTGGAGTAGTCATTAAGTGTTACACCTACTAACCAAAAGGATGGAAGTTTGAACACACCAGGTACTCCTTGGAAATTCAATGGGGGCATTCTACTCTGTCTTATACGGTTGCTATGAGTTGGAATTTTGATTACTGCTTTGACTCAGCTAACCATTACTGCAACAATGCCTACCTTTGTCAATTGTGTGTAGTCATTTGGCTCCTACTACCATGGGGTCCAGTGAGCCCTGTGGTAGTTAGGTGTCTTAATTCAGTTAAAACAATTCCCACTGTAAAATCTGATTTACATAAAATGGTAATCATTTCAGTCTTTAAGGATGCTGGAGCCCCCCTCACAAATTGGTTCTTCAGATTTGTGGTAAAAGGTGTGTCCTCTAGGCACTCCATTGTATGGATTTGCATTTCTAACCTGAAAAATCCACTTTAGCATGCCAATATCCAATATCTTTTTTTCATAGCTACTCCTGTAATTGTTCAATGGGTTCATGAACAAAGTGATGAAGATAGTAGAGTTGGAGATTATGCATGGCTGTAACGACATGGACTTCCACTCACCAAGGTCAACCTCGCTACAGCTACTGCTGAGAGCCCAATCTGCCAGCAGCAGAGACCAACATAGGGTCCCCCATATGGTACCATTCCTTGAGGAGATCAGCCAGCAACCTGATGGCCAGTTGGTTACACTGGACAACTTCCATCATGGAAAAGACAGCATTTTGTTTTTACCAGAATAGACACTTACTTTGGATTTGCCTTCTCTGTTCACAGTGCTTCTGCCAAAATCACTATCTGCAGAATTATGGAATGCCTTATCTATCATCATAGTATCCCACAAAACATTGCCTTGGATAAAGGGATGCAGTTCACAGTAAATGAAGTGTGGCAGTAGACCCATGCTCATGGAATTCACTGGTCTTACCACGTTCCCCACTGTCTTGGGCTGGGTTTTCTAGGGAAGCAAAACCAGTAACACATGTAGGTACAAGGAAAGATTTATAATATATATATATAGACAGATAGATAGATACAAATATAGGAAACAGCTCATGTAATCACAGAAGCTGAATGTCCCAAGCTCTGGCACAAGCCTCACGTGTCCACGGAAGCTGAGGAACCCAAGGTCAGCAAGTCAGAGACCAGAGTTGCAGATCACCTGTTGTGTAGGTCAGTGGATCCCAAGCTGGTGGCGAGACGATGCGACAGAGGCTGGAGGTCGGTGGATCCCAAGCTGGTGGCGAGATGAAGTGACAGAGGCTGGCGAACCCAGGATCGGCAGGTCAGGGAGCAGGACTGGGCAGAGGCTGGCGAGCGCAGGATCAGCAGGTCAGGGAGCAGGACTCTCAAGTGCCGACTGTAAGGACTGATGAGCCCAACAGCTGCTAGCTCCAGTCCCGGAACCAGACGCTGGAAGAAGAGAGCAGGAGCTCCTGGCCACGTGAGCAATCAGCCGCCGTAGTCCAAGGTCACGAGATGAGAGCCGAGGGGCAGGGAGCCACCACAAACCCCACCCTGCCACTTAATACAGCAGCCAAACAGGTAGTAGCTAAATTGACATAATCCTGACCACCACACCCATCATTCTGAAGCAGGTGCTTTGAGAGAATGGTGGAATAGTCTTCAAAGGCAATTATGGCACCAGCTGTGTGGTAATACTTTTCAGGATTGGGGCAACATTATCCAGGACGCTGTATGTGCTGTAAACCAGTGTCCAGTATATGATACTGTTTCTCCCAGGATTCGTGGGTTCAGGAATCAAGGGGTGGAAATTGGAATGGCACCACTCAATATTTCACCTAGTGACTCATTCGCAGGATTTTTGCTTCCTGTCCTTGCAACCTTATGCTTTACAGGTCTAGAGATCTTAGTTTCAAAGGGAGGTTGTGCACCCAACTAGAAACATATCAATGATTTCTTTGAACTGGAAGCTAAGAATACCCTTTGGCCACTTTGAGCTCCTTATGACTCTGGGCCCACAAGTAAGGATGCAGTTATCACACTGGCTGATGCAATTGATCCTGATAATCAAAAGGAAATTGGATTGATATTACACAATTGAGGTAAAGTAGAATGTATCTGGAATGCAGGAGACCACTTAGTATGTCTCTTAGTACTACCATGCCCTGTGATTAAAGTCAATGGAAAACAACAGCAACCCAATTCTGACATGACTAGTAATGACCCAGAATCTCAGGAATAATAGTTGGAGTCACTCCAATAGTCAAAGAAACATGATGAGCTGAGGAGTTTGCTGAGGGTAAGGGAATATGGAATGAGTGGTGGAAGAAGGGAGCTCAAAAATACCAGTTGTGATCATGCGACCAGTTGCAGAAACAAGTAGTATAACTGTTATCAGTACTTTTGCTTTGTATGTGTGCATCAAATATTTTTATTTTCTTCACTCATAAGAAACAAATAGGGCTAGTGCATTTTCAATAGTATGCATGCTAGTTGTGTCCTGTCAGGTGCAAAAATGACTTTATAATTGTCTTTATTCAGAAGTTATGTATGGTTTAAGATATGTACATGTGCCAAGTTAACAAAGGATGGACTATGTTGGTTAAGATTGTATGTTTTCTTGGCTGGGCCATGATTCTCAGTGTTTACATGTGACCCATTCCAGGACTGAATTTGATTTGAGCAGCTAATCACTTCAAAGGAAGTTTCTTTGGAGGTGCGGCCTGCATATGAATGTATGCAGATTTTCTGACTTATTTTGGATTCCGAGTTTGTATCCTCTTCATCTGACCTCTGGCTCATGGGACCTGACCTATTAGCTTACCACTGGATATTGGAATTTGTTGGCCTTCATAGACTGAAAGAAAGAACCCTTCCCTCCCACTTACAAATTTCGGGATTGCTACTTTTGTGGCTACATGAATCACAATAAGTCTGTATCCTGATTTATGGACTTTGGACATTTCAGCCTGTATAGTTATGTAATCTGTTTCCCTTATATAAATCTCTCTCTATATTTATATGCCTTACTGCTTTTGCTTCTCTGGAGAACCCAGCTAAGACAGATACTTTTTGGAAGTTATTCCGCAGGCCTTTCTTCCTACTCTGTCTTCATCTTGAAGTTCCACTGAAAGCTATCCACCATAAGTGACCCTTCTGGTATTTTAAATACCAGTGGCACAGCTTCCAAAAATCATAGAAATATGAAGCCACCACAGTAAAATAAACTGGGTGGTGGGTCTCTACTTGGGGCGCTGCAAAAGTGTATTTCTGTTATGGTTGATAGCTTGAATCTAACACTTCTCTTTCTTAAACAGTAGATGGGAAAATGTTGCCCTATTGTTTTAATCTTCCAGTTTGTCCAGTATAGTAGTGTGAACATGGAGATGCCCAGTATATATATAATGGTTCAGAGAAGTTCATGAGTCTATTATGGGAAATAAGAGAGAAATTTACCTTTTTTAAATGTGAGTGCCTACAGGGGAAAAAAAAAATCCCTTGAGCCTCTAGAAAGTTCCAGAAAGATACAGATTCTCATCCTTGATTTACACACACACACACACACACATATACACACAGAATTAGAGAGGGAAA
The DNA here is from genome assembly GCA_028571685.1 of Heterohyrax brucei. Classification (NCBI taxonomy): domain Eukaryota; kingdom Metazoa; phylum Chordata; class Mammalia; order Hyracoidea; family Procaviidae; genus Heterohyrax; species Heterohyrax brucei. Next base: position 4,617,891 of record CM053146.1, on the reverse strand, counting down.
CAAAGATGCAGAGAGAGAAAGTTGGGTCAGCTTATTGGGAAATATATAGTAGACAGGTAAATAACAATATTTGAACTCAGTTTAGTAGTCTGTAGAATGAGTTGTAGAAAGATGCATTAGGTATGTTCTCACAGCTGAACTTGTAGACTTAACATGAAACTTAACAAGCACATAAAATGCTAGATAACGTATTTTTGAAATGTAATTCATTGCTGGGCTTAAAAAATGAGGCAGATCTCTAAGCATCTAACAAAAAGAAGTTTGAAGACAGCTCAGCTGGTTTGTGAACTAAAGCAAAAGAAGGCTATGAGTGAATTAGAACTGGTTGTTTCTCTATAAATTAGTGTACATACAAGGAGATATTTGATCTTGTATACATTGAAAGAGAGACTATAGAAAAAATCCCGGGGGGGGGGGAGTTAAAGCCAGAAAGAATGACCTTTTCGGAGGCACAAAACGAGAAAGGGTTCACAGCTGTAGAGAAATAATGTGGAAGCTGTTTGTTGCCTCAGGTTACGGAAAGTAAAGGAAGCCCCTCTTCAGAAAGAACCTCCAAGCAGAAGAAATCAGACTGTATGTTGCTTACCATCTAAATGCTGAAACCAGATTAGTAGTTCCCATGGCATTGAGCAGAGGCATGTAGATTAATACTCAGGAAAAATTTCCACAGTCAAGGGGAAGAACACCAAAACAGAAACCACTGGAAAATATGTTGTTAGATGCATACATATGGAAATTATAGATCACAGGGCCAAGCAGTACACTAAGAGTGAGGCTACAAAAGCACGTGAAACTTTAAGCTGAACACCATAAATGCAAAAAATAAAATAAAATACATTTAAAAATATAAATCAGTGCAAAATAAGTATGCTTGATATAAAGAAATGAAGAAAAGGAGGAATATGAAATTTATGAAAGGGAAGAAAATCACGGAAAAATAGATGAATTTGCAAAGGAGAATAGGAAGATCAGTCAACTGAAATGTAATAAGTCTACTAGATGAAGAAAGCTGTATAAAAGGTGCATTGAACTCTGCCCTACTTTAGCAACTTCTTGTGTGTTTTAAAACTGAGAATAAAAAGTTATAACAAACTAATGCAGTAGTTCTCCAAAGATATATAGGTTACTAATAAGCACATGAAAAGATGTCCAGCATCTTTAGCCATTAGAGAAATGTAAATACAAATAACAATGAGATACCACTTCATGACCACTGAACCAAACAAAACACCAGACCTTCTGCTATCTAGGAGATTTTGATTCATAGCGACCCTACACTAGCAGATGGAGTAAAACTGCTACATGGGGTTGCAGAGGATGTAATCTTTAGAGAAGGAAACTGCCACAGCCTTCTCCTACAGAGTGTCCTGTGGGTTAAAACCTGACTTTTCAGTTAGTAGCTGAATGCTTAACCATTGCACCACTAGATCTCCCTTTCCATACCAAGATGAGCATTATCAGAAAGAGAGAAAGTAAAAAAGTGTATCTGAGGATGTGCAGAAATTGGAACCATTATGCATTGTTGTTGGGAATTTAAAATAGTCCTGATCCCATAGAAAACAGGTGGTTACTCTAAGTTAAAATTGCCACATGACTCAGCAGTTCCATTCGTAGGTATATAAGCAAAATAATTGAAAGTAAACACCTGCATGCTAATGTTAATTGTAGCATGATTCACAGTAGCCAATATGTGAGACAATATAAATGTCCATCAGTAGATAAATGGATACACAAAATGTGGTATATACAAGCAATGGGGTAATATTTAGTCATAAAGAGAAATGAAGTTCTGATGCATGGTACGATATTGATAAACTTTGAAAATGTTTTGAGTGAAATAAATTAGCAATAAAAGTAAATATTTGATGATCTCAATTACAAGAAATATCTAATATAAGCAAATGAAAAAAAACTATTAGTGATTACCAGAGCTTGAGGGTGGCATGTGGAATTACTGTTTAAGAAGTGCTAAGTTTCTGTTGAAAGTGATGAAAAAGTTTAGGAAATAGGTAAAAGATAAAAGTTGCACAACATGGTGAATGAGTTAATGTTATGGAATCACACACTTAAAAAACTGTGAAAATGACTAATTTCATGCTATTTATATTTTACTACAATAATGAAAAATCAACAAGATTCATGATGAAATGTTGCAGCCAAGTAGTGGCAAAATCTGCCAAGACTGCAAACTCAACAACAGGCTGTTCTCACTTGTGGCTACAGATGCAAATAAGTGAAATATTAACAGATAAACCCACCAAAATTTTGGATATCTGCAAGACCTCTGCAGGAAACAGTTGGCACACTCAGAGGGTTACTTGAACAGGGTTATTAAAGAGACCATTTCTAGAGGCCCGGAGAATATGAAACCCTGGTTGCACACTGGTTAAGTTCTATTACTGTTAACCAAAAGATTAGCAGTTTGAATCCACCAGGCACTTCTTGGAAGCTCTATGGAGCAGTTCTATGCTGTCCTATAGGGTTATTTATCATGAGTCAGTTGGCTTGGTTTGGGCTTGTAGGGTATGAAAAGTACCAAGAAGGAGTGTTTAAAACTCTGGCCTTGTAAGAGTAAGAAACTGTTAAGAACCCTGGATCTTAATGGAAATCTAAAGGGAGGGAGCCATAATAGAAGGGTTGCCTGATAGGATCCATGGGAACTGAGATATATAGTTACCGCCAAATTTTCTGGGAAGAAGCTGACAGACTAATGTAGCCCTCTAATCTGTGGGCACAGAAGTCAGAAGAGGAGGAGGCTAGACCAAGCAATCCAGAGAGGTCAGTTCCCAAGGGCACAAAGCGCAGAAGAAAGGATAGTCAATGAATCTGTGAGGACAAATGAGAATAAGCAGTAGAATGAACCTTGTTTGTTCTACAGCAGCAGTCGTCTTTTCTTTAGATATAAAATACAGTTCCAAAGCATGAAAAACGAAGCTCATGAAAGCCTATCAGTGAATGGGTCATGTTAGGGTGATATTAATTCCATTATGTTCTCTCAAGGTTATGCAGCTGATTTGACCCGAAGTAACCTGATTATAGAGATTGAACTAGAAAGTTCGGTCTCCCAAGGGGTGGCAAACTGGGAACCCCCTCCCCCAAAGCACACAGGGATGCATCCTTTTTAGTAGCAAATAATGGAAAAGTTTATTAAGGGAAAGTACGTTCCAAAGAGGGAACGGGTTGGTCTCCATGAGTGGAAAAAGACCCCACATAGATTTTGGGGGTGCTTTTTGTAGGCAAAAGCAGGGGGTGATGTCACAGACTGGAGGAGGAGGTAGTAACTTGGCTTCTGACTGGGCTGTGAGGTCCCATTGCCACCTTGCAACTACCAGGAGGAAATGTTCTATTTGCATCACAACTACCAGGAAGAACCTACATCTGCATCACAAATTGCCAGGGAAGAGCTGTTGATACATGGTAGATTAGCTTCCCCTGGCAACCTTATCAATACTTTATGTGTTCTGCAATGGAAACCATGGCCTTTGTTATCCCTAGAAAAAGTTAGATTCTGGAGTAAAACATGTTACTATGTGGCAGCAGAGATCAAGTTCCCTAGCTAACCTTGACAGTTCCATCTTAAAGAATCTATGGACAATGTTAACTATTACCAACTCTTTTCAAATAAGGCAGCAGAAAAACAGGGAGGAAGAAATATATTTACATCACCTAAAATATAGCAATATAACTACTGGCATGTTCTTCTGGACTTGAAGCTTATTAAAAATCGTAGTTACTTTCTCTCTTCTCCGAGTCCATATTTCTCTTATTTTTTCTTTTATAACCTTGATTTCTCATTGGTTTTACCCAGCGAATTTATTTTTGTAGTGTTTAAATCTTTAAGGGTGTTACTTTATGTTAGGGTGAAACCCAAGCCCCCTCCCCTACCATTCCCGGAGCGTGAGTCAAAATGTTTTATCTGCCTGAAATTCCATTCAAGTGAGATGAGCTGCCTGGGCCTGAATAGCTATCACTCCTTTCCCATAGGCTCAACTCCACTGAAATGAAACCCCCTTATGTTAATTAAGTAACTTTAATCATCCACAACCCCGTAGGCTACTGGCCACGGACACCATTCTCATCCTCACGGGCACTGTTTTCAGCACTGTCTTTAATAAGGTCCACCCGCCCCCTTTACAGATCCCCAACCCCTGAGCCAGCGCACAGTTCTACAGACTCCCTTCTGAGAACTCTGTAAAGCTGCCCAAGATGCAAATAAACTTTTCCTTTCCTTTCTCCTCCTCTCTCTGGTTTTTCCTCTACAGATACTTTTGATTAAGCGAAACTCACTGCACCCAAAAAATCTCTAACACTTTCGTTTCCCACAGTGTCCAGTTGCTAGAAGTGAGAACATTTTAAGTGCCTAAGTAAGTCCTTTTGGACATGAGCATTATTCCTCATATCCTTTGTATAGCACCCATTCAGTTTCTCCACAGAATTATAGCCCAACACCCTAGATATTTCAAAGGCATCCATTCTCTGCCTCTTTATTCAGCACCATGAAGTACATTCAATGATTGATAGTGTCTATCCTAGTCAGTTAGCGCTGCTTTAACAGAAATACCACAAACGGATGGTTTTAAAAATAGAAATTTTATTTCATGACAGTCCAGTAAGCTAAAAGGCCAAATTCAGGGTGTCAGCACCAGGGAGAGACTTTCTTTGCTGGATCTGGAGAAAGGTCCTGGTTGTCAGTCTTCCCCTGGCCTGGAAGATTCTGAGGCACAGGGTCCACAGCTCTTTCCAAAGGTCACACTGGCTTCTGACACTGCTTCTTAGGGGTATGAAGTCCCCAGATCTCTCTGCTACTGTCTTTCCTTTATATGTCAAGTGACTGCCTCAAGGCACCAAGCAATCTTATACATTAAATCTTGCCTCATCAACACAATTGCTGTCCATCCACCCTCATTAACATCATAAAGGCAGAATTTACAATATGGACAAACAGAACACAGCACTAGAAATCATGACCTAGCTAAGTTGCTACACAGACTTTTACAGGGAACACAGCTGTCTCAAAATTGACTTCATCATAACTGTGACTAGGTTCTGTGATAGCATCATAGATGCAGACCTTTGAACTCACCAACCCCAAGAATGAGGAAACAGGAAGAAAAGAGTTTCTTACGTATTATATCAGATATAACAGTGACAGGTAGAGCTTTTACCTCCATCTATTGCTTGTCGAACTTGGTATTCTAGCTAATGCTGTTAGGGTCCGGATTTCAAGATGTGACGCAGATTCTCTTTAAAGTCAAGTTTTATTAAAAAATATGCCCAATAGGAAAAAGGCTGGTGCACCAGGGACACACTCCAAACTACACAGAGCAGGAGGCAACCCCAAGCTTCTCTAGCACACAGTATTTAAGCCGTGAGATCACAAAGCAGGGATGGGGAGGTGAGGCCACCTGGAATTCCTGTTAGTTGCAAAATATGGTTGTTAACAAATGTTTTAGTAGATTGTGGTCAAGGTGTAGGGGTCATTTGCAAGGCTGTCTCCAGGCTTTGTCTTGTGACAGACAGATGATTTGCAAGACAAAGGTGAGATTACTCTATGGTATTTCCTGCTATTAAATTGTTTCCTGGGGCTTTCTACTTTAATACCTTGAATTTTTACTGTGCTCTTCCTCAAAATGGAGTCTGAGGCTCAAAATGGAGTCACTTATGCCTCATTTTAACAATGCTACAGCATGAGATATTACTGACGTTTGAAGATTTATACTGTATCTTCTAGTAAAATTCCTCAGCCCCTCAGGATGCTATCTTTCAGCTGGTTTCTTTTTCTCTGATGTGTACATGGTAAATGAATACAAAAGAATTCAATAGGGTTGAGCTCTTTACTGGGCTTCCACATCAGTAAAAGTAGTATCTTGGTAAGAAGTGCTCAAGTTTGGGATTCCACACCAATTAATGAGGCAGAACATTGATGGTTTCAGAAGTTCTGTGTAGTAGAAATGTAAGTAGTTTTCAGGGAAAAAGATTTGTTTTCCTCTAAAAACAGGTTAATGTGATCTCCATAAAAAATAAATAATAATGAATGTAATCAACCGGCTCTAAGGTGGCTTTTAAGTTTTCTTAGCAGGAAAGCACCAGAGATTCTGTGTTGGCTTTTTCATTAGCTATTTCTCTAGGCAGATTTAGGCATTCAGCAGTGGTGCTTCCAAGATTAACTCTGATGCAGAGAAGCCCATGTTGCTGAGTTCATGTAAGCATCCATTTCAGATGCTTGACAAGTTTTCCCATGGACCCTCTCAGCAAACACCAAGTTGTTAAGAGGGGGAAAAAAGAGCTGATGGATGGGTTATCTTGTCCAACATACTGAAACCCTCATGTACAGTGTGTGCCCATCTATGTGCAGTTACGTAGAAAAATAGCTTTACATTCTATATTCATTTTAAGTAGTCTGTCCACGTACTTCTTACTCAGACCTTATCAACTATCTTCTAATCCTTGTTTCTTCCTAATTACTAGATGACAATGAGTCAGGGTAGATTCATATCTTAGACTATATGTCCTTCCATGGAAATCAGATCAACAGATGCATTGCCTGAAATTTTGTTCACCTGGTGGATTTTTCTTAATCACTTGTCTTTGTTGTCATATGGGCAGACACATTTGTCAACTCTACTCAATGGATTTTCTTTTCCTGTGACTTCTTTGCATATTAGTCAGCTCTTATGTGATAAAACTGCAAAACAAATAAACACAGCATATTCTGTACTTGTGTCAATAAACATAGTCCTCAGTTATGAAATGAGGGATTTGTCTATAAGAGTGATGAGTGGGACTTTGCAGTGATAGTAACAATTTATTGGCCTGAGTACTGATATATAGATATGTTCACTTAGAGAAAAATCATTGACATTCATCATTATGAGTTGTACCAATTCTCAGATGCAAATTAAATTTCAATAAATAAGTGTACAGTTTAAATGTTGTCAGTAAGCCCAACAAACTATGGAAAAAAAAACACAAGATAAAACATTAAGCTAACCCTATGCTAATCTGGCACTGTATCAAGCTCATTCATATATTTAAAATCATTTATAGATTTATTGTAATCATAAATACAATCTCAAATGAGATTAATTTGAAACAGTATTTACCATCAATATGACAGTTATTTTATTCTGTTACTCTCTAAACAGATTAAAGCAAACACATCAAAGGAAAGGAGGCTAAGCCAAGTGCCAGAAAGGAGAGAAAGCCAAATGGGAAGCTTCATACTGAAATAGTAAAACAAAACAAAAGACTTCTTAATTGCCTCAAGTAGCTAAGTATATATCACTCTGCACAATGATGTTAGAAGACCAAGGGACATGAGGGTGCTGAAATCACACAAGGATGTGTTCACTAAGTCACATATGTTAGTGTAGGCTGACTTCTTCCTACTAGGAGGAAGGTTATTATTTCTCTAGTTACTACCAGGTAGCTTATATTCTAGCAGCACCCATAGTATTCACTTTCCATACTGTAAGTCTAACTATATGCATAGTGGGAGATGTTATAGCTTATTCATTTGTTTTTGAAAACTACTGCCACTTCCCACTTGGAAATTATTTTGAGGCCCCAGGGCAGTAGCAGAAGCAATGAATAAGAGAAATCTCAAATATTCTCAGTCAGTTGCTCAAGACATGGATTAACCAGAAACTGGAAGAGCTGTACATGACGTAAAATGTGCACCTTAATGTGATGTCTTAGGATAGGTTGCCTAGAGAAGCAAAATCAGTGAAGCATAGATACATATATATGTACACACACACACACACATATATATTAAAAGAAAAAGCATTGGTATCAATTTGATTCTTACTCATAATGAATGATCCAATTGGTTAGAGTAGAACTTACCCATAGAGTTTCCAAGGAGTACCTGACGTACCTGAACTTCTGAACTTTAGGTAGCAGCCATGGCACGTAACTACTACACAACCAGGGTTTCCTCATAAGCTACAGAGACTGATGAATCCCAAGATTGGAAGGTAAGCTGCTAGTTCAAGTCCTAAAAATGAGAGCTCAGATGAATAGGAGCCAGCCGTAAAATCCAGAGTGAGCAAAAACCAGCAAGATTTTCACGAAAGTCCACCTGTGTTAGATGCTGGCCACATTCCCAAGGAAAATCCTTTTCAACTGATTGGCTCCTCTTAATTATATCATCATGGAGGTGACCGTACTATGTAACATCTCATAAGGGAGGTGATTATATCATTAAATAGCTGCCAAACTGTATTAAAACTGTCAAATCACTGAAATGGCCAGGCAAGTTGATAGACAACCTTAACCACAGTGTAGGATAATTTGTCTCAAAGAGATAATGAAGTTATTTTTGAGATTCTGGTAAAACTGCATGTATTTGTGCTATATATTTTTTTCTGAAATATATTTATTCCCATCAAATGTGGCTGAAATGGATTACTATAAAAATTGCTATGAATTACCATGAAAAGAAATTGATGAAGAGGTAATGGGAAAAAGAGGGAATTGCTCTTAATTTGTCAATTTATTGAAGAAAAAGCATTTTGATATTATATTCTGTTTTCATGTGCTGGAGTTCTTACCCTCACATCGTCCCATGAGAAATCAGAGTTGACTAGATAGTCACAAAAGGAGCTGTAATTGGAGTTTTAAGGTGGGACTTACAGCACGTCAACAGCTGTATGTTTGAACTGAATCAGACTAAAGTGAAGAATCAGGATTACAATACTGTGAAGACACTACATGTACTAGTTTAGGACTGTTCACAGGGAAGTATCACAAACAAATTTTGAGTCGGATCCAACTCGACGGCACTTAGCTTTGGCATTGCCTTACAGTTCTGTAATCCAGTTCAGGACATTCCCAGGATCATGTTTTCAAACTCTCTAGAGGAAAGAATCTTTCTTGTCTTGGTCAGCTTCTGGTAGATCAGGACATTCTTTAATGTACAGATGTATTGCTTTGTCTCCTATATTTCTGAGCCTCTTCTTTTCTTTTACGAGTACTTTGCTGTGATTGGATTAGGCATTTTAGGATAGTGCAACAAATTTGGTTAGCTGCTGACTCAGATCTACCCAGAGGCACCTAGAAATAAAGTCCTGGCAATCTACTTCTGAAAAGTCAACCGTTTCAAACCCTCTGGAGCACAGTTCTACTCTGATACACATGAGGTCATCACAAGTAAGAGTTCATGGACAGCAGCTGGTAGGTAGGTATGATTATATTAGAACTCCATCTACTCTGGTAGGCTGATACCATCTTCCATGACTCTATTTCCAAGTAAGTTTACATTCAAAGGCTTAGGGATTTGAAATTCAACATAATCTCTTTGGGGATGTAATTTAAGCCATAACAATGTACATGTGACAGGCCAGAAGCTGTAGACAGAGGTAAGCAGAAGCATGTTGGAACAAACAAACAACCAAAGCATTTTTATGATGAATTGATCTGCCTTAAAGAGTCAAAACCAAGGTAAGTAGTATATGAGTGACATTTATTTTATTTTATCTTAAAACATTTATTTATTGTTATACCAAACAGCATGTTTATCAATGACGTATCTTCAACAGTGTGTGTTTTCACTCACACACACATACATGGTCGGTGGCAGGCTCCTTTCTCAATAGTTTTCATGTGAAGCTAATATTAGAACTGGCAATTCTTGCACATACTGTCATACTCCAACCATGGAATATCAAGCTCTATGAATGACAAGGTTTCTCTTTCCTTCTTCACACTACTTTTCTAATCCTTGTGAAAAACTGTTTGTCCCCCTTTCACCAGTTTGATTAGCAACAGCCTTGTGTTTCACACCTGTTAATCACTGGCATGGCTGCTAGCTTTTGGCTAGCTTTTTACTTGCTTTGCACAAGGGCAAAATAAAAAGAAAAGGAAAATTCAGTGAATATTTTATTAAATTTTATTTCATTGAATTTTTTTATTAATATTAGCTCCAGGAGATAATAAGTCAAGTTCAGTACCTGCTAACTGGTACAGGCAGAGAGTCTGCATTTCTTTCTTGAGGGCAGTTGGTTAGGCAGAAAAAAATCATATTTCAGCAAGACTAAAAACAATATATCACGTATATTAGACTCATGTCAACACAAAGTTCATTATTAAGTAGATTATGAAAGGTTCACTGAATATTTTGATTGGAAACATCTATCTGGTAACTGGGAGCAATTTCCAACCTATCTTAGGGGATTCTACTAAAAGACAGGCAATTTTACTCTGATTACGATAGCAAGAGGTATGTAGGTGAATGCGTTGTCTTTTTCTGCCCACTTGCTGACCTGAAAGTGTACAACCCATCATGGCTATTGTTTATTATGTCCACGTTCCAGAAACCAGTTCTTTTCAGTTGAATGATAGTAGCCAGTTGTCATGGGCTGAATTGTGTCACCAAAAAATGTGTTTAGCAATTTGGCTAGGACTTCATTTTTTGTATCATGTGATGTTCCTGTGTGTTATAAATACTGCCTCTATGATGTTAATGAGGGAGGATGGGCAGCAGCTGTGTTGATGGGGCAGAACTCAGTATGTAAGACTGTATTGTGCTTTGAGGCAATTTCTTGAGATTAAAAAAGAAAGTAGCTAGCAAAGATATTTGGGCACTTCATACCATTAAGAAGCAATGCTAGGAGGAAAGTGCATTCTTTGGAAGGACCAAGGGTCTCTGCCCTTCCAAAGCTCCTAGTTCAGGGGAAGAGTGATGACAAAGACATTCCTTCAGGTCCAACAGAGAAAAACTTCTGGAGCTGATACCCAGAATTTGGACTTTTAGCTTGCTTTTCTGTAAGGAAATAATTTTTCTTAGTTAAAGCCACCCACCTGTGGTATTTCTGTTATGACATCACAAGATGACTAAGACATCAGTGTTCCTTAAGAACTGTCAGAATTGTGTCAAGAACTTTAAAATACTTTATATACTTTTGTCCTCATAACATACCAAGAAATGTTCAACAGTCTACCCAAACTGACCTAACTAATCTGACTCAGGAAATTCTGGTGGTGTAGTGACTAAGAGAAGGCCAGCAGTTCAAATCTTCCAGGCGCTCCTAAGAAGCTCTATGAGGCAGTTCTACTCTGTCCTATAGCATTGCTATGAGTGAGAATGGACTCAACAGCAGTGAGTTACTATGACCCAAAATGTGGATTTCAGTACAAACAAGTCTAACTATGAAATTCATATCCTTAATCCTTCTGTTATACTACCAATGAAAGGGAGGCCCTTGGCCACCCTGACTTCATCTTGCTATAAGCAACAGCCATGTTGAAATACTGAGCCCTGAGAATTTGTTTTTTCCCACATCCTAGAAATCACCTTGTACTAGTCATTAAGTCACATGGTTATTCTTTCTTCTTAGGGGTGCCCCTTAATTGTTCTGTTTATCCTCTTGCAGCTATTTTCTAAGACTACTGGATTGAAATCACCATGTGGTTTGGACTTTGATGATTATCAATCTTCCTGACTTTGGAGACATGCAGATCCTCATAAAGAATGTTGTTGAAACATCAAAAAAATTCTGGGGTGGATCTGAAGAAATATTAACCAGTTTCCCCTTCCTTGACCAGTCCAGATAACCCTGGGCTTATCCTATGCATGCAGGCAAGCTTTGGAAAAACTGATTCCCTGTCGCATCTTCTGTGTCCACACTCAATAAATGTTCTCGTTTAATCACCTCACTTCTTGTTTTGGTGTTGGCTTTGCAGACAGGCACACAGATCTCAGATTTTGATTACACCAATAAACCAATAAAAACCAAACCCACTGTTACTGGGTCAATTATGACTCATAACAACCACATAAGACAGAGTAGAAATGCCCCAGAGTTTCCAAGGAGTGCCTGGAGGATTTAAACTGCCAACCTTTTGGTTAGCAAACATAACACTTAACCACTAGGGTTTCCTTGTCTCAAATATGCAATAAAAAAATCTTACTTGTAGGGTTGTCTTAAGCAATGAACAGAAATCTGCAAACTCACATGCAAATCCAGAGTTTTGTGGTCTAATCAAATAGTAAATAAAAGGTGGGCACAAGTATATTCACAAAAACAGTCTGGGGCCTGTTATATAGTACTGTTATGGCTGGCTATATGATATTAAAGGAGAATCCATCATTACCTTATTTCCAAACTTGGATAATTTTGCTTCTAAGCTTGGAAATTAACCCCTGCTGAGGCCTCTGGTTGGGTCTTCCTCCCAACTGATAAAGATGGCATCTCTGCTGAGCTGCCCTTCCCTCTGTGAAACATCAGAATCTATGGTAGATCTCAGAAAAGAGAGAGTTGGGGTCAATGGTGCCCTCAGGCTAGAGCTGGACTCTCAAAATGTGGCTATCCATGCACTGTCTTCTGATGCACTATATGCTGTTTACTTTAGCACTGTAGTTCAGTGTATTGCTAGCTCATATCTTTCCCCAGCTACCAAATAATGAGAGAAGAAAAAAGTGTCAGCACCTGCAGTCCACCCTAGCAGCAACTCAGAAGGAGACATCCTTAGTATGCAGTTTCTTGTGTTAGAGAGAGGAAGTTTCCAGCTTACTGTAGTCCAGTCTGACAACTTTAGGGCATATCCAAGGTATCCCTTGGTGTTCAGAGTGTTCCATTCAGTTATCAGTTGAGGCTTTAGTTTTCAGAGGAAATTGAAGACACTATATTTAGTAAGCCACCTTGGACCTGCCTCCCCTTGGATCTATTTAAAATATACTCCTATCATTGATATTGTACTTTTTTTGTGTAGATAATATAGGTTCTACCCAAGATCTGCTGCATTTCAATTTTATAGACTAATTAATCATTTGCATCCCATCCTCATTACCTTTGAAAATACTTGAAGATACTGCAACTGACATCAGCATTTACGAGGAGAAATTAGAGAAAAGAAACAAGAAAACTGAAGGTGCATTAAGAAACATCTGTGACTGTATTAAGAGGAATGATCTATGAATAATTGGAGCTCTTGAACAGGGAGGGATAGCTAAACAAAGAGTATTGTTGTTGAGTTGCTGACAGAAAATTTCCCTGAAATTATGAAGGACGAGAACACAGATATCCAAGATGTATATCAAATACCACAAAAACCAGACCCCAAAAGAAAGACACCAAGACATATTATAATCAAACTTGAGGCATAGAAATGAAATTCCTCAACAGGATAAGGTGCATCTATGCAAAGCCAGCTGTCAATATCATCCTGAATGTAGACAGACTGACAGAATTGCTACTGAAAATGGTAACTAGACAAGGATGGCCACTCTCACCACTTATATTCAATAGAGTACTAGTAGTTCTGGCCAGAGCAATTAGACAAGACAAAGAAATAAAGGGCACACATATCAGCAAAGAAGAAGTAAAAATCTCCCTAGCTGTAGATTGTTTAATCAGTGAGTGCTACTCTATCAGAAATACCACAGTGTGGATTGCTTTAACAAAGGAAAGTTTATTCTTACAGTCTGGTAGGCTACAAGACCAAATTCAGGATGTCCACTCCAGGGGAAGGCTTCCCTGTTTGTCAGCACTAGAGGAAAGTCCAGTGTTGCATCAGTCTGTGTCCAGGGAGCATCTTTGCACAGGATGCTCAGGTATGAAGGACAAACTCTTCTTCTGGTGCTGCTTTCTTGATGGTGTGAGGTTCCCAGTTCACTGCTTGCTTCTCTTTCCTTTTATCTCTTGCACAATGAAAGGATGAAAGGTAGGGCAAGCCATGCTCCAGGGTAACTACATTTACAGTGGAGCAGGTAGGTGATCTCATAAAGGCATTTACAATCCAACCCTAGTCCTTTAACATACAGCATAGGAAAATCACAAGATGGAGGACAATCACAGAATACAAGGTATCATAGCCCAGCCACATGGCTGCACAGACTTTGAGGGGGGACACAATTCAATCTATAACATACCTCCCTTTGGCACCCCAAAAATCACATCATTGAAACATGTAACACATTTATCCCATCATAGCAAAATCACATGCATTCCATGTGGTAGAAGCCTTAAATTAGTTCCAAGTCCAAAACTGAAAAATTCTTTCACGTCTACGAAACCCAAAATGCAAGCTGTCTGCTACCAAAGGTATGATGGCAGAACAGGCACAAGTTAGATATTCCATTATACATGGGAAAAATTACAGGGAAAGAAAGCATTAACAGTCAACAAGCAAGTCAGCAGAACGTATTACATTAGCCCTCTCGGATCTGACTCGATGGCACTTGGCTTGGCGTTCAAAGCTTTGAAAATACTCTTACATTTTATGACACATTCTATACAATGGCCCTGCCCTCTAGACTGTAGGTATTGGCCACACTCTGGATTCTGAGTGGAAACCCCCAGCCCTGTGTTATAACTCTGCCTTCAAGGTCTACTTGGACAGAAACTCTGCCACATCAGCTTTAGGTGTGCCCTAAGCCCAATTGAGTGGCAATTCCACCCTTACAAAAACAGGATGCCATGGTTCCACTCTTTTAAACCCCTGAAGCCATGGCCATACCTTTTGACACTGAGGCAGCTCAGCTTCTTAAGCTATTTATCACTTCAGCTTCTACTTCCTATGGCTACATGGCCTGGGCTTCAGGCCCACATCTGCCCTGCTGGGACAAGTGTTCCAAAGTTCTGTAGCTCCAATGATTCAAGTACCTGGAGGCACCCACTCTTGCTGGAAAGCATACTACACAAAGGCACTCAGCTCTCTCACTCTGTGGGTCAGCAAGGCTAGCTTCACCGTTCAAGTGCCAAAGGGACCCCGCTCTGTGAGGAAACTCTGTGCACAGGATCGTAGCTCTCTCGCTCCACTGAGTCAGTTCCAGCTCCGCCTCTAGTTCTGTTGCTGACGCTGTTGACACTACTGGTCTTCTGCTGCTGGTCCTTTGCTGCTCAGTTCTCACCATCTGCACCTTTTTTGGTGTTAACAGTTTTCATCAGTTCCTTCTGAATCTTTTATCCATTCACAGATTAAAAATTGCTTCCACATTTTAGGTATTTTTTAGAGCCGCACCCCACTCTCACAATACCAAGTTTTGTTTTAGCTAGTGCTGCTTTAACAGAAATACCACAGAGTGGGTTGCTTTACCAAAGGAAAGTTTATTCTTTCACAGTCTGGTAGACTACAAGTTCATATTCAGTATGTCTGCTCCAGGGGAAGACTTTTCTGCTTCTTGGCTCTGGAGGAGAGTCCGGTATTGCATCAGTCTTTGTCCAGGGAGCATCTTGGGGCAGGAACCTCAGGTCTGAAGAATGCACTATTCTTCTGGTACTGCTTGCTTGATGGTGTGAGGTTCCCAATTCTCTGCTTGTTTCCCTTTCCTTTTTTTCTCTTGTAGGATGAAAGGGCTTAAGGGTGGGGCAAACCATACTCCAGGGAAATTCCATTTACAATGTATCAGGTAGGTGATCTTATAAAGGGATTAACAGTCCCACACTAATCCTGTAACATACAGCATAGGAACATCACAAAATGGAGGACAATCATAGAATACAGGGAATCATAGCCTAGCCACATGGCTATACATATTTTTTGGGGACACAATTTAACCCGTGACACACATGATATGATTGTGTGTGCAGAGAATTCTAAAGAATTTATAAGCAAACTACTCAAACTAATAGAAGAGTTTGGCAAACTATCAGGATATAGGATACACATAAGTAAATCAGTAGGATTCCTTTACAATGAGAGATTATCAAAGAAGAAATCACCAAATCAATACTATTTACTACAGCCTCCAAGAAGATAAAATGCCAAAGTAGCCAAGTGCCGTCAACTCTTGTAAGACTACAATGGCAGTGAGGGAGACAGCGGGCTAGTCATAGATTAGATAATAATTAGAAATTTGTTTGGGTAAAAGTAGTGACAGCACAAAGTAGAAGGAAGATCAACTTAGCTAGACTTCAACATAAACTCAAAACCCTTCTAATCGTAAGCTGATTTTGCAAGGATAGAGTAGCAGGGGTGGGGGCCTGGGGACCATGCTGTTAAAGGACATTGAGGCCTATTGGCATAACTAGCCTATTAGTAAAAGAGTCTTCTGTATCCCATATTGGTGAGTGGCATCTGGGGTCTTAGAAGCTAGCAAGCTCCCATCTGAGGTACACCAAATTGTCCCAGCTCAGCTGGAACAGACGATTACCGAGAACAACAAAGACACAAGGAAAAAGACCCCAGGAGACAGAAGGACCCACATGAATGAGTGACTGTATCAACATATGACCAGAAGAACCACATGGTGCCCATAACCACCAAAGACAGCCGTGATGTGGCACACAATGTCCAGTCCCAGTGACAACATGAGAACAAGAGGTGTGTACCTCAAGTACTCCAAGAGAGACATCCTGGAGGTTGCCCTGAGGTCATGGCCCTAGATCTGCTGCTGCCTCTTACCAGAAAACATTACTGAGGTCAACTCTTTGGACAGGAAAGGACTGGACTCAAGGACACAGTGTCACCATATGGTGTGTATAGTTTATGGTTCTATGCATCTATAGGATGCTGTCCTACTGGCCTCTTACTAGAAGGGAGACGAGAGTGTGAAGAAAGGGGACAGTAAAGTTTTAAGAAGATGTGACATATACAGAATGAAAGAAGGAGTGTGCTGTCACCAGGCAAGGAGAGCAGAAAGAGTTGCAGATAGGCGGGCATGCAAATTTTATTTGGTGTGTATACTTCCACTCAATCACAGTTAAAAAAAAGAAAGTCAAGTTAAAATCTATCTGTATGACTTATTGTCTTGTATCAATTCTTCCTCATGCATATAAAAATAAAATTTCACAATAGGAGACTTACTCCTTTTATTGATAGCATTAAGTCTTCAGGGAAGCAACTATTCATTAGCACATACAGTAATCATTCACTGATTTTATTCAATCAAAATATATTTATTCAAATTTACTGAATAGTAAGTAATAGCACTTTAGATGTTGGAGGCTATAAATGCCCTGGCAGCAATGTAGTAATTCTATTCTTTCTGTTGAAATTTGAAAAAGAGGTAACATAACCTACTTCACTTAGGCATTACTTTTCAGTGCCCTTATCCTTCATGTATGTAATGTGATGTAATGAACTCAAGTATGATTCTCCTCCCTGAAATATGAAAGAAATCACATGTATCGTATCTGAGTTAAGCTCTCTGGATGATCACAAACGTAATTTATGCTAAAACTTACTGTGGTCCATTCACCAGTCTTCTTCAATAGGCACTGAGATTTGGTCATGCTAATAGCAAGAAAGATTTGTTACACAATGAAGGACTCAGAGAAAGACATATATAGTTAAGTTTGTAAGGGATTAACATTTAAACTTATAATGTAGCTGTGAGAAAATTTTGAAAGCCAACGTCTCAAAAATGGCCTGCAGAGGGTGGATGAGAATCCAGTTTTTCTACACCAATGCTATTCTTGTTTCTACAATTCTGTGCAGTACCTCAACTTTTCTTTGTCCTCTTTGAATTATTTTCATGTTAAATATTGTTAAAGGATGGAATTCTGCTTTTTTTGTTTTTTGTTTTTTTCTCCTGTATTTCTGTAATAAGTCAGAATTCTTTGCTCACAGTGTGTAAACAGTCAAATCTTATTACTAAATATAGTAAAATAATTTATACTATATTTGTTTTCTCTGTTAGTCTCAAGAATATATGATATACAATGTCTTTCATGATCATGCTAATTTAGATAACAGTTTCTGAGGCAAATAGGCTGAACATGGAACATGAATGATTTTCATTGTGACATGCTGTGCATCAGCACCTTGGTTTAGGTCAAGTTTGTTCATACATTTTATTATGAACAGTATTGAGAATGTGTTGAAAACAGCACAGTTTAAAGTTTAATTTATCTGCTTTCAGTATATTCCAATGTACTGCAGATTTTATATGCTTGTTTTAATTAATTTAGAAGTTGCATAGTCTAATTTTAACTAAAATTATCCTTACAAAGTAGATATATAACTTTAAAAGATGCCTGTAAGGAAACTGTACATTGAAGATAATATTAATAACACAAGAAGAAACAAATGATAAAACATCGCAGACTAAAGGCTTTTAATTAAAGTGAATTATTTCCTTGAAACATATAAATTGAAAAATGAGGATCTAATAAGGTGTAACAGAAAGTCAGCAAAAGCATTTATAATTATTAACTTTTTTGGTTGTCTTAGGAGGAACCCAAAGTCTGAGGACGCCACGTGAGGCTTGTGCCAGAGCTTGGGATATTCAGCTTCTGTGATTACGTGAGCAGTTTCCTGTATCTGAATCTATCTATTTATCTATCTATATTATAAATCTTTCCTTGTACCTACACATGTTACTAGTTTTGCTTCCCCAGAAAACCCAGCCTAAGACAAAATAAAGCCTTGTAATTTGGATACATGACTTCTTTAGTTCATGAGAATTTTGTCATAGTAGATAACTGCTCTCTGGTAAAAGGTATTTTATATATACACACACATATATATGTGTGTATATATATATCATCAAAAACAATAGGAAAAGAAATCAAACTTAGAATCAGCCCTTTTAAAAGCTGTATCACAAGTGTTAACCAATATTTCAAAAAAAAGTGATGAACATCTTGTTGATTTCTTGTGTATCTCTGTGAACCTACACATATACACTCATGTACTTAAGCTAAAATACTTTTGGGGTTAAAATATGTGGTGGTCAGGATTATGTCAACTTGGCTACTACATATCTGGCTGCCGTATTAAGTGGCAGGGCAGGGTTTGTGGTGGGTACCTGCCCCTCGGCTTTTGTCTCGTGACCTTTTACTACAGCTGCTGGTCGCTCACGGGGCCAGGAGCTCCTGCTCTCTTCTTCCACTGTCTGGTTCCGGGACTTGAACTAGCAGCTGTTAGACTCATCAGTCCTTACAGTCGGCACTTGAGAGTCCTGCTCCCTGACCTGCCAATCCTGGGTTGGCCAGTCTCTGCCACTCCTGCTCCCTGACCTGCTGATCCTGGTTTGGCCAGCCTCTGTTGCTTCGTCTTGCCACCAGCCTGGGACCCACTGACCTACGCAACCGGTGATCTAGAACTCTGGTTTCTGACTTGCTGACTTTGGGTTCCTCAGCATCCGTGGCCACGTGAGGCTTGTGCCAGAGCTTGGGACATTCAGCTTCTGTGATTATGTGAGCAGTTTCCTATATCTGTATCTATCTATCTATCTATCTATATTATAAATCTTTCCTTGTACCTACACATGTTACTAGTTTTGCTTCCCCAGAAAACACAGCCTAAGATAAAATACGTTAATCACTTCAAAGTATTTGAGTTTTATTTCATCATGTTTTTAATTTCTGTTGTACACATTTTATAAGGCTTATTGTATGTTTATGCAGCAGGATATACATATATAAATATTCATCTTCTGAAGGGTCTTCTAAAGTTTTATTTGTTGGTTTCTTCTACTGATAATAGGTATTAAGTGTCTCTTCTCTAAGTAGAGAAAGTGTACTGGGACCAAGACTTGGCAAAACTTGGAAACTTATACAAAATTTTAGAGTCAGAGGATGATGCCATAATTCTCATGATGGAAGTAGTTGGGGGAAAAGTGATAGAACTGGAGGTAAAGCACTTTTCAAGTATTTCCAGGCTCCCTTCATGTGCGTCTTACCTTCATGTACCTCGCATCACACCTGATACTCCACATAACTACCAGAGCAGACTGTACTTGCCATTTCCTTCCTAACATTCTGGATCTAGACACTGGATTTTTTGCAGGGGGGAAAAAAATTAAAACTCTGAAGGATGCTGTGTGCATTAATTTTAAAATTGTAATCTGGCTCCAATTTAACTTTAAAACATCATTTCTTACCATGCTCCTGATAGATCTTTTTTGTTTGTTTTTTATTGTAAAAATATAGGTAACAAGACATTTGTCATATCAACATTTTTCATGTGTACAATCACATCAGTCATGTTCTACAATCATCACCAACACCCACTGCCCAGTTTTTCATTATCATAAACAGAAGGTTGATACATAATTTCCCCTGACATATTTTTGTAGGCTTGTCAGAGTGAAGTGTGCTTATACAAACACAAATTATCATTTCATAGTTCCAGACTTTATTGAATTTTCATACCATTTCTCTGATAAAAATGTTTCTCTGCCCCTTCCTACTTGCCAAATTCTAATTTTATCTTTCAATATTTAGTTTCTATGTACCGCATCAACTGTGTGTGTACATGTGTGTGTATTATTACTAACAGTTTCGTAGGAAGATCTAGAGAAGTAGATAGGTCTATGTTAGAACGAAATTTGAGAATCATGTGAATAGTACTTTTAGTTTAGAATATGAAGACAGAGAGGAAGCCTGAAAAGTTACAGTTTAAACTGAGACGCCAGAGGTTTCTCAGAGAGCTCAAAGATGACCTTCCCACAGAACCTCCGCCATGGTCACCCAATCCATAGGAATTTATTAAAAAAAAAAACAAAATTCTCTTCCTGTAACTTGAGACAAATGCTTACCTTCACTTCTCCAAGTTTGCTAGTACCAATAGAAAGGCAATATGAAAATCTGTAAACCTGCTAATGCCCATACGGATACTATGAAAATTCCTTCATATTCAAACTTAGGAAAAGTGGGGAACAAAGAAACTTGGGGACCTTGGCCATTTTGGGACTAGAATCCACCGAGACTCCACCAGCATGGGAATAAAATGCCCTTCCTCTGATAATTATCGGTGTTCGAATGATTTCTGCTCTCGGGGGTCTTACTTGTCTTTCCTGCAACATAAGAAGAGTTAAGACCAAAGAGTATTACTAACATTTAAGAGGAAACAGATACAAAGCCAGTTGCCCACATCATCCTGAATGGAGACAGACTGAAAGACTTTCCCTTGAGATCAGGAACTAGACAAGGATGCCCACTGTCAATTCTCCTATTAAACATTGTGATAGAAGTTCTAGCCACAGCAATTAGACAAGATGAAGAAATAAAGGGGATCTGCATTGGCAAAGAGGAAGTTAAAATCTCCCTGTTTGAAGATGATGTGATTGTATATGCAGAGAACCCCAAGGAATCTATAAGTAAGCTACTCAAACTGATAGAAGAGTTCAGCAAAGTCTCAGGATACAAGATAAACATAAGGAAATCCTTAGGATTCCTTTATACCAACAACAAGACTGTTAAGGAGGAAATTATCAAATCAATACCACTTACGATAGCCCCTAAGAAGATAAAGTACCTAGGAATTAATCTAACCAGAGAAACAACAGACCTTTACAAAGAGAACTACAAGCTCTTACTACAAGAAAGTAAGAGAGACTTAGATAAATGGAAAAACCTACCCTACTCATGGATAGGAAGACTTAACATTGTGAAAATGTCTATTTTACCCAAAGCAATTTATTTATATAGCACAATCCCAATACAAGTTCCAGCATCATTTTTTAATGAGATGGAGAAACAAATCACCAATTTTTTTTGGAAAGGGAAGAAGCCCCGGATAAATAAGGTACTACTAAAGAAGAAGAACACACTGGGAGGCCTCTCATTACTCAACCTTAGAACATACTACACTGCCACAGTGGTCAAAACAGCCTGGTACTTGTACAAGAACAGACAGATCAATCAATGGAACAGAATTGAGACCCCAGAGATGACACCATCTGCCTATGAACAGTTGATAATCGACGAAGGCCCTAAGACATTAAACTGGGGTCAAAGCAGTGTCTTCAACAAATGATGCTGGCAAAATTGGTTATCCATCTGCAATAAACTGAATCAAGATCCATATCTTACACCTTATACAAAAACCAACTCCAACTGGATAAAAGACCTAAATATCAAACCTAAAATGATAAAGCTCATCCAAGAAAAGTTAGGAACAACAATGGAAGTTTTAATACACAATGAGGACAGACTCCAAAATCTGTCAAAGAAACCTCAATCAACAGAAGAGATAGTAGATAAATGGGAACTATTAAGAATCAAACACCTTTGCTCATCCAAAGACTTTATTAATAGAATTAAAAGAACACCCACAGAGTGGGAAAAAATATTTGGCAACTCTATGTCAGATCGACACCTGATCTCCGCAATTTATAAGATACTACAAAATATCAATAAGAAGAAGATAAACCATCCAGTTAAGCGATGGGCAAAGGAGATGGACAGACACTTCACTAAAGAGGAGATCCGGGCAGCCAAGAAACACATGTGGACATGTTCACAATCTTTAGTTATTAAAGAAATTCAAATCAAGACAACAATGAGATACCATCTCACCCCAACAAGATTGGCCATGATCCAGAAATCACAAAACAACAAATGCTGGAGAGGCTGTGGAGAAAGTGGAACCTTCTTACACTGTTGGTGGGGTTGCAAAATGGTCCAGCCTCTTTGGAAGGCAATCTGGCGCTTCCTTAAAAAAAATGGTTATCGATATACTATTTGACCCAGTAATGCCACTACTTGGAATATATCCTACAGATTCAAGGCCTTTCACACCAACGGACACATGCACCAGAATGTTTTCCGCAGCACAGTCCATGATAGCAAAAAGATGGAATCAACCCAGATGTCCAACAATAGAAGAATGGATAGGTAAACTATGGTACATATACTCGATGGAGCACTGTGCAATAATAAAGAATAACGATGATTCCAGGAAACATCTCCTAACCTGGTTTCAACTGGAAGACATTATGCTGGGTGAAAGTATTCAGCGACAAAGGGACAAATACTGTATGAGACCTCTACGATAAGATCTCAAAAACAGACTTGTGTATAGAAGAATAGATTCTTTGACAGCTGCAATGGATGGGAGGGAGGGAGGGAGAGGGGTGGAGGGTTTAGTTTAGATAGTTACTAGAAATCTAGTTGGGAGAAAGCGGTGATAGCACACATTAGAAACAAGAACAACATTAAGTGGACTTCAGCATAAATTGAGTACTCCTTCCATCTTGACTCAGTACTGCAAGGATAGAGTAGCTGGGGCGGGGGGTGGGGGACCATGCTCTTAGGCGAATTCCAGGCCAATTGGCACAAGTAGCGTTTTGCTAAGAGAGCTCTCTGCACCCCACATTGGCGTGGCATCTGGGTTCTTAAAAGCTGCCAAGCTGCCATCCGAGGACACAGCAAATGGTCCCAACTCAGCAGGAATGGATGCTCACCAAGGACCAAAATGTTATGCGGTAAAGACAACCGAGAAGACAGAGAGACCCACAAGAGTGGGTGCCTACATCGACTTGGGACCAGAAGAACTGGATGGTGCCCAGCCACCACCAGTGATAGCCACGATGGAGCTCACAGAGAGGAGTCTCACTGGCAACACAACAATAAAAAGGGGTGCATCATGAGATCTCCACTAAAAGACCTCAATTGATGGTCCAGCGGTTTTGGGGTTCCTCTGAGAGCATGGCCCCCGGGCCTGATGCTGCCCTTTCCCATAAATTATAAGAAAGGTCCACTCTTTGGACAGGAATGGATTGGACTTGGCAATGCAGAGTGACCATATATTGGAAGCACTTTGTGGTTCTAAACATCTACAGGATATCATCTTGCTGACCACTGGCTGGAGGAAGGGGAGTGGATGGAGAGGAAGGGAAAGGAGGCTGTTGGGAGGATGAGACATGTATGGAGCAGAGAGGAATAGTGTGCAGTCACCGGACAGGGAGAGCAGTGGAAGCTGCATACAGGTGGGCATGTAAATTTATACGTGAATGTACATTTTCACTCAGTTATGTTAAATAAATAAATAAATAAATAAATAAAATAAAAAAAAAAGAGGAAACAGAAAGAACCATTACAAGTAAGTGAGATGAATGACTCAGAGAGATGGGAGAAAACACGCTAGTGTGTCTTGGTTCAAAAACTAAGTGAGACATTATTGAAAAAAGGAAGAATAGTCAAGCATTCCACAGCAGCAGAGCTATTCAGGGAGTCCAGAAAAGTACTCGTAATATGTTAAAAATAAAATATATTTATAACCTTACAAAAGTGATATCCACAATGGATTAAGAAAGACAGAGGTAGAAACTGAATATATAAACTAATTTCAAACTTCTTTCGGCGGTTCAAATCCACCAAGAGCTTCTTGAATGCTCTGGGAGTCAGTTCTATCCTGGCCCCTAGGGTCACCATGAGTCGGATCCGACTCGAAGGCACTTCACTGGCTTACTAAAGTACAGATTAAAAGGAGAGAACCAACACTAGAGTGGAGCTTGGAAACAAGACAGTATTTTGTTGTTGTTTTACAGATATGAACCCTAAGAAGGAAAACAGTGTTTGTAAAGAAAGAAAAGGTGTGGGGAAAGAAACAAGCCTTAAAGAATATGTGAATGTAAAACAGGACAGAAAGGTGTATAGGGTTGGGGGATAAAAAATGATAAGTAGAAAAATTGAAAGCTGTTCTGTCATAAAAGCTTTATTTTAAAAACCAAGCTTTGCCTGATTTCCACACTACCTGCTGTAAAGTAATTCACTTCCTCCTTTCTGTCATATGTGATCTGGCATATAATTTCTGGTTGTGTGCATTGCTCTAAATAGTCATTCTTAATTAATTCATCTCATACACAGCCCCCTCCCTTAATTAGTTGGGAATTACCTGAGGTATTAAATTGTGTCATATTTGCACCTACATGCTAACCATTATGCACAGTGTGGCCATATTTTGGGCTCCTAATTTCTTGGTTCTATCTCAAAGAATAAATTGAATATAATAGTGATGTATAATACAGTTGAAATGCATGACACATGCTGTTGGAATTCTAAACAATCTAATAGAGGCCTTACTATAGGGTCTCCTTGAGTCAGAATCAACTCAATGGCAATGGGTTTGTTTTTTTTTTACCTGGGGAAGACTGATAACATCACCAGAGTCTTCCTCCACAGCCTACAGAAAAAGCCTTCCCATGGACCTTGTCCCCTAAATCTGTACTCTAGCCTACTAGACTGTGAAAGCATAAACTTATCTCTGCTAAAGCTATCCACTTACAGTATTTCTGTTACAGTAGCACAAGATGACTAAGACTTCACACACACCAGCTGAAGTGTACTTCACACACACCAGCTGATGTGTACTTTGATTTTTCCTTCTCTGTAGAAATTGAATACTAGAGATATCTATGTCTCTAGGCTCACATGAAATATTTATAAGACAATTCATCTGACATATATTAAGAGCCCATTTCCTTGTGTTTTAGTTATCTTGTCCTGCTTTAACACAAGTACCAAAAGTGCATAGCTTTAAAAAGAGACATTTTATTTGTCATAGTCTAGTAACCTAAAGGATACTCTGGTGGCATAGTGGTTATGTGCTATGGCTGTTAACTAGAAGATCAGCAGTTCAAATCCACCAGATTTGAATCCACCAACTGCTCTTCGGAAATTCTATGGGACAGTTCTACTCTGACCTATAGAGTAGCTATAAGTCAGAATTAATTTGAGAACATTGGGTTTGATCTGAGTCTTTAGTAAGCTGAAAGTCCAAATTTAGAGTGTCAAATCCAGGAGAAGGTTTTTTTCTGCTGGTACAGGAGGAAGGTCTTTGTCAGCAATCTTTTCCTGGATTGGAAACTTCTGAGTCTGAGGGATCCTGATCTTTCCCACAGGATGTGATCAGCTCCTGGCACTGCTTCTTTGTGGTGCGAGGACACCAAATCTCAGTTTGCCGCCCTTTCCTTTATATATCAGGAGGCTGCCCCCAGCCATATTACAGTCTCACACATTAAGTTTCGCCAAAGCAACTCAATGGCAGCCACCCACCCTTATTAACATCATAGAGGCAGGATTTATAACCAGTAATGCATCATACAATACCAGGAATAATGGCCTACCTAAATTACTACACAGATTTCTTTGGGGAATACAATTTAATCCATGACACTTTCAGAGTCCCTGCGTGATACAAAAGATTCATGCACTCACTTATAAACAAAAAGTGAAATTCAAGTCCACCCGGTGGTATGTCAGAAGAAAGATCAATCTACCTAAAAAAAAATCTTTCATTGAAAACCATATGGAGCTCAGTTCTACTCTGACACACATGGAATCACTGAGTTGGAGTTGTCTCCACAGCAACTGGTATTTCACCCTGAAGTATGAAACCTCCAAACACAACTTCATTCATAACACATTTTAGTCAACTAAGTTAACTATAACAGATCTTAGTTCAAAAGCCAATGCTTTTTGCCTAAAAAAAAATACTTTCCTCGGTGAAAGACAGCACAGTGAGAAAGGGTGAATAAATAACACATTTAGTTGGAATCAAGGCATTCTGGTTTGTGAATATGAATTGAATATAATTATCCCCAAATCAATATCATTAAGGCCACTGATGAGAAAACAGAACGAGTAATTTTAAAATAGTGCCCTAAATAAGACTATTAGCTTTCAAAGCACACCTGTTTAAAGAAAAGATGAAACTACGCTTGGTTCAGACATCCATGGGCAAATTTTGCATGACAAAACCCAAAAAAGTGAAGGCCATACAATTCAATGGTTCCATAAAAGAAGTTATAGCAAAGTTCTTTTTTTTCTGTAAAATTGAAACTAGCATCTCAAAATGCAATATCAATTGTACCTAAATAGTGTTGTTCTAATAACTATTCTTAGAGTGTAACTGTAGATAAACTCATTCTAGATAAAGAGACCCAGATTAATGAAAATGGCTCAGCAGTACCTTTCTAATAAAGACAATGCAAACTCTTTCAAAGGTAGATCTAAAGATCAGTGGATCTGACTAGGTTAGAAAACAATTTGAAAATTGTAGGAACAGTAGTTTTCATTAAGAATATGTAGACTGAGAAGACTTAAGACCAAAGGAGTTTTACTTGCAACAGTGTAACTCTAGCAATAAAATGCAAAAAAAAAACCCTCCATTACTATAAACCTACATGTATATGCATATTAGTTTCAAAGTTACTGGTTGTTAGCTATTATGATTTACAAGAAGCTAGAAATGTTTTTACTTGTCAAGACACACTGTCCATTCATAAGCTTCTTAAAAGATCTAGCAGTACTAAATTTGTTGCTCCTTCTTCTCTAATACAGAATTATAAAATCAGGAGCTCTGACTGAATTATCTTTATTAGGTGTTAAATTCATACAATGACACCCACAAGTCCTAAGTGTACTACTTTCTGAATTCTTACAAACGAATGCAGCACAGGGATTGATAAATGGAATGTTTTTGTCACCCTGGATATTCCTTCATTACTCCTGTCAGTGTTTCCAAAGCCCCCAACTGAAAACACAAAACAAAAATTCTAGCTTCTAACTCTGCAGATTAGTCAGTTCATTTCCTATAAATTAAATATGTGTGCCATCTTTTATGTCTGACATTTTTATTTTATGCAGTATCGTGTCTGTGAGATCACTGCATTATCTTGCATGTAACTCTACTGCATTTCTTTCATGGCTCTATAGTACATTATTTATGAATACACAATTTATTTTTCCATTATGCTCTTGATACGTATATGGAAAAAGCAAGCACTAAATGTTCATTTTTAAAGAATAAAGGTAAAACAAATTGTAAATGTTTTTATGCTGTTTTGTTTTTCTTGTAAGCCATCATTTTCACCCTTTTCAAGGAAAGGTTTGTGTCTTATGCTGAGTTCTCTACAAAAACATAACCAATATATCATCTATCTGTCTGTCTGTCTATCTGTCTGTCTGTCTGGCTACAAAACCAGTACAGCCATCCGTCTGTCCATCCATCCATCCGTCCATCCGTCCATCTATCTATCCATCTACCTGTCTATCCATCTACCTATCTACCTACCTACATATCTATCTACCTACCTATCTACCTGTCTATCAGTCATCTATCTATCTATCCATCATCTATCTACCCGTCCATCTGTCCATCCTATCATCTATCATCTATATACCTACCTACCCATATATAGATAGATACTTGTGCTCTGGTAGTGCAGTGGTTAAAAGCTGAAACGGCTAACCAAAGGCTTGGCAGTTGGAATCTACTAGCTGTTTCTTGGAAACCCCATGGAGCAGTTCTACTCTGCTACAAGGTTTCTGAGTTGGACAAGACTTTACAGGAATAAGTACGCATATGTATGTGAATGTGGATGTGTATCTGCATACATATAAGGCAAACCCAAACCTGCTACCTTTGAGTCAATCCTGACTTAGAGCAACCCTAAAGGTTAGTGGAAAGGCCACACTGGGCTTCCAAAGAGTATCTGGAGGACTCAGACTCCTGATCTGTTAATTAACAAGTCAACTCTTAACCGCTATGCTACCAGGGCTTCCATGTATATGTGCATATACATGTGTGTGTGAGTGTGTGTCTCTGTGGGTATTTACATACACATATGTCAAGGAGATGGCTCAAGTGTTTGTAGAGGCTGACAAGTCCACAGAGCAAAGGTGCCCAAATCCAAGATTAACAGGTAAGATAGGCTATAGGTGCAAGTCCAAGAACTAGAGATCATTTACTGATGGGTAAAATGTAGAGCAAAGTAAATGCCAATAAACTTTCCCCAAAAGACCACAAATATTGAGTGTCAGCCACACCCACAAAGAAATTCCCTTTCAATTTATTAGCTACTCATAGCAGATCTGATTCTGGAGGTGATGACATTTTTATGTGATGGACAAACTACATCATAATTCCAAACCACTAAAGATTGTGGCCCAACCAACTTGACACACAACCTTGATGATTACAATTTTATTTTTAATAAAAAATCTGCATTTCATTTACTTATGTATCTTATTTTTAATTTTTTTTTATTATGACTGAGTGAAACTGTACATTCCCACATAAATTTACATGCCCACCTATATGCAACTTCCACTGCTCTCCCTGCCTGGTGACAGCACGCTATTCCTCTCTGCTCCATACATGTCTCATCCTCCCAACAGTGTCCTTTCTCCTCTCACCACCCACTCTCCTTGCTCCAGCCAGAGGTCAGCAAGCTGATATCCTATAGATGCATAGAACCATAAAGTGCATCCAATATATGATCACTCTGCATTGCCAAGTCCAATCCGTTCATGTCCGAAGAGTGGACCTTCGTTATGATTTATGGGCAAGGGCAGCATCAGGGCCAGGGGCCATGCTCCCAGGGGAACCCTGAAACCGCTGGACCATCAACGGTGGTCTTTTAGTGGAGATCTCTTGTGTTGCCAGTGAGACTCAACTTAGCGAGCTCAATCGCGGCTACCACCGGTGGCGGCTGGGCCCCATCCAGTTCTTCCAGTCCCAAGTTGATGTAGGCACCCACTCATGTGGGTCTATCTTCTGGGTTGTCTTTACCCCATGTCATTTTGGTCCTCGGTGAGCATCTGTTCCTGCTGAATTGGGACCGTTTGCTGTGTCCTCGCATGGCAGCTTGGCAGCTTTTAAGGCCCCAGACGCCATTCACAGATGTGAGGTGCAGAGAGCCCTCTTAGCAAAACGCTGTTGTGCCAGTTGGCCTCAATTTTGCCTCACAGCGTGGTCCCATGCCCGCTGCCCCAGCTACTCTATCCTTGCAGTATTGGGTTAAGATGAAAGGAGTATTCAAGTTGTGCTGAAATCCACTTAGTATTTTTCTTGTTTCTAATGTGTGCATTTCATTTTAAAGAAAGAATATGTCTTTGATATTCAACTATTCCACACAAATGACCTATTTTCCACATCAGATGATTAGTAATGAACAAATTTGCTGTCCTACAAAAGTAGGGAAAAGTTCATGCAGAAGACCACTCTGTATATAAAATGTACCCAAAGTGGTTGAAAGTGCTGTATTTTCTTTGCACTTGAAATATTAGGAGGAATAAACACTCATTGCCTATGACTTATCTCCTTTTATTAAACCATTTATTAATGTAGCAAGGTATAAATTGAAAATTAACTGTACATGTTAATATCCATGTTATTGAAAAACAATAGCCAGCAGCTCGGGGCCAAGTCTGACATAAATGGAGAGGAGAAATAAAAGAAAAATGGCAAGTTTCAGTTACATTTGTATATATATACATACATTATGAGTTAGAAATATTTTTCACATTGATTGGCTATGTAAGTTTAGATAAACAATTACTCTAAGCCTTTGTTTTCTTATCTACAAAATACTTTTTATAATATTTTCTTTGCAGGAATGTAAGTAGCAAATGTAATGAACCAAATATTCTAAACATGAAATGTATTATTTTCATAACGATGTCATTATGATTATGATTTATTTTACACTTTTGAAGTTGCCTTACCACCATTATTTTATTTTAGCATCAATCATATCTGAGCATGCATAGAATGTGACTCCCTATTTGCAAAGAGAACACTGAATCTTGACTGTTATCATGCATTTAGGAAAGAAAATTTTGTGGTGTAATTGTTAAGTGCTGTGGATGTTAACCAAAAGTTTGGCAGTTTGAATCTACCACACACTGCTTGTTGGCATGATTCGCACGGAACACCAGCAGTTGGTGTGATTAACACCAGACACCACTTACAGGTGTGAAATGGGACACCATACAGGTGTGAGATGGGACACCACTTACATGTGTGAGATGGGACACAATTTACAGGTGTGAAATGGGACACCCCTTACGGGCATGATGTATATGAGAGGCCGAGGTTGAAAAATCCCACTGACAAAAAACTTCTAGTTTGCTGTAGGCAGAAAAGGGACAGACTCCTGTGAGTAGAGCCTGATACCAGTTTGTTTAACCTACCAGCTTTTACTGAGCAAAGTAAACAAGGTTTCTGCTGGGAAAGTGAGAAGAAGCATCTTATCAGTGTTCCTCACTTCAAAAGAACGGACATTCCCAGGGAGGGGGGCAGGAAAAGTCCTTGAACAAGTCTCAGTAAATGCTGTTTTCAGCACATCCTAGTTTTCCAGTCCACCGAGACAAAGCTTGTCTGAAAGACTTTTGCCTGGCTTTTGCCATTCTCAAGACAAGTCTGTATCTAAACACAGATAACGTTAGGGTAAGCAGGATTTCACATTCTTTCCAAACATACACATCCCCACAACTTCTTGCAAACTCTATGATGCAGGCCTGCTCTGTCCTATAGGGTCACTATGAGTTTGAGTCAACTCAACTTACAAAAGCAAAAGGACAATGTCTGCTTCCACCTAGACTGGTTATTTTCCCATACCCATCTTTATTTTAACAAAACGATTTGTAAAAATCATGTTTATATCTCACTGGGCCTCTTTTGCTTTTAATTTGCAAGTATTTCATTTCTTTCATGTAAGTGTGTATAAATCCCATATAAATGAACTCTTAAGTCAGATCCTTACTTCTGCTCCACTGCTGCTCACCCTTTGCAGTTTTTTGTTTTGTTTTTGCTTTATATGTTAGCATCACCTTGGTTTCCCTTACTCTTGACTACAAAATTTATTTTGGCATGCATAAGCTGATACAGAATATGAACAGCTCTTGACCTACCAGTCTCCTTGCCATTAAATAAAAGAAGGAAGGACGGAGGAAGAGAGAGAGGTAGGGAAGAATGGAGGAAGACAGGGAGGGAGAAAGGGAGGGAGGGAGGGAGGTTGGGCACGAAAATTTTAGCTATCTTTTTCCACTATCTCTGTTCACCACAATTAAGTATATGAGGCTTAACACTGATGTCGTCCTTTCAGGTAGCAGGCCAGTGGTTCCAAGTACAGCTAATTCTAACACTAAACCAAACCCAGGGCTGTCAAGTTGATTCCTACTCATAATGACACTGATTCCGTTTTTCACTCTGCCATGCTCAGATCATGGACATGGTTTTCAGGTTTGTGTTCTCATGGCTGTACTACAGCTGTTGTATTTCTAAACATCACACCCTCATAAAACCAAATCCAAGGACAGAATTAATAAGATTTTCAGAGGGAAATAAATGTTTTTAGGGGACTGTACTTAATGCTTTATTATCTAAGACTGAATTTCAAACGAATCTCAAATCCTT
Organism: Heterohyrax brucei; assembly: GCA_028571685.1. NCBI lineage: Eukaryota > Metazoa > Chordata > Mammalia > Hyracoidea > Procaviidae > Heterohyrax > Heterohyrax brucei. Next base: position 4,586,073 of record CM053146.1, on the reverse strand, counting down.
TCACTATCAAGGAATATGAAATGATCGTTGTTTTAGTCAAGTAGTACTACTTTAATGGAAATATCACAAGTGGATGGCTTTCAAAAGACAAATTTTGTCATAAGCCAATAAGCTAAAGTTCCAAATTCAGGGTGTCACCTCTAGGGGAAGGCTTTCCCTGCTGACTCTTGATGAAGGTCCTTGTCATCAGTCTTCCCCTGCACTGGAAGCTTCTGTGGCACAGGGACCCTGATCCCTTCCAAAGTGTGTGCTCAGCTCGCAGAAGTGCTTTCTTACTTGATGGTATGAGATCCCCAGTTCTCTCTGGTAGCTTCTCTCCTTTATGTCTCAAGAGATTTCCTCAAGGTACAACGCAATCTTACATATTGAGTCCTGCCCTACTAACACAACTGTCTCCCATCCTCCCTCATTAACATCATAAGGGCAGGGATTACACCAGATACAGTACTGAGAATCAAGGCCCAGCCAAATTTCTGTACATATTTTTGGGGAACACAATTCAATGCATGACATTCCACTTTTTGTTCCTTAAAAAAATCACATCCTTACAAAATTAAAAAATCTATATTCATCCCACAATAGCAAAAGTCTTAAGTCCAAATCAAGATCCACAAATTCATCTTCAGCTGTGAAATACAGAACACAATTTACCTGTTTTCAAAGTCCAGTGGCAGAGCAGGCAGGCACTAGTCAGACCCTTCAATTACAAATGGGAGAAGGGCAAACAGGCAATGAGCAAGTTAGCAGAACACATTACGTTAGCCTTCAAGGCTTAGAATATAACCTTCCATTATCTGAGACATCCTGCACAATGACTCTGTCCTTCAGACTCTAGTAACTGGCTACACTCTGCATTCTGAAAGGAGACTCCTCAGCCTTATGTCATAGTACCATCTTTCAGGCCCATTAGGACAGAAACTCTTGCTCACTTGGCTTCAGGTACACAATTTTCCACATCCATCTGAATGGCAACTCCATGTTTAGAAACACTCTTAAAAACCCCTGATGTCAGGGTCATATCTTTTGAGACTAAGGTAACTCATCTTCTCATGCTCCTTGTCTCTTCATCTTCTTCTTCCTGTGGCCTCATGGACTGGGCCTTAGGCCCACATCTGTCCTGTTGGGGCAAGTATTGCAAAGCTCTGTAGCTCCAGCAATTTAAGCACCTGGAGGGACCTCACTCTGCCAGGAAGCCTAGTACACATAGGCACTCAGCCCTCTTGTGCTGTGAGTCAGCTCCATCACTGTCTTGTGCTGGTCTGGTTCTGTTACTGCTGCTGCTAGTCCTCTGCTGCTTGTTTCTCATCATCTGCACCTCTTTGGTGTTAAGAGTTCTCCTTTGTTCCTTCTGACTCTTCTATCCACTCACAACATCAAAACAAATTCCACAGTTTAGACGTCTGTTACAGAGCCCCTCTCACTCAGTATCAAATTCTGTCTTAGTCAATTAGTGCTGTTTTAACAGAAATACCACAAGTGGATGGCTTTAAAAATAGAAATTTTATTCGACACAGTCCAGTAAGATAAAAGTGCACATTCAAGGTGTCAGCTCCAGGGAAAGGCTTTCTCTTCTGGCTCTGAAGGAAGACTCTTGTAGTCAATCTTCCTCTGGACTAGAAGCTTCTGAGGTATAGGGACCCCATCCCTTCCAAAGGACATGCTCAGTTCCTCGCTCAGTTCCCAGCAATAAAGAAAGCAGTTCTAAGTACTGCTTTCTTTATTGATGGCAAGAGGCCCCCAAATCTCTCTGCTAGCTTCTCTTCTATGTATCTTAAGAGAGAGCTTTAAGGCACAAGCAACTTCTACATTGAGTACTGCCCTATCAACACAACTGTTTCCCATCCTCCATCATTACTATTATAGAGCAGTGTTTACATCACGTACAATACCAGGAATCACGACTCATCCAAATTTCTACACACATTTTTCAGGGGCCACATTTCATTCCATGACAACCATGGTTGGCTTACTCTAATTCATATTTACCTGCTGGGGCTGACATGGACCCATTCTCACTTGAAGCAACTGTCCCCTTACCTAAGTGACAGAAAGCAATTAAAGTTACATTATAAAGGAAAAAGGGGAAATACCTGTTATTCAGAGAGTCAACAGTGTCGGTCATAGCCCTTTCCTGTCTGGAAAGGAATTTGCTGCAAAAAAGATATATTGACCTCAAATTTCTCATTAACATATTTTCCCTTTTTGTTCTAGTTTATTTCTTCATTTAAAAGAATGTTTTGGTACAGACAGTTGAAAGCAAAATAGTATGGGATGTTACATATTTGGCTTGCTTGGAAAAGTGGTTTGAATATTGTTTCTACATCTAAGTAGAAGGGAGGGGGTCCTGGGAAATGTGTGTACTCTCTATGGTCCTCTGGGTCAGCCTTAGTGCAGGCAGTCTACGCGTGTCGGCTATGAATCCCTTCTATGTGTACCAATGTTTCCCTTCTCTCTTTTTATCTCTCCCACTCATCCCTGAGGATGCATATTTTGTATTTTGGAGGGTAGCTTCTGAGGCTCCTGCTCTAATTAATAGATTTCCACAGGCTGTTGTTTCTAGCACTTATTTTTTCTTGGTCTCATCATTAAATTGTGAGTCTATTACTATTGGTGTTTTGGAAGTTCATCTACCAGATAATCTATTATAACATTTTGCAAACTTATGTTGTCTGCCAGTGGCAATGCTAAAGAGAAATGAATTTTGATTGTCATAGAAATTCAGTTTCAACTTTGAGAAAAAACTGAAAGGTTATTAGCCTCTGTATTAGGTACTGAGAAAAATTTGAAGTCATCTTCCCCACAGAATATTCATAAAAGACAGTGTGTGCCTGTGACAAATTAGGCATTTTTAGCTGGCTAAAGATGAAGGATAATATAACTCATAAACTATGTACCAGAGTATATCGAGATTTTTTTCAAGTGTCTGTGAATTTCAGCATTCCATGCAGGAGGCCTAGGTCCACTTCCAAACCAATGTAATTTAAATGCAGCAACAACTCGTCTATCAGTGAAGGCTTGTATGTTGCTATGATTTCACTGGAGGTCCCAGACTAAGACAGATTAGGAGTGAAAGCTTGGAAACCTGTATTTAAAATCACCAAATGAGAATTCTAAGGATAATAACAGTCTGATACCATTGTATACACAGTAGCCATGAGTCAGGGGCCAATTTAATCATAGCTAAAATCTGCTATAGAGCATGCAGACTGATTCAGTTGTAACTGTATTAAGAACTCTTTTGGGTGTCAATGAGGCTATGAGGTAATACCAGACCCACTCACTGTTGAACAGTGCTTATACATGTGCAGACTATAATAAGTGGCCTATGCTACCCAGTAGTCATTTGGGAAAGAAACTAGCCTGGGAGGTCTGCTTTGTTAAAGCAATGTAGGAACTTGTTGTTGCTGCTGTTAAGTGCCATCATGTCACTTCTATTTCACAGGGACACTGTGTACAAGATATACTCGTAGGGATACTATCCTGCCCTGTACCATTCTCATAGTTGTTGTTGTGTTTGAGCCCATTGTTGCAGACACTGTGTCAGTTCATCTAGTTGACAATCTTCCCGTTTTTCACTGACCTTCTCTTACCAAGCATGTTGTCTTTCTTCAGAGACAGGTATCTACTTATCAAAGTACATGAAACAGTTTTCATCATCATTACTTAAAGGAGCACTCTGGCTATACTTCTTCCAAGACAAACTCCTTCATTCTCATAAGAGTCCATGCTATATTCAACATTCTTTGACAACACCATAATTCAATAAATCAACACTTCTTCGGTATTCTTTATTCATTGTCCAATTTTCACATGCATATGAGGTAATCGAAAATACGGCTTGGCTCAGATGCACATCAGTACTCACAGTGATATCTTTGCTTTTCAACACTTTAAGGAGGTCTTTTGCAGAAGATTTTTCCAATGTAATACCTCCCTTGATTTCTGATTACTACTTCCATAGGTTTCTGAGTTGGGATCAACTTAGTGGCATTGGGTTTTTTCTGGACTTCCGTGGGCATTGATTGTGGATCCAAGAAAAACAAAATTCTTGACAATTTCAGTCTTTTCTCTGTCTATTGTGAAATTGCTTATTGTTCAACTGTGATGATTTTTATTTCCTTTTTGGTGAGTTGTAATCCGTACTGAAGGACGTGGTCTTCTGAATTTTATCAGTAAGTGACTCAAGTCCTCTTTGCTTTCAACAAGAAGATTGTGTCCTCTACATTTTATAGATTGTTATATCAGTTTTCCTTCAGTTCTGAAGTCACATTTTTCTTCATTTAGTTCAGCTTCTCAAATTATTTGTTCAACATACAGATTGAACAAGTACGGTGAAAAGGTTCAGCCCTGATGCACACTTTTCCTGATTACAAGCCATTCTATATTCCCTTGTGTTGTTGAAACAAGGGCTCTTAGTATAACTACAGTTTCCACATGAGTATAATTAAATGTTTTGGAATTCCCATCGTCTACAATGCTATTTTATAACTTATTATTATCTACATAGTCTAACGCTTTTGCAGAGTCAACAAAAGACAGTGAAACAACTTTCTTGTATACTCTGATTTCAGCCATGATCCATCTATCTGACATCAGTAATGATATCTCCTATCTCCTGCCCTCTTTTGAATAGGGCTTGAATATCTGACAGTTCCCTGTCCATGTATAGGTGTAATTGTTTATGACTTATCTTCATCAAACTTTCACCTCCTTGCAATACTAATAATATTGTTCAATAACTTCTGAATTCTGTTCGATAATCTTTCTTTGGAATGGTCACAGATATATATTTCATTCAGTCAGTTGACCAGGTTGCTGTCTTACAAATTTCTTGGCATAGATGGGTGGGTGATCATCACCAGCACTGCAACTGTTTGTTGAAACATCTCAACTAGTAGTTTCATCACTTTCTTTAGCCTTGTTATTGAAAGCTTCAGTGCAGCTTGCACTTCTTCCTTTAGTACCTTCAGTTCATGATCATATGCTACCTCCTGTAATGATTAAATATTGATCAATTCTTTTTGATACAATGACTCTGTGTATTCCTTCTATCTTTTGATGTGTCCTGTATTCTGTCACTATTATGCCCATAGAATCCTTCAAAACTGCAAACTGAGGAATGAATTTTTTTGTTTTCAGTTCTTTCAGCTTGAGAAATACTAGTGCAATCTTCCCTTTTGTATGTCTAACTCCAGGTCTTTGCACATTTAACTGTAATACTTTATCTTCTCAAGTTGTCTTTTGAAATCTTCTGTTCAGCTCGTTTACTTCATCATCTCTCCATTTGCTTTAGCTACTGTGTATTCAAGAACAACATGAATAGTCTTTTCTGACATGCACTTTGGTCTTTTCTTTCTTGTCTTTTTAATAACCTTTTGTTTTCTTCATATAAAATGACTTTAATGTCATCCCACTACTCATCTGGTCTTCAGTCATTAGTGTTTAGTGCATCAAATTTATTCCTAAGATGGCCTCCCAACTCAGGTGGCACACATTCAGGTCATATTTTGGTTTTTGAGAGAGTCATGTAGGAAGTAAATGCCCCCAAATTGCAAAGTTATCGTATATAAATAATAAGAATATGGTTTGGCTTCTCAACCATAAAAGTACTGTTTGCATTGCAGTACACCAAAGATCAGTGAATCTTGAATTCAAATCACATTCAGATCAAATCAAAGATTTGTATAATTACTTAAGAAAGTCCCTTTAACTCACAGAGATTCATTTTTCACATCTTTAAAAAGCAATAACATCTTACAGGGCTATTGCAAACACTGACTATAAATGCATGAAAAAAACCTGTGATGCTGTGGATACTCTATTAAAGTTACTTATTTTATTATTTCCATGTCATGTCTCAGTAATGTTGGTAATGGACTAGAAAATTACAGACCAGCTCCCTTAAAAAATAGAACTTTTACTTCCAAGAACATAAAATACCTAGGAATAAATGAAACTAGAGAAATGAGAGACCAGCACAAAAAGAATCACAAGACCTTACTGCAAGAAACCAAAAAAGACTTACATAAATGGAGAAACATACTCTGTTCATGGATAGGAAGACTTAACATTGTGGAAACATGTATTTAACCCAAAGCTGTCTATATATACAATGCAATCCCAATACATATTCCAGTGGCATTTTTTAATGAGTTTGGAAAGGGAAGAAATCCTGGATAGGCAAAGCACTACTAAAGAAGAAGAACACATGAAGAGGCCTTTCACTACCTGACTTTAGAACTTATTACACTGCCACAATAGTCAAAACAGTCTGCTACTGGTACAAAAAGAGACATATAGACAAATGGAACAGAGTTGAGACTCTAGAGATGTCACCATCCTCCTATGAACAGTTGACATTTGACAAAGGCCCTAAGGATATAAACTGGCAAAAACCAGTCTCTTCAACAAATGGTGCTAGCAAAATTGGATATACACCTCCAAAAAACTGAAACAAGACCCACACTTCACACCTTACACAAAAACTAGCTCAAACTGGATGACAAGCCAAGCTAAGTGCCGTCGAGTCGGATCCGACTCATGGTGACCCTAGGGGCCAGGGTAGAACTGACTCCCAGAGTATTCAAGCTGGATAGAAGACCTAAATATCAAATCTAAAACAGTAAAACTCATGCAAGAATAAATAGGATCAACAATAGAAGTTTTAATACTCATCTTAGACTTCAAAATCTGACAAAGCATGATCAACAGACGAGAAAATAGATAAACGGGAACTCCTGAGAATCAAACACTTCTGCTCATCCAAAGGCTTTATCAAAACAATTAAAAGACCACCTACAGAACGGGAAAAAATATTTGGCAACTATATGTCAGACTGACATCTGATCTCTGTAATCTAAAAGGAACTGCAAAATATCAATGTGAAAAGGATAAATAATCCACTTAAGTGTTGGGCAAAGGAGATGGACAGACACTTGTCTAAAGAGGATATCCAGGCAGCCTAAAGACACATGTGAAAGTGCTCATGGTAATTGGCTACTAAAGAAATTCAAATCAAAACTACAATGAGATATTATCTTACCCCAACAAGATTGGCCATGATCCAAAAAAAGAAAACAACAAATCCTGGAGAGGCTATGGAGAGATTGGAACTCTCCTACACTTCTGGTGAGTTTGCAAAATGGTACAACCTCTTTGGAAAGCAATCTGGTGCTTCCTTATAAAGCTGGAGATAGATATACCATTTGACCCAGTAATCCCAAAGCTCGGAATATATCTTACAGAGTCAACACCATTCACACCAACTGATACATGCACATGAATGTTTATTGCAGCACAGTCCACAATAGCAAAACAATTGAACCCAACCCAGATGTCCAACAACAGATGAATGGATAAACAATGTATGATATATATACTCAGTGGAGCACTAGGTAAGGATAAAGAACAATGATGATTTTAGGAAGCATCTCATAACGTAGTTCCTATTGAAAGGCATTATGTTGAGTTAAATGAGTCAGTGACACAAAGAGAAATATTGCATGAAACCCCTACTATAAGAAGGAAAAAAAGACTCATATACAGAAGAAAACTCTTTAATGGCTGCAAAGGAGGCGAGGGAGGGAGGTAGGGAGAGGGTTATTTATAGATTAGATAGTTGATAGAAATTTGTTTGGGTGAAATCAGTGACAGTACATGTTAGAAAAAAGACCAGTTTCACTAGGCTTCAACATAACGTGAAAACTCTTCCAATCTTAACCCAATATTGCAAAGATAGAGTAGCAGGGGCAGGGGTCTGGGGACCATGCTTTCCAAGGACATCAAGGCCAATATGCATAACTAGCCTATTGCTAAGAGAGTCTTCTATACCACATATTGGTGAGTGGTGTCTGAGGTCTTAAAAGCTAGCAAGCTGCCATCTGAGGTACACCAAATGGTCCCAACTCAACTGGGACAGATGGTCATGAAGGAGAACAATGACATGAGGGAAAAAGAGCCCAGAAGATAGAAAGACTCATATGACTGGGTGAATATATCAACATGTGACGAGAAGAATCAGATGGTGCCCAGGCACCACCAATGACACCCATGACAGGGCTCACAGTGTTGAGTCCCAGTGGCAATATGAGCAAAAAAGGGGTGGACCCTAAGAACTCCACTAAAAGAAAGCAATTGATGGTTCAAAGGCCTAAGAGTTCCCCTGGGAGCGTGGCCCCTAGACCTGATGCTGCCCATAATCATAAATCATTACTGAGGTCAACTCTTCAGATAAGAATGGATTGGACTTGGGGACACAGAATGAACATATCATATGTGCACTTTATGGTTCTATGTGTCTATAGGATGTCATTCTACTGGCTTCTTACTAGAGTGGAGTGGAGAAGGTAGAGAGGAGGGGACAGGACGTTGTTAAAAGGATATGGCATGTATGGAAGGGACAATAGGAGTGTGCTGTCGTTGGACAAGGAGAGCAGAGGGAGCTGCAGATAGGTGGGAATACAAATTTGAATTATACTGTAAACTTCCACTCAGTCACACTAAAAAAAAAAAAAAAAAAATAGAACTTAAGTCACATTGTTCACACCTGAAGCTCAGAGTGCTACAATCCCAGAATATCAAGAGGAAAGGAAACGGGATACGAGATGGGGAGAAAGACAAGCAAATGCAAAGTGTTTCACAAGCAAATTGGCTACAGCCTTGAGAATCATGCAATGCTTTGTGTGATTCCACGGATATCACAGAAGTTAAGCCTTATAAAGCCATTCTGATCAGGAAGTTAGGAGAATTTATCTTCTGCAACTTTCATCTGCCAGTATTCCTTCTCAGCTGTTTCATTTCCCACAGTTTTACGTTGAATTACCCAGTTGTTACAGACAGCACACTTCAAGTGAGTTCAGAATTGGGGAAGGCTCAGGGCCAAATTTGTTCTGCAGTTGCAGAGATTTATGCCTCAGAGGGCGTGATGCAGGCTACACTATAGCCCACCACTTACTCTTGGGTGAAACTGGGTAGACGCAATGATGAGAGCTTGTGGAATTCTCTTCAGATTGATTCTATTTTGTAATAGGAATGAAGTCACCATTTGGGAGTGGGAACTAGGGAACTAGTGAACTGTTGTTGGAAGTTTGAGTAAGAGAAGAGAGTGATAAAATTGTCTTCTAGGTAAGAGAGAGGAAATTGACTCAGACATTGCAGGATTGCAGCATTAGGAGAGAAGGTAATATCAGCAGTGGTCAAGACCTTTAGCTGAAGGCACATCTGAGGCTAATGGAGCCAAGAGTACCTAGGACAGTGCACTGAATAGGTACTACACAAATTTTTAAACCCATTTAAGACTTTTCAAAGTCACATGAGTAATAATTGATCACCAGGGCATATCCCCCTCTAAGAGACATATAACACGAGAAAATAAACATGATTGATTTTCCATTCAAGAACATAAAAATCAAACTTTAGGGGTAGCAATAAAAATATAACAAAAATTAAAGGTGAAATGTTAGTAGAAATGGTCTGTAAAAATGAGAACAATGAGCCTTATGAGGAGATAACAGTATAACCTGGAGTGATCACAAAAAGTTTGATGCAGTCTATAAATGACAGCTAGTGTTTAGAAAGCTACTCATAAATGAAACAGGGCAGGAAAGACTATTAGTGTAGACAAAAGTGATCTTGTGGAGAAAGAAATACATATTTCTGATCTCTTATAAATCAATATTGTTGATGAGATTAATTCTAGTTATTAAATTTTGGTAAAAGTTTTGGGAAAATAGGATGAGATTAGATATCAGAAGGTCTCGAATGATTCATAGCATTTTCTTACTTACCATAGGTGACTGGTTACGTCTATAAACCAAAACAAACCCACTGTCATTGAGTTGATTCTGATTCATAGTGACCCTACAGACAAAATAGAACTGCCCCATAGAATTACCAAGGAATCCCTGCCAAATATGAACTGCTAATCTTTTGGTTAGAAACCATAAACCCTTAACCACTACACTACCCAGGTTAAGTCTATAAGTTAATATTAAAAATTGATAACATTTCTGGAGTTCATGTTTTATGGTGGTACTGTAATAAATGCCTCGTATTCATATGTTTTTAACTCATTAATTTTTCCCAAGAATCCTCACTCTCAAGCAAGAGGATATGGCTTAAAAAAAATTTCAAGATTTTCTGAGAAATATATGTGTATGAATGAAGACAAAACATGAAAAGCACATCTTTCGAAGAACATGTATGTACTGTAAGAATTAAAGAAGAGCAAGGGCAGCAAGTCACTTTAAAATACCAGTGGAAGGAGTCAAGATAGCGGACTAAACGCACGTCTCCCTAAATCCCTCTAGAAACCAAGACCTGAAATGATAATTAAACGAAGCCTTCTAGACACCTACTAAGCCCTAGGATGCTGCATAGGGCTGTTAATTTGGGCTTCGTACCACTGAATGCAAAACCGCCTCTTTCACTGACTCTACTCTCCGTGAGCACAGGCTTGCACAGACCAAAAGTAACTCACCATTTTGATTTTTTTTTCCTCTGTCTTGGCCTGCCGGCAAAGTTGGGAGTTGACTAGCTGCTGGTCTTGGACACACTGCTGGTGGGACCAGCAAGCCTAATTACCAGGTTCTGAGAGCCTGGATTTGGACCCTATACATCTCAGGTCGTCTGGCTTATCTTTCTGCCTCTGCCATGTGGTAGCTGTACAGACATGCTTGTGCAGGATGACATTTTGATCCATTGGGAAATGGAGAAGCTCAGGCAGAGGCCCCGGCCAGACGTGGTTACTAGGCTGAGAGGTGGCTTCTGCCAGGGGGAGAGTGCATCTCTAGCAGGGAGGTGGTTTTTTGCACAGTGTAGCCTGGTGCAGGGGCCCAGTGGTGGAGGCTGTAGACTCTGGGAATTTTGGCACTCTTGGCCTCTCTTTCTGCTGGAAGGCCGGGTCCAGCTGAATGGCCAGCTTGTGGGGGGTGCCATCTTGTTTTCCTATCAGAACCTATGGGATATAGTGAAAGTAGTGTTCAGAGGTCTGTTTATCTCCATAAATGCACACATCTGGAAGGAAGAAAGAAACCAAACCAAAGAACTAACTCTACAGCTTGAACAAGTAGAGAGAGAACAACAGAGTCAGTCACCAGGAGGAAACAGAACATAATGATTAGAGCAGAACTAAATGAATTAGAAAACAGAAGAACAATTGAAAAAATTGAAAAGATCAAAAGCTGGTTTTGTGAAAGGATCAATCAAATTGACAAAACATTGTCTAAACTTAACTAAAGAAAAACAGGAAAGGAAACAAATAATCCAAATAAGAACTGAGAGGGGAATTGTCACCACAGATCCAACAGGAATAAAAAAAATCATAGCTGAATTCTATGAAGGATTGCATTCTAACAAATTTGAAAACCTATAGGAAATGGACAAATTCCTTGATTAATATCACCTATGAAAATTATCACACGGTGAAGCAGAACAACTTAATAAACACATCACAAGGGCAGAGATTGAAAAGGTCATCAAAAAACTGCCAACCAAAAAAAGCCCTGGTCCAGATGGCTTCACCGCAGAATTCTACCAAGGTTTTAGAGAAGAGTTATCTCCAATACTACTAAGACTATTTTATAGTATAGAAAGGGATGGAATACTCACAAATTGATTCTATGAAGCCAGCATAACTCTGATGCCAAAGCCAGGGAAAGACCCAACAAGAAAGGAGAACCACAGATTGGTATCATTCGTGAATCTAGATGAAAAATCTTCAACAAAATTCTTGCCAATAGAATGCATAAACATGTCTAAAAAATAATCCATCATGACCAAGTTGGATTCATACAAGAGATGCAAGTTTGGTTCAACATCAGAAAAACAGTTAATGTGATCAACCACATAAATACCACAAAAGACAAGAACTACCTAATCTTGTCTATTGATGCCAAAAGGCATTTGATAAAGTTCAACACCCATTCATGCTAAAAACTCTCAGCAAAATAGGAATAGATGGACAATTCCTCAATGCAATAACGGCCATTTATACAAAACCAACTGCCTACATCATCCTGAATGGAGAGAAACTGAAACAGATTCCCTTGAGAACAGGAACTGGACAAGGATGCCCACTCTCACCTCTCCTGTTCAATATTGTACTAGAAGTTCTAGCCAGAGCAATTAGACAAGACCAAGGAATAAAGGGCATCTGCATTGGTAAAGAAGAACTAAAAATCTCCCTGTTTGCTGATAATATGATTGTATGAGCAAAGAATTTCAAAGAATCCATGAGGAAACTACTCAAACTGATAGAAGAGTTCAGCAAAGTCAGAGGATACAAGATAAACATAAGTAAATCAGTAGGATTCTTTAATAGCAACAGCAAGATTATTAAGGAATAAATCACTAAGTCAATACCATTCACCTAACAAGATAAAGTACCTAGGAATGAATTTAACTAGAGAAATAACAGAACTTTACAAAGAGAGCTACAAACCCTTACTACAAGAAACTAAGAGAGAGTTACATGAATGGAGAAAACTACACTGCTCATGGATAGGAAGGCTTAGCATTGTGAAAATGTCTATTTTACCCAAAGCAATCTACTTATATAATGCAACCCCAATACAAGTTCCAGCGACATTTTTTAACAAGATGGAGGAACAAATTACCTACGTGGTCTGAAAAGGCAAGAAGCCCCAGATAAGTAAAGCACTACTAAAGAAGAAGAACACACTAGGAGGCCTCACATTACCTGAACTTAGAACATATTACACTGCCACAGTAGTCATAACAGACTGGTACTGGTACAAAAACTGGTACAAAAACAGATAGATAGATCAGTGGAACAGAATCAAGACCCCAGAAATGACATCATCTGCCAATGAATAGTTGATATTCAACAAAGGCCCTAAGACATTAAACTGGGGTAAAATCAATCTTTTCAACAAATGGTGATGGCAAAATTGGATATCCATCTGCAATAAATTAAAACAAGACCCGTATCTTACACCTTAGACAAAAACCAACTCAAACTGGATAAAGCCAAGCAAAACACCTAAATATCAAATCTAAAATGATAAGGCTCATCCAACAGAAAGTAGGAACAATAATGTAAGGTTTAATGCACAACGCAGAGAGAGTTCAAAAGCTGTCAAACGAACCACAATCATCAGAAGAGAAAATAGATAAATGGGAACTGCTAAGAATCAATCACTTTTGCTCATCCAAAGACTTCATCAAAAGAATTAAAAGGCCACCTACAGAATGGGAAAAAATATTTGGCAACTGTATGTCAGACTGATGCCTAATCTCTATAAGCTATAAGATATTACAAAATATCAATAAGAAAAAGATAAACCATCCAATTAAGTGATGGGCAAAAGAGATGGACAGATACTTCTCTAAAGAGGAGATCCAGGCAGCCAAAAAACACATGAGGACATGCTCACAATCATTAGCTATTAAACAAATTCAAATCAAAATGACTATGAGATACTGTCTGACCCCAACAAAGTTGGACATGGTCCAAAAAAATGGAAAATAACAAATACTAGAGATGCTGTCGAGAGACTGGAACTCTCCTCCATTGTTGGTGAGATTGCAAAATGGTGCAACCTCTTTGGAAAGCAATCTGGCTCTCCCTTTAAAAAAGGATATAGATATATCATTTGACCAAGTAATTCCACTGCTTGGAATATATCTTACAGAATCAAGGCCATTCACACCAACCGATACATGCACACGAATGTTCATCACAGCACCATACACAAAAGCAAAAAGATGCAGTCAACCTAGATGCCCAACAACAGAGGAATGGAGAGAGGTAGGCTGTGGTATATATACTCAGTGGAACACTATGCAGTGATAAAGAACAACGATGATTGCAGAAAACATCTCTTAATTTGGTTTCAACTGGAGGGCATTATGCTGAGTGAAAGTTGTCTGTGACAAGAGGACAAATACTGTATGAGACCCCTACGATAAGAACTTTAAAAACAGACTCCCATATAGAGAAAATACTTTGAAGACTGCAAGGGTGGGGAGGGAGGGAGGCTAAGGGAGGAAGAGTTTAGATTAGACAGTTAACAGAAATTTGGTTGTGTGAAATCAGTGACAGCACACATTAGAAAGATCAATAATAACTGGACTTCAACACAATTTGAGTACTCCTCCCATCTTAACCCAATATTGCAAGAACAGAGTAGCTGGGGTGGGGGGCCAGAGATCATGCTCTCAGGTGAAATTGAGGCCAATTGGCACAGCTGGCATTTTTCCTTTTTTTTATTTTTATTTAACATGACTGAGTGAAAATGTACATTCATGTATAAATTTACAGGCCCACCTATAAGCAGCTTCCACTGCTATCCATGTCTGGTGACTGCACACTATTCCTCTCTGCACCATACATGTCTCATCCTCCCAACAGCCTCCTTTACCCTCCTCTACGGCCATTCCCATTCCTCCAGCTAGAGGTCAGCAAGATGATATACTATAGATGTATAGAACCATAAAGTGCTTCCAATATGTGGTCACTCTGCATTACCAAGTCCAATCCATTCCTGTCCAAAGAGTGGACCTTTGTTATAATTTATGGGGAAGGGCAGCATCAGGGCCGGGGGCCTTGCTCTCAGAGGAACCCCCAAACTGCTGGAACATCAATTGAGGTCTTTTAGTGGAGATCTCATGATGCACCCCTTTTTATTCTTGTGTTGCCAGTGAGACTCCTCTCTGTGAGCTCCATCGTGGCTATCACTGGTGGTGGCCAGGCACCATCAGGTTCTTCCAGACTCACTCTTGTGGGTCTCTCTGTCTTCTCGCTTGTCTTTACCGCATGTCATTTTGGTCCTCGATGAGCATCCATTCCTGCTGAGTTGGGACCATTTACTGTGTCTTCGGACGGCAGCTTGGCAGCTTTTAAGACCCCAGACACCACTCACCAATGTGGGGTACAGAGAGCTCTCTTAGCAAAACGCTAGTTGTGCCAATTGGTCTGGAATTCGCCTAAGAGCATGGTCCCCCATCCCCCGCCCCAGCTACTCTATCCTTGCAGTATTGAGTTAAGATGGAAGGAGTACTCAAGTTATGTTGAAGTTCACTTAATGTTGTTCTTGATTCTAATGTGTGCTATCACCACTTTCTCCCAACTAGATTTCTAGTAACTATTTAAACTAAACCCTCCCCCCTCCTGCTCCCTCTCTTCCCTCCCTCCACTCCCTTGCAGCTGTCAAAGAGTCTTTTCTTCTATACACAAGTCTGTTTTTGAGATCTTATCGTAGAGGTCTCATACAGTATTTGTCCCTTTGTCCCTGAATACTTTCTCTCAACATAATGTCTTCCAGTTGAAACCAGGTTAGGAGATGTTTCCTGGAATCATCGTTATTCTTTATCATTGCGTAGTGCTCCATCGAGTATATCTACCATAGTTTACCTATCCATACTTCTATTGTTGGGCATCTGGGTTGATTCCATATTTTTGCTATCATGGACTGTGCTGCGATAAACATTCTGGTGCATGTGTTCGTTGGTGTGAAAGGCATTGATTCTGTAGGATATATTCCAAGTAGTGGAATTACTGGGTCAAATGGTACATTGATATCCATTTTTTTAAGGAAGCACCAGATTGCCTTCCAAAGAGGCTGGACCATTTTGCAACCCCACCAACAGTATAGGAGGGTTCCACTTTTTCCACAGCCTCTCCAGCATTTGTTGTTTTGTGTTTTCTGGATCATGGCCAGTCTTATTGGGATGAGATGGTATCTCATTGTTGTCTTGATTTGAATTTCTTTAATAACTAAAGATCATGAACATGTCCGCATGTGTTTTTTGGCTGCCTGGATCTCCTCTTTAGTGAAGTGTCTGTCCATCTCCTTTGCCCATTGCTTAATTGGATGGTTTATCTTCTTCTTATTGATATTTTGTAGTATCTTATAGATTATGGCGATCAGGTGTCGGTCTGACATAGAGTTGCCAAATATTTTTTCCCATTTTGTGGGTGCTCTTTTAATTCTATTAATAAAGTCGTTGGATGAGCAAAAGTGTTTGATTCTTAATAGTTCCCATTTATCTATTTTCTGTTCTGTTGATTGAGGTTTCTTTGACAGATTTTGGAGTCTGTCCTCATTGTGTATTAAAACTTCCACTGTTGTTCGTACCTTTTCTTGGATGAGCTTTATCATTTTAGGTTTGATATTTAGGTCTTTTATCCAGTTGGAGTTGGTTTTTGTATAAGGTGTAAGATATGGATCTTGATTTAGTTTACTGCAGATGGATAACCAATTTTGCCAGCACCATTTGTTGAAGACACTGTTTTTACCCCATTTTAATGTCTTAGGGCCTTTGTCGAATATCAACTCTTCATAGGCAGATGGTGTCATCTCTGGGGTCTCAATTCTGTTCCATTGATCGATCTGTCTGTTCTTGTACCAGTACCAGGCTGTTTTGACCACTGTGGCAGTGTAGTATGTTCTAAGGTCAGGTAATGAGAGGCCTCCCAGTGTGTTCTTCTTCTTTAGTAGTACCTTACTTACCCGGGGCTTCTTCCCTTTCCAAACAAAATTGGTGATTTGTTTCTCCATCTCATTGAAAAATGATGCTGGAACTTGTATTGGGATTGCATTATATAAATAAATTTCTTTGGGTAAAATCAACATTTTCACAATGTTAAGTCTTCCTATCCGTGAGCAGGATAGATTTTTCCATTTATCTAAGTCTCTCTTACTTTCTTGTAGTAAGGGCTTGTAGTTCTCTTTGTAAAGGTCTGTTGTTTCTCTGGTTAGATTAATTCCTAGGTACTTTATCTTCTTAGGGGCTATCGTAAATGGTATTGATTTGATAATTTCCTCCTTAACAGTCTCGTTGTTGGTATAAAGGAATCCTAATGATTTCCTTATGTTTATCTTGTATCCTGAGACTTTGCTGAACTCTTCTATCAGTTTGAGTAGCTTACTTATAGATTCCTTGGGGTTCTCTGCATATACAACCATATCATCTGCGAACAGGGAGATTTTCACTTTCTCTTTGCTGATGCAGATGCCCTTTATTTCTTCGTCTTGTCTAATTGCTGTGGCTAGAACTTCTAGCACAATGTTGAATAGGATAGGTGACAGTAGGTATCCTTTTCTAGTTCCTGATCTCAAGGGAAAGTCTTTCAGTCTCTCTCCATTCAGGATGATGTGGGCAATTGGCTTTGTATAAATGGCCCTCATTGTGTTGAGGAATTTGCCGTCTATACCCATTTTGCTAAGAGTTTTTAGCATGAATGGGTGTTGGACTTTATCAAATGTCTTTTCTGCATCAATGGACAAAATCAGGTGATCCTTGTCTTTTGTGTTATTTGTTTGGTTAATCACATTAATTGTTTTTTCTGATGTTGAAACAGCCTTGCATCCCTGGTATGAATCCCACTTGGTCATGATGGATTATTTTCTTAATATGTTGTTGTATACTGTTTGCAAGAATTTTGTTAAGATTTTTGCATCTACGTTCATGAGTGATATCGGTGTGTAGTTCTCTGTCTTTGTTGGATCTTTCCCTGGCTTAGGTATCAGGGTTATGCTGGCTTCATAGAATGAGTTTGGGAGTACTCCAACCCTTTCTATACTGTGAAATAGTCTCAGGAGTATTGAGGATAACTCTTTTCTAAATGTTTGGTAGAATACTGCTGTGAAGGCACCTGGGCCTGGACTGTTTTGGTTGGCAGTGTTTTGATGATATTTTCAATCTCTTCCTTTGTGATGGGTTTATTAAGTTGTCCTGCTTCACGTTGTGATAATTTGGGTAGGTGGTATGAGTCAAGGAGTTGGTCCATTTCCCCTAGGTTTTCAAATTTGTTAGAGTTCAGTCTTTCATAACATTCTGTTCTGATATTTTTGATTTCTGTTGCATCTGTGGTGACAACTCCCCTCTCATTTCTAATTTGTGTTATTTGTTTCCTTTCCTGCTTTTCTTTAGTAAGTTTAGCCAGCGGTTTATCAATTTTGTTGATCTTTTCAAAAAACAGCTTTTGGTCTTTTCAATTTTTTCAATTGTTTTTCTATTCTCTAATTCATTTAGCTCTGCTCTAATCTTTATGATCTCATTTCTTCTGGTGCCTGAGGGGTTCCTCTGTTTTTCTCTTTCTACTTGTTCAAGCTGAAGAATTAGTTCCTTGATTTGGTTTCTTTCTTCATTCCAGATGTGTGCATTTTTGGAGATAAACAGACCTCTGAGCGCTGCTTTGGCTGTATCCCATAGGTTGTGGTAGGAAGTGTTTTTGTTCTCATTGGAATCCATGAATTTCTTTAATTCATCCTTCATTTCCTCTATAACCCATGTTTTTTTGAGCAAGATGTTGTTCAGTTTCCAAGAGTTCCACTTTCTATCTCGGTTTTTTCTGCTATTGATTTCAACTTTGATGGCTTTATGATCTGAGAAGATGCTTTGCAGTAATTCAATGGTATGGATTTTGTTGAGCATTGCATTATGGCCTATCACGTGGTCAGTTCTGGAGAATGTTCCATGTGTACTGGAGAAGAAGGTGTCATTGTCTGCTGATGGGTGGAAAGTTCTGTATATGTCAATGAAGTTTAGTTGGTTAATTGTGTCAATGAGGTCTTCTGTATCTTTACTGAGCTTTTTTCTAGATGATCTGTCTAGTGATGAGAGTGGAGTGTTAAAGTCTCCCACTATTATGGTGGAGTCATCTAACTCTCTTCTGAGTGTAGTTAGTGTTTCTTCAACATATTTATGTGCTCTGACATTAGGTGCATAAATATTTAATATAGTTAAGTCTTACTTGTGTACTGAACCTTTCAGCAATAGTGTCCATCTTTGTCCACGACGGTGGATTTGACATTAAAGTTGATTTTGTCTGAGATTAGAATTGCCACCCCTGCTCTTCTTTGTTCATTGTTAGCTTGATATGTATTCTTCCAACCTTTAATTTTCAGTTTGTTCCTGTCTTTAAGTCTCAAGTAGGTTTCTTGTAGACAATATCTGGATGAGTCATGTCTTTTGATCCAAGATGACACTCGGTGTCTCTTTACTGGAGCATTCAGTCCATTCACATTCAATGTAATTATTGATAGGTATGTGTTCACTGCTGCCCTTGTGATATGTTTATTTTTATGTTGATGTTTTCGCTGTTGTTATTATTAGTCTGTTCTGGGACACCCTTTTTTGTGAGTTGATTTTTCTTCTTTTTCAGAGCTGGTTTTATAGTTGTTGAGACTCATGTGTTAGATTTCTTGAAATGGTATGATATATCTTTGTTGTGCTTTACAGCTGCCCCTATGAACCCCCTTAATAAACTATTTATAAACCCAATTTTAACTACTACCAGTCTTGTCATCTTCCTCTCCATCTATAAGAAGTTTAACAACTGTAGTACATCCCTCTTTTTATTATGATGACACCATAGTTTTCATGATGATCACTGGATTGCTTCTTTCCATATCAAAGCTGTGAATTACTTTGAGGCCTTCCCTAAATGAGTAGAGTATTGAGTAGTGTGTTGTTCTAATATATAAAGTTAGTGGTTTCGTTCTTCTAAGCCAAAGCCAAGAACGTCTTTCAATATTTCTTGTAGTTTGGGTTTGGTTTTTACAAAGTCTCTGAGTTTCTGTTTATCTGGGAATGTCTTAACTTCATTTTCGTATTTGAAAGATAGTTTTGCAGGATATATTATTCTTGGTTGGAAGTTCTTCTCCTTCTTGAATGTGTAGTGCCACTGTCTCCGTGCCAGCATGGTTTAGGCTGAGAAATCTGATGAGAACCTACAGGGTTTCCCTCTGAATGTTAGCTTTGCCTTGAGTCTTCCTGCCTTTAAGAGTTGCTGCTTGTGTTTCATTTGGTTAAGCTCGATTGTAATATGTCTTGGAGTCTTTCTTTGGAGATCTATATTGGGTGATGCATGATATGCATCTGAAATGCCTATGTTGTCTTCCTTCATGATTTCTGGGAAGTTTTCTTTCAGCAGCTCAGCAACAATACTCTCTGTGTTCTCAGATGTCTCACCCTGTTCAGGGACTCCAATTAATTGCAGGTTGTTCCTCTTAATAGAGTCCCACATGCTTCTTAATGCTTCTTCATTTTTCTTGTTTCTTTTTTCTGATTTCTGCTCATAGACACTGGCCTCAGTAGCTCTGTCTTCCAAGTCAAAAATTCTTTTTTCCATTTGTTCCATTCTGCTTTCTTGGGTTTGCATGGAAGTTTCTATGTCTTTGATTTTCTTCTTGATCTGTTGGATTTCAGAGTACTGGTGTTCCCCCAGATCGAACAAGTTGCTTAATTTTTTATTTTGTTCTGCTGCATTTTGTATAAGGTCTAGAAGGGCTCTGTATATCATCAATTTGTATTCACTTCCTGATGCTTTCCTAAAAGTTTCTTCATCTGGAAAACTCCTTGGTTCCCTTGTTTGGGAGCCTTCTGAAGCAGTGAGTGATTGCTTGTATGCCACAATTGTCTATTGCTTTTTGGGTCCCATGTGAGTATATAGAGGCTGCAAGAAGTCCGGTGAGGATGGATTGCAAATGTTTCTCTAGGCTGTCTTCAAATGTAAAGCAAAAGGTATCTGACCAGTTCACAAGTCAGTTAGGTTTTCAGGTGTAGAGGTCCTTCTTCTCATCTGATAAAGTAAGCGCTACCATATGCAACCCCCGATGATAACAAACTAGTTTAGAATACAGCAATGCTACTGCCCTGTTGGCCTCTGCCTTAGCCAACACTGTGTCAAGTACTGGTTTTGTGATAGGAAAGCGCTCTCCTATGAGCAGGCTCTGGCTCCCAAGCTAAGAATTAGGTACAGCTGCGGCCACTGTATCCAACATGGCATCCTCCACACAGGCAGCAGACAGAGGGGCTAAAGGTGCTGAGAGGTAGTGATTCCTCTGCTTCTGTTTCAGGGCCCCCAACGTAGGCAGCACTGTACAAAACCACTACTTTTCTGTTGGAGAAGTGCCTTCCTGTTTGCAGGCGCTGACTCCCAGGCTAATAACGAGGTCCCACTAAAATCTCGTTACCAAGATGGCGTCCCGCACACTGACCGCGAAGCTCCGCACAAACCCCACTGAGGCAGCTACAAAATGAAAGGCTCAAAGTGGCTAGATTAACAGAGTCCTGAGCCTGGCTCTCAGAATATGGGAATTTTGCCTGACTATCCACCCCAGCAGCGCGTCTGAGTTCAGCCGCCTGGCAAGACCTAGCTCCACCCGCCAGCCGAGACAGAGGAAAAAAGAAGTCAAACTGGTACGTTTACCTTCCGTTTGTGAGAGCCGGGGCTAGCCAGGAGTGGGAGTCAGCGAAAGAGAGGAGGTTTTTTGCTGAGTGGTATGAAGTCCCAGTTAAGAGCTCTGTACCATGTCCTGAGGCTGATTAGGTGATCAGAAGGCTCTGTTTGATTGTCAATTCAAGTCTTGGTTTCCAGAGGGATATAAGGAGACGTGTGCTTAGTCTGCCATCTTGACTCCGCCTGGCCTGGCATTTCTCTAATGAGGACTCTCTCACCCCTCATCAGTGAGTGGTGTCTGGAGTCTTAAAAGCTGCTAAGCTGTCATCTGAGGGTACAACAAATAGTATCAACTCAACAGGAACGGATGATCACCGAGGACAAGAACAACACTGGGAAAAGAGAACCCAGAAGACAGAGGGACCCATGTGAGTGGGTCTCTACATCAACTCATGACCAGAAGAACCAGGTGGTGCCTGGCCACCACCAGTGATAGCCACGATGGAGCTCACAAAATGGAATCTCACTCACAACAAGGGAGTAAATAGGGGTGTATCCTGAGATCTTCAAGAAAACACCGTTACTGATGGTCCAGGTACTTTGGAGTTCCCCTGGGAGCATGGGTCCCGGCCCTGATGTTGCCCCTGTCCGTAAATCATAATGGTCAGCTTTTCCAACAGCGATGAATTGGACTTGGCGATGCAGAGTGACCGTATCTTATGTGGAATTTCATGGTGCTATGCATCTATAGGATGTCATCCTGTTGACCTCTTGCTGGAGGAAAGGGAGTGAGTGGAGAGGAGGGGACAGGAGATTGTTGGAGGATAAGGCATGTATGAAGCAGAGAGGAAGACTCTGCTGTCACTGGACAGGGAGAGCAGTCGGAGCTGCATATAGGAAAGCATGCAAATTTATATGGGAATGTACATTTTCATTCAATCATAATAAAAAAAAATCACCAGAAAGTAAGTAGTTGCTTTTAGATGATCTCTAATATGATAGCACTCCTGGTATTACAGATGTAATTTCTTATGCTTCTAATTCTGGCTTCATCAGCTATGATTCAGTATTGAAGTATCTTTTCTCATAAAGTGTTTCCCGTTGTAGTTTTCATCTCCCATGCATTCCATGTAGATGTAATGGAGATCTCCTAATGCTTTATTGTTCAGTGGAATTATGTGTTTTTAACCAGAAAGAGATTAATGTCGTTTTAATAAAAATTTAAAGAAAAAGATCTGCAGTTAATTGAAGTTAAGTTTTTCTTGCTCTTTTCAAAAAATCTGAAATCTTGATATCTGGAAGTCAGAATTGTTTAAATAACCATCTAGAAATTTCTGTGTTTAGTTATTTGAGAACACATGGCCCCAAATCATCAAACTGTCTAAACGTTTATTTGTCTGTTATTTATGTATAATTGTTATGGTTGTCTGCATGAAATACTAAATATCTAGATGAAGAACATTATTAATGGGAAAGGACAGCTGGTGAGGAAATCAGAAACCTGTGTTGTTGATTACACCTTATGGTGGAATAAGGAGAATCCACCACCATCACAGATCATTCATTTCCCTTAACTACAAATAAGGTACCAGTAAGTCCATGTCAACTGTAAATACTTGATTTCAGAATAAAATAGATGGGGTAAGAAGCCTATTAAGAGGGAAAAATACATCAGCATAACGAGGCTGGTGTTCTAGACCAATTTTCATTTAAGTTCTCTAACATCCATTAACAACTGATATGAACTTAAATATACAAGTTCTTCAACTGAAGCAAACATATATTTTCATCAGTTAGTTATGCTATTCTATGTTCTGTTAGAAATTGTACTAATTTCTAATAGCTTTCTTCAGAAAATCTATACTAATATTTATCTTAAGCTACAGGTATAACCAATGGCATGGACTGTGAACCTACACTGCATTAGAATCTAACCTATTCCATGAAAATGTAGAGTGATAATCTGGTAACTCTTAATTTGTATGTCAAATATTTCTCTAGGTTTTAATTAATGGTTAAAAATCACTTGTAAAAACTTGTATCATGCATGTAATTTTTCTTTTGAAAAATAAGAAGGTTGATTTCAGTTATGCTCAAATTCACAACAGAAAAAAATGAACACATAGGAAGCAATATAGAAGCATATAGAAGCAATCAAGAGAAAACATGCACACCACCCAGTAACTCATCTACTGTCCAGTTCGTGTCTGTAATTTGCTTATTCTTCTTTAACATTATATGCGTAAAACAAAACCAACAGCTTCCTCACTCAGCGCCCCTTTTTAGGTGAAATTTACTTGAAAAAACTCACCATTTAAAGTGAACAATTCAGTGGCATTTAGTACATTCTCAATGTTGTGAAAATAGTACATTTATCTTGTAGTAAAATATTTTCATCAACACAAAAGAAAATCCGTTGAGAAATTACTCCCACTACTCCACCATAGCCCCTGGGAAAACTCAGTCAGATTTTGTTTCTATGAATTTATCTGCTTTATCAAATCCATTAGACATTCCTTGGAAACTCTATGGGGAAGTTGTACTCTCATCTACAGAGTTTCTACGAGTTCGAATTGACTCAAAGGCAATTGGTTTTTTGGTATATGTTTTATGGAAACCCTAGTGGCATAGCGGCTAAGGTCTACAACTGCTAAGTAAAAGGTCAGATATTTGAATCCACCAAGTGCTCTTTGGAAACTACATGGAGTAGTTTTACTCTCTTCTACAGGGTTGCTAAGAGTTGAAATTGATGTCACAATAATGAGTTAGGTTATTTATTTATTTTGGGTTGTAAGTTTTATACAAATGGAATAATACATTACGTAACAATCTTTTATTATTTTTTTTACAAAAACTTATTACAAACGTTTTGAGTTTAATCTATATTGTAGCATGTATCAGCACTTTGAATAATATCTAGTTATATGTATATGTTCATTATTCCATTGATGGACAATAGGGTTA
Organism: Heterohyrax brucei; assembly: GCA_028571685.1. NCBI lineage: Eukaryota > Metazoa > Chordata > Mammalia > Hyracoidea > Procaviidae > Heterohyrax > Heterohyrax brucei. The sequence goes on along the minus strand of CM053146.1, from coordinate 4,561,961 downwards.
TTTCCACATTTTGACTATTTATGAATGGTGCAGCTATAAACATATATATGTATAAAAGTAATTGCTTGAATATAGTCTCCAATTATTTTGAGAATATTGCCAGGATGAGAATAGCTTGGTCATATGAAATTCTATGATTAATTTTGTGAGTAAAGGTCAAACTGTTTTTCACTGCTTCTGAATTGCTTTATGATTGCATCAGCAGTGTGCAAGGATTCCAATTTTTCTGTTTTTGCCCAAATTTGTTGTTTTCTTCATTTTTATTATTATTGAAATCCTACTTAGTATGACGTAGCTCATTGTGGTCTTCATTAAAACTTCATTTTAATTACTAATCATGTTCAACATTCTTTTATTTCTTTTTGGCGAAGTGGATATCTTTGGATTCCTCATTCTTGACATATAGAAACATAGTTGATTTTTATGTGTTGTTCTTGTACTCTACTGTTTCGTTGAATTAATTTCTTAGCTGTACTAGTTGTCAATGTATATGTGTATGGAGTTTTTGGAATTTTCTACACGCAGGATCATGTCATCTGCAAATAGCGACAAATTTACTTCTTTCCAACCTTAATATTTTATTATTATTATTTCTTTTTCTTGCCTAATTGCACTGGCTAGAGTTTCCATTACATTTTTGAATATCAGTATTCAAAACCTGCTTCATTGGCTTGTTGCCTATGTTAGGTGCCAAGCTTTTAGTCTTTCCCCTTTGAGTTCTATGTTAGCTATTAAAAAACCAAATCCACTGCCCTTGAGTTGATCCTGATTCATAGTAACCCTACAGGACAGCATAGAACTACCCCATAGAGTTTCCAAGGAAGGCGTGGTAGACTCAAACTGCTCGCCTTTGGTTAGCAGCTGTTGCACTTAACCACTATGCCACCAGTGTTTCCATGCTAGCTTTATGCATAAAATAAAGGCCCTTTATTGTGTCAAAGAAACTCTATTATATTCCTAGTTTTCTTAGTGCTTTTTTAAAATGATAAGTTGTTGGATTTTGGCAAATGTTTTATTTGGGTAGATTGGGGTGATCAAAGACTCTCTTGTGTTAAAATGATGAATTATATTGATTTTTGTAAGCTGAACTGCCTTTGCATTTGTAGAAAAATCCTCTGATCATAGTATACACTCCTATTAATAGGTTTTTAGGTTCAGTTTGCCTGTACTTTTTGAGGATTTAACAACCTTCACTTTTTCACCGAATCACCTCATATTCACTCAAAGGTTTCTTACCATTATTGATCTCTTTAATATTCTTCACAATCAGTTATCCTTTCTAGCCTCAGTTTTTCCTTTATCCACCCACCCGTCTGGCCGCCCATCCGTCTGGCCGCCCACCCATCTGTCCATCCATCCATCTACCTATGTATTTATCACATATCTTATCTTTCTCTTCCATCAATAGGTCGTACACATAAGCAAAATGTCTCAGTTTGACCCAGCTTCCCTTCAGCTACTACCTTCCTGCATTCATTTTTAGAGGAAAACTACTTAACATAGTTATGTATAACTCCTGACAACTTTGCCTCTCCTTTTTCTCTCTATAACCCATTTCTACTGGGCTGTGTTCCAACTGAAACATTCTTGTTAAACCAACAACTTTCACAGTACCAGGAAAACCTCTTGGTTCTCTTTCCTAGCTAAATTCAATATATAGGTGATTTACTTGACTCTTATGAAGTCACACATTTATATTCTAAACTCACACTTCCACTTGTGGTATTTTCTGTTAGAGCAGTAACAAGTGACTAAGACATAGCCTAACAACTCAAATAAGTGGAAACAGAACAATGAAAGAACCACTTTGGTGCTAGAAGAAAACATAATAAAAAGTAGAGCAGAACTAAATAAACTACAGAATAGAAAATCAGCTGAATAAATTAACAAAACCAAAAGCTGTCTTTTTGTTTCTTTTTTTTTAAAGATTGACAAGATAGATAAACCACTGGGCCAATTTTCAAAAGAAAAACAGGAAAGGAAACATAACTTGAATAAGAAATGAGATGAGCATTTCAAAACAGACCCAAAAGAAATTAAAAGACTCATAACAGAGTATTACAAAAAATTATACTCTGACAGATTTGAAAACCTAGAGGAGATTTACAAATTTCTAGAACCACCTACCTATCAAAATTCACACAAACAGAAATAAAACATCTTAATAAACCCTTCACAAAAAAAAGAGATTGGAAAAAGTAAAGGAAAAAAAAAAACAGTGAATCAAAAAAAAGTCCTAGTCCAGATGGCTTCACAGTAGTATTCTACCAAAGTTTTAGAGAAGAGTTAGTATCAGTACCACTAAAGACATTTCACAGAATAGAAAAAGATGACACACTCCCCAATTCATTCTATGAAGCCAGCATAACCCTGATACTTATATCAGGTAAAGATAACACAAAAAAGAAAAATAACAAACCAATATCTCTCATGAACTTAGATGCAAAAATTGTCAACAAAATTCTAACCAATAGACTTCAGCAACACATCAAAAAATAATTTACCATGACCAAGTAGGAAATCCCGGTAATATAGCGGTGAAGTACTATGGCTGCTAACTGAGGTCAGCAGTTCAAATTCACCAGACACTCCCTGGAAACTCTACAGGACAGTTTTAGTTTGACCTGTAGGGTCACTGTGAGTCATAACTGACTCAGCGACACCTAACCATGACAATGACAAGTGGACTTGTACCAGGGATGCAGGGATGGTTCAAAATTAGAGAAACAATTAATGTAGTCAACCAAATAAAATAAAAGATAAGAATCACTTGATTTTTTTTCAATTGATGCAGAAAACACATTTGACAAAGTCCAACGGCTATTTATGTTAAAAATTCTCAGCAAAATAGAAATGGAAGGAAAATTCCTCAACATGATAAAGTGTGTATGTGCAAAGCCAACAGGCAACATCGTCCTGAGTGGAGCGAGACTAAAAGAATTTCCCCCTGATAATAGGGCCCAGACAAGAATGCCCATTGTCACCAATTTTATTCAACATTTTGCTGGAGGTTCTAGCCAGAGCAGTCAGACATGATAAAGAAATAAAGGGCATCTGCACAGATAGAGAAGTAAATCTATTTGCAGATGATATGACCTTACACACAGAAAAATCTAAAAAACGAAATCTATAAACAAATTACTGGAACTAATAGAAGAATTCAGCAAAGTATCAGGATATAAGATAAGCACAAATCAGTTGGATTCTTTTATACCAATAAAAATCATCATAGAGGAAACCTACAAATCAACACCATTCACAATTGCACCCAAAAAGATAAAACATCTAGGAATAAATATAATCAGAGATGTAAGACACTTATACAAAGTAAATTACAGGATCCTACTGCAAGAAACCAAAAAAGATCTATATAAGTGAAGAGACTTACCTTGGTCATGGATAGGAAGACTTAGTATTGTGAAAATGCCTATTCTACCCAAAGCAGTTTATGCATACAATCCAATCCCAATACAAATTCCAATGCCATTTTTTAATGAGGTGCAGAAACAAATCACCAAGTTAGTTTGGAAAGAGAAGCAGCCCCAGATAAGTAAAGCAATATTGAAGAAGAACAAATTGAGAGCCTCTCACTGCCTGACCTTAGAACTTACTACACTGTTATTGCAGTCAAAATAGCCTGGTGCTGGTTTAAAAACAGATATATAAGCCAATAGAACAGAATAGAGAATCCATAAACAATACCATCCCCCTATGAGCAGCTAATATTTGACAAAGGCCCAAATTCTGTAAACTGGGGAAAAAAACAAAAACAATAGTGTTGGCAAAATTGGATATTCGTCTGCAAAACACTGAAAGAAGATCTATATCTCACACCTTGCACAAAAACTAACTCAAAATGGATGAAATACCTAAAGTCAAATCTAAAATGGTAGAGATTATGGAAGGAAAAAATAGGGAAAACTTGGAAGCTCTAATACATGACACAAACAGACTACAAAATATTACTAACAGAGCCCAAACAGCTAAAGAGTAAATAGATAAATGGAAAATACTAAAATTTAAACATGTATGCTCATCCAAAGACTGAAGAAAAGGCTTATGCATGGAAGAAAATACTCTTTGATGGCTACAAGGGTAGGGAGGGAGGGTAAGAATTATTCATAGATTAGATAGTTGATAGGAATTCAGTTAGGTGAAGCGAACAACACTACCAATAGAAGGGAGTTCAGCACAACTAGACTACACCATAGTGTAGAGGATTTTACAAATATAACCCCACAGTCTTAAAGACAGAGTTACAGAGACATGTGACTACGGTTTCAGAGGACATCAAGATCAATTGTCATAACTAGTTTTTTTCTAGGAAAATGGTCTGCACCCCATAGTGGTGAGTGACATCTGGGATCTTAAAAGCCAGTAAGCTGCTATTTAAGGAACATCAATTGGTCCCAACTCACCTGGAGCAGATGAAAGCCAGAAACATGAAAGATACTAGGAAAATATGAACTCATGAGAGGGAAGGGTCCGTAAAATTGGGCTGCTACATCAGCATGAGGCCAGAAGAACTAGATGATGCCCAGCCACCATCAAAGATTGCCCAGACAGGGAACACACTGTAGTGTCATGGATTAAGCACAAGAAAAATGGGAGTAGAGATCTAGAACTCTATTAAAAGACCAGACTTGATGGTATGACATCCTGGAGGGTCCCCTGAAAACACGGGCCCTGGACTTGCTGCTAGCCCAGAGCTTAAACCAGTATTGAAGCCAACTCTTCAGACAAAGACTGGAATGGACTATGAGACATACAGTATTACAGGTAATGTCTGTACTTCTTGGCTTAATATATATAGGAGGCCGTCCAACTGGCTCCTCTTTAGACGGGAGAGGGGAGGGTGGAGTGGAGCAACAAGTGTTAGTTGAGTGGATAATGGAAGTACAGGGTGGGAAAGGTGTGTGTTGTCATAGTGTGTGGAGAGCAGACAGAGTTGCATATAGGCATGCGTTCAGGGTTTTAAGAGGTGAACTGACTTTGATTGTAAAACTTCAGTTAATCACAATTAAAAAAGTAAAAAAAAACCCTGAGTTACTGCTATTAAAACAAACAATGAAAAAGACAGAAAAAAGGTTATGTAATACTGAGGATTCAACACCTATTTTGAAACATCTATGAGAAGGTTGGGTTGGCGGAGCGGTACTGAGAGATTAAATAAACAGAAGTGAAACAGCTAGAACAGAAATTACAAGTATGTTGACTAAATGCAAATAATTTAAGCAACATCACAGTTCATTCAGTCCTGAAACTGTGGCATGAGAGCGAGTTTTCACCTAAAGTAAAATTAAAATCAATAAAAAATAAATTAAATTAAAAGGCCAACTAAAAAATAAATTAAACTAAAATAGATGATAAATTAATATGTGAGTGATAAATTAATGAATAAATTAGTGCATAAAGTTTGGTTATCTGACCACCAGTTCTTTCTTAACAAAAATTTAATTCTCATGAGAAAGAAAAAGGTCGTGTAAACTTATGAATGTCTCCACTATAACTTCAAGGTATAAATGTGTATATTATGTTCATGTTTATGAATAGTCATGGGGTTTAAACACAGAAACAGTGGAGATGAGACTCTAACCTACATGAATCTATGCAACATACATCAAGTGAACATAATCAGGAGTGCACATTTCTATACACTGCCTGGTAAGCCCTCTTATGCAAGACTACCCTTCATCTGATCTTGCTCTGAGTGCTCCTTGTGGTGATCTTGCCCACTTGCTATTCTTTGGAGACTGCTGCTCACCACTAATCCTTTCTCCATTTCCTGAACTATTTAGTAAATAGTTTTCCGCTGTGCTCCCACAGCACACTTTATGTATCCTTATCACTTCACTTACCACATTGGTTTATAGCTAGCTCTTTATTAATGTCTGTTTCTCTGGGCTTTAAGCACAAAGTCCACATTGATCCATATTTGTATTTCCAGTGGTTGGTGCAGTGTTGAAGACACAAAAAAGTGTTGTAAACATGGCTGGCAGATTCTGAACACAAATCATGGAAGAGCAAATTTATTTCCATTTAGATGACTGCAGATGTGAAGACATGCCTTTGACGTAATCACTGGAGAATTGTCTCCCTAGAATCTAACTTAGCACCAATTCTTTTCTTATCTCAGTATCTGAAGCATATTTACAGAATATAACATAGACTCTAATCTCTGTGTTTTTCAGGCATTTCCCCACCCTAAATCTTCTCATTCTTTCTTGCTATTTTCAGAGACTTAGAGCAACCTTAAAGCCCAAGCATAGGATCCTCTCTTTTTTCCTGCTTTCCCTTACTGTCCTCATTCCTCTCATCTCAAAATCTCTAAGGCACCTAGAGCTCAAAACACATAAATACAATTTAAGAAGTATTAGTACATAGTATGTGGTCTGTATTAAAATCTCACTTATTACATAACTTTCCCAAACACAAACTTTTAAAAAATAAATGTTGTCTTGGTCATCTAGTGTTGCTGTAACAGAAATACCATAAGTGAATGGCTTTAACAAAGAGAAGTTTATTCTCTCTCAGTACAGTAGGCTAGAAATCTGAATTCAGGGTATCAACTCCAAAAGAAGTCTTTCTGTCTGTGTCAGCTCTGGAGGAAGGTCCTTGTCATTAGTCTTCCCCTGGTCTGTGATCAGAAGATGTGCTTTGCTCCTGGGGATGCCTATTTGATGGTATGAGTTTCACTTGTTTCTCTGCTTGCTTCTGTCTTCTGTATCTCAAAGGTGCTTGCCCTAAGACACTTATCTAATCTTGTCAACATCATCAATGTATCTGCTGCTAACCCATCTTAACGATAGGGTTAACAACACATAGGAAAATCTCATCAAATGACAAAACGGTGGGCTATCACACAATACTTGAAATAGTGGCCTAACCAAGTTGATAGATATTTTGAGGGAACACTATTCAATCCATAACAAATATGTACCTAGAGCCTTAAACATTAAAATATGCACTGAATGCAAAGTACACAGAGGATGTAATTGCTAAGGTTTCTTACAGAGACTGAGTTGTTTCTCTGTAATTTGAATGAATGTGTAAACACCTACAGAAAGATAGGTCAATGGTAAAAGAGTGTCTAACCATAACAGTTGAGGAAAGGGAGAGTTTCATAAGTGACAATTGACTGAACCTATCATAGGCTCCAAGAATCATAGACCCATTTGAAAGATCGGTCCTATAGGGGTAGATAGGTGTATGAGACTGTTTTAAGTGAATATCACTAAAAGTTCTGATTTCATTGTAATTTATTTTACATTGAGTTTCTGCTCAACATCAATCTTCTGATTACTATTTAGCTGTAAAATTAGTCATTTTTCATTGTTAATTAATGTATTAACATTTTGATATTATGCATCAATCACAGAATCGAAGGGTATTATTAGTACAACAAAGAAACGGGTCATCTCTAGGTTAAGGAGTTAAATTGGAGTATAGTAAATTTACCAATATAATGTCTCACTTGGGAGACTTTGTTGTAGACAGATAGAAAAGAACATGCTCACCATTGCCATAGCCCGGATTGTCAAGGGACCTCCCTTCACCATCACCTGGTGATAAGCCAGGCAGGAACACTGTCTGATTAGCAGTCAACTGGTTCATACCAGTAGATTCCACCTATGCCCATGCCTAATGATGAGCAGGAGATTCCTGTCTCCTCATCTGGCTGTGATGTCACCACCCCACACCTAGATATTTCCCATAAAATGAATGAACATGCACTGAGACCCCTAGGCCTCCCCCTCCACCTGTTATGATGCTAATTCATGCATTTACATAGAGGCTATATTGTCTACACATGTGTTACAAACATGTCCTTCCTTGATCTATAGCAGATGCACTAAATGCTGCCCCACAAGAGCTGTGAAAAGCCCCTGACAACCATAAACTTGTTACTTCACATCAAGGAAAGGATCTACTCTTTTACACTCAATTCAATCCTAAGGGAAACCATTTACACCTAACAACAGAGGGCTTACATGCAGGTGTGACCTATCACATCAACTATTGATAGGAAATAACTGCCAGTCAACCAACACCATCAAAGTCCCATAAACACTGCTACCACAAAACAACAATACTGAAAGAGAAAGAGCTTTTGATATACCAAAATAAGACAAATCAGAAACAATTAGGACAAACAAACATACAATCACTAAAGATATCTATAAATATATAAAGATACATATAAAAAAGCTTCACATCTCAGAGACAGCCAAAATCCACTGCTGCCAAGTCAACTCCAGCTCACGGAGACCCTGTATGACAGAGTAGAACCCCTATATGACAGAGTAGAACTGCTCCACAGCGTTTCCAAGGTATGCCTGGCAGACGCAAACTGCTGACCTTTCAGTTAGCAGATATAGCACTTAACACTATGCCACAGCAGACAATAACGAATCATGTGATGAAAAAGGTATTATGGCTCAAGAGACTGAGTAAAATAGTGGAGAAAAAAAAATTCTTGCAAAGCTGAAAACAGAGCCCCCTGACACGGAATGCAAAAGACTACTATTTAGGTTCCTCAGAAAGATCAAGGAAAATAGAGACAGAGAGAGAAAAAAAAAAACTTAAAAGAATTCAAGAAAACACTATAAAAACAGAAGGACAAACTCAATAAACATATAGAAAACATTAAAAAATGAGGACTAGAAATTCAGAAGCCGATAATAAAATATCAGAAATAGACAACTCAATGAAAGGACACAAAAGTAGACATAAATCAATAGAACAAATACTCAGCAAAATAGAAAACAAATCTCTTACTACAAATTTGACTAAGGAATAGTCAGAAAAAATAAATAATTGGGGAAAAATGAAGAAAGTCTAAGAGATATGAGGGATACCATAAAGAATAATTTATACAAAATTGGAAATAATAGAAGAAAGAGGGATAAAAAGGTATAGGGAGATTCTTAGAATATATTTCTGAGGAAAATAATAAAATATAACAAGAGACAAGAAGATTTCCATCCTAGAAGCTCAATAAACCCTGTACAAGACAGAAACCAAAAGAAATTCAATGATACTGCTAAAGAGTGTGCTTCCTAGCTTAGATGCAGGAGACTAACTGGGAAGCTCCTGTCCAGAGGCAAAATGAAAAGAAAAATGTGAACATGCTCTAACTGAACGTATATGGTAAAGTCTGAGTGGAGGGGAAGAGCACGCTGTCACAGTGTTGGGAGAGTAGCCAGGGTCACATAACAAAGCTTGTGTAAGTTATTGTATAAGAAACCAACACAAATTGTGAACTTTCACTTAAGATACAAGTTTGAAAAGTTAATTTTTTAAAATTTTAAATTGAGAAATTCATCAAGATATCTCATAATCAAACTTTCCAAACCAAAGACAAAGAAAATTTTTGAAAGGAGCTTGTAAAATTCAAAATAACACTTAGAAAGGAACATTAACAAGACTAAATACCTACTTCTCATAAGAAATGATTTGCGAAAGAAGGTGGTTGGATGCCATCTACAAAGTCCTGAAAGAAAAGACTTGCCAAAAAATAATCATATATTCAGCAAAATTATCTTTTAAAACTTATGCAAGACTTTGATATTCCTAGATAAGCCAAAATTCAGGAAAGTTGTAATCACCACACCAGTTTTGCAAGAGGTGTAAAATGGTGTCCTTTAAAACACTGCTAATTCCATCAGGCAACAAACTGAGTTAAAGATACAAGACAGCATCTGCAAGATATCAAGACATGTAAAGAATTCATGCAAATAAAATAAAGCTGTAAAACTCATTATAGGAAACCGAAGCTGTTAAGTTGTAAATATCTACAAAGCAAAAGGGAAAATAAATGATGTAGTTATAGACTTCTATTTGGAAAGGTTATAAACACAATTATTTGATACAATAAATTGTTCTGAATACAGGAAGAAAAATGTAAAATTCAGAGTAACCATAAGGAAAATTAATAAATTTGCTCACCAAAATGAAAAAAAAAATCAAAAAGACTCAATAAATTAAACCAACAAAAATAAATGAAAAGAAAATTTATATACAAAAAAAATTCAGCAAAGAAAATTAAGAAGAACAAAAAACAGATAAGACCCCCCAACACACAAGTGTATACCAAGATGGCAGAAGTCAATTCAAACCTATCAATAATTACAATGAATGCAAGTGGATTAAATATATCACTCCAGAAATAGAAAATGACAGGACGTATTTTCTCTTTAAAGGAACTCAGAATTTGGGAGACTGAAGAAAAAAGACTTGAAACCAGCATATTTGAGAAAAAGTCAGACAAAAGAATTGTAAAAAATCAAGAAATACCAAGAGTCATGTGGGAATAATAAAATATGAGTGACAAGGGTACCAGAACAGGAGGAATAGCAGAAAATATGCACAGAATTGTTGAAGATTTCTTGACAGAAAATTTCCCTGATATTGAGAAAGATGAGAAGGTATCGATCAAAGATGCTCCTCAAACTCCACACAAGGCACATTCCAAGAGAAAGACATAAAGACTTATTGTAATCAACTTCCCAAACTCAAGATAAGGAGAAAAATATACAAGTACCTAAGGATAAACAAACTTAAAAAGGAGAGTCAGTAGAAACTATGCAGACAAGAAAGCAATGGAATGACATATATAAAGTTTGAAGGGAAAATAACAGCCAGCCAACAACTATATGTCCAGCAAAAGAGTCAATATGAACACAAAATCAGGATATCTCCACATAAACAGAAGCTTTGACAGTTTGCAAAAAACAAACAAAAATTACAAGAAATAGTAAAAAAAACTCCTTCAGTTAGGAAATCAATAGCATCAAATAACAACCCAAGAATAGAACGCAGGACAGAGCAACCAGTTATGAATCCAGACTGGGAAATCATAAGACAAATCAAAGCTGAAAACAGGGAAACAGAAATGTCACTACATAAAAGACAACAACTTTGTACAAAAAATGAAGAACTAAAAAAATGTAGTCATAGATCTTTCATATGGAGAGTTAGTCAAAGCTATACAAGGAAATAAGACTGTCTTAAATTTGGAATAACAAGGGTAAACATTAAAAACAAGGGTAAACATTAAGGTTAAACAAGGGATGGTAACAATTCTACACATCAAAAGGAAAAAGAAAAAAAGATCTCAGCAAATACAGAACCAAAACAATGAAAAAGATGAAAACACGTAAAAGGAAAACAAGTCAGCAAAGAAACATAAGTGGGATGATCAACAAAACACACAAAAAGGAATCAAAATGACAGCACTAAACTTATCTGTATCAAGAACTATGTACCAATAAAGAAACAAGAGAGTGACAGAATGGGGAGGTAAAGACAACCCAGAAGATAGAGAGACCCACACGAGTGGGTGCCTATATCAACTTGGGACCGGAAGAACCGGATGGTGCCCGGACACCTCCAGTGACAGCTGCAATGGAACTCACTAAGTTGAGTCTCACTGGCAACACAAGAATAAAAAGGGGTGCATCCTGAGATCGCCACTAAAAGACTGCAGTTGATGGTCCAGCGGTTTCGTGGTTCCCCTGGGAGCATGGACCCCAGCCCTGATGCTGCCCTTGCCCATAAATCATACCGAAGGTCCACTCTTAGGACACGAATGGATTGGACTTGGCGATGCAGAGTGACCATATATTGGATGCACTTTATGGTTCTATACATCTATAGGATATCATCCTGCTGACCTCTGGCTGGAGCAAGGAGAGTGGGTGGAGAGGAGAGGAAAGAAGACTGTTGGGAGGATGAGACATGTATGGAGCAGAGAAGAATAGTGTGCTGTCACCGGGCAGGGAGAGCAGTGGAAGCTGCATATAGATGGGCATGTAAATTTATACGGGAATGTACATTTTCACTCAGTCATATTAAATAAAAAAATAAAAAAAATAAATCTCTCTCTATATGCTCCCCACAGGAGACTCACTTTAGACTTAAAGACACAAACAGACTAAAAACTCAAAGGGTGGAAGAAACATGTATCAAGTGAGCAACTTCAAAAAAAGAATAGGAGTTGCAATATTAATATCTGATGAAACAGACTTTAACATAAAATTCACCATAATGGAAAAAGAAAAATACTAGATAATGATTAATGGGCCAGTCTTTAAGAGGACATAACATATTAAGTATTTAAGCACCCAATGACAAAGATCCTAAATATGTAAAACAAACTCTGTTTTGAAAAGAGAAATAGACAGCTCCACATTAATACCACATGATTTAAATACACTACTTTTGGTGAACAACACATCCAGAAATAACCTCAGTAAAGATACAGAAGATCTAAATTCCACAATCAACCAGATTGACCTCATAGACATATACAGAGCACTCTACATAAGAGCACCCAAGTGCACGTTACTTTTGAACACATATGAAACATTCTCTGGAATAGATCATGTATTAAGCCATAAAGCAAGTCTTAACAATATGCAAGACATTGAAATATGCAAAGCATCTTTTCAGACCATTAGCCATAAAAGCAAAAGTTAATAATAGAAAAAGCAAGAAAAAAACAAGCAAACGAACAAAAACAGAAACAAAAACAGCACTTTGCTCAGAAAATACAGGGTAGCACACAAAATCAAGAATGGAATAAAAAAAATACATAAAATCAAGTAAGAATGAAGCACATTTTACCAGACCCTTTGGTACACAGAAAATCAGTGCTCAGAGGCAATGTAGAGCAATATATTCACACATCCAGTCAGAAAGAACCCAAATCAAAGCATTAACCTACAACTTGAACAAGTAGAAAGAGAACAGCAAGAGAAAAAAGTAAATAATAAAGTTAGAAGAGAACTAAATGAATTAAAGAATAGAAAACAATTAAAGAGTTAAGAAAACCAAAAGCTGGTTCTTTGAAATGATCAAGAAAATTGACAAACTATGGGACAAATTGACAAAAGAAAAACAAGAAAGGAAGCAGATAATTTGAGTAAGAAATGAGATGGACCATATAACAACACACCAAACTGAAATTAAAAAAAAAAAAATTGTAACAGAATACTATGAAAAATTACACTCTAACAAATTTGAAAACCTAGAGGAAATAAACCGATTTCTAAAAGCAATGACAAAATAAGAGATTGAGAGGGAAATTTCAAAAACTTACAACAAAAATAAAAGCCCTGGCTCTGATTGCTTTGATGAATATTTCTACAAAGCTTAGAGAGAAGAATTAACACCACTGTTATTAAAAGTCTTTCTGAGCAAAGAAATTGATGGAGTCTTACCAAACTCAGAATAACCAGAATAACCCTGATAGCAAAACCAGGTAAAGAAACCACAAAAAATAAAATTATAGACCAACATCTCTCATGAATTTAGATGCAAAAATCATCAACTAAAATTTTAGACAATAGAACTTAACAACATATCTATCTATTCACCATGACCAAATGGGATTCATACAAGGTATGCAAGGATGGTTCAACACTAGAAAAACAATTTTATCAACCACATAAACAAATCAAGACAAGAACCACTTGATTTTACCAACCAATGCAGGAAAGACATTCCATCACTCATTCATGTTAAGCACTTGCAACAAAATAGTAATAAAAGCAAAATTCCTCAATGCAGTAAAGAGCTTTTATACAAAGCCAATATCTCCCTAAATGGACAGAGTCTGAAAATATTCCCACTGAGATTGAGAAACAGATAAGGATGTCCTTTGTCACCACTTTATTTAACACATTGTGTTGAGATTCTAGCCAAAACAATTACACTAGAAAAAGAAGGTCATACAAGTCACAACAAAGCAGTAGAAGCACCTGTATGTGCAGATAATACGATCTTATACACCGAAAGCCCTATAGAATCCACAAAAAAAAAAAGATTACTAGAAGTAATATTGTTACGACACAGGATAAATATACAAAACTCAGTTGGATTCCTCTACACAAAGTGAACATCAAATAGGATAACACTGAATCAATTCCATTTACACCAGCCCCCTGGTAGTTAAAATATATAGGACTAAATCTGACTAGAAGTGTAAAAAGGATATTCAAAGGAAACTGCAAATCACTACTGCAAGAAACCAAAAGAGACTTACATAAGTGGGGAAACATATCTTGCTGAAGGATAGGAAGACTCAACATTGTGAAAATGTCTATTCCACACAAAGTGATCTATATATGCAACCCAATGGTGATCCAAACTCCAATGACATTTTTTACTAAGATGGAGAAACAAATCATCAACTTCATATGGAAGGGTAAGAATCCTCAGATAACTAAAATGTTAGTGGAGAAGAACAAATTGAAAGGTCTCACATTACCTTACTTAAGCCCATATTACACCTCCATGATAGTCAAAAGAGCCTGATACTGGTGCTACAACAGACACATAGAACAATGGAACAGAGTTGAGAATCCAGATGTAAAATCACCTACCTACGAGCAGCTGATATTTGACAAAGACCCAAAGTTCATTAGTTGGGGGAAAAACATTATTTTTAACAAATGGTGTTGTTGTAACTGGATATCCATCTGTAAAAAGGAAAAAAGAAGAAAATAAAAAAAGAAATGAATCTCACATTTCATATCGTGCACAAAAATTAGCTCAAAATGAATCAAAGACCTAAATATTAAATCTAAAACAGTAAAGACCATGGAAGAAAAAGTAAAGCACAACGCTGTGAGCCCTAATACATGGCATAAACAGAATAAAAAACATTAATAACAAACACCTGAAGAGAAAAATATACAAATAGGAACTCCTAAAAACCAAAAATTTATGCTCATCCAACACTTTATCATAGGAGTAAAAAGACAAGCAACACACTGGGAAAAAAATATCTAGACAACAAATGTGGTCAGGTTCTAATCTTCAAAAATCAACAAGATGCTACAAATTTTCAACAACACAAAGACAAATAACTCAATTAAAAAATTGGCAAAGTACATCAGCAGGTACTTCACCGAAGAAGACGTTCAGAAAGCTAAAAGATACATGTGGAAATGCTCACTATTATTAGACATTAGAGAAATTCAAATCAAAACTACAGTGAGATACCATCTCACCCCAACAAGGCTAGTATTAATCAAAAGAAAAAAATAAACAAGTGTTGAAGAGGCTGTGGAGAAACTGGTACACTTTTACACTGCTAGCAGGGCTGTCAAATAGTAAAACCACTTTGGACATTGATTTGGCGCTTTCTTAAAAAGCCAGAAATAGAAATATCCTATGATGGAAGCAAACCCACTTCTTGGAATATATCCTAGAGAAATAAGGGCTGTCACATGAATACATACATGCCCACAATGTTTATTGCAGTACTGTCAATGATGGCAAAATGATGGAATCAATCTAGTTGCCCATCAATGGATAAATGTATAAACAAACTATGGAATAATATGCAACGGTAAAGAAAAATGATGATCTTAAGAAATAGCTCGTAATATGGAGGAATTCAAAAGGCATTATGCTGAGTAAAATTAGTCAGTTGCAAAAGGACAAATATTGTGTGAGGCCACTACTGTAAGGACTCAAGAAAAGTGTTAAACCTCAAAGGAAACAATCTCTGATGGCTACAAAGGTAGTGAAAAAGGTAGGGAGGTATTCATTGATTAGATAATAGATAGGAATTTTGTTAGGTGAAGGGAGGAATAGTGTGCAATAAACAGGAACAAGCACAGCAGGCCAAAAGCTAACAGGTTTCCTAAAAATAATCTCATACATTGAAGGACAGAGTAGCACGGGCAGGGGTCTGGGAAACATTGTTTCTGGGGACATCTAGGTCAATTGGCATAACAAGTTTTATTAAGAAAATGTTTTTCATCCCATTCTGCTGAGTGGCTTCTGGGTTCTTCAAACCTAGCAAGAGGCCATTTAAATAACATCAGCTGGTCCCAATCCACATCAAAGACATAAGGAAAATATGAGCCCAAGAGACATCAAGGGCCACGTAATCCAGGGGCTACATCAGCATGAGACCAGAATAACAGGATGGTGTCTGACTACCATCACCAACTGCCCTGACATGGAACACAACATAGAGTCCCTGACGTAGTAGGAGAAAAATTGATGCGTAGAACTAGACCTCTGTTTGTTTGTTTTTTTTTTTTAAAAAAAAAAAGACCAGATTTGATGATCTGACTGACTGGAAGGTTTCTGAAAGACATGACCACCAAACTCTCTGTTAGCCCAGAACTAAAACCACTTCTGAAGCCAATTCTTCATACAAAGATTGAACTGGAATATAATATATAAATTGATACTGGTAAAGAGTGTGCCTCTTGGTTGAAGTAGATACTTGAGAGTAACTAGGTAGCTCCTGTCCAGCGGCAAAATGAGAGTGCAGAGGAGACAGGTACTGGATGAAAAGGATGGAAAATAGAAGGTGGAAAGAAGGAGCATGCTGTCAAAGAGTGGGAAAAGTAACTAAAGTTACATAGCAGTGTGAGTGCAAGTTTTTGCACGATAAATTGATTTGGATTTTAAACTTTCACTTAAAGCACATAAAATATTTACTGAAAAAATAAGAAGGGCTGAGGAGCAGCTTTGAAATGATGAAGACAACACTTGAATACAACCCTGGTTGAGTAAAAAAATCAGAAAAAAAGAATGAAAACAAATTAAGAAACCCAAGACGTGAAATACAATGACAAGCAAAGCTTTGTGAGTGCCAAAGTTCCAAAATAGGTGGAGAGAACAGAAAATGTGAAGAAGATGACTGAAGAAACGCTGACAGAGAACTTTGCTCACATATAGAAGAAGAAAAGTTGACCACCGAGAAGGTCAACAAACCCCATGTGGGATAGGCAATACCTCCTGCAAGAATTTACACACACCCTGCTATGTAACTCTAGCTGTTCTCGCCGTACTGTGACACCACGCTCCTCTTTTCCACCCCATTTTTCCTGTGTCCATTCAGCTAGCTCCTGCCCTCCTTCAGCCTCTCATCTTGCCTCTGGATAGGAGCTTCCCAGTTATTTTCGTGTATCTACCTATGACAAGAAGCATACTCTTTACCAGTACCATTTTAGGTCTTACAGTCCAGTCCCATCTTTGTCTGAAGAGTTCTTTTCAAAAGTGGTTTCATTTCTGGACTAACAGAGAATCCACGGGTCTATGTATTCCAGTGACCTTCCAGTATGTGGGACCATCAAGCCTTGTCTTTTTAATAGAGTTCAAGCTCTGCACCTCATTTTTCTCATGCTTCATCAGGACTTTTTGTTTTGTTCCCTGTCAGGGCAGTTATTGGTGGTGGCTGGGCACCATCTAGTTCTTCTGGTCTATTGTTGATGTAGTCTCTGGATTATGTGCCCCTTTCTGTCACTTCAACTCGTATTTTACCTAAGTCTTTGATGTCCTACATTCTCCTCTGCCCCAGGAGGGTTGGAATCATGGAACTGATTGATATTTCTAAGATGGCCACTTGCTAGCTTTTAAGAACCAGACACCACTCACCAAAGTGGGATGCGAAACTTCTTAGAAAACTGTTACGCCAGCTGACCTATATATCTCCTAAAATCATGACCCCCAGACCCCTATCCCTGCTATTCTGTCCTTGTTTGGTTATGTTAAGGAAACTTCTCAGTTTTCAGTTTAGTTCAGTTGTGCTGACTTCTCCTCTACTGTGTTGTCGTCCCTCCCTTCACCTAACTTAATTCTCACTAGCTACTGAGCACCAATCTCCCTTGAAACTGTCAAAGAATGTTTTCTTTTATGTTAAATCACCAATAGTGGGCTCAAATAATGCTTTTTCAAATTACTAGTTTCACTCAGCATAATGCTTTCCAGATTACTCCATGTTACATTTCCCAAATTCATTGTTGTTTTTTTATCATTGCATAGTATTCCATTATATGAGTACACCATAGTTTGTTTATTCATTTATCTGTTGATGGCTACCTAGGTTGATTCTATATTTTCTTATTCTGAACAGTACTGCAATAAACATTGGTGCATATGTATCTACTCGTGAGACAGTCCTTGTTTCTCTAGGATATTTTCGAAGAAGTAGGATTACTGGATTGTATGGTATTTCTATTTCCAGCTTTTTGAGAAAGTACCAAATTGATTTCCAAAAGTGGTTCTACTATTTTACATTTCCGTCACTAGTGTGTAAGTATTCCAGTCTCTTCACAGTCTCTCCAACATTTATTGTTTTCCTTTTTTGATTAATGCCGTGCTTGCTGGGTTAGATGGTGTCATGGATTGAATTGTGTAAGAATTTGTGTTCACAATTTGGTACTGTGAGAGTGGGGTGCTGCTCTAGCAAATACCTAAAATGTGGGAGCCATTTTGAAACTGCGAATGGATGGAAGATTGAGAAGGAATAAGGAAGGTGCAGATGGTGAGAAACAACAGAGGACCGGTGGCAACAGTAGTGGCAGCAACAGTATCAGAGGCAGCGCTGACGCCAACCCATGGAGCGAGAGAGCTAAGTGCCTGTGCACAGAGTTCTCCTAGCAGAACAGGGTGACTCCGGGCACTTGAATTGGTGGATCTAGCCATGCTGATCCACAGAGAGAGAGAGCTGAGGGCCTTGGTGCAGGATGCTTTCCAGTAAGAGTAGGGTGCCTCCAGGCACTTGAATCAGTGGAGCTACAGAGCTTTGGAACACTTGCCCTGGCAGGGCAGATGTGGGCCTGAGGCTGAGGCCATGTGGCCATAAGAAGCAGAAGCTGAAGAGACAAACAGCATGAGAGGCTGAGCTACCTCAGTCTCAAAAGGTAGGGCCGTGACCTTGGGGGTTTGAAAGAGTGGAGCTAGGGCTTTCTGTGTTTTGTCAGGGTTGAATTGCCACTCAGTTGGACTTAGGGTGTACCTAAAGCCAATGGGGCAGAGTTTCTGTCCAAGTGGGCCTTGAAGACAGAGTTGTAACACAGGGCCGGGGGTCTCCACTCAGAATCCAGAGAGTGTGGCCAATACCTAGAGTCTAGAGGGCAGGGCCATTGTGTAAAATGTCTCAGAAAAGGCAAGAGTATTTCCAAAGCTTTGAGGGCTAATGTAATGTGTTCTGCTGACTTGCCTGTTACCTGTTAATGCCTTCTTTCCCTGCAGTGTCTCCAATTTGTAATAGAATGTCTAACTTGTGCCTATTCTGCCATTGTACACAACTTTGGAAGCAGATAGCTTGCATTCTAGGTTTCATAGATGTAAAGAAATTTTTAAATTTTAGACTTGGAACTGATTTAAGACTTATGGAATGGACATAATTTTGCTATGATGGGATGAATGTGTTACATGTTTCAGTGATGTGATTTTTGGGGTGCCAAAGGGTGAGATGTCATGGCTTGACTTGTGTCCCCCCCAAAAATAGGTGTAGCCATGTGGCTGGGCCATGATTCTCAGTATCTTGTGACTGTCCTCCATTTTGTGGTTTTCCTATGCTGTATGTTAAAGGATTAGGGTGGGGCTATAAATCCCTTATAGGATCACCTCCTTGCTCCATTGTAAAGGGAGTTTCCCTGGAGTATGGCTTGACCCACTGTTAATCCTTTCATCCTGTGAGAGATAAAATAACAGAGAAGCAGGCAGAGAGTTGGGAACCTCATACCATCAAGAAAGCAGTACCGGGAGAACAGTGCGTCCTTCAGACCTGAGGTTCCTGTGCCAAGATGCTCCCTGGACAAAGACTGATGCAATACCCAACTTTTCTCCTGAGCTGACAAGGGGAAAGCCTTCCCCTGGAGCGGACACCCTGAATATGGACTTGCAGCCTACTGGACTACATAAGAATAAACTTTCCTTTATTAAAGCCATCCACGCTGTGGTATTTCTGTTAGAGCAGCCCTAGCTGACTAAAACAGGCGGTATCTCACTATAGTTTTGGTTGTATTTTTCTAATAGCTAATGATTTATGAACATTTTCTCATATATCTGTTAGCTGCCTGAATGTCTTTTGCGGTGAAGTGCCTATTCATATTCTTTGCCCATTTTTTAATTGGGTTATTTGTCTTTTTATTGTCAAGGTTTTGCAATGTCTTGTAAATTTTGGGGAAACCCTGGTGGCATACTGGTCAAATGCTACAGCTGCTAATCAAAAGGCCAGCAGTTCAAACCCACTTGAAAACTCTATGAGGTAGTTCTATTCTGTCCTGTAGAGTCACTATGAGTCAGAATGGACTTGTTGACAATGCCTTTTTTTTTTTTTTTGGTAGGTTTTGGATATTAGACACTGAATTTGTCATATTCAAAATCTTTTCTTAGTCTGTAGGTTGTCTTTTTTCTCTTTAGGTGAAGTCTCTGGATGAGTATAAGTGTTTTCTTTCTGTTAAGGTGCAATCTGTACTGAAGGCCGTGGTCTTTGATCTTTATCAATACGTGATTCAAGTCCTCTTCACTTTCAGCAAGTAAGGTTGTCATTTGCATAGTGTGGGCTGTTAATAAGTCTTCCTCCAATTCTGATGCCCTGTTCTTCTTTATATATTTCAGCTTCTCAGATTATTTGCTTAGCGTAAAGATTGAATAAGTACTATGGTGAAAAGATACACACTACCAACACACATCTTTCTTGACTTTAAATTATTCAGTATCTCTGTTGTTTCAAATGACTGTCTCTTGGTCTATGCACAGGTTCTTTTTGAGTACAATTTAGTGTTCTGGAATTCCCCTTCTTCAAAATGTTACCTATAATTTGTTATTATCTACCAAGTCTAATGCTTTTGCGTAATCAATAAAACACCAGTAAACACCTCTCTGGTATTCTCTGCTTTCATCCAAGATTCCTCTGACATCAGCAGTGATATCCTTATTCTGTATCCTCTTCTGAATTCAGCTTGAATTTCTGATATTTCTCAGTTGATGTGTTGCTGCAACTGTTTTTGAGTTTTCTTCAGCAAAATTTTACTTGATTGTGATGTTAATGATACTATACAATAATTTTCACATTCTGTTACATTGTGCTTTGGAATATGCATAAACGTAGATCTCTTCTTGTTGGTCAGGTTATTGTCAGCCAAATTTCTTGTCATGAAAGAATGAATGCTTATAGAGTTCTCAATTTGTTGCAACATCTTAGTTGATAATATGTCCATTCTGGGAGCCTTGCTTTTCACCAATACCTTCAGTGCACTTTAGACTCCTTCCTTCATTACCATCAGTTCTTAATCACATTCTACTTTCTGAACTGTTTGAACATCAACCAAACATTTTACTACAGTGACTCTATGTATTCCTTCCATGATATTTTTGATGTTGTTCAATACTCGCTTATAGAATCCTTCAGCATTGCAATTGAAGGCTTGAATTTTTAATTCTGTTCTTTTAGGTTGAGAAATCCCAAATATGTTCTTCCCTTTTGGTTTTATGAAAATTGTGCCACACATTCAATAAAACACCACATAGCTATTACAAAATCAAGATGAGTTCTCAAAACATATTGTAGTATAGACTAACCTGGAGGATATTATGCTGAATGAAGTGAGTCAGTAATAAAAGGAATATACTGTATGATTTCACATTAATTTTTAAAAGGGGGAAATAATAGTCATATTGACAGAAAACCAGGTTCTTTAGCAGTCACTGTGGATAGGAGGGAGCCAGCCAAGTGCCGTCGGGGAGGTGTAATTACTTTCTAGACACTAGACACATGTTAATTTTAGTGATGAGAAAGGCATTATTGAATGCTAGCAAACAACTTGACCAAGGTAAATGACGATTTTAAGTAGTATACAAGAAACAGGAACATTTTTGGTAAATGCTCTAGCATATACAACTTTGTAAAACCAGCAATAACAATCAGAACATATATTTGTGTTTATATAGGTGGAGAAGTATGTATACACGACTATAGGAAGACACACATGAGTACATGAATTTGCATGTATAGGTGTATCCGTATGCATATCTATCTATATATTAGCTGCATATGTATCCAAATATATGATAAACCATAAAAACAGCACAGTTTCGGATTATTCCTAGACTTAATCAAACACCTTGAGGTCTTGGTTCACAGAGTTTGAAGAATTACACCCATAGTCTCAGGGGACAAGTTTGTCACTTGGCATAACACAATCCATTAAGCTATTGTTCTACACACTAGTTCGGTGAGCAGCATCTTAAAAATTAGTAAGTGTCCATCTAAGATACAACTACTGTTCTGAACTCATCTGGTGCAAAATAGTAAATAGGAAACCAAGACTCAAAGAAGAAGCATGTCTACAAGTCTACGGGACTAATCATCACAGAAACCAGGATCCCATCTCTCATTAGACCAGAAGAACTAGATGGTAACTCTGAAAGCACTCATTCATTCCTGCCACTTATAAACATTCTGACCAGGGTCGCAATAGATGATCCCAAATAGAATGAAAAAAAAAAATGTAGAAAAAAGCCAGACTTACTGGACTGGTAGAAGCTAGAAGAGTCTCTGAGAATATTACCCAGAGGTACATTTTAAATTTGGAACTGAATTTACTCCCAGAGTTCGTATTTTGGCCAAATAATAGATTGGTTTATAACATAAGCTATTGTAGTACACTCATTTTCAGTAATCATATACAACCAGTTGATATTTACCCTAAAGCAAAAATGAGATGGTATTGGGAAATGGGAAGCCAAATTAGCGAAAACATAGCAACTAGATTGAAAATAATGAGAATACTGACACTGTGAAAACTGTAATCAGTGATACTAAATGATATGTATAGAAATTGCTAAACGGCAGCCTAACCTGCTGTGTAAACTTTCACTCGAAATACAAACAAAACATGGTCTCAGTATTTTAAAAAATAAATAAATAATGAAATACCAGGATGACATCACTACCTTTGATGGTTGAGATCATGTGCCTACTTGCCTGGGCCATGATTCTCAGTGTTTTGACAGTTGTATAATGTTATGGCCACCTCCATGATGAAATGTGCTGGAGTACTGCCAAAGCAGGGTCTGTGGTGGTTCACTGCCCTTCAGCCTTAATCTCTCTTCCTTCTACTGTGTGCTTCCTGACTGCTCACTTTGCCAAGGTTTTGGCTTGTAGATCCAGCAGTTGCCCTGCGCTTGTCTTCTGACATCTGGCTCTTGGGACTTGAGCTAGCAGCTCTTAAATTCCATTGATCTTTCCAGCCCGCTAGTAAGAGTCCTGTTCCTAGACCTGCTGATCCTGGGTTTGCAAGCCCTTCCAGCTACATGAATCAGCAGAAACCTTACAATCTCACCTGTTAACTTGAGACTTGTGTGGACTGTCACAGCCTGTGAATAGGAATCCTACTCTCTGAACTGCTTAGAATTGGTTCACCAGCTTCCACAGCTGTTTGAGCTTTATATTCCAATCCAGGTCTTATGACATTTCAGTCTCTACAATGGCATGAGCTGTTTCATTTGTATAAATCTCTCTCTGTATATATTTATATTTTTAACTGGTTTTGCTGCTCTGGAGAAACTAGCCTAAAACATGATCTTTTGGGGGAAGCCAAGCTTTATTCACCTTTCAGTGAGACAGATTTAATCCTACACCACAGAGAAGGAAACACAATCAATTCTTGGTAGCTTTTGGCCTCTGGTTAAGGTTATCCCCCAAATGAGCTGCATTCTTGACTTGCCATTGAGCTTGGCTTTCCAGTTCTTAATTAAAAAAAAAAAAAAATCAGTAAAGATCCCAGTAGGAAATACATGATTCCCTCAAGCTGGATAATTGAAGAAGTTTTAACCAGGAGACTACATTTACAAAGATGAGAGCAAGGAAAACATAAAGCATGAGCAAAGAAAACATAAAGCATGAGGCTGTAGAGGTCATTACCACCTCTAATCACAAAGGGGCAGGGCCAAAATTCATTGCTCTTGAGTTGATTGCAACTCATAGCAATCCTATAAAACAGAGTAGAACTACATCCATAGAGTTTTCAAGGAGCAGCTGCTGGATTTGAACTCTACAGATCTTATCTTTTGGGTAGGAGCCTGAGAGCTCAACTACTGCAAGCGCAGGTCTCCAAAGAGACAAAGGGAGGGACATATTACGAGGAGGAAAAGAGAAAATTCAATAGAGAAGACTCCAAATGGGAACTGTAAGCATTAGCAGAGAAATGTAGTCAGAGTCAAAGCAAGGTAATAGAGCAAGAAAAGAACAAAAACAAGCCCTTAACTGTTATTTCTTCTATTTCTTCAGTGTCCATTTGGTGCTAATCATTGACCAAACCTAACCAGGGGTAAAAAAACAAAGAATCCTGTTCGTGAGGTTCATATGGGTTTTCCTCCAGGGATCACAAAACGTTAAGACAGGTAGAAATTAGTTTAAAACGGGCAAGTGAAAGAAGGCCAGCATAAAACCAATGAGCCAGTAATTTCTCCTTGCCTATTCTAAGTTTGGTTTTCATCTTTTATAAACTAAAGCCAGCCAGCCAGCCAAGTGCCGTCGAATCAGATCCAACTCATGGCGACCCTAGGGGCCAGGGGAGCAGTCCTGACTTAATGCACTTGAGATTTTCCTTTCTAGTATTCACCAAATGTCTGCTTTGTTCACCTCATTTATCTCTAATGCAGGCCATATGCAAAGGATGGTGATGAAAGAGATGGGATTAGCAGCCCATGTATTAGCCAGTCAATTAACCCATGTGACCCAATCTTTTTCCAGATAACAGTCAGTAAAGATGGCACATCTCAAAACTGTCTCTCAACCAGTGAGGCATTTGCTTATTTCTGTTATTTGTTCAATCTTGACAGCAATTAAATTTCTTCAGTCTAGTTTTCCCCCTTGACAGATTTGCCTCACAAACTCGCAGTGTTTTCCTTTACTGCATTATAGTACATCAGTGCATGGTTTCACCATATCAGTTTCTAAAAGAATTCAGTCTCTTAGCTTGGATACACAATTGCATATATTTTTCAGAATTTTGCCTACAGTTCACCTTCTCTCTTTATCTACAGCCATAAATATATTGAGAAGAAAAAGTTGCCTAATATGATTTTTATTAATGGGATGAATGAATATTTGGGCCACAAAACTTCTAGCTTCTGGACTCCGAAAATTCATCCAAGTTAAAAACTGAATGAAAATAGGATATGTTGTCAGTGGGAATGCTGCTCATCTGCTATTGACATTTGTTTATTGTCCTCACACTCACTTTTTGCTGTTGTTGTTGTCAACGAGGAAGATGAGGAATGGGTGAGAATGAAGACAAAAATACATCTCCTTAAAAAAAAAAAAGACAGATGCTGACAAGCATTCTAAGTAATCCAGTCACGCTATTAAACACACCCATTAATTGTATTGTGCCTTGTCTCTCTCAGAAACAGAGAAGATTTCAGTATTTGCTATAAGAGCATGATTAAAATTAAGTAATAGTAAAAGGGACCAGCATTCAGGCTCGGGCAAAATACTGGAGACAGAAAGAGGCTTTTTTGTTTGTTTGTTTTTGTCAAATATTTTAATGTGCTTTAAGTGAAAGTTTACAATCCAAGTCAATTTGTCAGACAAAAACTTACACACACACATTGCTGTGTAACTTTAGCTGCTCTTCCTATACTGTGACAGTACATTTCTCCTTTCTACCCTGGATTCTCCTTGTCCATTCAATCAACTCCTGTCCCATTCCACTGTTTCATCTCTCCTGTAGTCAAGAGATGCTCCAGTAGCCTTTATGTACCTACTCAAGCAAAGAAGCACACTCTTTGCCAGTATCATTTTATTTTTATAACAAAAAATGAAAACCACTGCCATGAACTTGATTATTACTAATAGCAACCCCATAAACAGAGTAAAACTGCACCATAGAAGTTCCAAGGAACAACCTGGTAGATTTGAACTTCTGACCTCCTGGTTAAAAGCCATATTATTATTATTATGTCTTATAGTCTAGTCTAATCTTTGCCTAAGGAGTTGGCTTCAAGAATAGTTTCAGTTCTAGGCTAACAGAGAGTCCAAGGGCCATGTCTTCCAGGGATCTTCCTGTCTGTCGCAACATCAATTCTAGTGTTTTCAATAGGGTTTGAGTTCTGCACCCCATTTTTATCCCACTTCTTCAGTGACTCTTTGTTCTTTTCCTGGTCAGAGCAGTCATTGGTAGTGGCTGGGCAGCATTTATTTCTTCTGGACTCAAGCTGATATACTCTCTGGATTATGTGGCTCTTTCTGTCTGAAAGAGTGAAGTTCTAAAAAATTGCCTCTTATTTTTTAAATAAATAAATATTCTACTTAGGTCTCAGGCACGGTATTAGTTACTTTAAATCGTGTACTTTCAATAGATCTTGATAAAATCCAAATAAGGCAGGTATTCTTTACTTTTGAAGTAGTTTGCATGTCCTTATCCAAAACCAAATCAGAGCAATGCAAAGCATTCAAGAACTGTGTGGGTTATAAAGATCTAAGACACTACCTGTGATGTCCACTTGCAGAAAGATGATACAAGATGATATTAGAAAACAAATATTCACTATATATACCAGGAGCTCTTTTAAACACTCTGTATTTAATTTTTATATCAACATTGTGAGTTAGCTATTACCATTATCCTCATTTTTCAGAGAGGAAAACTGAGGCAGAGCAATTTAAATGACTCATAGTGATACAACTGGCAGAAAACGAGGTATGATACAAACTTAAGAACACTAGATTCAGAATACATTGAAACATTTTTTTCAAAAATAACAGTTACTGCAGTTTTCCATGAAAAATAAGTCAATACAAGCACTAAGATCCTCTAATAATCATATTCTAGTAAAGTTATTTTCCAACGGAAAAGGAGGAAGATGGTGGAGTAGTCAGATACTTCCTGTGATTCCTCTGACAACACAAACTCAACCTAGGAGTCCTGAACATCAAAGGGAAAGTTGAGAAATTGGACTGAGCAACAAGGAAGAGAGAGTAAGTCCAGAAGTACACTGGCTTTGTCAGATTTGATTTGCTGGTAAACAGCTGTGGACAGTGTGGTGAGCAGAGCAATGGTAGTTGGAAGACCTCCTCCTCAGCAGGATATACTGACCAGAGAATCCACTGTGCTTCCAGTACTAGTGAAAAACAGAACTAGATGGTCAAAGGATAAGTCTTTGCATGTAACCTACTATGCACAGATCTAAAATTTTCCAACAGAGCTATCAATAGTTGCAATACAATTCCAGTTCAAATTTCAATGGGATTTTTTTAAAGAGATGTAGAAAGAAATCACCAACTTCCTATGGAAAGGGGAGAAGCACATGAAAAAATAAAGCATTACTGAGGAAAAACAACAAAATGGAAAGCCTTACACTACCTAAATTTAAAGCATATTACACTGCCACTGTAGTCAAAACAACCTAGTACTGGTACAAAAGCAACTATGCAGACCGACGGAATACAATTAAGAATACAGATACAACATCCACCTATGAGCAGCTATATTTGACAAAAGCCCAAAGTCCATAAACTAGATAGTCTCTTTAACAAATGGCATTCACATAACTGGGTATCAGTCTGCAAAAACATGAAATAAGACCTATATTTCACATCATGCACAAAACCTGAGTAAACAAATCAAAGACCTAGAGATGAAATCAAGAACAACAAAGATCATGTGAGAAAAAGTAAGGACAATGCTGGGGCACTTAATACAGTCATAAGCAGACTGCAAAACATTACTAACAGTGCATGAACACCAGAAAATAGGTAACTGGGAACTCCTAAAAACCAAGCAGTATTATCATTCAAAGATTATACTAAAAGAGTCAAAATACCACCTACAGAATGAGAAAAAATGGCTACTATAAATCTAATCTACATAATCTACAAAATATTGCAAAATCTCAACAACAAAAGTAAATAATCCAATTAAAAAATGGGCATGACACTTCACCAAGAAGACCTTCAGGCAGCTAACACAGACATGAGGAAATGCTCATGATCATTAGTCATTAGAGAAATACAAATCGAAACTACAGTGAGATACCAGCTCATGCCAACAAAGTTGGTATTAATACAAAAAACACAAAATAATAAATCTTGGAGAGGTTAGGAGGAGAACACTTCTACACTGCTGGAGGGAATGTAAAATGATACAGGCACTTTGGAAATCGATTTGGCACTTTCTTAAAAATCTGCAAATAGAAATACCATATAATTCAGCAGTCCCACTTCTTGGAATATATCCTAGAGATATAAGAACTGTCACACAAATAGATACATGCATACCAATGCTTATTGAAGGACTGCTCATAATAGCAAAAAGATGGAATCAACCTAAGTGTCCATCAACAGATGAATCTATAAATAATCTGTGGTATGTTCAAACAGTGGAATACCATGAAATGATGAAAAACAGCAATGATCTTGGTAAACATCTCATAACCTGGCAGACATTATGCAGAGTGAAGTAAATCAGTTGCAAAAGGACAAACATTGTGTGAGACCACTGTTAGAAGGAGTCAAGAAAAGTCTTGGTCACATAAGGAAATAGTCTTTGATGGCTACAAGAGCGGGGATGGAGGGAGAGGGGTAATCACTGATTAAGTAGTAAACAGGAATTGGGTTAAGTGAAGAGAGTGACAGTACACTATTGAAGGGAGGTCAGCACAGGTGGACTACACCAAAACCTAACCAAAAACACAAAAACAAAAAACCCACTGCTGTCAAATAAGTAAGTTCTGACTTACAGTGACAATACAAACAGTGTAGAATTGCCCCATAGAGTTTCCAAGGAGTTCCTGGAGGATTTGAACTAATGAACTTAACCACTATATCACCTGGGTTTCCACCAAAACCTAACAGGTTTCCTAAATATAACTCAGCATTTCAAAGGACAGTGTAGCAGGGGCAGTGGCATGGAAACAGTGGTTTCAGAGGACATCTGGGTCAGTTGGCATAACTGATCATTTTTTTTAAGAAAATGTTCTGCATCTCATTTTGGCAAGTGGTGACTGGGTCTTGAAAGCTAGCAATTGACCATCTAAGTAGCATCAATTTGTCCTAACCCACCTGGAGAAGAAGAGGATGAAGGACATCAAAAACACCAGGAAAATATGAGCCTAGGAGGCAGAGGGACCATATGAGCCAGAGTCTACACCCACTGGAGTCCAGAACTAGATGGTGCCAAGCCACCACTAATTACTGCCCTGACAGGGATCATAACAGATTCCCTGACACAGTGGGAAAATAATGGGTGTGAAGAATTAGAACTCTATTATAGAGACCAGACTTGACAGTCTGACAAGACTGGAGGGTCCCTTGAAGACATGGTTCCTGGACTCCCTTTTACCCCTGAGCTGAAACGAGTCCTGAAGTCAACTCTTGAGACAAATATTGGACTATACTGTAAGACATAAAATAATACTGACGAAGAATGTGCTTTTTGGCTAAAGAAGATACAGGAAGCTAGCTAAGTAGTTTCCGTCCAGAAGTGAGATGGGAAGGCAGTGGGGAACAGGAGCTGGTTGACTGGCCATAGGAAATACAGGGAGGAAAGCAGGAATGTGCTGTCACGAGGTGAGGAGGGCAGCTAGGACAGCATAGTGGTATGTGAGCAGTGTTTTGTATAATACATCAACTTGGACAGTAAGCTTTCACTTAAAGCACAATAAACTACTTTAAAAAATAAAATTAAAACCAAAGGAAAAGGACATTACTAGTTGCTACCATTGTGTATTTCAAATGTATATTAGAAACCAGTATCATGGTATTTCATAAAATGCCACTTAAAAAAAATTAAAACAAGTCATAATGACCAAAGTATGACCTTGATTGTATCCCCTCTATTTTAGAAACCACCTCTAGAATAGATTTTATGCACTGAGCACAATGATCCAAGACAAGACAAGGTATGGAAGGACAGCAAAAACATCATACATGAAGAAACAGGTCATTAAAATGATAGAAAAGGTGTAAAAGATCAAAATGGATAACAGAAGAGAATCTTAACTTGCTTTTCAACATAGAATGTCTAAAGCAAATGAAAGAAATGAAGTAAAAAAGCTGAATAGGATATGTCAAGTGGCATCTCAATAAGACAGTCAAGTATTATAAAAAAGTGTATAGAGACCTAGAGTTAGAAAAGAAAAATAGAAGGACAGGCTAGACATTTTCAAGCTGAAATGACTGAAGAAAAATAAATTTAAGCTTTGAAAAGGATATGAACAAACACTTCACCAATGAAGATATCCAAGCAGCTAACAGATACATGAAAAAAGGCTGAGAATCATTTGTGATTGGAGAAATCCAAATCAAAACAACAATGAGATACCATCTTACCCCCAAGAGGTTGACATTAATCCAAAAAACACAAAACTACAAATGTTGGAGAGGCTTTGGAGTGACTGGAGTCCTTCTACATTGTTGGAGGGAATGCAAAATGGTTCAACCTCTCTGGAAAACAGTTTAGCAATTTCCTGAAAGCTAGAGCTAGAAACACCATATGATCCAGCAATCCCACCGCTTGGAGTATATCTCAGAAAAATAAGGGCTGCCACATGGACAGATACATGCATTCCAACACTCATTGCAGCACTGTCTACAAAAGCAAAAAGATGGAATCAACCTATGTGCCCTTCAACAAACAAATGGATAAACAAGCTGTGGTATAGTCACACAATGGAATACTATGAAATGATAAAGAATGATGGCCATCTTTGGAACCACCTCACAATACAGAGTCATCTGGAAGACATTATGTTGAGTGAAATCAGTCACAAAAGAACAAATACTGTATGGGACCATTATTACGAGTCTTCAGGAAATGGACTAAGCACAGAAGAAAATAATCTTTGTTGCTTAGGTGGGGGGAGGGAGACATATATTCAGAGATTAGGTATTAAATAGAAGCTAGGTTAAGTGAAACAAGTGACAGCATTCACTAGAAGGGATAATGACCCTGCTGAACTATACCAAGAGGTAAAATATTTCCTATATACAACCTAACACTTGAATGTTTGAGTAGCAGAGTGGGGGTGGGGTACTGTACTCTTGGGGGAATCTGGGTCAACTGGCCCAACTAAGCTCTTTCTTTTTAAGAAAATGATCTGAATCTCAACTCAGTGAGCAGCATCTGGGGTCTTAAAAGCTAGCCAGCTATCACAAAGGAGTGTCAGTTGGTCCCATATCATCTGGACCAGAGAAGAATAAAAGACATCAAAGGCAGGAGGAAAATATGAACACAGAAGACAGAAGATTCAAGTCTACACCAGCATGAGACCAGAAGAACTAGTTGGTACCTGGCCACCTTCAATGTCTGCCTCGAGAGACAATACACTGTCAGACTACCTGATGTAGAGGGAGAAAAATAGAAGTGCGGATATAGAATTTTGCTAAAAGACAAGACTTGATGGTCCAGCACCCTGGAGGATCGTTCAAGAGCACAGTCCCTGGTCTCACTACTACACCAGAGCTAAAACTAGCATCAACAACTCTTTAGACAAAAATTGGACTGGACCGTAAGACATGAGGTTGTTGGAGCAGCTCCCCAGTAGAAATGAGAGAGGAGGGTGGAGAGGATGGGACAGGACTAGGTTGAATGAATATCGGAAATAGAGTGCAAGGGACAAGAGTTCTGTCACAGGGCTGGGATAGCAGGTGGAGTCGCATAAAGGTCTATGTATGGGGTTTCATACAGCCTATTGACCACATATGTAAATTTTCACTCAACCATAATAAAACATTATTTAAAAAATAAGCCTTAAATTGCTTTACTGTTGGATTCTATGAACAAAGTGAGTCAGAACTGACTCAGTAGCAATATTTTTACCCATTTAATGGGCAAAATAGTTAATGACACAGGAAGTATCAAAACAAGATGGAAGGAATACACGTAATCGCTGTACCAAAAAAAGTTGATTGATATTCAGTCATTTTGGGATGCAGCATATGGTCAAGAAGTAATGGAACTAAAAGGAAGTCCATGCTGTACTGAAGGCGTGGGCAAAGAACAAGGCTCTAGGAATTGCTAGAATGCCTACCAAGACGTTCCAACAAACAGATGCAACACTGGAAGCACTCACTCATCTATGCTAAGAAATTTTGAATACAGGTACCTGGTCAACCAACTAAAAGAGGTCCACATTTGTGCCCATTCCAAAGAAAGACGATCCAAATACAGTGTGGAAATTATTGTACAATATTATCAATATTACACAAAAGTAAAATTTTGCTGAATACAGTTCAAAAAATAGCTGCAGCAGTATATCAAAAGGAAACTGCCAGAAATACAACTGGGATTCATAAGAGGACACTAAATGTGGGATATAATAGCCGTTGTACCATTCCATCTCAGTGAGAGTCTCTTTTTGCCTTTGCAGGCCTTCTACTTAACCAAATATGATGCCTTCCCATGATTAATTCCTTCAGGTGATATATTCAAAGCCAGTGAGTCAAACAATGCTGTGTTAAAATCTGTAACGTTTTTGATGGCTAATTTTTCTGAAGTAGATAATCAAGACTTCGTCTCAGTGTGTCTTAGTCCGGAAGCTCTCCTGAAACTTGTCCACTATGGACGCTTGTGCTTGTATTTGAAATACTGGTGGCATACCTTCCAGCAACACTTAAGCCATCCCAGTGTGGTGAACCAATAGACAAGTGGCGAATACATACATGTGTATATATCTATATATGTATATATATAATACATTTATATATTGTTTTTAGTGATTGTGGCAAATGCTTTTCATTTAACTAATGATAATTGCTGTTACATGTGTGAAAAAGATGGAGAAAATGAAGATAGACATGTTTCCCTCTAAAGTTCAGAGGTTTTTGATAAACGTGAAGTATTCAGGGACTGTGCCTTCCTTTCTTTTATTTCAAGAACTTACCTGGTTCTGAGCACATAGTTTCTGCTAATAATAGTATACTAAATTGAATGTACAGCATGCTTTATTAGGAATAATTCTCATCTTTTAAATTCATAATGTTTTATGTCTGATTCAGCTCTAGCTGGTACTGTAACTAAGTCTGTGCAAATGACCATGTGTCTGTATGTATTGCTGTCATCCACATTGTGTGATCCAAGGCTGTTCAGCTCACCTGCTAAATTAATACTATTTAATTTATTAAGTAATATGATCAGGGATGCATTCAATCTAATTTCTGATTAAAAGGTAGTACCCACATGCATCATATTTAGCTTTTTTAAAAAAGAGAAATGCATTTTTCTCTGCTCAGTAATAATAATTTAAAAATAAACCTCTCCATCCACTTAAGTATAGAAAATGCAAATTTTTTCAGGATTAATACTTTGGCTTATAAGAAGCAGTCAAGATGATTGTCAGTCTTTGACTGCAATGGGAAATGTAACAGAAATTCAATAGCTCTTGTTCTATAAAATTTAATTTCAATCTTTATTTTATTTTTTGTGAATGTTCCCATCAGCAGATGGAAGAAAATGTTATTTATTTACATTCTTTCAGGGTATAATTTATGCACAAATGAGTGTGATTCAAAGAAAAACTATGAAGTAATATTACTAATTTACATTTCATAGATGATGTTTAATGTGCACATATGTAGCATTGTATGACTTTCTAGGAAACATTTTTAATGAAATAAACAGTTTTAAGCAAGCACTAGTTATAAATAAGTAAATTTGAAATGCATAGCTTTGTATCATAATTTATTGCACCTCACTGATTTCACTTTATTTTCAAATAGCTATTTCATTATCTCACAACTGGAACAAAAAAAAAAAGCATGATGATTAGAAAAGCAAGGACTGACGTTTTCAAGGATTTCATTTTACTTGGATCCACAATCAACACTTAAGAAAGCAACAGTCAAGAAATCAAACAACACATTACATTGGGCAAAACTGCTACAAAAGATCTTTTTAAAGTATTTAAAATCAAGATGTCACTTTGAAGAATAAAGTGTGCCTGACCCAAACCATAGCGTTTCCAATCATCCTATGTGACTGTGAAAGCTGGACAATGCATAAGAAAGAACAAAGAAGAACCAATGCCTTTGAAGTATGATGTTTTAGAAGAATGTTGTGTGGTGGACTTCCAGAAGAACTAAGTCTGCGTTGGAAGAAGTACAGCCTGAATGCTTCTTAGAAGAAAGGATGAGAATGCAGTCAGGAGGGACCAGTTCCTGGAGAAGGACTTCATGCTTGGTAAAGTAGAAGATCAATGAAGAGGAGGAAGACCCTTAACAAGGTGGACTAACCCAGTAGTTGCAATCACAGCAATAGTGAAGATGGCACAAGAATGGGCAATATTTTGTTTTGTTGTACATAGACTTTCTACGAGTCTGAACCAACAATATTTCATTATTCTAATTTGAGAGTTCTAGCTTATCTCAAAGGATGTCTCATTCCTGGGGGTATGGGGGAAAGTTCTAGCTTAACTCAAAGGATGTCTCATTCCTGGGGGTATGGGTGAAAGTTCTAGCTTAGCTCAAAGGATGTGTCATTCCTGGGGGAATGGGTCGTATCCTTTGGCCAAGAATATCTGCTTATCTTATAAGTCAACTATTTTCTTTCTCCCTCATTTATCAATATTTTGTAGGGCCTGTGAAAATGTCTCCTGACCATACAGCATAAATCTTGACAGTTAAGTTTGTAATCAATCCACTGATTACCTCCTATGAAACATCTAAGGAAAAACATGTCCATTGTCCATTCATTATGTTTTAAAACCTGTGTATTTATTAATTGCATCTTTGATTCACGGAGAAAATAAAATCAGAAAATAATTTAGACAGTATGCATTTCTACTAACTTTTTTTTTCAGCTAAGTTTTTGGTTTATCAGTGACAATTGGAACAATATTTCTTCTATTTTTAGTTCTAAAATGTTTAACTGTAGAAATTGTATAATGTATAATGTACAGGTGGAGCCAACATAATGCTATAGACAGAGGCACTGTGTCATCTGTCCATAGCAAAGACCTGAAAAACTAATTGAAACAGATACAAATGTCAATCCTGTAACCCAAAGTATCAAATGAAGGAATAAAAAACTAGATCAAGTTCCAAACTGAAGACAGCGACAGGAATAAGAGAACAAAGAGGGCGGAGGAGTTGAGGTCCATTGGCAGCACAGAAAATACAGCTTCACTATCTTGGATCACATCTAGCAGTGATCCTGGACAGTGAACATGGTAAGACAACTTCACAGAGCTCCCAAAAGGAGACATAGCTCCTGATGATCAGAGATACGCGCTTTCCAATCCCTCACTCTTCTGACATATGTATTGCCTCTGCTACTTTCCAGCATGCCATCTCAGTTCAAATAAAGAAAAACTGGCTTACTGCTTCTCCAGACACACTCCACCCTCCCGGGACTACTTCCTTAGTGCCATGTTTTTTCCCCTCCCCTTTTCCTCTTCGTTCCCACCTAGCCACTTAATGTACTCAGCTGGGCCACACTGCCCGATGAGAGACACACCAGCTCACCACTAGCCTGGTTCTGCTCTACCCTAAAAGGCTTGTTCCCTCAGCACCACATTTTTGTTTTTGATTCTTCTCTCTCTTTTCCTTCCTTTGCTTTTTCCTGCCCACTTAGTCCCTTCTTAACAAGTCATGCTGTACTGCTCAGCTTAGGAGCCAATGGTACATGTCATCCCCAGGCCTCCCTTACCCCTACCCACTGGCTTCTGCCACACTGCCATTATCTTTTTCGCTTTGTCTCTCTTCTTTGCTCTTTCTCCATCTCACTTAGCTCTATACATCATATCATCTCCCTTCCTTACTGCCTCTCTGTTCTATCTGCAGAGCACTATGCCCCCAAGCAACAATTGTGTGAACCTCTAACCCATGACATCCCTCCAGCTCCACCCTGCCAAGAGCTATTCCCCCAAGTGGGACAGATATGGAACTCCAGATCCCTGAATTACACACCATTCTGCCCCCTGGCCCTTCCAAGCCAAGTCCTGTGTCCCCATGCAGAGTCAGTGCAGACCTCTGACCCTTGGCTGCCTCACTGCACTACCCCCATACCAGTCCCACTGGTCCCAGTTTATGCCACAGGCAAATCACCCATTCCTGTCCTTCTCCCATACTATACCTTCCCTGATGCACCATAACTGAGTATACATAGTTACTCACCTGGACAAGGCAGTGAGAACTACCATGCCCCCAAATGAATAAGCAAAAAATTATGCTCAACCAACCCAACCAAATATAATCAAATATAACAAAAATACAGGACAAAGCAAACAACTCTACAATCAATAAAAGGAAATAATCCCTAAAAGTCTTGGAGACCGCACTCATATCAAAATATGTTTTAAAAAAACAGGATAAGACGACTCCAGTAAACAACAAAAATAAAACAACAGATGCCCTTCAGATAGAAGAAAAAAGGCATTGGATCTACTTGACAGTGAATTCAAAAGTCTAATATTGAGGGCTCTCAAGTGATTAGGAAAGTAGTCAAGGAAAACAGAAAAAAATGAACTAAGAAAAAAGATAAAATCATGGAAAATATGGACAAAACCAGGGATAACACAGCAAAATAAATGAAAGAATTCAGGAAAATAACGTAAGAAGAAAATAAGTAAACAGAAATTACACAAAAGCAGTAATTCAAAATCCCAAAGATAATGAAATTCAGAAATGAACAATTCAATAGAAGGTTTTAGAAGAAATTTTGAAACACTGGAATAACAAGATAGTTGAAACTGAAGGCATATTGACAGATACCAGTTTGTTTAAGGAAAAATCAGGGAAAGAATGAAGAAAATCTAAGACAATGTGGATATAATTGTTGAAAATGTGAGTTAACTTGGCTGTGCCATGATTCTTGGGGTTTTCACAGTAATAAAATGTTGTGATCACTTCCCTGTTGTGATTTGATATATTATTACTCTCATAACAGGATCTGCTATGAGTAGCCATAAGATGGAAAGCAGTTTTTCTAGGTTGAATGGCTTGCATTGAATGTGAGTGGACATTCTGACAAAGCTAAGAGGCTTTTGTTCACATTGGGTCTGCAGCTAGCTCCTGTTTTCTGACTCCCAGTTCTTGGGACTTAAGCTAGCAGCTTATCTACAGTCATGCCTGCTGATCTGAGTCATCATTGATCTTCCCAGCCTGTGAGCAAGATCTCTACTTTCTGACCTGCTTGTATTAGATTTATCAACCTCTGCAGCTATGTGAATCAGGAAATCCATCCATCCTTATCAGTAGACACGGGATGTTCTGGCCTCTACAACTATCTGAGCCATTTCCTTGAGACAAACTCTTTCTCTTTGTGCTTTAGTAGTTTTGCTTCTCTAGAGAACCCAACCTAAGACAGTGGAACAGAATTGAGAGCAAAGAATCTGAATGTGACTGGAGTTCCATAAAAAGGGAGAGAAAATGGAAATCACAGAGAGTGTCACTGAAGATTTGCTGATACAAAACTTCCTCAATATCATGAAAGATGAAAAGTTCATAACTCATGAAACTCAGTGAACCCTAGAGAGAGTATACCACAAAACAATGTCAGCAAGCCATCATGATCACACTCCACAAAACCAAAGACCAAGAAAGAATCCTGAAAGTAGCTCAAGAAAAATGAATTCACAAATTCACATAAAATGGAAACAATAAGATTAGGCACTGATTACTTGGCAGAACGCATAAGGCAAGAAGGCACTGAGATGCCATACATAAAACCTTGAAATAACAATAACAATAAAGTTGCCAATCAAGAATAAAATATGATTCAATATGAAGGCAAAATGAGAACATTTTTAGCTGACCAGAAAGTGAGGGAATACATTTAAAAAATTAAAAAAGAAATAAAGCTTACAATATTTATTACATGGAGTTCTTTGGTTAGAGCACCAACAACATCAGAAAACAACCTAAATCTAGAACACAATTGCATCAGGAAGATATAACCTTAGGTAATAAACTGTCCAGGAAAACACAAAACTAATAGACTAAATCAGGGAACCAGATATGTCTATCTATAAATGAAAAGAATGCCAGAACAATAAAAGAGAGAATAATCAGAGGGTTTATAGAATTTTCAAATGGAGATCAAATCACATTAAAGTGTAGTTAAAACTTAGGAGCTTAGGAGTAAATTTCAAGCAATCAACAAAGAAAGTTAACAAACCTATTCATCAAATAAAGAAGAAAAAGAAGAAAGTCTCAGTAAACACAAAATCTGTCAAAATAATACAGTTTTTTTAAAAAATTAGAAACAAGAACAAGTAGAAAGAGTGACGTAAGAACCCCTCAGTCACCAGAAGAAAATAGAAATAAAGATTGGAGCAGAAGTAATGAATTAGAGAATAGAAAAACAAAACCAAAAGCTGCTATAAGAAAAGATCAACAAAATTGATAAACCATTGCCTAAACTTACAAAACAAAAATAGGAGAGGAAACAAAAACTGAATAACAAATGAGATGGGAGATATCACAGCAACCTGACTGAAATCAAAAGTATCATAACAGAATATTATGAAACATTGTACTCTCACAGATTTGAAAACCTAGAGGAAATTGACAAATTTCTAGATACATATCACCTACCAAAATTATCACAAGGAGAAGTAGAACAACTGAACAAAACTTTCATAAAGGAAGAGATTGAAAAAGTTATCAAAAACTATAACAATCAAAAAAATTCCTAACCCAGATTTCTTCACTGAAGAATTCTACCAAGCCTTTAGAGAGGAATTAACTCCAATACTACTGAGAATATTTCAAGTCATGGAAAGGAATGGAATACTCCCCAGTTAATTCTGAGAAGCCAGCATAACTGTGATACCAAAGCCAGAGAAAGATCTCACAAAAAAAAAAAAAAAGAGAAAAGAAAATTAAAGGCTGGCATCACTAATGAACCTGGTTGCAAAAATATTCAACAAAATGCTACACAGTAGAAGTCAACAAAATATATATATATATATATAAATTCATCATGATCCAGTTGGATTCATACCAGGATGCAAAGCAGGTTCAACATCAGAGAAACAATTAATGTGATTAATGATATAAATAGCAAAAAAGATAAAAATCACCTAATTTTGTCAACTGATGCAGAAAAGGCACTTTGCAAGGTCCAACACCAATTCATGCTGAAAATTCTTAGCAAAATAGGAATACAGAGGAAATTCCTCAACACAATAAGTGATATGTACACAAAGCCAAATGCCTACATCATCCTGAATAGAGGGAGACTGAAACAATTCTCCTTGAGAATGGGAACTAGACAAGGATACCCACTCTCATCACTTCTATTCAATATTGTACTAGACATTCTAGCCAGAGCAATTAGACAACACAGAGAAATAAAGGGCAACTGCGTCAGCAAAGACAAAGTGAAACTCTATTTACAGATGATACAATTGTATAGAAAGAGAATCCTAAAGAACCTATAGGTGAACTGCTGGAAGTACTAGAAAAGTTCAGCAAAGTATCAGGATATAAGATAAACATAAGTAGTATTCCTTCATAACAACAAAGAGATCATCAAAGAAGAAATCACCAAATCAATACCATTTACTATAGTTTACAAGAAGTTAAAACACCTAGGAATAAACCTTACAAGAGAAAAAAGGGAACTATGCAAAGAGAACTATAAGATCTTACTGCAGGAAACTAAAGGAGACTTACATAAATGAAGAAACCTACCCTGCTCATGGATAGGAAGACTTAACACTGTGAAAACGTCTGTCTTATGCAAAACAATCTACATCTAGAATGCAATTCCCAATAGGAATTCCAGTGACTTTTTTTAATGAGATGGAGAAACAAATCACCAACACTGTTTGCAAAGTGAAGAAACCCCGGATAAGCAAAGCGCTACTGAAGAAGAACAACACAATGGGACGTCTCACACTACCCAACCTTGGAAACTATTACACTGCATGATGGTCAAAACAGCCTGGTACTGGTACAAAAAGACACACATAGACAAATGGAACAGAGATGCCTATGAACAGTTAATATTCAACAAAGGCCCTAAGATTGTAAACTGGTGTAAAAATGATCTCATTAATAAATGGTACTGTCAAAATTGGATATCCATCTGCTAAAACAAGACCCATACCTCACACTTTACACAAAAACCAACTCAAATTGTATAAAATACCTAACTATCAAAACTAAAACAATAAAGATAATACAAGAAACAATAGGATCAACAATGAAATCTTTAATACGCAACTTAGACTTCAAAATCTGACAAAGCATGATCAACACAGAAGAGAAAATAGATAAATGGGAACTAGTAAGATTCAAACACTATGGCTCATCCAAAGACTTTATCAAAAGAATTAAAAGACCACCTACAGAAAGGGAAAAAGTATTTGGCAACTATATGTCAGACAGATGCCTGATCTCTATAATCTGTAAACTATTACAAAATAAGAACAAGAAAAGGGTAAATAACCCAATTAAATGTCTGTCAAAGAAGTTGGACAGACACTTCACTAAAGAGGATGTCCAGGAAGCCAAAAGAGATATGAGAAAATGTTCATGATCATCAGCTATTAAAGAAATCCAATTCAAAACTATGATGAGATAGCATCTACCCCAGTAAGTTTGGCCATGATCCAAAAACCACAAAACAAGGAATACTAGAGAGGCTGTGGAGAAATTGGAACTTTCCTACACTGTTGGTGGGATTCCAAAATGGTACGATATCTTTGGAAAGCTATCTGGTGCTTCCTTAAAAAGCTGGAAATAGATACACCTTTTGACCCACTAATGCCACTGATCAGAACAGATCCTACAGAATCAAGGGCAGTCACTTGACCATAAAAGTGCACATGAATGCTTATTGCAGCACTGTCCACAATAGTAACAAGATACAATAAACCTAGATGCCCATCAATAGGTGAATGGATAAACAAACTATGGTATATATACTCAATGGAGCACTATGCAATGATAAAGAACAATGATTATTTTAGGAAGCATCTCATAACCTGGTTTCAACTGAAGACATTATATTGAATGAAATCAGTCAATGGTACAAATATAAATGTTGTATGAGACCTGTACTATGAGGACATCAAAACAGACCAAGGTACAGAAGAAAAGACACTTTGATGGCTACAAGGAACAGGAGAGAGGGAGAGAGAGGGGTGGTTATAGATTATATAGTTGATAGAAATTTGGTTGGGTGAAATCAGTGACAGCACGCATTAGAAAAAAGATTACTTTAACTGGATTTCAGCATAACCTGAAACTCTTCTAATCTTAACCCAATATGCAGGAATAGAGTAGAAGTGGTGGGGGTCCAGGGACCATGCTCTGCGGGGTCATCTAGGCCAACTGGCATAACTAGCCTATTTCTAAGAGAGTCTTCTGTACCCCATATTGGTAAGCGGCGTCTGGGGTCTTAAAAACTATCAAGCCACCATCTGAGGTGCACCAAATGGTTCAACTCAGCTAGAACAGATGACCACCAAGGACAACAATGATGTGAGGGAAAAAAGAGCCCAAGAGACAGAAGGACCCATGAGAATGAATGCATGGCTATATCAACATGTGACCTGCAGAACCAGATTGTGCCCAGCCAACACCAATGACAGCCGTGCTGGGGCTCACAATGTCAAGTCCCAGTGGCAACATGAGAAAAAGAGGGATGTACCCTAAGAACTCCACTAAAAGACTGCAAATGATGATCCAACAGCCTGCGAGTTCCCCTGGGAGCATGGTCCCTACACCTCATGCTGCCCCTCATCTTAAGTAATTATTGAGGTAACTCTTTGGAACAGAACAGATTGGACACATAGACACAAAGTGATCATATAATGTATGCACTTTATGGTCCGTGCATCTATAGGATGTTGTCCTACTGGCCTCTTACTACAAAGGAGTCGAGAGGGTAGAGAGGAGGGCACAAGAGATTGTTAAAAGGATGTGACATATATAGAACAGAAAGAAGGAGTGTGCTGTTACTGGGCAATGAGAGCAGAGGGCACTGCAGATAGGCAGACATGCAATTTGAAATTGAATCGTACTTTTAATCAGTCACATTTATATATGTGTGTGTGTATATATATATATAAACATAAGTAAATTAATAATATTTCTTTATACTAACAAAGAAATCATCAAAGAACAAATTACCAGGAGGTGGAGTCAAGGTGTTGGACTAGACAAACATCTCCTTAATTCCCTTTAAAAACTAAAGCCTGGATTGATAATTAAATGGAGTTTTATGGACACCCAGTGAGCCCTAGGACACAGCATAGGGCTTCCAGTTTGGAGTACATGCCACTGAATGGGAAACTTCTCAATGGAATACTAAGCAATGATAAAGAACAATGATGATTTTAGGAAACATCTCATAACATAGTTTCATTTGGAAGACATTGTGTTGAGTGAAATCAGTCAGTGGCACAAGGACAAATATTGCATGAGACTCCTATGTCATGAATTGAATTGTATCCCCCTTCAAATATGATTCCCTGTATTCTGCGATTGTCCTCCATTTTGTGATTTTGCTGTGCTGTATGTTAAATGATTAGGGTGGGACTGTAAATCCCTTTGGAAGATCACCTCCCTGCTCCACTGTACAGGGAGTTTCCCTGGAGTCTGGCTTGTTCCACCCTTAATCCTTTCATCCTACAAGAGGTACAAGGAAAGGGAAG
The DNA here is from genome assembly GCA_028571685.1 of Heterohyrax brucei. NCBI lineage: Eukaryota > Metazoa > Chordata > Mammalia > Hyracoidea > Procaviidae > Heterohyrax > Heterohyrax brucei. The sequence continues at coordinate 4,519,589 of CM053146.1, read as the reverse complement.
CAGACAGAGAATTGGGAACCTCACACCATCAAGAAAGCAGAACTTGGAGAAGAGCACATCCTTCAGACCTGAGGTTCCTACACCAAGACACTCCCTGGACAAAGACTGACGCAATACCAGGCTTTCCTCCAGAGCTGACAACGGGGAAAATCTTCCTTCGGAGTGGACATTCGCAATTTGGACTTGTAGCATACCGTACTGTATAAGAATAAACCTTCCTTTGTTAAAGCCATCCACTCTGTGGTATTTCTATCAGAGCAGCCCTAGCTGACTAAAATACCGTACTATAAGAACATAACAACAGACACACGTACAGAAGAAAAACCTCTGATGGCTGCAAGGAAGGGGAGGGAGGAAGGGTGAGGGCTGGTTATAGATTAAATAGTTGATAGAAATTTGGTTGGGTGAAATCAGTGACAGTACGTATTAGAAAGAAGATCAATTTAACTGGACTTCAACGTAACCTGAAAACTCTTCCAATCATAATCCACTATTGCAAGGATAGAGTAGCAGGGGCAGGGGTCCAGAGACCGTACTGTCAGGGGATGTTGAGGCCAACTGGTATAACTAGTCTATTAAGAGAGTCTTCTGCTCCCCATATCGGTGAGTGGTGTCTGGGGTCCTAAAAGGTAGCAAGCTACCATCTGAGGTAAACCAAATGGTCACAACTCAGCTGAAACAGATGGTCACCATGGACAAAAATAACATGAGGGAAAAAGGGCCCAGGAGACAGAAGGACCCACGTGAATGGGTGACTATATTAACACGTGACCAGAAGAACCAGATGGCGCCCAGCCACCATCAAAGACAGCTGTGATGGGTCACACAATGTTGAGTCCCAGTAGCAACATGAGAAAAAGAGGGGTCTACCCTAAGAATTCCACTAAAAGACCACAATTCATGGTCTGAATGCCTGGGAGTTCCTCTGGCAGCATGGCCCCTAGACTTGATGCTGTCTCAATTATAAATTGTTACTGAGGTCAACTCTTTGGATGGGAATGGCCTGGACTCGGGGATACAGAGTGACCTATCTTGTGTGCAATTCATGGTTCTGTGCATCTGTAGGATGTCATCTTACTGGGATTTTACTAGGAGGGAGTGGAGAAGAGGAGATAGGAGATTCTTAAGAGGATGTGTCATGTATAGAAGGGAAAGCACAGTGTGTGGCCACCAGGCAAGAATAGCAGAGAGAGATGTAGATAGGTGGCATACAAATTTGAATTGGATTGTACGCTTTTACTCAATCACAATAAAAAAAAAAAAAAAGAAGAAATCACCAAATCAGTACTATTTACTATAGCTCCCAAGAAGATTAAATACTTAGGAATAAATCTAACTAGAGAAATAGGAAACCTATACAGAGAGAACTACAAGACCTTAACACAAGAAACTATAAGAGCCTTACAGAAATGGAGAAATCTGCCCTGTTCATGGATAGGAAGACTTAACATTGCGAAAATATCTGTTTTACACAAAGTGATCTACATATAAAATGCAATTCCATTACAAATTCCTGTGTCTTTTTTAATGAGATGGAGAAACAAATCATCAACTTTATTTGGAAAGGCAAGAAACTCCAGAAATGTAAAGCAATATTGAAGAGTAGGAATGCAGTGGGAGACCTCACACTACCCAACCTTAGAATCTATTATACTTCCACAGTAGTCAAAATAGCCTGGTACTGATACAAAAAGACACAAATAAACCAATAGAACAGAGCAGAGACCCTAGAGATGCTATCATCCTCTTAAGAACAGTTGATATTCACCAAAGGCCCTAATATTGTAAGCTGGGGTAAAAACAGTCTCTTTAACAAATAGTGTTGGCAAAATTGGACATCAGTCTGCAAAAAAAACTGAAACAAGACCCATATCTCACAACTTATACAAAAGCTTACTCAAAATATATCAAAGACTTAAATACCAAACCTAAAACAATAAAGCTCGTACAAGTAAAAATAAGGTTAACAATTGAAGCTTTAACACATAGCTTAGACAGACTTCAAAATCTGTCAAACAAAATACAATTGACAGAAGAGAAAATAGATAACTGGAAACTACTAAAATTGAAAGACTTTTGTCTGTCCACAGACTTTATCAAAAGAGTTAAGAGACCTTGTACAGAATGGGTAAAAATTTCTGGCAACCGCATGTCAGACCGACAGCTGATCTCCCTAATCTATAAGGCACTGCAAAATATCAACAAGAAAAAAGTAAATAACTCAATTAAGCAATGAGCAAAGGAGTTGGACAGACATTTCACCAAAGAGGACATCCAGGCAGCCAAAAGACACATGAGGAAATGCTCATGATCATTAGTTGTCAGAGAAATCCAAATCAAAACTACAGTGAGACACCATCTTACCCTAACAAGCTCTGCCACAATCCCCAAAACACAAAACAACAAATGCTGCAGAGGCTGCAGAGAGATTGAAACTCTTCTACTCTGCTGGTGGGATTGCAAAATGGTACAACCTCTTTGGAAAACAATTTGGTGCTTCCTTAAAAACTGGAAATAGATACACCGTGTAATCCAGTACTCTCACTGCTCAGAATATATCCTGCAGAAACAGGTACATGCACATGAATTTTTATTGCAGCTCAGTCCACAATAGCAAAATTTGGAATCAACCTAGACGCCCACCAACAGATGAATGGATAAACTAACTACAGTACATATACTCAGTGGAACACTCTGCAGTGATTAAGAACAATGATGATTTCAGGAAGCATCTCGTAACCTGGTTTCAACTGGAAGACATGCTGAGTTAGATCAGTCAGTGGCAAAATGACAAATATTATATGAGACCCCTACTATAATAACTTAAAAATAGACTTATGTACAGAAGAAAAGACTCTTTAGTGGTTACAAGGGTAGGGAGGGATGGAGAGGGTTGATCACAGATTAGCTAGTTGACAGCAGTTTGGTTGGTTGAAAGCAGTGACAGCACACAGTAAAAGGTAGATCAATTTGACTGGACTTCGACATAGAGTGGAAACTCATCTAATGTTAACCTAATATTACAAGGATAGAGTAGAAGAGGTGGAGTCTGGGACCACGCTCTTGGAGGACAGCAAGGCCAATTGGCACAACTAGCCTATTGGTAAGAGAGTCTTTTGCACTCCATACTGGTGAGTGGTGTCTGGGGTTTTAAAGCTAGTAAGCTGCCATCCGAGGTACACCAAATGGTCCCAACTCAGCCTGAACAGATGATCATCAAGGACAAGGAAGTCCTGAGGAAAAAAGAGCCCAGAATACAGGAGGACCCATGTGAATGGGAGACTGTAGCAACACGTGCCCAGAAGAACCAGATGGTACCCAGCCACCACCAAAGACAGCCGTGATGGGGCACACAATGTTGAGTCCATGTGGCAACACAAGAAAAAGAGGTGTACAACTCAAGAATTCTACTAAAAACCACAACTGATGGGCTAATGGCCTGAGGGTTCGCCTGGGAGCATGGCCCCTTGGACCTGTTACTGCCCCTGTCCAGAAAGCACTACTGAGTTCAACTCTCCAGAGAAAAGTGGACTGGACTCAGGGACACAGTGTGACCATATGGTGTGTATATTTTCTGGTTTCACACACTTATAGGAGGCTGTTCTGGTCTCTTTCTAGAGAGAGGAGAGGTTTGAGTTGAGGGGACAGGAGATTGTTAAGAGGCTACAACAAGTACAGAACGAAAAGAAGGAATGTGCTGTTACTGGGCAAGGAGAGCAGAAGGAGACGCAGATAGGCGGGCATGCAAATTTAAATTGGACTGTATGCTTTCACTTAATCACAATAAAAAAGATCACAGACTAAAAAAAATTACAAACAAAATGAATTCTGCAAAACAGGGTAAGAAGAACCAAGAAAATATCACTATCACAAAAAAATACACTATGAAAGTGATGTCAGTAAATTCATGCCTATTGATAATCACATTGAAAGTAAATGACTTTAAAATACCTGTAAAGTGACAGAATGGCTAAAACAACATGTCCAATGAACATGCTATCTACAAGTGACAGATTTTGTGAACAAAGAAAGTATATTAAAAATCAAAGGATGAAAAACATATACATCAACCAAACAGCAACCAAAAAAAGAGTAGTTGTGGCAATAACAAACTCAGATGAAATAAACATAAAGGAAAAATTCACCATAAAAGACAAGGAAGAACATTCTGTAACAACTGAAAGAACAATCCACCAAGATGACAAAACCACAGTAATTAATAAAAATTCAATGAAAGGCCACCAAAATACATAAAACAAACTCTAACAACAACAAAACTAAAAATAGAAATAGACAGTTCCATAATAATAGTAAGAGACTTTAACATATTACTCTCAGTAAAGGACAGAACATCTAGAAAGTAACTCAACAATGATAAAGAAAATCTAAAGGCCATAATCAACTAACTTGATAATATAGACATATACGAGTTCTGGCAATTAAGGCCATGAACTTAATTATTCTATGTACTACATACCTCACTGCTGAATATCACTACAGTCACCTTTGAAATACTGCCCTTGGGAAACTATAAACCGATATCAGTGCCTAATCCACCCTTCAAAGCAATTTGGGAACTCTTTTTGGAATGGCCATCAGTACTGTCATCATATTACCCTTGATGTCCTAAATGCTGTCAAAAATGTCTTCTTTTCATATTATCCTTCAGTTGTAGCAGTAAGATTTAATTTCTTTTTCTTTTTTTGATGTGTGTGTCTATTACTGTAAATTGACATCTGAGCACTGCCTTATCTTAGGGTAAAAAAATATTTCCTTTATCTTATGGTAAAGAAAAACTTCATTAGGGGTCAGATTAGGTGAGCAGGGAGAGTGTTTCAATACATTTAATTGTTTACTTGCTAAAAAACTCCCTCACAGACAACTATACAATTGAGTCTGTGAACTTGTGACTATGCCATTGTGCACAATGGCCATTGCAGAAAGAGTCCCAAAATTGCTTGGAAGGTTGGACTAGGCACTGCTGTTACTGCACAGCTTCCTAAGGGGAGTACTTTGAAGGTGGCTGTAGTGATACTCAGCAATGAGTTATGTAGCACTTTCTCTAGGATGAGTTCACTACTTACCTGGCAGTCCTTGTACACAGAACACTCTCAGAACAACAGCAAGGTACACACTATTTTCCAGTGCATACAGAACATTCTCCAGAATAGATAACATCTTAGGCCAAACATAACCCTCAAATAAACAAAATCCAAAGAATGGAGCTAATACAAAGCATCTTCTCTGATCAGAATGCAATAAAAGTAGAAATCAATTAATGGAAGAACTAAAAAAAAAAAAATTATAAAATACAGACACTACATAACACCTTGTTTAAAAACCACTAAGTAATAGAAGAAATCAAAGATGGAATCAAAAAATTCCTAGAATGAAATAAAAACAAAAACACATCATAAAAAATCTTTTGAGACACAGCAGAGCAGTGCTCAGATGTCAATTTGTAGTAATAGACACACACATCAAAAAAGAAGAAATCAAATCTTATTTTTGCAACTGAAGGAGATTAAGAAAAGAAGGCCACAGGCACAAGAAGAAACAAAATAATGCATGTAAGAACAGACATAAAGGAAAAAAGAAATAGAAAAACAAGAAGCAGAATCAACCAAACCAAAAATTGGTTCTTTGAAACAATCAACAACATCAACAAACTGCTGAACAAGTCACAAAACAGAAACAGGAGAGGATACAAATAACCCAAATAACAAACGTAGTGGGGAACATTACAACAGACCCAATTGCCTCAGTTATCTGGTTCTAAGCCAGAAAAACATACTCACCGCCATAGAGTTGATTCGGACTCGTATCTAGTGTTTCTGTAACAAAAATAACACAAGTGGATGAATTTAATACAGAGAAATGTATTCTCTCATAGCCTAGTGGGCTGCCAGGGCAAATTCAGTGAATCAGCAGAAGCTCACCTCTGTCGGTTCTGGCAAAGGTATTTGTCATCAATCTTCTCCTAGATAGGGAGCTTCTCCGTGTAGGGACCCTGTATCCAAATAACACATTATTTTCTCTCTGCTCACTTCTCTCTTTTATATCTGAGAAGACAATGACTCAAGACAAAATTGCCTCTTGTAAACTGAGTCCAGCTTTGTTACAGTAACTGCCATTAATCCATCTCATCAACATCATCATACAAGATAGGATTTACAACACGTAGGAAAATCACAACAGATGAAAAAACGGTGGACAGTAACACAATACTGCAAATCATGTCCTAGCCGGACTGATACACATATATTTTGGGGACACAATTCAGTCCATGACACCAAATAAAATCAGAAAGGTCATGCAGAGTATTATGAAAAACTGTACTCCAACAAATTTGAAAACATGAATGGACAAATTTCTAGAAATATACTACCTACACAAGCTAAACCAAATTGAAGTAGAAAATCTGAACAGAACCATAAAAAGGGAGTTATTGAAAAAGTAATAAAATATTTCAAACATTAACAAAATTATGACCAAGATGGTTTCACATAGAATTCTACCAAACATTTCAAGAAGAACTCACATTACAACTACTTACACTATTTCAGAACATAGAAAAGAAAAAGGCTGTTTCTAATTTCATTCTATGAGACTAGCATAATCCTAATGTTAAAGCCGGGTAGCCAAACAAACCAAACCTCCTGCCGTTGTGTCAGTTCTGACTCATAGCAATGCTATAGGACAATGTAGAACTGCCCCATAGGGTTTCCAAGGAGCACCTGGCAGATTTGAACAGCCAACCTTTTGGTTAGCACAGATAGCATTTAACCATTCCAACACAAATGTCTCAAACCAGGTAAAGCCAAGCCAAGTGCCGTCGAGTCTGGGGGTCAGTTCTACCCTGGCCCCTAGGGTCGCCATGAGTAAACCAGGTAAAGACACCACAAAAAAAGAAAATTATGGACAAATATCTCTCATGCCTATAGGTAAAAAACATTAAAACACTAGAGAATAAAATTTAGTATCATATGAAAAATAAAATACCACAACTAAGTTGGAATCATACCAGGTATGCAAGGATAGTTCAACATCAGAAAATCAGTCAACGTAATTTACCACAAAACCAAAAAATCATATGACCATCTCAATCAACACAGAAGAGACATCTGATAAAATCAAATACCCATTTTTGATTTACTTATTTTTTTTTAAGTCTCAATAAGCTTGGAATAGAAAGGAAATTCCTCACCATAGTAAAGGACATCTGTATAAATTAACCAACAACCAACATCATTCTCAATGAAGACAAGCTAGAAGCATTCCCCTGAGAATGGGAACAAGACAAAGATGCCCTTTCTTGTTACTCCTATTTAACATTTTGCTGGAAGTCCTACATAGAGCAATAAGGCAAGAAAACGAAGTAAAGGATTTCAGATTGGTAAGGAAGATGTAAGACTAACATTATTACAAATGATATCATACTGTATGTATCCATTGCTGTCAAGTCAATTCTGATCACAGCGATCCTACAGAACAGAGTAGAACTGCCCCACAGACTTTCCAAGGAGTGCCTGGTGGATTTGAACTGCTGACTTTCAGTCATAGCTCTTAACCACTACACCACCTGGGTTTCCATAACCCTAAAGATTCTGTAAAAATACTACAGGAACTAATGAAAACATTCAGCAAAGTAGCCAAACACAAAGTAAACCTGTAAAAATCGATTGGATTCCTATACACCGATAAAGGCAACTACAATAAGGAAGTCAAGAAATCCGTGCCACTTACAATAGTCCCTACAAAATAAAATACTTAGGAGTATATCTAACCAGAGATGTAAAGGACCTATGTAAACAAAACAAAAACTACAAAATACTACTGCAAGAAACCAAATGAGGTCTACATAAATGGAAAAACATGTTACGTTCATGGACAGAGTAAACTCAATATTGTAAAAATGCAATCATAACCAAAACAATCTGAAAATGCAATGAAACCGTGATGCAGTTATCAACAACAGTCTTTAATGAGATAAAAAACTAATCACTAACTTTATAAGCAAAGGAAAGAGGCCCTGGATATATATACTGTTATTGAAAAAAAAGAACAAAGTAGGAAGCCTCGAACTACCTGACCCAAGCCTACTATGAAACTTACAGTAGTCAAAACAGACTGATACTGGTGCAACAAAAGACTCAGTGACCAAAAGAACAGAACTGAGAACCCAAATGTAAACTCAGCCTTCTATTATCACCTGATATTTGACAAAGCCCTCCCACCCCACCTACCCCTCTAAATAAAAACGTAGCTATTGATTTCAACTTATAGCTACCCTATTAGACAGAGTAGAACTACCTCCATAGAATTTCTAAGTATTGGCTGCTGAATTGCAACTACTGAAATTTTTGGTTAACAGCCTGAGCTCTTTATCACTGTGCCACCAGGCAAAGTAAGTCTTTTCACCAAATGGTGCTGGAAGAACTGAATGTCCACCTGTAGAAAAAATGAAACAGGACGAATACTTCACACCTTACACAAAAAGTAACTCAAAATGTATCAAAGACCTAAATGTAAAACTAAAAGCTGTGAAGATCATGGGAAAAAAAAATAGGATCAATGCTAGAGGCCCTAATATGCTACAAACCATACCGGACAATATGCAAATACCAGAAGGTATACTAGCTAACTGATAAAACTTAAAATACTTTTGCTCAGTAAAAAACTTCACCAAAATAATAGAAAGATAACCTACAGACTTGAAAAATAGTTTTTGCTATGACATATCCAACAAGGTTTAATCTCCAAAACCTATAGGAAAATCCAACAATTATACAACAAAAAAGAATATCAATCCAATTAAATTCATGCAAAGAATATGAACAAAACATCACTGAAACAAATTCAGGAGGCTAACAGTCACATGCGTAACCGACACTTGAGGAAATGTTTCTAATCATTAGCCTTTAGAGAAATGAATATAAAAGACACACTCGACGGCACTCGGCAGGCAAGATATTATTTCACCCCAACATTACTGGCATGAATAAAAAAAAAACAAACAAACAGAAAATAACAAATGCTGTAGAGGTCATGGGGAGATTGGAATTCTTATGCACTGCTAGTGGGAATGCAAAATGGTACAACCATTTTGGAAGATGATACAGTGCTTCCTTAAAAAGTCTAACTAAAAATACCATATGATCCAACATTCATAGTCCTAGAAATATCGCCTAGACAAATAATAGCCATCCCATGAACAGACATGCACAACCATGATTACTGCACGTTGCTCCTAATAACAAACCGATGGAAACATCCTAAGTGCTCATCAACAGAAGAATGGATAAACAAAGTTGGTATGTCCAGTGGAACGCTATACAATGATAAAGAACAATGACAGATTTGTGAAATATCTCACATCATGAATGAATCTAGAGGGCATTATCGTGAATGAAAGAAGTTTAGGCAAAATCACAGAAGCTTCTTTGATACATCCAAACTCCTTAACTGATCAAGTTACTGGGCCGAGTGCTGGGGACTGCAGTCTCAGGGGATATGTCTTTTAAGTAGCATAACATAGTTTATACAGAAAATGTTGTACATACCACTTTAGTGAGAAGCATCTGGAGTCTTAAAAGCTGTGAGTGGTCATCTAAGTCATATCAACTACTCTCATCTTGTCTGGAGCCAAGTAGAATGAAGAAAACCAAAGACATAAGGAAAAGATTAGTTCAAAGAACTAACACACAGCAACTATACACCCTCTACCAGACTCCTTATCGGAACAATTAGATGATGCTACCACCAACTGACTGCTCTGACAAAGATCACAATACAAGGTGTTGGACATAGTAGGGGAAAAATTTAGGACAAAATTCAAACAATAAAAAATAAAATCCTTACTCTTTGGAAAGAAACTGGAGGCAGCCTGAGAGTATGGCCCTTGGGGACTCTTTTAACTCAATATTGGAGTCACTCTTGATGTTCGTCCTTCAGCCAAAGATAGTGTAGACAGGTAACAACAGAGTTCAAGTATGTATATGATGCTAAATGAACACAACAGCTCAAAGGCAAAGACAAGAGGAGGAAAGGACTGGGAAGCCAGACAAAAGGGTATGGGGATCCCAAGATCAAGAAGGAGAGAGTGTTGACACATGGGAAGGTTGGCAACAATGTCATAAAATAATTTATATATTAATTGTTCAATGAGAAACTAATTTTCTATGTAAACTTTCACCTAAAGCCCAATTAAAAAAAAAAAAAAAATTCCCGACATGCTCAATAAAAGATGACTTGATTTGATTAAATAAATTATTTTAGTAAGAAGTTGAAAATGTATTTAGGTTATCTTAGTGGTCATGCTTTTGTTACTACAATATTTTTTGAAACTCCCCCTTTACTTATAGCATATTATATTAGTTTTAGTGCCAGCTTGGAGAGGAAATAAAATGGAGACCTTATAGCATTGATTTTATCCATGTCTCTGGTATCTAGACCAACAATAAATACTAAATAAGAAATGGAGTGTTTCCCATTAGAATAAACAATGGAGATTTGTAATCACCACACCAAATTGCCTGATTTCATTTGAGTCTGTTTATTCCAAATAGACACTGAATGATAAAATTAGAGAGATATTTAACCAAGAGAAATTTTTTTCTGGGCAACTGATTGCTACGAATCAGATGTGAGGAAGTTTTTCATTCCCTGCTGCCATGTGAATAGATCTTTGAAATGCAGTGAATGGTAATTTCCAAGTTCTCCAAAATTATGACTCTCAAAATATAAAGAACTCCTTGCCAGGTCTAGCAGAGCTTCAAAAAGGTCTAGCTGGATAGCACATGTCCAGTGTAAAGAAAGTTATATGAAACTGGTTATAGTCAAAAAAAAACATCTGCATTTGTAAATCTTTGCTTCCATCATGTGAAAGAAAATTGATGTTCACCAAATGCATCCTTCCATAATAACTCTGCCCATTATCATCTGTAATTCCTAGGGACTGAATAGAATTTTGTCAAGTCACTCTAGGGAAATGTAAAAATAACATGAAGAAATTATGGAATTAGCAAATATAATTTCATTGATAGTATTTGTCTTATAAATCTACATTCTTAAGTTTATTTTTTATTTTTTGAATCATTGCGTTTATTCTGTAAACAGATTTTTCAGCCAGGAAAAGAGATGGATTTTTTAATGTCTGGCATTCATCATGGCTCCTGTCTCTTTCAGTTCCTTCAGCTGCATAATTTACTTCGGAGAATAATCTCTATAGCCAATCAATCTATCATCTATCTCTGTATTTTTTGGATGGCTGTCATCTAAGCATCTAAGAAATCAGACAGAGAGATTTGTCTGAAGAAAGAGGACACACAAAAAAATCACTTTTCTTCAGAGAACTAGCATTTGTGAGGAGGAAGCCTTTCCTAAATACTGAAATAGAACATGTTCAAGATTGTTATAGGTTAAAGAAAAATGAAATGGCAATTTAGCCAATATGAATGCATAGCTCATTTGCCATAATGTTTCACATTTCTTTAATTAGGAAGGTCTTTCAAAATTATCAGGGATTTTACTTGGATGAAGCTTAAAAAAATCAGAAAAAAATATTTAATACCATTAGATTATTGAGACACTTCATTTCTACTCATTGTGATAAAACCTAAGCATATACATGAAGGCCCATGATGGGGGATGTCACAGATAAATAGTACACCTAGACTGGTCCATTCATTTGGTCCTGGAGAATTATCTCTGCATGAAGGAATAGTATATGTTTAAAAGAAAATTGGTTAATGGCAAGTCATTTTTCAGGTAGATTATTAGGATGGTGTTTCTTGTTAAAATGAAAACAAGAAATAGGTTGGTATTTTGATAATAGCTTTAGGTCAGTGTCCTGTTGTTACTTCTGTTGATTAGCTGAGTAACTTACAAAAGTCAAGGGTCTTTTCTGGACCTCATTTTTCAATGAAATATTTAGCGATATTTAGCAAATTTAAGAATATTTAACATTTTTCCAAACATTGAAGTTTTGGAACTTATAAATATCACTCAAGATAACTATGTTTTTTATTTTATTTTCACTTTGACAAACAAGTTGTGTAACTGAACAAAAGGCAAGGAAGTTCTAACAAGAACAGAAGATGAGAGATATCTTTAACTTGGTTTCTTACTAGGGCAGATGTCCAAATGGATAGAATCTTTGAATGTGCTAAACTTGTGCTTCCAGGAAGTAGTGTGTTTTGAAAGGTGCTAAGAATAATCAATAAAAGTGAAGAAGAACTCCCCAATTTAACAGGAATTTTGGAGAGCATCTTACAAACAAGGATTAACTTTACTGAGGTGTTAATAATTTAGAGTCATGAAGAAAAAGTGTCCAAAATACTTAAAAAGCTGATCTCATATTTTTGAAAATTATCTGAATATAGGAAAATATCTTATGCAGAGATTTTTGGATTGACTTCAGATAACTAGACTCGTGACTACTGATTTCTCTTCCAGCGTATCTCAAAATACATTAAATAAACAAACGAAAAAACAGCATTCTGGGAAGGAGACTAGATTAAGCTGTTTAGCAGAAAATATTAGGTGTGTGTTGCCCACCAACAATGACATTTCTTGGTAAAAAGAAGCTCTGAAGCTTCACTAATTTCTTACTGTACAGTTCTCTTGTGTTCCTTGACTTTTACTAGTTCCACCGATTTCGCCAGCATCTCTAGCACATTGATGCTCCAGATCTTGGAAGTGGTGAGAAGACAGGTTCCAAGAAGAGAGGCTAAGCAAACTTAACATTTGCCTTAGGCAGAATTACCCAGAACCAGACCCTGAATGAAGACCTTTGTGCAAGTGATTTATTGCAGATCTTCTCCCAGATGGAATTTAACAGGGTGGGAAATCAGGAACAGAAACAGAAATCAAGCCAGGATGCATGTCAGTCAAATAATCACAGAGATGATTTCACACCCTGATTTCACAGGGGAATGTGCCTATAAGGAGGCATGAAACTCAGTTTTATTTCTGTCCTGCTCCTGAGAAGTTAGTGACTGCTCCAACGGGACCTACATTTTCAGATATTTCTAGCTCCCTGTACACATGGTATGTAGTTAATGATGGTATGGTAGTTAAGTGCTGCAGCTGCTCACCATACAATTGGCAGTTCAGATCTGCCAGGCACTCCTCGGATACTCTATGGGGCAGTCCTATTTTATCTATAGGGTTGCTAGGTGTCAGAATTGACTTGACAGCAGTGGGCTTTTGGTTTGTACACGTGAGCAAAGTGGCTTCAAGAACCTGAGAATTATCTGAAGAGAAGTTGCAGCATGTATCCTTGGACAGAAAAAAACTTATACTTGAGGCAAACCTACATGGTAGAAGTTTCCAGAACTCTGCCTACGGTAGTGACCATGTAATTTACTTCCAAATTTTTCCTCCCTAGCAATATAATTTCCTGATTCTGGATTTGTTGTTTTTTGACACAGAGTTGATAGTTTCTCATTAAGATTTTAAATTCTAAATAAAAAGTTTACAAATGTGAAATTGTTTGCATAGTCAGGTCCTGGCAGTTGTTCCCATGCAGAAACACTGAAAAACAAGCATAGAATATGAGAACTAACGTTTGCAGAGCACTGTAAACAACTGAATATTTGTAACAACCAGCAAACACAAAACCAAGAGAAAGACAATTAAAAGATGAGTAGAGTTTTGTGCTTTTATACTAGCCTTTGCTCCATCCCTCTTCATGGTTCAGTGGTAGCATTGAAGACAGTAGCTAGTGTTTCCAGTTTTGTTGACTCTCAGTTTCAGAGGGAGCAGAGCAAATGTTATTTGCAAATAATTGCATTTGTCCTCTGAAACCTGTATGTAAGCTTTCTGAAAGACTGAGGCAAGGTGTTTGTCTTGCCTAACTTGGAACATAGTCAAGGTGGGAATGTAGAGAACTTTGCATGAATATTCTGTAAGGTGAATGAACAACATACAGTGTAAAAAGTGTATAAGGCAAATTTGGGAAGAGGTTTTTTTTTTGAGAATTAAGGCATTCAAAGGTGCTCATTTACATTAATTTTCATTAGGGAATTCAGAAAGCTATATGTATGTCCTGAGAAAGAAATGTTTTCAGAGAAGACTTGAACAGATCCTAAACTTTCATCTCTAGCTAGTCCCTATGCTCCAAACAAGTAGCAGGAAGTGAAGAAAGTGAAGGCTAAAACAAAACTGTAAATTGACTAGCTAAGCATCATCTCAGCACAGAGCTAATCACAGATTAGGAGAGGTTTTTTTCCTCTTGCTATTCTTCTGTTTTCTTCCCTTTCCTTCTTATGCTCCCCCTGCTGTAGCGGGTCCACTGCATCACCTCCTCATTTTGCTCCTGTTCACCTGCTTGTCTCCCTGTACTTCCAACACCTCCGTTACTGCCTTTCTCTCCTTCTTTATATTCACTCAGTTTCCTTGTTCCTCTGATCTATTTGGCAGCTAGTTGGAAAGTGTGGACTCGTGCCAGAGCAGAGCTCCTCGGATCACTTTGGATCAGTTGTATTGAAGGGACCCAAGTGAACAGGTGAAATCACTGGGGGGGGGGGGCTGCAAGAGAACATTAAGTTATGGATCAAGACCACTCCTGCGTTGCTGCCCCTTCCCAGATAGACTGGCAGGTCTCCTGGCTTGCCCTTGTTGCTCTATACTGCCTAGAGCTGAGAGCAGGTTATATGTACCTTCTATTTGGATTGACGGCACTTGGCCTTGGCATTTGGATTGAGTCCTGGGAGCCCAGGGTGCTTCACTCAAGTGTATTTGGGCCGGTATGGGAGGTTCATGGGGAAGGGAGACGTCATGTGGTGGCACACTGAGTGACACCAAATCTAGTGACACCACTGCAGCAAGTATTACTTTCACCTGGCATGTCAACATTCATTATGCATGTTGGGAATGCAAAAAATAGACAGTAGATTTTTACTTAGTTGTGAATGCCAAATATCACATAACAAGATAGTCCATAAGTGAAGAGTGTAATTTCGAAATCCTGGTTGCATCATGGTTAAGGGCTACATCTGCTAACCAAAAAGTCTGCAGTTCAAATCTGCCAGACATTCTTTGGAAATTCCATGGAATAGTTCTACTCTGTTCTGTAGGGTTGCTATGAATTGGAACTCAGTCAGTGATAGCGGGTTTGGTTTTGGGTTTAAGAGTAACTTGAATGAAATTAGAAGGACTAATTACCAAACATGAAGAAACTGCAAACGCAATTAAGCACTCTAAGAACAGACATAAAAAAAGGAATGAAAAAAGTGACAGAAGGTAATACATAAGATGGCTGCTTCCTCTGATTACCTCCAACAACAAAGACTCAAAAAAAAGAATCAATTATATATGACATTTTAGGAGTCCTGAAATTCAAAGGGAAAGTTGAGAAATCAAACTGAGTAACAGGGAAGGGAGATTAGGTCCAGAAATACTTAGGACTGGCCAGATTTATCTGATGGAGGTTGGTGCCCTGCTGGTAGTAAGGTTGGTAAGAGGAACAGTGGCTTTCAGAAACAGTCTTCTTCATTTTGGAGAGACCAGGTGGTAGCGAGCACACTTATGCCTCTAGATTCAGTGAACAATGACACTTAATCATCAAAAGCTAGCTAGATTGTGCCTAATATATGGTGTAAGAATCTAAATATTTCCATATTTTCTTCAGGATGAACATTCTATATCCCTTTTATTAGTGTTTCCCCCTCCTGTCTCTACACTGGGCTGGGCTACTGAGTTTAATGCCATTACCTATGCTGGAAGTTAAGATTCCTGATGTACACTCTAAGACTCTGGATTCAGAGAGGGAATAATTTAAAAAATAAGGAAGGAAAATAGTCTGTCAGCTCCCCTAAACCAGGAACTCAGGGAAGAAACAGTTCCTCTGCTTATTATCATACATAAAAGGACACAATCTCCTCGCAGGTTTGCACTGATAGCTGTCACTCCCTGTCTATCTCAGCACACACAAGCAGATACCAGTCAATCTTGCCCACCTAAGACTGTAAGGAAAAGTCTATACCACACATTTGTTGAGCAACTATCTAGTCATCTGAGGTGAATATTACAAGAAAAGTAAGCAAATGCTTGGGCTCATCTATCTACTAACAAATCTAACCATCTAGTGATAGGACATTAGAGTCTCAAAAGTGTCAATCATAAAACTAGCCAACATGGCCAACCTATTTTTGGCATTTCAAAACAAAACAAGAAACTAGAACATAGTGAGCAAACATTAAATAAATAATGGAACAAATTACTGATGCCTCACAGACAACAGTCAGTATCAAATCAGTTAAAGAGGCAGACCACAATGGCTTCAGAAAACTCCCAAAACAAAGAATTGAGAAATTTTCCAGATAAAGAGAACTTCTTGAAATTATAAGAGGGAGAATAAAAAAGATTAATATCTAGAACTCTTCAAGAGATCAGGAGGGAGATCAGGCAACATGAAGCAGAGTATAATAACAAATTAAACTGACTGCAAGAAAGCATACAGAAATAGAAAGTAGAAATTCAGAAAATAAACGATAAAATTATGGAATTAGATAACTCTCCAGAAAGTCAAAGGAGCAGAATTGAAGCAATAAAAACCATAATTAGTGTGACTGAAGATAAAATACTTGACATCAATATATTTGAGGGAAAAAAATCAGATAAAAGAACTTTAAAAAATGAAAAAACGTTAAGAATTATGTGGGACTTTATCAAGAAGAATAATCTAAGAGTGAATTAAGTAGTAGAAAAGAGGTGGATAACAGAAAATAAAAAGAAAACTGTTCAAGATTTGTTGACAGGAAAAGTTCCTGATATCACAGAACATGAGACAATATTTATAGAAGAGGCTCACTGAAATCCACACAAGGTAGATCCTAAAAGAAAGAAGTCAAGACATATTACAATCAAAACTAAGAAGATTTCTTTAAGGTGGATAAGGATGAACAAAAAATAACCTACAAATTAGAAGAAGATTTTACTCACGCTATACTTCAAAAACCATGCTGGCAAAAAGACAATAGAATGACATATATAAAGCAATGAAGGAAAAAGAATTACCAGCCAAGAAATATATATGCCCAGCAATACTGTCTCTCAAGTATGATGGTGAAGCTAAGACATTTTCAGGTAAAAACAAATTTAAAGAATTTGCAAAAATGGAATAAAAATTACAAGAAATGCTAAAGGGAGTCCTTTAGTTAGAAAATAAATAACCTCCCTGTCCAGTGACAGGGGAAGCTGCATATAGGTGGGCATGTAAATTTATTTGGGAATGTACATTTTCACTCAGTCACATTGAATAAAAAATAAATAAATTAAAAAAAAAAAAGAAATAACCTCAGATAACAACTCAGGACAGGAACTCCAAAAAGGGCAATTGGACATCAACCCAGACAGCAGAATCACAAAAATAAATTAAAGCTAAAACACTGAAAAAAGGGAAACAGACATGTCAATATGTAAAAGATGGCAATATTATAATAAAATGAGGCACTAAAAAAATATAGTCAGAGAAATTTCATATGGAAAAGAAAAGACACAAGCAAACTGAAGATGGTCTCTTAGTCATCTAATGCTGCTAAACCAGATATACCATAAGTGGATGGCTTTCACAAAGAGAAATTTATTTTCGTATCGAAAAGGAGATTAAACATCCAAATTCAGGGTATCAACTCCAGGGGAAGTCTTCTGCTGGCTGGCTCTGGAGGAAAGTCCTTGTCATCAATCTTCCCATGGACTGGGAACTTCTGAGCCACAGGGACTCCAAGTCCAAAGGACATTCTCTGTTGCTAATGCTTCTTTCTTGATAGTGCAAAGTCACCAACTCTCTATCTCCTTCCCTTTCTTTTTTATTTCAAGAGTTTGCCTCAAGGCACAATACACTTTTATAGATCGAGTCTTGCCTCACCAACACAACCACTATCCACCCTCCCTTATCAACATCATAGAGGCAATATTTACAACATAGAGGAACATTGCATAATACCAGGAATCATGGCCCATCCAAATTGTTGCACATGTTTTTTGGGATATGCAATACAGTCTGTGACACATAGGTTTACATTTAGAAAAATAAGGGTAAATATCAAGATAACCACAAAATAAATTAACAGTCCTACACATAAAAAAGAAAAACATGAAATTTCAGCAAATACAAAACCAACAACAATGAAAAAAATGGGAAAAAACTCATAAAGAAAAATTACTCTACACAAAAAATTAATTAGAACAAATTGTCCGAAACACTCAAAACATATCAAAATAATGACACTAAACCCATTTCTATCAATAATTACACTAAACATTAATGGCTTAAATGCACCAGTAAAGAGGCAGAGTGTGCCAGAATAGAGAAGGAAACATAATCTGTCTAGAGCAGACACACCTTAGATTTGAAGACTCAAGCAAACTAAAACGAAAAGGATGGAAACAACATTAGAAAAAAATTAGGGCTAGCAATATTAATCTCTAACAGAATAGACTAAAGCAGAATCCACCACAGTGCATAAGGAAGTACATAAAGGATCAATACTCTGGGAGTACATAGCCATATGAGTATTTACACACCCAATGATCCCACTGCCATCAAGTTGATTCTGATTCATAATGACTTTATAGGTCAGAATAGAATTGCCCCATAGGGTTTCCAAGAAGCTCCTGGTGTATTTAAACTGCTGGCCTTTTGGTTAGCAGATGAATCCTTAACCACTACGCCACCAGGGTTCCCAATGATAGGACTCCTAAATGCATAAAACAATCTCTAACAACACTGAAAATAGTAATAGACAGCTCCACAATAATAGTACATTTCAACACACTATTTGGGGGGAAGGGTACAAGATTGTGAAGGAAGCTCATTAAAGACATGGAAAACGTACATTTCACAATCAACCAACCTGACATCATAGCTATATAAATAATTCTCTCAACAACAGCCAATTATACCTTCTTCTCCAATGCATATGAAATGTTCTGCAGAATAGACCATATATTAGACCACAAAGCCAGTCTTAACAAAATTCAAAATGTAGAAATACTGGAAAGGATCTTTTCAGATCATAAATCATAGAAATATAATTCAGTAACAGAAAAAAGCAAGGAAACAATATAAAAAAACATGAAACTGAACAACACATTACTCAGAAACACTGCTTTATAGAAGTAGTCAAGGATGGAATAAAGAAATTCAAAAAAATAACATGAAAATGAAAACACATCCTATCAGAACATTTGAGACATAGCAAAGACAGTGTCAGAAGTCAATTTATTTCAATAAATGTACACTAAAAGAGAAAAAGGAGACCAAAACAAAGCAGTAACACTGCAACTCTAACAGGTGGAAAGAGAGCAGCAAGAGAACAAATTTGGGACAAGAAAACAAGAAAATAACAATAATTCAACAGGTCTAAATGACAGAGAATAGAAAACATATCAAAAAAGATAACAAGACCAAAAGCTGGTTCTTTATCATAAAATCGATCAACAAAATTGTAACAGAATTCCAAGAAAAACTGTACTCTAACTAATTGAAAATCCTAAAGGAAATGGACAAGTTTCAAGGAATACACTACCTACCAACTAATAGAAACAGAAGTAGAACAACTGAATAAACCCCATGACAAAAGACGAGACTGAAGGAGTAATTAGAAAACTCCCTGCCCACCCCACCAAAAAAACCATGGCCCTGATGGCTTCACTAGAGATTTCTACCAAACTAGCTGAGAAGAGTTGATATAATTATTAGTAAAAGTATTTCAGAGCATAGAAAAAATGGAACACTTCCAAAGGCATTCTAAGAAGCTAGCATAACTCCGATACCAAAATCAGGCAAAGAAAACATAACAAAATCAAAATTACAGACCAATCTCTCTCACGAGCTTAGGTTTAAAAAATCCTCAACAAAATTTTAGGCAATAAAACTCAAAAACACTTCAAACAAAATAATTCACAGTTATTAAATATGATTCATATGAGGTATGCAGGGGAGGTTCAGCATTAGGAAAAAATCAACATACTCATCTACATAAATAGTACATTAAAATAAGCATGTACAATGATGATGGAATTAACAGTGTCCTTTGTACTTTTTAAAGTGTATTTATTTGATTGCTAGTTGGTTTTTCAACTAAAAGCAATGGAATGACTGAAGATACTATTGTCATTTACTCATACGACATAACAAAACTGAGTGCTAGGAAATTGTAGTAAATTCTCTAGTTACATATGCAGAGTTAATAATAGGATTAGAACTAATCTTGACCCTAAACAACTAGTTTCTGTAAAATCCATTGCATTTTTTTCCCCCTCTCACTTTCCCACATTTTTGTTCTTGATTTTTTTTTCTTCTCAGATCTTCAAAACATACATTATAGTGCCTCATTCACAGTAAGGAAATAAATACAAATTTTGGTAATACTTGCTGATAAAGAAAAATAGGCTTAAAGCTTATAAATAAATCTATGGCCATAAACATATGACAGTGTTCAGACAAAAGCTGATTAGGGAACAATCACTAGGAACTGAAAATTTATATTACAGGTGACAATCCCTTCACTAGGAAATGCTGGATGGGATCAATAAACTATTGTACAATCTACCATCCATTTCTGACCTTCAAAATGTTGTTCAGATTGTTAGATAGTAACTGCAGTATATGTCGGCTGCTCAACGCATATGTAAGCACATCTGTGAAAGAGCCTCTTTATGACTTCATTCTGTTTCTTCCTTTTTTTTAATTGTCATTCAGTGAAAGTATACAATCCAAGTTAATTTTGAATGCCCACCTATCTGCAGCTCCCTCTGCCCATCTTACCCAGTAATGGTGTACTCATTCTTTTCATTCCTTACTGTAGTATCCTCTTAATCTCCTGTCTCCTGTTGTCTATCCTCTTCTCTCATCTAGAAACAGACCAGCAGGACAGCATTGTATAATGCTGGAACCTTAAAGTACACACACCATAAGGTCACGTTGTGTGCCTAGGTCCAGTCCATTTTTGTCTGAAGAGTAAACTCAGTAGTGCTTTCTGGTCAGGAGCAGCAGCAGGTCTAGGGGCCGTGCTCCCAGAAGATCTCCCACGCCACTGAGCTATTACCTGTGGTCATTTAGTAGAGTTCTTGAGCTTCACTCCTCTTCTTCTCATGTTGCCACAAGGACTCAGTACTATGTGCCCCATCATGGCTGTCTTTGATGGTGGCCGAGCACCACCTAGTTCTTCTGGTCACATACTGATGCAGTCTCTCAGTCACATGAGTCCTTCTGTCTCCTGAACTCTTTTTAACTCCTGTCTTTGTTCTTAGTGGTCATCTGTTCCAGATGAGTTGGAACCGTTTGGTGTACCTCAGATGGCAGCTTGCTAGCTTTTAAGACCACAAACACCACTCACAAATATGGGGTGCAGAAGACTCTCTTAACAATAGGCTAGTTATGCCAATTTCCCTCTATGTTGCCAAAGAGCTTGGTCTCCAGACCCCACCCCTGCTATTCCATCCTTGCAATATTGGGTTGAAATTAGGAGAGTATTCAGTTTATGGTGACATTCAGTTAAGTTGAACTTTCCTCTAGTGTGTGCTGTCACCTAAACAAATTTCTATCAACTATTGAATCTATTACCTCTCCCTCCCTCACCACCCTTGTAACTATCAAAGAGTCTTTTCTTCTGTACATAAATCTATTTTTAAATCCTAATAGCAAGGGTCACATGCAATTTTTGTCCTTTTGTCACTGACTGATTTTACTTAACATAATGTTTTCCAGTTGAAACCAGGTTATCAGAGGCTTCCTAAAGTCATCACTGTTCTTTATCGTTGCATAGTGCTCCATTCAGTATATAAACCATAGTCTGTTTATCCATTCATCTGTTGATGGGCATCTGGGTTGATTCATCATTTTGCTGTTGTGGACTGTGCTGCAATACACATTTGTGTGCATGAATTTGTTGGTGTGACAGCCTTTGTTTCTGTAGGATACATGGTGAACATTGGGATTAATGGATCAAATGGTGCATCTATTGCCAGGAGTTTAAGGAAATGCCAAATTGTTTTCTACAGAAATTGTACCATTTTGCAACTCACCGGCAGTGTAGGAGAGTTCCCATCTCTCTACAGCTTCTCCAGTGTTCATTGTTTTGTGTTTTTTGGATCATAGCCAACCTTGTTGGGGTGAGATGCTGCCTCACTGTAGTTTTGATTTGAATTTCTCTGATAGCCAATGATTATGAGCATTTCCTCATGTGTCTTTTGGCTGCCTGGATGTCTTCTTCAGGGGTAGCTTTCCAACAGCTGCTGAAATCAGTCAGGACCTCAGGTGTGGCATGCTCCGCTTTTCGGCTGACAACAAAAGCGCCTCACAGGCCATCCCCAGATGCTGTGGTGTAGTTCAAAGTAGGGAGGCATTACAGCCTTGCTGCCATCCTCTGCCAGGCCCTACCTGCATCTCCAGAAACCTCTGACGTAAACACTTTTCTGCTGGAAAAGCACTTTCCAGACAGGCACTGCTTCTCAGCTTGAGTACCGGCCCCTACTAAGACCTCTTGTTGGTGACTTCACCTTCCCACTGACCAAAACGGCGTGTTGCCAAAGCTGATCTTCTGGCCATAAAACAGAAAAACTCTATGGTTCAGCTCAGTAAAAATAGGGTAAAGGGGGCAGTGGTGCCCTCAGTCAGTGGGTGGGCTCTCAATATGTGGTTATTCCAAGCACACTCTCTGCTGTGCTACATGCCATTCACTTAAGCTCTGCAGTTCAGTGTATTAGTTAACTGATGCCCAGTCTCTTCCCCCCAGATAACAAAGAAGATATCAGTACCTGCAGTCTTCCTAAATGGTGAGTCAGCAGAAGTGGGAGCTGCCTCGTCTTTGAGAGAGGTAGTTACCCTGTTACTGGTGCATAATCCAATCAGATAATCATATGCCAGATCCTAGGGTTCCTCAGATGTCCATGCTGCTCCATTCAATTATCTTTCCAGGCCTTAGTTCTCAGAGGGAACTGAGAAGAGCCACCTCCTTGGTCCCGCCCAAGTCTGTTTACTCTTGACAAATATGATTTTTGGACTAACGAAAATGAACCATCACACTGCCTATCTGACCTAAGTTGAGTACTCTGCCTGCTATCGTTGCTGTTTCCTGGCAGTTTGGATCCTTATGGTTGGTCGCCTTTAGTCAACAGTGATGGAAATTGCAGGCATGATATGACAGCATCCATGAAAGAACATATATGCATGAGTGACATCATATCCTGTAATATCTTTCTGGATTCACGATTATATCAAATGAACCAGGGATTTTTCATATGGTGAGATACCAGGGCTCATTTAATCAAACTGCTCAAGTTAAATTCCCTGAATAGTTTATATTTTACACAAACATTTTACACAAAATTGGTTGGAATTAATAATATGAGAACAAATAGTTTGTCAAATTTTATATCTATATATCCAAACCCCAATACGTTATAATTATATAAATATGTAATTTGGAGGCACTTCTTCGAAACTCTGTGAGGCAGTTCTACACTGTCCTATAGAGTCACTATGAGTTGGCATCGACTCAACGGTAGTGGGTTTTTTTTATTCTTTTAGTAATTAAATACTAGTTTTATTATTCTGAAAGGACAAAATGAGTTCTTTACATTATTTAAAGGAAACAATTTTAAGATATTGAAAACTTTAATTATAGCATATTCCTGATAGGTAAGTGTATTGTTCGTGCACTCCAATCCAAACTTCTAGGTTCAGTTTTATTGTGGTTTAAACACATTTTACTACAATTCTCTTGGGGATAGTTCTTGTGTAGTAAAATTGCAGTCAGTGTCAAAAGAGATCTTTGTTTACCCTTCACTCTTGAATTCTATGTTAGCACAAGATAGATTCTTAGGTTTAGTATTTTTAGTTACTTTCCCTGAAAATTTTCAAGATTGAAGGTTTCATTATATTACCATAGTTATTGATGCTGAAGACCGGTGTGGTGTCATTCTGACAAATTTACATTTTCATCTATTTTATATTTTCTCTGATGACTATTTTTTTCTAAATATTTTTTGTTGTTGAGAATCTACACAAGAAAACATACACAAATTCAACAGTTTCTGTGTACACAATTTAGTGAATTGATTACATTCTTTGAGTTGTGTAGCCATTCTCATGCTCCTTTTCCGAGATGTTCCTCCTCCATTAACATAAACTTATTCCCCAAAGTCATGGATTGAATTTGTTCCTAAAAGTCTGTGTAGCAATTTGTCTAGGACAGGAATCCTGGTATTATATGATATTCCTCCATGTGTGAATTCCTGCCTCGATGATGTTAATGAGACTGGATGGGCTGCCAGTGAGTTGGTGGGGCAAGATTTAACGTGTGAGTTTCTACTGGGGCTTAGGGCAGCATCTTGAGATTTAAAAGGGAGACAAGCTGAGATTTAGGAACATCATACCAACAAAGCAGCACTGAGAGCAGAGTGTGTCCTTTGGACTTGAGGTTCCTCCTGCACCAGGATGCTCTCATATTGAATTTGGACTCAGACTACCAGATTGTGATAATTTCTCATACTGAATTTGGAATTATAGCCTATTGGACTGTCACAAAATAAAATTACTCTTTTTAAAGCCATCCACTTGTGGTACTTGTGTAGAGCTTTACCAGCTGACTGAAACGCCCCCTAAAGTTCTCATCTAATCTTTTGAGTCGCTATTGTCGGTGTAGTACCACATAATAAAAGAACATAATGCCAAGGACAGATCTTTCTGTTATTTATGGTAAATGATTGTTCAGTTCTGAGATTTTATCTACAATATTTTATAAAAGAAGCTATATTATGCAAGTAGTTTCACTGGCTGCTAACCTAAAAGTTGGTGGTTCAAACATACCCTGTGACTCAAAACGATGAAAGTTTGAGACTATATTATCATAATGATTACAGTCAAGAAAACCTATGGAGTAGTTTTATTTTGTAACACATGAGTCATGAGGGTTGACTTGACGGCAACTAACAAAACAATGATGCTCTCCGGTTTCAGGGAGATACGTTTAGATGTTCATTTGTTTTTATTTATTCTGCTTGAGATATGATGTTTGTCTATAATCTAAATATTCAAGTTTTTCTTAAATTATGAATTACTCCCGGACTAGAACACTTTGAATTGCTTTTATTTTGTAGTTTTTAGTCAATCTTCTGAAGCTGAGATTATGTTGGTTCCATGGATTCTATGTCTCTTACCTCCCTCTCCTTTTTTTCTTTTTTCTGGTTTAATAATTTCTGTCTTTTGAGCTCTCTACAGTGATTTCCTTGAATTAACCAGTTTTGAATTCTTTTGTCATTTGAGTCTAGTCAGCAGCTATCTCTTTTTAAATGAATTTCATACATTCAATGACTAAATTGTATTTTAATTATACTACTTGCTTATTTTCCAAATCATCTTTTCTATTTCAGATTACCAATTCTTTCACTATAGGTGCTATTTTTAAATCATGCAATAATTTTAGGCAATGATATTTTTGCTTCCTCCAGATTAATTTCATTATTCTTGTATGGTACATTCATGTTGTTGCTCGTTATGCCTGCTAACTCTTCTGTACAGAATTCCTTTGTTCTCTTTGGCTTTATTTTTATTGTGAGCTCAGCTATATTGTACTTCATATATTCTTTGGAGTGTTGCAAGCTCTGGAGTGTGAACAATTCATCACAAAGCAGTTTTAAGTTTGTTGTTCCTTCATCTCTACAGTTGTTAATAATTCAGGATCCATAGTCATTTAAATTTGAGGCTTAAAGACCTGTGCATTATAAATTTAATCTAAATTTCGACTATGAATCTTATTGAAATGTCTGTGCACTCAGTTAATCATTGAAAACATTTTTTGTTTTAGTTTTCTACACAAAGTACTCAATAAGAATGACAAAAATTGTCACCATTCTTCTAGTTTTAAATCGAAAATTTGTGACCTTAATGACACTAATTATATTTTTGTATGTGATTTTAAAATAGCAGAGTAGAATGTCTATCATTTTCCTTTATTTTGGTCATGATCCAAAAGAAACATGTAAAAGGAAAATCAAGATTTCTAGCATTGATAAAAACAAAGAGACGAAATACCTTTGGAATGTAACATGCACAATGAGTTACAAAATTCCTCGGGTCCAATGCAAAATGAAAATGCAAGGTCCATTGTTTAAATGTAATAATGAGGGCAGAGTCAAGGTGGCAGACTAAGCACATATCTCCCTATGTCCCTCTGGAAACCAAGACCTGAAATGATAATGAAACGAAGCCTTCTGGTCACCTAGTGAGCCCCAGGACACGGCACAGTGCTGTTAATTTGGACTTCATACCACTGAATGAAAAACCTCTTCTCTTCCACTGACTCCCACTCCTGGCTAGCCCTGGCTGTGACAGACTGAAGGTAATGCAGCAATTTGACTTATTTTCCTCTGTCTTGGCCAGCAGGTAGAACTGAGTCTTTCCTAGCAGCTAGTCTCAGAAGCACTGCTGGTGGGATAGGGAGGTGAAATTGCCATATTTTGAGAGCCAAGCTTAAGACTCTGTTCATCTCTCCACTTGGGCCTGTCTTTTGCCTCTGTCACAGCATGGTTTCTATGGAAGCGATGGCGCCTGTGTGCAGAATTCCATGTTGGATACAGATATTTTAGCAGGACCTAATTCTTAGCCTGGGAACCAGGGCCTGCCCACAGGACACCACTTTTCCAACAGAAAAGCAATAGTTTACACAGTGTTGCCTACAGTGGGGGCCTGGGCAACAGAGGCTGAGGACTCATTACGTCTTGGCACCTTTAGCCCCTCTTTCCACCTCTGCCACAGGGCAGTTTGTACAGAAGAGGCAGCGACTGTGTGGAGGGCTCCATCTTAGATACAGTGGCTGCAGCTGAACCTAATTCTTAGCCTGGGAGTAAGAGCCTGCCCACAGGAATGTACTCTTCTGACAGAAAAGCAGTAGTGTACACAGTGTCACGTAAGGCTAGGCCCTGTCAGCAGAGGCCAACAGGGCAGTAACATTGCTGTATTTTGAACTAGTTTGTATCATCTGGGGTTGGATACAGAGGTGCTTACTTTGCTAGCTGGGAAGAGGGACCTCTACACCTGAAAAGCTAACTGACTTGGGAAGTGATCAGATACCTTTTGTTTTACATTTTAAGACAACCCAGAGAAACATCTGCAGTCCATCCTCACAGTATCACTCCCAGCCTTTACTTACTCACATGAAACCCAAAAGGCAACAGATGATTGTGGTAAACAAGATATCACCCATGGCTTCAGAAGGCTCCCAAACAAAACAACCAAGGAGTTTTCTGGATGAAGAAACTTTTCTGAAATCATCAGAAGGTCAATACAAAAGGATTATACACAGAGCCCTTCCAGACACTATACAAAATGCAGTAGAACAAAAGGAAAAATTAAGCAATCTGTTCAATCTGGAACACCGGTACTCTGAAATACAGCAGATTAAGAACAAAACCAAAGACATAGAAACTTCCATTCAAAGCCAAGAAAACAGAATGGAATAAATGGAAAAAAAGAATTCCTGACTTGGAAAACAGAGCTACTGATACCAGTGTCTATGAGCAGAAATCAGAAAAAAGAAAGAAGAAAAATGAAGAAGGATTAAGAAGCATGTGGGACTCTATTAAAAGGAACATCCTACAATTAATTGGAGTGCCTGAACAGGATGAGACACCTGAGAACACAGAGAGTACTGTTGCTGAGCTGCTGATAGAGAATTTCCCAGAAGTCATGAAGGAAGAGAATATAGATATCCTAGATGTATATCGCATGTCACCCAATATAGATCTGAAAAGAAAGACTTCAAGACACATTATAATTAGGCTTAACAAGATGAAACATAAGCAGCAACTCTTAAAGGCAGCAAGACTCAAAGCAAAGCTAACATTAAGAGAGAAATCTAGTAGGCTTTTGCCAGATTTCTCAGTAGAAATGATGCTGGCATGGAGACAGTGGCATGACACATTCAAAGCCTTGAAGAAGAAGAAATTCTAACCAAGAATTATATATCCTGCAAAGCTATCTTTCAAATATGAAAATGAAATTAAGACATTCCTAGATAAACAGAAACTCAGAGACTTTATAAAAATCAAACTAAAACTACAAGAAATATTGAAAGAAGTCCTTGGCTTTGTCCTAGAAAAACTAAAACACTAACTTTATATTTTAGAGTGACACATCATCCAGAATTCTACTCAGCTAAGGAAGGCTCCAAACTCAAACACAGCTTTAATACTGAAAGAAACAATCCAATGATTATCATGAAAACTATAGTGCCATCATATTAAAAAGAGGGATGTACTACAGTCATTATAGTCCTTCCAGATGGAGAGGAAGGTGACAAGACTGGTAGCAATTAAAATTGGGTTTATATATAGTTTATTAAGGGGGATCACAGGGGCAGCCGTAAAGCACAACAAAGATGCAACAAACCATATCAGGAAATGTAATGCAGGAGTCTCAACAACCACAAAACCAGCTCTGAAAAAGGGGAAGAAATGAACTCACAAAAAAAAAAAAAAAAATGTCCCAGAACAGACTAATAAGAACAACAGAGAAAACATCAACACAAAAATAAATGTATCAAAATGGCAGCAGTGAACAGATACCTATCAACAATTACACTGAATGTGAATGGACTGAATGCTCTAGTAAAGTGACATCAAGTGATATCTTGGATCAAAAGACATGACCCATCCATATGTTGTCTACAAGAAACTCAATTGAGACTTAAAGATAGAAACAAAATGAAAATTAAAAGATGGAAGAATATATATCAAGCTAACAATGAACAAAGAAGAGCAGGTGTGCCAATTCTAATCTCAGACAAAATCAATTTTAATGTAAAATCCACCATTGTGGACAAAGATGGACACTATTCTTTGCTGAAAGGTTCAGTACAGTTAAGTACATAAAGACTTAACTGTACTAAATATTTATGAACCTAATATCAGAGCACCTAAATATGTTGAAGAAACACTGACTACACTCAAAAAAAGAGTTAGATCACAATAATAGTGGGAAACTTCAACACTCCACTCTCAATACTGGGCAGATTATCTAGAAAAGAAGCTCAATAAAGATACAGAAGACTTCATTGCCACAATTAACCAACTAAACCTCATCGATATATATGGAACTTTCTACCCATCAGCATACAACTACTCCTTCTTCTCCAGTGCACATGTAACATTCTCCAGAATTGACCACATGTTAGGATATAATGCAATTCTCAACAAAATCCACGCCATTGAATTAATGCAAAGCATCTTCTCAGATCATAAAGCCATAAAAGTCGAAATTGATAGCAGAAAAAACATAGATAAAAAGTGGAACTCTTGGAAACTGGACAACATCTTGCTCAAAAAAATCATAGATTATAGAAGAAATCAAGGATGAAATAAATAAATTCATGGATTCCAATGAGAATGAAAACACTTCCTACCAGAACCTATGGGATACAGCCAAAGCAGTGCTCAGAGGTCTGTTGATCTTCATAAATGCATACATCCGGAAGGAGGAAAGAAACCAAATCAAGGAACTTGCCTTACAGCTTTCACAAGTAGAGAGAGAACAACAGAGGAACCCCCAGGCACCAGAAGAAAACAAAACAGACCATAAAGATTAGAGCAGAACTAATTCAATTAGAGAACAGAGGAACAATTGAAAAAATTGAAAAAACCAAAAGCTGTTTTTTGGAAAAGATCAATAAAACTGACAAACCATTGTCTAAACTTCCCAAAGAAAAATAGAAAAGGAAACAAATAACCCAAATAAGAAATGAGAGGGGAGTTGTCACCACAGATCCAACAGAAATCAAAAATACCATAGCTGAATACTATGCAAGACTGTGCTCTAACAAATTTGAAAACCTAAAGGAAATGGACAAATTCCTTGATTCATATCACCTACTAAAATTATCACAAAATGAAGCGGAACAACTTAATAAACCCAAGGAAGAGATTGAAAAAGTCATCAGAACGTTACCAACCAAAAAAAGTCCTGGCCCAAATGGCTTTACCGTAGAACGACCAAGCTTTTAGAGAAGAGTTATCTCCAATACTACTGAGACTATTTCACAGCATAGAAAGAAATAGAATACTCCCAAATTCATTCTATGAAGCTAGCATAACCCTGATACCAAAGCCAGGGAAAGACCCAACCAAAATGGAGAACTACAGACTGATATCACTCATGAATCTAGATGCAAAAATTTTCAGCAAAATACTTGACAAAAAATATTACTAAGAATGTACAAACACCAGAAAAGGAAAATAGACAACTGCAAACTCCTAAAAATCAAACAGTTATGCTCATCCAAAGACTTCACTAAAAGCATAAAAAGACAACCTATAAACTGAAAAACAATTATTTGCTGTGACAAATCTGATTAGAGTATAATCTCTAAAATCTACAAGACATTGCAATTCATCAACAAGAAAAATATCCATAATTTAATTAAAAAGTAGGCAAAGGATATGAACAGCCATTTTGCCAAAGAAAATATTCAAGTGGCTAACAGATACAAGAGGAAACGCTCACAATTATTGGCTATTAGAGAAATGCAAATCAAACTATGGTGAGATGTCATACCACTTCAAGAAAGCTAGCATTAATTAAAATAATAATAATAATAAATGTTGGAGAGGTTGTGAAGAGATTGGAACACTTATATACTGCATTGGCAACATAAAATTGTACCATTCTGTGGTAATGGACCTGTCACATTCTTAAAAGGCTAGAAATGAAAATACTAAAAGATTCTACAGTCTCATTCCTTGTAATAAAATCTAGAGAAATAACAGTCTTCACAAGAATAGATACATGGACATATATTCATTTCAGCACTATTCACAATAGTAAAAAAAAAAGGAAAGAATCTAAGTGTACATCAATAGATGAATGGATAAACAAGTTACGGTATATTCACACAATAGAATGCTACAAAACTATAAAGAAAACTGATGTATCTGAAAAACCTCATACCATAAATGAACTGGAAGGTGTTATGCTCAGTTAAATTAATCAGCCTCTAAAGGACAAATCTGGTATGAGACCACTATTATAAGAACTCAAGTAAAGTTTTAAACACCCTAGAAAACATTCCTTGATGTTTATGAAAATCGGGAGGGAGTGAGAAGGGTATTCACTGACTGTATAGTTGACAAGAATTATCTGAAGTGAAGGAAGGATAGCATGGGAAGTAAGTACAACTGGAATAAGCTAAAAGCTAACAAGTTCCTGAATATAACCAAACATTTGAAGGGACAGAGTAGTGTTCTGGGGGGGAGGAGTGAGTGGATTGGAGGAAGGTTCCTGGGACTGTATTTTCTGGGGATATCTAGGTCAGGTGGGATACAAAAAAATACTAAGAAAATTTTGAGTGATGTCTGGTGTTAAAGGACAGCAAGTGGCCATCTAAGATTGATACTTCCAAAAGTTCAATAGTTCAAATCTACAGGTAACTCTTGGAAAACTTACAGGACAGTTCTACTCTGTCCTAAGGGTTCATCATGAGTCATAATCAACTCAAAACAGCAATGGGCAGTGGGTGTGTTATAAATCCTATATCAATGCCTATGGTTAACGAGACAAGATTAGATTATTTAAAGAGGATTTGGGTGGGATGCAACACCCTTACTCAGTCCATGTTACAACGTAAGGGCAGTTTCTCTGGTATATCACCTACATCACCTTTTGTTTTACAAGAAGAAATAAAATGAAACAGAAGCAAGTAGAGAAACAGGTACCTTGTATCTCTAAAAAGAAGAGACAGGACTGAGAGTTTCCTTTAGATCTGTGGTTCCTGCTATGAAAAAGTCCTAGACCAGGAGAAGATTGATGGTAAGGACCTTCCTGCAGAAGTAAAAGAGAAAGAAAGTGTTCCCCTGGAGCTGGTTCCCTGAATTTAGACTTCTAGCATTTTGAACTGTGAAAGAATAAACTTCTGTTTGTTAAAGCCATCCACTTACAGTATTTCCACTATTGCTGCACTAGACAACTAAGACACCACAATATATTCCATATTCTTCACCAACACCTAATTTAAATGGATTAATTCTTCTTATGTCTTACTTATTCATTGTTCTGATTAGGTAACTGAAAATATCAAGGCTTCAGTCAGCACACCTTAGTCTTCAAAGTGACATCTTTCCTTTTAAACCAAGGTCTCTTACAATCCATACTGAATGTTTTAGTCTTTGATCTTCCTCAGTAAGTGCTTCACACTCTCTTTGCTTTCAGCAGGCAAGGTTGAGTCATCTGCGTTTCACAGCTTGTTAATGAGTTTTTCTCTAATCTTGGTGCTGTGTTCTTCTTCATAAAGTCCACCTTTTCGGATTATTTGCTCAGAATACACTTATAATAAGTATGGTGACAGGCTACAACAGTACTGCACACATTTTCTGATTTTAAACCATGTAGTATTCCCTTGTCCTGTTCCAGTGACTGCCTCTTGATCTATGTACAGTAGTTCCTTTACAAGTATAATTAAGCCTTCTGAAATTCCCATTCTAGCTATGTTATCCATAATTTGTTACAATCCACACAGTCAAATGCCTTTGCACTGTCATCAAAACCCAGGTAAACATGTTTGGGGTATTCTGTATGCTGAGCCAAGATCAATTTAACATCAGCAAGATATCTTTCATTCCATGTACTCTTAGGAATTTGGCTTGAGCTTCTGCAGTTCTCAGTTGATGTACAGCTGCAATACATGTTTAGTTATCTTTAACTAATTTTTTTTTTTTTTTAACGATTGAATGAAAACATACATTCCCAAATAAATTTTCATGGTCACCTATATGCAGCAACCACCGCTTTCCCTGCCTGGTGACAGCACACTCTTTTTCTCTGCTCCATATATGTCCTATCTTCCTAACAGTCTCTTATCCTCTCCTCTCCACCCACTCCCCTGTCTCCAGTAAGAGGTCAGCAGGATGACATCCTACTGATGCACAGAACCATAAAGTGCACAAAAGATATGGTCACTCTGCGTCACCAAGTCTAATCCATTGCTGTCCGAGGATTTGACCTTCATTATGATTTACAGACAGAGCGGCATCAGGGCCAGGGGCCATGCTCCCAGGGGAACCCTGAAGCCCCTGGATCATCATTTGTGGTCTTTTAATGGAGATCTCAGAGTGCACCCATATTCATTCTTGTGCAGCCAGTGAGACTCAACTTTGTGAGCTCCATCATGGCTGTCACTAGTGGTGGCTGGGCACCATCCAGTACTTCTGGTCACAAGTTGATGTAGAGACTCAATCATGTGAGTCTCTCTATCTTCTAGGTTCTCTTTCCCCCATGTAGCTTTTGTCCACGGTGATCATCTGTACCTGCTGAGTTGGGACCATTTGCTGTATCCTCAGATGGCAGCTTGACAGCTTTTAAGACCTCAGACACCACTCACCAATATGGGGTGAGGATAGCCTTTATCAGCAGAATAATAGTTGTGCCAGTTGGCCTCAATTTCACCTGAGAGCATGGTCCCTGGCCCCCTGCCCCACTTACTCTGTCCTTGCAATATTGGGTTAAGATGGGAGGAGTACTCAGATTGTGTTGAAGTCTGGTTAATACTGATCTTCTTTCTAATGTGTGCTGTCCCCAATTTCACCCAACCAAATTCTATCCACTATCTAATCCTTCCCCCTTGCCCTTGCAGCCATCAAAGAGTCTTTTC
The DNA here is from genome assembly GCA_028571685.1 of Heterohyrax brucei. Classification (NCBI taxonomy): domain Eukaryota; kingdom Metazoa; phylum Chordata; class Mammalia; order Hyracoidea; family Procaviidae; genus Heterohyrax; species Heterohyrax brucei. The sequence goes on along the minus strand of CM053146.1, from coordinate 4,485,942 downwards.
TGCATATGTCTGTTTTTGAGTTCTTATTGTAGTGGTCTAGTACAATATTTGTCCTTTTGTCGCTGACTGCTTTCACTCAGCATAATGTCCTCCAGTTAAACCAGATTATGAGATGTTTCCTGCTATCATCTTTGTTCTTTATCATTGCATAGTGGTCCGTTGAGTATATAAAACATAGTTTACCCATCCATTCCTCTGTTGTTAGGCATCTGGGTTGATTCCATCTTTTTTCTACTGTGGACTGTGCTGCGATGAACATTCGTGTGCATGTATCTGTTGATGTGAATGGCCTTGATTCTGTAGGATATATTCCAAGCAGTGGAAATACTGGGTCAAATGGTACATCTGTCTAAGCACCAGATTGCTTTCCAAAGAGGTTGTACCATTTTGTAATCCCTCCAACAGTGTAGAAGAGTTCCACTAACTCCACAGCCTCTTCAGCATTTGTTGTGTTGTGTTTTTTGGATCATGGCCAACCTTTTTGGAGTGAAATGGTATCTTCATAAAAGTCTGTTATTTCTCTGGTCAGATTTATTCCTAGGTACATTATCCTGTAGTTTTGATTTGAATTTCTTTAACAGCTAATGATCGTGAGCATGTCTGCATGCGTTTATTGGCTTCCTGGATCTCCTCTAGAGAAGTGTCTGCCCATCTCCTTTGCCCATTGTTTTATTAGATGATTTATCTTCTTCTTATTGATATTTTATAGTACCTTACAGATCATGGAGATCACGTGTTGGTCTGACATAGAGTTGACAAATATTTTTTCCCGTTCTGTAGGTGGCCTTTTAATTCTGTTGATAAAGTCTTTGGATGAACCAAAGTGTTTGACTTTTAGTAGTTCCCATCTATCTGTTTTCTCCTCTGATGATTGTAGTTTGTTTGACAGATTTTGAAGCCTGTCTATATTCTGTATTAAACCTTCCATTGTTGTTCCTACTTTTTCTTGGATGAGCTTTATCATCTTAGATTTTATATTTAGGTCTTTTATCCAGCTTGAGTTGGTGTTTGTATAAGGTGTAAGACATGGGTCTTGTTTCAATTTACTGAAGATGGATATCTAATTTTGCCAGCACCATTTGTTGAAGAGATTGTTTTTACCCCAGTTTAATGTCTTAGGGCCTTTGTTGAATATCAACTGTTCATAGGAAGATGGTGTGATCTCTGAGGTCTCGATTCTGTTCCATTGATCTGTCTCTTTTTGTCCCCATACCAGGCTGTTTTGACTACTGTGGCAGTGTAACAGTTTCTAAAGTTGGTTAATGAGAGGCTGCCCAGTGTGTTTTTCTTCTTTAGTGGTGCTTTACTTATCCGGGGCTTCTTCCCATTCCAGACATGGTAATTTGTGTCTCCATGTCATTAAAAAATGTGACTGGAACTTGTATTGGGATTGCATTATGTAAGTAGATTGCTTTGGGTAAAATAGACATTTTTACAATGTTAAGTCTTCCTATCCATGAGCAGGGCAGGTTTCTGCATTTATGTAAGTCTCTCTTAGTTTCTCGTGGTAAGGGTTTGTAGTTCTCTTTGTAAACGTCTGTTGTTTCTCTGGTTAGATTAATTCCTAGGTACTTTATCTTCTTAGGGGCTGTAGTAAATAGTATTGACTTGGTGATTTCTTCCTTAATAATCTCATTGTTGGTACAAAGGAATCCTACTGATTTACTTATGTTTATCTTGTATCCTGAGACTTTGCTGAACTCTTCTATCAGTATGAGTAGTTTACTTATGGATTCTTTGGGATTCTCTGCATATACAATCATCAACTGTAAATAGGGAGATTTTTAGTTCTTCTTTGCCAATGCAGATGGCCTTTATTCCTTGGTCTCGTCTGATTGCTCTGGCCAGAACTTCTAGCACGATGTTGAACTGAAGTGGTAACAGTGGAAATCCTTGTCTAGTTCTGTTCTCAAGGGGAATTCTTTCAGTGTCTCTCCACTCAGGATGATGTGGATGGTGGGCTTTGCATAGATGCCCTTTCTTATGCTGAGGAATTTACTTTCTATTCCTGTTTTGCTAAGAGTTGTTAGCACAGATGGGTGTTGGACCTTATCAAGTGCCTTTTCTTCATCAATGGACAAAATCAGGTGATTCTTGTCTTTTGTGTTATTTATGTGGTTGACCACATTAATTGTTTTTCTGATGTCAAATTAACCTTGCATCCCAGGTATGAATCCAACACGGTAATGATGATTTTTTTTTTTTTTAATTCTGTTGACAGGGGTTTTGTTGAAGATTTTTGCATCTAGGTTCATGAGTGATGTTTGCCAATAATTTTCCTTTTCTGTGGGACCTTTCCCTGGCTTTAGTATCAGGGTTATGTCAGCTTCATAGAATGAATTTGGGAGTATTCCATCCCTTTCTATGCTGTGAATTAGTCTCAGTAATATTGGAGTTAACACTTCTTTAAAAGCTTGGTAGAATTCTGTAGTGAAGCTCTCTGGGCCAGGAATTTTTTGGTTGGTAGTTTTTTGATGTTCTTCCTTTGTGATGTGTTTATTAAGTTGTTCTACTTCTCGTGATAATTTTTGTAGGCAGTATGAATCTAAGAATTTGTCCATTTCCCCTAGGTTTTCAGATTTGTTAGGGTACGGTCTTTCATAGTATTCTGTTACAATATTTTTGATTACTGTTGGATCTGTTGTGACTTCTCCCATCTCACTTCTTACTTGGGTTATTTGTTTCCTCTCCTTTTTTTTTTTTTTTAGTAAGTTTAGCCAATGGTTTGTCAACTTTGTTGATCTTTTCAAATAACCAGCTTTTGGTCTTATCAATTTTTTCAATTGTCTTTCTATCCTCTAATTCATTTAGTTCTGCTCTAATCTTTATGATCTGTCTTTTTCTAGCACCTGAGGATTTCCTCTGTTGCTCTCTTTCTGCTTGTTCAAGCTATAGGGCTAATTCTTTGGTTTGGGTCGTTCTTTCCCTCCAGTTATGTGCAATGATAGAGATAAACTAACCTCTGAACACTGCTTTGGCTGTATGCCATAGGTTGCCGTAGGAAGTGTTTTCATACTCACTTGAATCCATAAATTTCTTTATTTTGTCCTTGACTTCTTCTATAACTCATGGCTTCTTGAGCAAAGTTTTGTTCCATTTCCATGAGTTCCAGTTTCTGTCTATGTTTTCTCTGTTATTGATTTCAACTTTTATGGCATTATGTTCTGAGAAGATGCTTTGCAATAATTCAATGGTTTGGATTTTATTGAGATTTGCTTTGTATTGTAACACATGATATGTTCTGGAAAATGTTCCATGTGCATTGTAGAAGAAGGTGTAGTTATTTGTTGATGGTTAAAAGTTTTGTATATGTCAGTGAGTTCTAATTGGTTAATTGTGGCAATAAGATCTGTGTCTTCGCTGAGCTTTTCTCTAGATGATCTATCCACTACTGAGAGCAGAATGCTGAAGTCTCTAACTTTATTTATTGTGGAGTGATCTATCTCATTTTGCAATGTAGTCAGTGTTTGTTCAATGTATTTAGATGCTTTGGTATTGACTGCATAAATATTTAATATTTAAAATCCTGCTTGTGTATCGCACCTTTCAGCAACAAACAGTGGCCGTCCTTGTCCACGATGGTGGATTTTACATTAAAATCTATTTTATATGATATTAGTATTGCCACTCCTGCCTTTCCTTGTATACTGTTAATTAGATATGTGTTATTCCATCCTCTAATTTTAAGGTATTCATTATTCTTAAATCTAAGGTATGTTTCTTGTAAGCAACATACAGATGGGCTGTGTCTTTTGATCCAAGATGTCACCCATGGTCTCTTTAATAGAGTGTTTAGACCCTTTACATTCAGTGTAATTATTCATAGGTGTGTGTTTAGTACGGTCATCTTTATGTATTTACTTTTGTGTTAATGTTTTCTGTGTTACTTTTAATATTCTGTTCTGGGTCATTCTTCTTTATGTGCTGACTTTCATCTTTTTTGGTCTTGGGCTTGTGTTTGATGAGACTCCTGTATTACATTTCTTCTTTTGATGTGTTGCATTGTTATTGTGCTTTGCAGCTACCCCTATAATCCCCCTTAATATTCCGAGTTTATCGGCTCCGACTCGACGGCACTTGGCTGGCTGGCTTTAATCTCAAATTTAACTTCTACATAGCTTGTTAATTTTGTCTCCATCTGAAAGGGCTGTAACTACTGTAGTATATGTCTCTTATTAATATTATGATATTTTAGTTTTCTGATATAATAATTCATTCCTTTCTTTGAATGTTGCAGCTATGATTGAATTTTTTGCCTTCCCTAAATGACTAGATTTCTGGATGCCGTGGCCTGCATTGTCTCCTTAAATATACACTCAAAAACTTTGTTTTTCTAAGCAAAGAGCTTCCTTCAGTTTTTCTTATAGTTTGCATTTGGTTTTTACAGAGTCTTTAAGCTTCTGTTTATCTGCAAATGTCTTAATTTCATCTTCATATTTGAAAGACAGTTTTTCAGGATATATAAATCTTGGATTAAAGTTTTTCTCCTTCAAGACTTTGTGTCATACCACTGCCTCCATGCCAGCATGGTTTCTGCTGAGAAGTCATACAAAAGCTTACAGGGCTCCCTCTGAATGTTAGCTTTTCTTTGAGTCTTGATACCTTTAAGAGTTTCTGTTTCTGTTTCATTTTCTTAGCCAAGCCAAGCCAAGTGCCATCGAGTTGGATCCAACTCATGGTGACCCTAAGACTAATTATAATATCTCTTGTTGTCTTTCTCTTTGGGTCTATTTTTTATGGTGTTCGATACACATCTTAGATATCTGTGTTCTCTTCTTTCATAAATTTAGGGAAGTTTTCCGTCATCAATTCAACAATATTACTCTGTGTTTTCAGCTATCCCCCCTGTTCAGGAACTCCATTTAATTGTAGATTATTCCTCCTGATAGAGACTCACAAGTTTCTTAATGCTTCTTATTTCTTTTCTCAGATTTGTCTTCATAAATGCTAGTGTCAGCAGCTCTGTGTTCAAGGTCGCTCTGCCTAATTTCCAATTTGTAAATTCTGGTGTTTGGCATTAAATTGACTTGTCTAATTCTGTAATTTTGTTATTGATCTTTCAGATTTCAGGATGTCGATGTGTTCCATCAATTCAAATAACTTGCTTAATTTTTCATTTTGTTTTATTGCATTTTGTTTAATCTCTAGGATGGCTATCTATATAATTATTTTGTACTTATCCTCTAATTTTTTCAGAAAGCATTCTTCATCTAGGAAGTGTTTCGATTCTTTATTTTAGAAGTTTTCTGGAACCATGGTCTGATGCTTCTTTAAATGTCTGACTATGGTTTGTTGCTTGCAGGACATCTAGAGACCTTTTGGTTTCTCTGATGTTGGCTTAACAGGAACTGAGGTATAGCTCTGAGAAGGGAGTTGGTCACTAGCTACCACTTTGTGCTCTAGAGACTGGCCCTAGTGGACACTCTTGGGTGGCAGGTGTACCTCCTAGCTGGGAAAGACACTGCCCTACTTATGGAGTCACTTGAGGGCCATGAACAGATGCTACAATTTGGGTTGGTAAAGACTAGAAGAGGTGTTGTCAGGCTGCACAGCAGTTATTTCTCCACGTTGTCTTATTTTAAAAAGCTAAAAGCTATTTGACCACTTCCAGAATCAGTCAGGCCATCAGGTGTGGTAGGCCCCTCCTTCCAGTTGACATCAGAGTCAGCTCTTTGGCCATCCTCAGATGATATAATGTCTTTCAAAGTATGGAGAGGCTGCTACACATTGTCATTGCCTTCCACTGTCTACCTGTAAGGCAACACTGAGCTAAACACAAACTTTCTGCTGGAAACAAGCTCCCCAGACTGGCACTGCCTCTCTGCCTGGGAATCAGCCCCTGTTGAGGCCTCCAGTAAGATAACTCTGCCTCCCAGCCAAACAAGATAGCATCCCCATCAAGCTACCCCTTGCACCACAAAAGAGCTGAATCTATGACGGAGCTCTGGAAAGGGAGGGTGGAGGGGCTGTCATGCCCCCATTCCACTGCCAGGCTGTCAAAATGTAGTTATTTCACACAGTGTCTTTCCACTGCAGCACATGTTGTTAACTTCAGAACTTCAGTTCAGCATACCTCCTGGCTCAGGCCCATTCCCCACCTACCATCTAACAAAAATAAAGCAACATTAAAAACACCAAATACCTTTGGTCCACATGAGTTACCCTTTCAGCAAGAGTGGAATTCAGCAGTAGAGAGGAAGTTTCCCACTTAGTGGCCTGTAATCCAAACCGACAGCCCTGTGCTGTGTTTTAGGGCTCAGTTAGTATCCAGAAAGCTCCATTCAGTTATCAATCCTGGCCTTAATTCTCAGAGGAAATCAATGAGATGTGTGTCTGTTCCACAGTCTTATCTCCATCCCTCTCCCCACTCTGTTTTCATGGAAGACCAATTGAAATCTGTCTGTTGTGGGTGACCCTGTTGGTGTTTTAATCCTTGTGACCTAATTTCCAAAATCAGAGCAATATCTAAGTCACCACAGTACAACAAACTGATAGAATAGTGAGGGAAGAAGGATTAAATTATTTTAATTAGAACTACAGTATTTGTGTTATGCTAATGATAGGATTAGTATGGAATGCAATAACATTTCTTGGGCCATAACCCTTACCTAATATAAGAGGCTTTTACCTGGGATGTAGCCTGCATCACCTTTTATCTTACAAGAGATAAAAGGAGAGAGCATTGTGAAGTGAACATAGAGGGAATGACCTCTCACCACTAAGAAAGAGGGGCCAGAAGAGGAGTGCATCCTCTGGATGAAGACTTCCTGCACTGCAAACCGCTTAGACCCAGAATAAGACTGAGGAGAATTTTTCCCCACAGCAAGTAGCCTTCCCCTAGAGCAGACATCCTGATTTTGGTCTTCTGTCTCCTCAACTGTTTGAGGATAAATTTCTTATTTTTAGAGTCATCTGTTTTTATTATTTCAGTTACAGTGGCACTGGACAACAAAGATGGTAAGTATGGTCTACAAATTCTGTGTAGCCATTGCAATGATTATTGAAAACAGAAGAGCAGAGAAGTAGATAGTGCCATGGAACGGATAGCTAGTTTCAGAACTGGTAAAATGTTTGGGGAGCGGAGGTATATATCTTATCTCTACCTCATAGACATGAACCTAGTGCTGAGGCAGGTATTGAATCCCATTCTACCTCTTGCAGTTAGATAAGGTCTGATTTCATCTTTTACGTCTGCTAACTGACTTCACAAACTAGTGCTTCTAAATCTTTGGGTATCAGAATCATCAGAACTTCTAGTTCAGTGAATTTTAGGGTGTTCAAGTGTAATCCTGTTACCAAACACTCCAGATTTTACACTGCAGTTTGAGAAACATACTATCCTGCATTGCGTGAAAACTTACTCCTAAATAAGGGATAGAGTAGTCATGTTCCTTATTCCAGAATGAAAGCAACAGACAAATTATCAAAGATCGTTGTTACTCTCACAGCTAAGAAAAGTAGATCAGGGGACAGTTCAGGGATTTGCTTAAGATAATATAGCATGTTAGTATCAGAACAAGGTCAAGGACCTGGGTTTCCTATTTCCCCTGTAGTCCTCATTTTGTTTTAATAATTTTCCCAATACCTCCCATCCTTCATTTACTTATAGAGTTACTCACTATTCTCTGGTTTATGAGCATAATGTAAATAACTTCTGGTATCACTAAGACTTATTAGAAAAAAGCACTTCAGAGATGTACAAAGCTGTGGAGAAACATACATGGTAAAAATCATGTACCCCTGCCTTTCTCCCCGGAAAGAAAAAATCAAAAGTCTAATCAGTATCCAATGGATACATTGTTTTACAACAAAAACAAAAAGAAAATGAAACATCTTTACCAGTCTCTAACACTGGAGTCCAAGCACTGCAAACTTTTGGAAACTCTTGCTTAAGTCATTTTCAAGGTGTGTATTCAGTACATTACACAGCCATCATGGAGCATTTTGTCAGTCCATGTGAGCCATGGGGAGAAGATTATCTAAAGTGAAAATCTCTGTGGTGTTATTAAAGATACTGCTGTATTCACGACAGAGCTTATATGAGCATCTGATTGCATACTATAAAAGCCAAAGAGTTGTCTTTTCTCCCTTGAGTGTTTTCAAAGCATTTCTGAAACCTTATACTAGAAGCCAGATATTATCACTGAGAACTAAATTAGTCATATAGTTGACCTTCACTATGCTCCAAGGCTACCAAACTACTTTATACAAGTTTTTTTTGCACACCCTGGATTACAGTGAAAGGATGAAGAAATTCAGTTTCCACACAAGTAATTTGGTATTTGTGATCAGAAGGGACATTAGTGTTTTGCATTCCATGTGTCTGGGAATTACATTTAATATGCATTATTTAGTTTAATTCTCATAAAAACTCTCTTAGGTAGTAGCTTTTACTCTATTTTAAGAGGACTTCACTTAACATTAGGGAAGTAGAGAGTTTAGTGCAAGGTCTAGAGCTAGTAGCTGAAGCTACCGTGATTTGTTTTCCTTGCTCTTCGAGTCAATATAAAAAATTCAATTAATTAATTTAATTAGAACTACAGTATTAAAAATGCATATCTGAAAACCAATCCTTGCCAAAGTGGGAAATCTGAAAGCAAGTTCAATACAATAGTTAAGTATTTGTTTCTTGTTGTTGTTCTTAGGTGGTTCTGACTCCCAGAGACCCTGTGAACAACAGAATGAAACACTGCCTAGTCTTGTGCCATGTCCACAATTGTTTTTGTGCTTAAGCCAATTGTTGCTGCCACTGTGTTGATCCATCTCATAGAGGGTCTTCCTCTTTTTCGTTAACCCTCCAATCTACCAAGTATGATGTCCTTCTCAGGGATTGATCTTTCCTGACAACATTTTCGAAGTATGTAAGATGCAGTCTTGTCATCATTGCTTCCAAGGAACACTCTGGTTGTACTTCTTCCAGAACAGATCTGTTTATTCTTTTAGTGGTCCATCATACATTCAACATTCTTCTCCAACACCACAATTCAAAGGCATAAATTCTTCTTCTGTCTTCTTTGTTCACAGTCCAGCTTTCACATGCATACGATCAGATTGAAAATACATTTATTTATTAGAATGAATTAATTATCTGTCACTCAGTTTATTTGTTAAGAGTTATTGCTTAAGTCAGGGCTATTCACAGATTTAAAACAAGAAAGACCATGTGATCTGAAAGAAGAGAACCTGATTAACATAAAGTTTTTCAACAGAATATTCAAAATCATCACCCATTACTGCTTGTGTAATATTTATTTAAATTCAATCATAAAATAAAATGAAAACTCTACGTATGACTCCATGAACTTCATTGCTAAGTACATTACTTTTTTCTTACTCTTTATCTTTTCCTGGACCATTTTCTTTCTACATGATGAAAGCCAGTTGCCATTAAATTGGCCATGACTCATAGTGAATCCATGTTTGTCAGAGTAAAACCGCTCTCTACAGTGTTTTCAATGGGTGATATTTTTTCAAACGTAGATCACCCAGTGTTTCTTTCCAGGAACTGCAGGTTGTACTCTAACCTCTCTGTTGGTAGCCAAATATGATAAATGTTTGCACTACCCAACTGTCTGTTGTCCAGTCATTTCTGATCCATGTCAAACGTATGTGTTTCAGAGTAGAACTCTGTTTCATGGTTGCACCACCCAGGGACTTCACATAATGGGACAATTTTCCCTTTACTCCTCTCTGACATTTTTATTACTGTCCTTTAGAAACAATGTTATAACTGCATGGCAGTATGTTAAAGAACTTTATGCCAGCCAAGTGCCGTCGGTATGATATCTATAGTTAGGAACTTTGGTTTTTAGATGCTAATATTGATAACCGTCCAATATCTTGTTCAAGAAATATGATAAAAGTAGAAAAAATTTCCACAAATGATTTTCTACAGTTGTTTGAACTGTGTGCTAGCTATAGCTTTCAGGTAAAGAATTAGATACACGCTCTAGGGTAGTATCTTACCTGAATTATTTTGTATTTATGTTGATTCAGCTGTTGCCTCAAGAAAACGTTTCAGTTTTAATATTTAAACATAATTATTCATTCCAAACTGCTGAAAATATAAAAGTTTTCTTGCTTGTCACAGCACCAGGTATCAGTATTTTCAAAGGTTTACTTCTATTATGCATATAATCCTATTTAAATTTTGAAGTTTCAAATTATGGGAGTAGTAGAAAGGCATTTTTATTACTCTGTGCTTTGAGAATTCTGAATATTGTAATATATCCTATTAGAATCGATGTACTGTATCATTACATATTATAGATAAACTCATATACTACTAATATGAGAGGTATTAGAAAACTGAAACAGAATAACAATTTTTTTTTTCTGGTTTCACTGGTGCTTTATGTGCTTCATTGACTAAAACGCATAAAACAGTCAGTAAAATATTTGCTAGGACTTTGACAGTCTCTAAAGGCAGAAACTGAATTGTGTAGTTTCTCTAGTATTCTATAAAGCACCTTGCTTCACAGTATGACACTCTGACAGATCTTTGCATTATTATTATTATTTTAAATTAGAGGTTATGTGCCTTTAGAAGACAGTCTACACTTTCATATTTGAGTGAAATTTTTTAAATTGTCTACATGATTGACAAATGAAATACAACTATACATGTGATATCTTTTCAATTATTTTATATACAAATTTATGATACGTTTACATATTTCCCTAAAGCAGAGTAGTAGCTAAATTTATGTGTTCCTTAGAAAGTTGTGGAGCCCTGAGGTTACAGTGGTTAAAGAGGTCAGGTGCTAACTAAAAGGTCACCAATCTGAACCCACCAGTCACACCTTGAAAACTCTATGAGGCAGGTCTATTCCGTCATCAGTTCACTGTGAGCCAGAAGCAATTGAACAACAAACTTTTTTTTTTTTTTAAGAAAACTGTTGTTGCTGTTTTTGTTAGATGCTATGGAGTTGGCTCTGACTCAGAGTGAACATATGTACATCAGGGCAAAACCTTGTACAGTCCTGCATGATCTTCAGTATTCTTAGTATGTTTAAAGTCCATTAACTTTGCTACCATGTTAATCTGTTATACTGATGGTTTCTCTCATTTCTACTGACCTTCTACTTTATCAACCATGACTGTACTTTCTAGGGACTGACCTTAGAAATCTATTCTGAATAAAATTGAAAAGTTTCTCATGTTTATCCTCTGTCCTATTTTTTGTTGTTGTTTTCTTTCCCTATTTTATTGAACCAACTTCCCCCCAAGCACCAAGGGTCAGCTGCGCTCCCCAGTCCCCTGTCTCATATGTTAGAAGACATCTCACAGATTGTTAAACAATAAGGAAATATGACTTTAAATATGTGATGACACCTAGAATATCTTAAAGGAGGAATCACAAGAACATAGTGGAACCCAGTTGAATATATTGAATTTTTTAACTATGTGTTTCTTTGTTACCATTTGAAAAATGACCGACTAGTACCAAGGAGCTTTTTTATTGCTTTATGATCCTTCTGCAGGTTTGGCTGTTTACTACATTTAACGTTTCTAAAATTTTAATGCTATGTTGCAAACATTATGTCTCTAAAATTTACTAGTAAGGTATTGTTTGTCTAACAAAATTAATGCACACTCATTTAAAACTGGAAAAAAATCAAAGTAAATATTTTTTTTTCTCTCTAATCCCTTTCATAAAGTAATCACCATAAACATGTGCATAGGGTATGTAAAGTTACTACATTTCTTTTTTTAATAACAAAAATAGAATAGTAGTATATATGCTGTTCTTTAACAAGTGAGTATTATCTTTTTGTCAATGCCTTTTTATTGTTATATATGCCGTGGTTTATTTTGGTGTGACTGCTCTCAAGAAATCTCCCCATGTTGCCCGAAAACATGTTTCTTAATCTCTTCCATGAACTCGTATGAAAGAAGTTCTAGTAACTGACAATTGCTAGTCAGTGCACACAGTAAAGAAATTTTCATTGACTTCAGTATTTAGTGACATATTTTTATATTAAGAGATAGTAGAGGAAAAATAGTTAATTAAATGTTGAGTATTTTCGCAAAGTGGTTAAGTGCTACATCTTCTAACCAAAGGTAGGCAGTTAGAATCTGCCGGGCACTCGCTGGAAACTCTGTGGGGCTGTTCTACTCTGCCCTACAGGGTTGTTATGAATAGCAATCAACTTGGGGGCACTGGATGTTTTTGGTGAGGAGAGAGCATGGGGTTTTAGAACCACATCCTACAGGAATATGATTAGTCCAAAAAGATGTTGAATGTAACGAAACTACTTCCTAGAGCTTATCTAAACTCTAATAAATCTGAAAAGAACAAAGAAGAAAATTTGAGAGAGAACTTTATTTAGCACAAGATCTTCAATTCCCACTTCTCTGATTTCATTCTTTCTATACTCCATGACCTGGCTCCATTTTTGGAATGCACTGCACTTGTGCTAACCTGTTGTATTTCGCTGTTTTTTTGATTAGAATACACTTCTACATGCTATGTCCTCGAACACTGAAACTGTATTTTACGTCATTTGGAACAATAAATTGAGTTCTTATGCTCCTACATTTTAGTTGCTAATCTGAAGAATGTACTTCTCTTCCTCCTCTCTATAACCACTTGTGATAATATTCATAACTTAAAATATTGTATATGTGACCTACTTTGTGTGGCCTTTTTGGAAGAAGAAGAGGGGCTGTTTGTTTTGCTTTTTTTTCTCTCTCTCACTCTTCTAGCAGGCCCTATGCACCTTGAAGACAATAAATATGTCTTGTTTGTATGTTTATCTCCAATTAATTGAGACTGTTTGTTGAACCCCAAATTAGTGGGATATATAACTTAATGATAATTCGTAAATAGATTTGACTGACTTAACTTAAAATGATGCTCCTTTAAAATCAGCATAGGCTTTTGCCAAAAGTAACAGAAAACCTCAGGATTCTGATTAATGTAATATAGACAATATACACACCAAAAAAGAAGAACTGGTATTTGGAAAACATTGCTTTGATAATAGAAATAATGCCAGAGATCACAAGATAGAATTTTGGAAGATAAACGACTTTTTCATTGCAAATACCTTTTTTATCATCATAAACAATAGCTATACACGTGGACTTCACCAGACAGAATACACAGGGATCAAATTTGTGGAAATAATGGAAAAGTCCAGTCTCAGCAGTCAACCAAGACAAAAGTACCTACTGTGTCACAGACCATCAGTTGCTCACATACAAGTTCAAACTGAAACTGGAGAAATACAGAACAATTTCATGAGAGACAAATTATGACTTGAGTACATACAACCTGGGTATAAAGACTATCTCAAGGCTAAATCTGATGCATTGAACACTAACGACCAAAGACCAGATGAGTTGTGGAATGACATCAAAGACCTCATCCATGAAGAAAGCAAGAGGTCATTAACGAGATATGCAACAAAGAAAAGACCTAATTGGATATCAGAAAAGACTATGACACTTGCTCTTGAAGGTTGAGTAGTTGAAGCTACAGGAAGAAATGATGAAACAAAATAACTAAATGGAATGCTTCAAAGGGCAGCTCAAGAAGGCAAAGTAAAGTATTATAACAACATGTGCAAAAATCTGGAAACAGAAACACAAAAGTGAAGAACACACTTCGTAATTCTCAAGCTGAAAGAAGGGAAAAAAATTCAAGCCTTCAACTGCAGTAGTGAAGGATTCTACAAAGAAAATATTAAATAACTGAGGAAGCATCAAAAGAAAATGAAAAGAATACGCAGATTCATTTATACCAGAAATAACTGGTCAACAAGAAATCCATATTTATGCCCATTCCTTAAAAAGGTGATTCAACCCTAAATGAAAATTATTGAACAAGATCGTTAATATGAATTTTGCTAAAGATCATTAAAAATTGACTGCAATAGTATACTGACAGAGAATTGCCAGACAATCAAGCCAGATTCAGAAGAGGATATAGAGACACTAGGATATCATTGCTGATGTCAGATGGATCTTGGCTAAAAGCAGAGAGTACCAGAAAGATGTTTTACCTGTGTTTCATTGACTATGCAAAGGCATTGGACTATGTGAATCATGACAAATCATGGATAACATTGTGGAAAATGAGAACTCCAGAATACGTAATTGTGCTCGTGAGGAAGCTGTACATGGATCAAGAGACAGTTATCCCAACAGAAAAAAGAGACACTGCATTGTTTAAAGTCAGAAAGGCCATGCATCAGGGTTGTATCCTTTCACCATATCTTTTCAATCTGTATACTGAGCAAATGATTAGAGAAGCTGAACTATATGAAGAAAGATGAGTCATTAGGATAGAAGGAGGACTCATTAATAACCTGCCTTATGTAGGTGACACAATCTTGCTCGTAAAGAAGACTTGAAACATTTACTGATGAAGATCAAAGACCTCAGTCTTCAGTATGAATTGTACCTCAACATCAAGAAAACAAAAATCCTTCAAATGGACCAGTAAGCAACATCATGAAAATGAAGGAAAGAATGAGGTTATCAAGGATTTTATTTACTTGGTTCTACAATCAACACCTGTGGAAGCAGTAGTCAAGAAATTAAAAGACATATTGCATAGGGAAAATCTGCTGTAAATGATCTCTTTAAAGTAAAGATGCCACTTGGAAGAATAAGATGCGCCTGACCCAAGCCACAGTATTTTCAATTGCATTATATGCATATAAAAGCTGGACAATAAATAAGGAAGATGGAGGAAGAGTTGATGCCTTTCAACTGTGTTGTTGAAAAATAATATTAAATTGGTGTTGGACTCTATAAAATCCTTTTCTGCATCAATGGATAGAATCAGGTGGTTCCTCTCTTTTGTTTACGTAGTTGATTACATTAGTTGTTTTCCTGATGTTGAACCATTCCCACATCCCTGTATGAATCCTACTTGGTAGTGATGAACTATTTTTTTTGATATGTTGTTGAATTCTGTTAGCTAGGGTTTTGTTAAGGATTTTCAGGTCTAAGTTCATGAGAGATCACCAAGTGCCACTGAGTCAGATCCAACTAATGGCAAGGTAGTGGTCTGTAATTTTCCTTTTTTGTGTTGTCTTTACCTAGATTTAGTACCAGGGTTATACTAGCTTTCTACAATGTATTTCAGAGTATTCCATCTTTTTCTATGCTCTAAAATACCTTTAGAAGTAGTGGTGTTAACTTTTCTCTGAATGTTCAACAGAATTCTCCAGTGAAGCCATCCAGGCCAGGCCTTTTTTTGGATGCAAGTTTTTTAATTACCTTTTCAGTCTCTTCTTTTGTAATGGATTTCTTTAGTTGTTTTCTCTCTGATTTTGCTAGTTTAAGTCCAATCCAATAGGTGGTGTTTTTCTAGAAAACTGTCTAGTTCCTCTAGGTTTTCAAATTTTATTAGAATATAAATTTTTGTGGTGTTCTTCTATTATTCTTTTAATTTCAGTAGCATCTGTTGTGATAACACCCATCCCTTTCTTATTCAGATTATTTGCTTTTTCTCCTGTATTTCTTTTGTCAGTTTGGTGAATGGCTTTGAATTTTGATCTTTTCAAAAAATCGGCTTTTGGACTTGTCTACTCTTTCAATCATTTTTCGGTTCTCTATTTTATTTATTACTCCTCTAATTTTAATAATATGCTTTCTTTGGGAGCCTGATGGGTTCGTTTGCTGAGATTTTTCTAGTTGTTGAAGTCAAAGGGTTACTTCTTGGATTTGTGCTCTTTCTTTGGATGTTCACAGTTATTGAGATGAATTAACCTCTAAGCACTGCTTTTGCTGTGTCCCTCATATTTTGTTAGGATGCACCTTCATTCTCATTTAAGTCTGTGAAATTGTTTACTGCATCCTAGATTTCTTCTATTATCCATTAGTTCTTGAGCAAAATGTTATTCAGTTTCCATGGCTTTGATTTTATTTGCATCTTTTTTCTGTTATTGATTTCTAGTTTTATTGCTTTGTGGTCTTAGGAGAAGCTTCGTATTATTTCAATATTTTGAATTTTGTTGAGTATTGCTCTGTGGCCTAATATACGGTCAATTCTTGAGAACATTTCATGTGTACTGGCTGCTGTTGGATGAAGTGTTCTGAACATGAGATTGCTGTTTGATTGTGGCATTTAGATCTTCTGTGTGTTTACTAAGCTTTTGTTGGGATGTTCTGTCCTTCAGTGAGAGTGGTGTGCTGAAATCCCCTGTTATTATTGTGGAGCTGTTTATTTCTATTTTCAGTGTAAATAGTGTTTGTTTTATGTATATTGGAACTTTGTCATCAGGAGTGTAGATATTTAGCATGGTTATATCCTCCAGCTGTTTTGAGTCTTTGAGCATTAGATAGTGATGCTCATTATCCCATATACTGCATTTAACTTTAAAGTCTATTTTGTCAGAGATTAGTATTGCCACTCCTGCTCTTTTTTTAATGTTATTAGCCTGAAATATTTTTTTTCAACCTTTGAGTTGTAGTTTGTTTCCGTCTTTGAGTCTAAGGTGTGTGTCCTGTAAACAACATGTAGATGGGTGATTTTTTTTCATCCAATCTGCTACTCTCATGTTTATTGGTGCATTTAGTCCATTTACATTCATTGTGATTATTGATATATATGCTGTTAGTGTTGTCATTTTGATGCCTTTTTGAGTTGTGGACAGCTCCTCTGCTATGTTGTATTTTCTGTGCTGAGTCTTCTTTTCTTTACGTATTTTCTTTTCACAGATTTCAGTGTTTATTTTCTTGAAATTATTGTGATTTCATGTGTTGCTTTTTGATGTGTAGAATTATAAGTTTCTTTTGCAAATACTCTCTTAGTCCACTTTATTAATCTAAAAAGAATCCAGACTTCAGTGTCTATGTCTCTCCTTCACTTCTTCCATGTCTGGAAAGTCTATGTGTACATTTTTTTGACCCTCTTTTTCATATAATGTATTTGTTAACTATATCCTGAGATCTTCGAATTGCTATATTTTGTGATTTAGTTTTGGTTATCGTCTTTGGATTTCCTTTCCTGATGGTATCTAGATGCTTTGTCAAGTGTTGGATGTTTAAGTATGTATCTAATGTTATTGATTTTCTAATTAACAAACTACCTTTAAAGTTTCTTGCAATTTTGACTTGGTTCTTACAGATTCTCTAAATCTCTGCTTATCCATGGAAGTCTTAATGTCACCTTCATACTTGAGAGACAGTTCTGCAGGATGTATTATTCTTGGTTGGCAGTTTTTTTTTCCTGCAGGGCTTTGTATGTTATCCCATTGTCTTCTGGCCAGCATCTTTTCAGCTGAGTAGTCTAAGGATAATCTTAATTTTCCTTTGTCAGTTTTTTTTTTTTGCTTAATTCTGGCTACCCTCAGTAGTGTCTCCTTGTCTCTAGTTTTGTTGAGCTTGATTATGGTATGCCTAGGTATATTTCTTGAAGAATCTATCTTGAGTGGAGTGGAATGAGCATCCTGAATGGAGATCTTTTCATCTTTCATAATGTCAGGGAAGTTTTCTGTCAGCAGATCTTCAGCAATTCTCTCTGTAGTTTTAGCTATCCCATCTTGATCTGGTGCTCCAATCATTGAATATTCTTTTTACCGACGGCACTTGGCTGGCTTGGCATACAGTCTGAATCAACTTTGCATGCTCATCTTTCTGCAGCTCATTCTTCTCTCCTTGGCCTTTGACAGCACACTCCTCTTTTTCATTCTGTACTTGTGTGTCCTCTTAACAAGCTCCTGTCCCCTCCTCTCTACCCTCTTCTCTTCCGTCTAGAGATAAGTAGGACAGCATCTTATAAATGCATATAACCATAAAGTACACTCATCATATGGTCACATTGTCTCCCTTAGTCCAGTCCATTCTTGTCCAAAGAGTTGATCTCGGTAGTGTTTTCTGGTCAGAGGAAGCATCTAGAGGCCATGCACCCTGGGACTACCAGATGAGGCTCATCAATTGTGGTCTTTCAGTAGAGATCTTGAACTGTACCACTCTTTCTCTTGTGTTGCCACATGGTCTCAACACTTTGTGCCCTGTCCTGGCTGTCTTTGGTGGTGACCAGGCACCATATAGTTCTTCTGGTCACATGTTGAAACAGTCTCCTATTTACACGGTCATCGTCTGTTCCAGATGGGTTAGGGCCATTTGGTGTACCTCAGAAGGCAGCTCGCTAGCTTTTAAGACCCCAGAAGCCACTCACCAATAAGAGGTGCAGACGACTCTTAGCAATAGGCTAGTTATGCCAGTTCACCACTATGTCCCCCAAGACCATGGTCTCCAGACCCTGCCCCTGCTACTCTATCCTTGCAATATTGGGTTGGAATTAGAAGAACTTTAAGTTTATGTTGAAGTCCAATTAAGTAGATCTTTCTATTATGTAGAAAATAGAACTTTCTACTATGTGCTGTCACTGCTTTCACCTAACCTCATTTCTATCAACTATCTAATCTATAACCAATCCTCTCCCTCCCTCTTCACCCTTGTAGCCATCAAAGAGTCTTTTCTTCTGTATGTAAGTCTATTTTTAAGTCCTTATAGCAGAAGTTTAATACTGTATTTGTCCTTTTGCCACTGATTGATTTCACTCAGTGTAATATCTTCCAATTTAACCTAGGTTATGAAATGATGTTTCCTAAAATCATCATTTTTCATGACATTGTATTGAGTATACATGCAGTAGTTTATTATTCCATTCATTTGTTGATGTCATCTACTCTGATTCCATCTTTCTGTTATTGTGGATTGTGCTGTAGTGAACATCCATATGAGTGTGTCTCTTTGTTTCTGTAGGATACATTCATGGCAGTGGGATTATTAGATGAAATGGTTTATCTATTTCCAGCTTTTCAAGGAAGTGTCAAATTGTTTCTAAAGATGTTGTACCATTTTGCAATCCCAACTTCGGTGTAGGAAAATTCCAGTTTCCCCAGTCTCTCCAACATTTGTTGTTTTGTGTCTTTTGGATCATGGCCATCCTTGATGGTATCTCACTGTAGTTTTGATTTGGATTTCTCTGACAGCTAATGATTGTGAGCATTTCCTCATGTGTCTTTTGGATGCCTGGATGTCCTCTTGGGTGAAGTGTCTGTCCATCTTCTTTGCCCATCATTTAAATGTGTTACTTACCTTTTTCTTGTTGATATTTTACAGTGCTTGTAGATTATGGAGATCAGATGCTGGTCTGAGATGTAGTTGCCAAATATTTTTCCCAATCTGTAGATGCTCTTTTAACTGTTTTGATAAAGTATTTGGAGGAGCAAAAGTGTTCAATTTTTAGTAGTTCCCATTTATCTATTTTCTCTTCTGTTGAACATGCTTTGTTTGTCAGATTTTGAAGTTTGTCTAAGGTGTGTGTTAGAACTTCCATTGTTGACCTTATTTTTTTCTTGCAAGATCTTTATCATTTTAGGTTTGATATTTAGGTCTTTGACCCATTTTGAGTTAGTTTTTGTGTAAGGTGTGAGATATAGAACTTGTTTTGTTTTTTTACAGATGGATATCCAGTTTTGCCTATACCTTTCATTAAAAAAAAGACAGTTTTTACTCCAGTTTACAATCTAAGGCCTTTGTCAAATGTCAACTGTTCAAAAGAGGATGCTGTCATCTCTGTGATCTGAACTCTGTTCTATTGGTCTATCTGTCTCTTTTTGTCCCAGTACCAAGAAGGTTTGACTACTGTGGCAGTGCAATAGATTCTAAGGTTGGGTAGTGTGAGGCCTCCCACTGTGTTCCTCTTCAATAGTGCTTTACTTATTCGAGGCTTCTTTTCTTCCCAAATAAACTTGGTGGTTTGTTTCTTCTATCTCCTTAAAAAAAGACACTAGAATTTGTATTGGAATTGCATTGTAAATGTAGATCACTTTTGATGAAATAGACACTCTCACAATGTTAAGTCTTCCTATGCATGAGCAGGAGAGTTTTCTCCATTTTTGTAAGTCTCTTTTGGTTTTTTGCAGTAAGGTCTTACAGTTCTCTCTGTATAGGTCTCTTATTTCTCTATTTAGATTTATTACTAGGTATTTTATCTTCTTAAGGGCTATGGTAAATGTTATTGATTTGGTGGTTTCCTCTTTGATGATCTCTTTGTTGCAATAAAAGAATACTACCAATTTAGCTATATTTATCTTATATCCTGATACTTTGCTGAACTCTTTTATTAGTTCCCAAAGTTTACTTATGGATTCTTTAGGATTCTCTGTATATATAATCATTTCATCTGCAAATAGATTTTTACTTCTTCTTTGCTGATGCAAGTGCCCTTTATTTTTTTGTCTTGTCTAATTGTTCTGGCTAAAATTTAGAGTACAATGTCAAATAGAAGCAGTGAGAGTGGGCGTGCTTGTTTAGTTTTCTTTCTCAAGAGGAAGTCTTTCAGTGTCTCTCCATTCAGGAGGATGTGGGCTATTGTCTTTGTGTAGATGCCCCTTATTGCACTGACGAATTTCCCCTCTACCCCTATCTTGCTGAGTTTTTAGCATAAATGGATGTTGGACTTTTTCAAATGCCTTTTCTGCATCAATTGACAAAAATCAGGTGATTCTTATGGTTTACATTATTTATGTGGTTGATCACGTGAATTGTTTTTCTGTTGTTGAACCAAAACTTGCATCCCTGGTATGAATCCAGCTTGGTCATGATGAATTATTGTTTTTGACATGTTGCTGAGTTCTATTGGTTAGGATTCTGTTGAAGATTTTTGCGTCTAGGTTCATGATGGATATTGGTCCATGATTTTCTTATTTGCAGGATTTTTCCCTGGCTTGGATATCATGGTTATGCTGGCTTCATTGAACCAATATTGGAGTATTCCATCCCTTTCTATGGTGTGAGATATCCTTAGTAGCATTGGAGTTAACTCCTCTTTAAATCTTAGCAAAATTCTCTGGTGAAGCCATTTGAGCCAAGAGTGGTTTTTGTTTTGTTTAATTACTTTTTCAATGTTTTCTTTTATGTTTCTTGTAAGCAGCATATAGATCCAGGAAGTCATGCACTGTCTATTGGAGCTTTTAGTCCATTTACCGTAGTGTAATTATTGATAGATATGTGTTTAGTGCTGTCATTTTGATGCATTCATTTTTGTGTTGTTGACGTTTTCTATTCTGCTCTTAATATTCTATTCTGGATCATTCTTCTTTATGGGTTGACTTTTCATCTTTTTGAGTGTTGGTTTTGTTTGTTGAGACTTGCATTACATTTTTTATTTTTATATGTCATATTATTATTTTGCTTTGTGGCTACCCCTATGATCCCCTTACTATTATAAGTTTAAATCAAACTTTAACTTATTCATATCTTTTTAATTTCCTGTTCATCTGAAAGGGTTATAACTACTGTAGTATATCCCTCTTTTTAGTGTGATGATATCACAGGTTTCATCTTATGATCACTAGTTCCCTTCTTTTAATATTGTAGCTTTGATTGAGCTTTATGACTTCCCTATCTGAGTAGGATTCTGGGAGGTGCATCTGCACTGAGTGCTTGTGTATACACTTGATGTTTTTGTTTTCCTAAGCTAAGACTTTCCTTTAGTTTTTCTTGTAGTTTTGGTTTGGGTTTCACAAAGTCTGTAAGTTTCTGTTTATCTGTGAATGTCTTAATTTTGCCTTAATATTTGAGAGACGGTTTTGTGGGATATATGTGTCTTGGTGGATACCCTGGTGGTGTAGTGGGTTAAGTGCTATGTCTGCTCACCAAATCCACCAGATTTGGTGATGCTCCTTGGAAACTCTATGAGATAGTTCTATCTGGACCTGTAGGATTTCCATTAGTCAGACCCAACTCGATGGCAGTGTTTTTTTTTTTCTTTGTAAATCTTGCCTGGAAGCTTTTCTCTTTCAAGACTTTGAATGTGTCATTTCACTGGCTTCTTGCCAGCATCATTTTTGCTGAGAAGTCAGATGAAATCCTACAGTGCTTCACTCTGAGTATTAGCTTTGTTTTAAGCCTCTTTGTCTTTAAGAGCTCTCCTTATGTTTCATTTTATAAGCTTGATTATGATATGTTTTGATATCTTTCTTTTGGTATCTCGTTTTTGCAGCATTCAGTAAGCATCTTGGATATCTATGCTCTCTTCTTTCCTAATTTCAGGGAAGTTTTCTGTCAGCAACTCTACAACAACACTCTGTATTTTCAGCTTTCTCTCCTTTTTCAGGAACTACAATAATTCACAGATTATTTCTCTTTAATAGAATCCCACATGTTTCTTAATATTTCTTACTTCTTTTCTCTGATTTCTCCACATAAATGTTGGTATCAGTTGCTCTGTCTCCAAGCTAACTGACTCTGGCTTATCTCCTTAATCCTGGCCACTTTGCTTTTGATTGTGTTGCATAATTCTCTAATTCTATTATTGATCTGCTGGATTTCAGACTGTTGATGCTCTATCAGTTTAGTTTACTTAATTTTTCATTTTGTTCTGCTGCATTTTGTTTAATCTCTAGGGGGGCTGTATACACAATTTTTTAGTACTCAATGTGCTGTAGTTTCAGAAAGACTTCTTCATCTGGGACATTTTTTGATTCTTTATTTTTGGAGCTTTCCAGAGCCATAGTGGACTACTTCTTTAAATTGTGAGCTATTTATTGTTGCCTTCACATCACCTAGCAGTTGGTCAGTTTCTCTGGTGTTACCTCAACAGGAGTTGAGGCATAGTTCTAAGTGGGGAGTTGGTCGCTAGTTGCTTCTGTGTACTATAGTGACGTTCCCTTTGTGGACACTTCGGTGGCAGGCTCTACTTCCTGACTGGCAAAGATGGTACCCTATTTATGGAGTCACTAGGGGGCCACCAACTGACTCTATTATGTAGATCAGGGAAGGGTGGAGAAGATGCTACTGGCCACTCAGCAATCAATTCTTCTCCATGTGGTCTTATGTTAAAAAGATGCTTCCTGCTAAGCAAGGAGCTGTCCAACAGCTGCTGAAATTTAGTCAGGTCCTCAGGTGTGGCAGGTCCCGCCTTCCAGGGTACGATGAAAGCACCTCATAGGCCATCCCAAGATGCCATGACGTGCTTCAAAGTAGGGAGAGATAACAGCCTTGCTGCTATCCTCTACCTGGCCCCACTCATAACTCTAGATGCTGCTGTCCTAAACACAAGTTTTCTGCTGGAGAAGCACTTTCCAGACAGTCAATGCTTCTTGGCATGAATATTAACCCCAGTTAAGACCTCTGGGTGGGTGACTCTGCTTCCCAGGTGACCAAGATAGTGTTACACCTGAGTTACCCTTTCTGCCATGGAATAGCAAAATCTGTGGTGCAGCTCAGAAATGAGAGTGTAGAGTGTCAGTGGTGCTCTTTCAAATGTGACTTTCAAAATGTGGCTATCCCAAGCTCAGTCTCTCTGTTGGCCTCATGCTATTTACTTAAGTATTACAGTTCAACATGTTTATCAGCTCATGCCCAGTCCTCACCACTCAGATAACAAGGATGATGTCAGTACCTGCAGTCCTCCAAAATGGTGAGTCAGCAGAAGCAGAATTCAGTGTGTCACTGCCTTGTGTTAGAGAAAGTTAGTTTCTTGTTTACTGGTATCCAGTTCAACCTGACAATCCTATGACAGATCCTAGGGCTTCCTGGATGTCCATGCTGCTCCATTCAGTTATTATTCCAGGACTCAGTTCTCAGAGGGAATCAAGGAGATGTGTCTAGTCCACCGTCTTGGCCTTGCCTCCTATAATCATTCAAATACTGTTTCTCTTGATGGAATCCCCCTTCATCCTTAATAATTCTTCACTTTTATTAAGTCTTTTTTATTGTGATTACATGGAAATGTACAATCCAAATCAATTTTGTACGCCTGCCTATCTGCAGCTCTCCTTGCACATCTTATGGAGTCTTTTATCTGATATTTCCTGGTGTACACTGGTGTTGTTTGCTTTGTCTTCAGGCTCAGTAAGTCTGTATTCCATTTGCTCAATCCTGGTCCCCTGACTTTCTATTGAGTTATCAAGCTTGGTGATTTTATAGTTAATCTGCCAAATTTCAGAGCTTTGTTACTCCAGTATTGTTGCAACATATTTAATTTTTCAGTGTGCTCCATTGTGTTTTCCTGATCTCTTTCCTGATATCTTGCACAGCTCTGTATATCAGTCTTTTGTATTCTGTCTCTGACAGTTGCAGGAATTCTTCTTCTCTGGGAAATTCATTGATGTTTTATTTTGGGAGTTTTCAGAAGTCTTGATAGTTTTCAGAAGCCATGGTAGTCTGTTTCTTTAGGTGTGTAGAAACTGATTGCTGTCTCCAAGCCATCTGGAAGTTGTTGCACTGAAAGGAAACTTAATAGTTTAGTTGGTCTGACCAGCATCTCTGTGGTGGGTGGGCTGTAGTTTCTCAGTACAGTCTGATTATTTTCTCTTCCTTAATTTTATTGACCTGCACCAGGCTGCTATCAGCACAGCTCCTAGGTGGGGGAGTTGTGCCTGCTTTCAGCAGTGACACTACTACTTCTGCCTCCGGGGATGAGTCACCACTTTCACAAGTACTGTGCTTTTGCAGCCACCCCAAGACAGGCAGAACACAAGCACCACTGCTGCAGCTGCAGCTGCCTCTGGTTTGTGGAGCCTCAGCCTCAATTCTCAGGCATGGGGTGCTGGGCAAGTCATGCATGTGTGCCTTCTTCCCCAAGCCACAGCAGCAAACTTAGCTTTTGTTTCTATTGCTTAACAGCTGGGTGAGGATCTGAGAGGTTCATTTGTGGCTCTTCTGCTGGGGAGGGGTCACATGTCCCTTATCCACAGCTCCTGGGTCACAAGTGTGACCTTGTCACTACCTATACTGTCACTGGGCTTGCATTTTCACCCCTAGAGCCTCAGTTGCAGCCATAGCTCACAGACAGGGGAGGAGTCTTGCATGCCCTGCTACCTCTCCAGAGCTGTGCACTTCCAACAGGGTTCAGTGTTTCAGAAACTACTCTTGCCTACAGGCTGTGTGAACTCATTCTGCCGCCCAGGTCTCTTGTGCACATTCCCCCCTTGTTTCTCCCAGTACCTCAGGAGCTAAGCCTCCTTGGCTTGGATCACTCTTGAGCCTGTAGGGCCATTGGATTCTAATGCCCTCTGATCACTGGACTAGTCTGTAGCCTCTCTGACTTATGTATAAACTTTCTGTCCTCGGCTGCTTTCTTTCAGTGGGTGTGGATCAGGCCTAGTGGTGCCTCTCAGTCCTGTGCTGTTAATTGGTTTGGCAGCAGGGTTTCAGCATGTTTGCTTCACTTTCTGTGCATGAGATCTCTTTCTCTGTAGACCTTTGGTCTCCTCCATGGCGATCTTATGGTCCTACAATCTCCATATCACCCAGTCTGTTTTTACATGTTTCTACCAGGTGATCAGACCCCCTAGAAAGTCCAATTTGGTTGGATATTAATCTGCTAGTCTTTGTTTCTAGAGATCTCAGTTGGATTGTGTGGCTATGACACCATCTTGAATCCACTAGACTCTGATTTTTGAAGAAGCTACAAAGACATGATGCAAACGTGTGAATATTGTGAAGAATAAAAAATGGAAGCCTTTACAGTAATTAATTTACTACAGTAAGTCTTCTGGGCATCAATTATTTGTACCTTTCTCTTATGCATAATATGGTCTCTCTCATTTCTGATACTCAAAAGTTTCATTCAATCACATCCAGCATCTCTTCATCCAATACATTTGCAGGTCACTCTTCTCTTTATTTGGAGACCAATAAACAAAAAGTCCTCCCCATGTATGCACCAACTGAAGCATGTTTAAAATCAATGATTAAACAGAGACAGGAAAATTGTAATAAACGTTCACCTTCCCCAAATGAGGAAGAAAAGGAGGCAGGGAAATTACTAGTCATAATAATCCTGAAATCCTGCTGCACAAACATAACTTCTTCCATTCTAAAGTATGGTGTTCTTTATGAAGACCGAGTTCTGGCCTTGGAGTGTTTTTGCAGTTTATTCGGTTGTTGCATTTATTGATGGGCTCTGTCCTCCGGGGCATTCTTCTATGTCCATTACTTCCTGTGACTATATCTCAAACCAGGAAACTGGAAAATACTCTCTTTTGAAAATATTCTCTGTCAACTTCCTTCCAGAAAAAAATGTTGAAAGCCTGGAGACTTTTTACACTTTGAATACTTTTCTATCTGTTTTAGTCCAGGCTGTTTGCAGTCTGGAGCCCTGGTTGTGCAATGGGTAAACAGCAGTTAAACTGCTAAACAAAACATCAGCACTTTGAATCCTGCAGCTGCTCCTTGGAAATCATCAGGTGAAAGTCTAATCTATCCTATAGGGTTGCTATTATGAATTGCAATTGACTCAATGTCAATAATTTTTTGGGAAGGATAGAGGAGAAGGGGGTAATTTCCTTGGTAAAACTGTCTTGAAACTTTGTGTTTCTTTTGCGTTTGAGTCCATTCAATGTTGTGGGCCAGAAAACTGAATCTGTACTTCTTTACCGTATAAACCTTTCTCACTAGGTTGCGTTATTACTGTTTTAGGTGTGCCAACCTTCTACTGGTCAATGCCCTTTAGATGTCCAGAAACCCCTACTTCCAACTAACAGATCCAATAGCCAAGCCAAAGCCAAGTGCCGTCGAGTTGGGTCCGACTCATAGGCACCCCTTAATTTCATCAGTGATCTGAGGGGGGCATAATGGTTAAGTGCTATGGCTGCTAACTAGAAGGTTGGCAGTTCAAATCCACCAGGTGCTCCTTGAAACTCTGTGGGGGCAGTTCTGTTCTGTCCTCTAGTGTCACTGCAATTTAGAACTGACTCAATAGCACTGGATTTGGTTTTGGTTTGGTCTGAACAAAGGGTTTTATAGCCCCACTCTTGATTTTTGTCTGTGCTCCCCAAACCAAATATATATATACACACATATACACAAACCCACTGCCATTGAGCTCATTTCAACTCACAGTGACCTGCAAGCATATAATATTTAGAGACTATTATATCAGCTGTGGAGACAAAATGAGAAAGTCTTACTTGCTGTCATAGCCAATTTTGACTCCTGTATGTTTCTGCTAATTTTTACTTGAAAATTGTCAGCTATTTTCTGAGTTTGTCATTTGCCTTGGTACGTTCCCTCATACACAGTCAGTAAAAGCTAAACCACTTTTAGCACTTGTCTGGGAATGTCCTTTCTCAAATACAAATGTTCTGTAATTATGTTTTTATCTTCTAAGTTATAATTAAAATTGCTGTTAACTGTTTTTCCACCATGAGTCACCATTTTTCTAGGATTCTGTAGCAGTTTTCTTACCACATTTCAACATCCCAGATAGTTTACTCACCAGTTTCTGCCAGATCACCAAAATAACATCATTTACATTAGTATTCATTGTGGCAACAGTTTACTTCTGTATCAATAAATGCATTATCTACCTTTGCAGTATTGCTTCATAGCAAACTATCCTGCAGTCGGAGGCATGCAGCATAATATTTAGCTAACAAATCTTCAAGTCTCTTTTAGGTCACAAGTCTGCGTGTGATTTTTATTTTATTTTATTTGTTTTTTATCTTTGCTTGACTGTCTTGTCTTTGTGGACAGTTTGAGTTCAACAAGATAGGTCTCCTGCTCCCAGCTGGGCTTTCCCATACATATGAGGACAGGTTAATGTTGCATTGTCTAGAATGCTACTGTTAAGACAAATAGGACAACTCTGCTCCCTATATCTTGTCCCACATCATGCTAGCCTAGTCATTGTCTTATGGTGGAGACAAAGATATATGAATAGAATGGAATCACAGAAGTGTGTTTTCAAACTGCTGCTTGTATCATAATTGTCAATATTTTACTGATCAGATAAAAATCAAAGACTGGATTCAGTATCAGGCAGCAGAGAAATTCTACCCCTTGTTAGGAAAAGTTCAGTCTCAATGCAGAGGAAATGGCTACAGGAAAGATCAAGAATTTGGATCATTAATGCATAACATACCACAACTTTATTGCACTCTAGGGATCTAGAATTAGCTAGTTAACCATAATATATAAAAAAGGAATATCTATTTAGCAAACTCAATAATTTTTTGTGTTAGGAAAATGTAAGTCAAAGTGGACTGAAGAATAGTAAAGTGGATAAGTAGAAAGTAGTAATGGAAAGTTCATAGGTAAGATAAGCTTTAGAATTACCAACATCAGTGGTTTATCAATATTCTAATGTGTTCATTTTCGTTCATTTGTCTTCTGTATGTTTCTGCTCTGTTAGCGTTAGCCAAAGTTCATCTCCTATGTCAGTTATAATTGTAGACCGTTGACAACTGGGGCTGCAGGTTTTGCATTCTCGTCCAGTAGCAGAAGGTTTCTAAATACTATTCAAGAGTATTAAAATTTATCTACAGTGATACAGTTTTGTCCTATGTCCACTCCTAAACGCAATTAGAGTCATTGACCAATCATGGCCTTCCTTAGCAGCTTAGAGTTCAGCAGACGTTTACCAAAGTACACATGCTATACTAGAAGAACAGGAAATACTAAAAAAATAAAAGTCTGAATTGAACAAAGGAGCAGAAAGGAAGGAATTTTTAGTGGCTAATTAACACACCTCCACTACAGTTTATAGAGCAGGTACTAAATTCCTCCATTCTCCATAGATCTGTAGTGAATTTTCTACCACTGTTGGGATTTTGTTACTTGCTGATTTATTTTTAATCAGCTGTATACTTTACTAGTGATCAAGAAAGATCTAAGACAGGAAATACTTAAAATTTAAGTTTGTATAAATGCTGGAAACATAATCACAATGAAAGAATTATTATTTTGTTGCATATTACATTACAGTGTGTGTGTACAATTCCAGCACTTTACTTTCAGTCTTTACGATGGTGTATCAGAGTAGAAATTATGAAAAGTACTCAGATACTTAATCAAAACATGCATTTCTGAGCTCAATAAGTTCAATTTAATTTGAATGTGTAGAAACAGGCAAAGGAATATTTTTCTCAAGAACCACCAAAAGATTTTCCCACAGCCTGAAGCTTTAAAACTACTGACTTAATTAGGAGAAGGGTGGAGTAGTTAGATCAGAAAATTAGGCCACAGGACTGAACTGGGGTGGAAAATACTCCTACCTCATATATGCATGACAATACCTTCAACTCAGTATTTGTTTTTTCCTTCCACATGTCTTTAAAAATGTTGCTAATGAAACTTTTTTCCTTAATGTGGTCTCATCACTTTTTTCTATTCCATAATGCTTTTTATGATCATAGAGGACAATTACAGTAAAATCTTCTTTTCATTGCAAATCATTTATGAAACTTACTTAAGTACTGTCATATGTAGATTTATACATTGCTAAGTCATTTTCTGTGGTTTCTGTAAAACTTAGGATACAATGGACCATATCTGATTGTTACAGTATTTCAAACAGCAAATTGTTTTATATATTTCAGGACAGGAAAATTTCATGATTTAATCAAATGTCAAGATTTTTGTTACGTTTGCATTTAGTTGGCATTTGCATTTAGTTATTACAGTTACTCATTATTTTTCTGAATAAATCTGTCTACAAAAAATACCTTGTATTCACTATACATTTTGGGGGAAATAATATCGCTCTGTAAATGAATTATAGTAATTACACACACACACACATAAACATACATCTTAGAGAAGTTTCCTAGGTCTGTAAATTTAGTAAAATATATATGACCAGTAACTTGAAGGCATGCATTTATTTCCCTTTTTCTGAATATCATTTGAGCTCACTCTTATTACACACATTTAAAAACCATTTTCCAAAATATTTTCCACTGCAACTTCTTAAATGTTAGGAACATTTGTTTTCCTTTTTTTATGTTAAAAACCTTAGATGCTGAGATGTGCAATTTTTATATGTACACAAAGTCAATAAGTGACAGCTGCATTTTAAAAATAATTTATTCATTTTAGAGGTCTTTTTAGAAAAACAGAAAATTTACAAGAGATTCTTCTATAACCTGCATCTAATTTCCTTTTTTCTAGTATTACTACATTATGTTTGTAACAAATAATGACCACATTGATGCAATGTTACTGAAGTCCATACTTTAATTGTACTCCCTGAATTTTTACCTTATACTCTTTTTCTGTTGTAGCAACATACATGTGTATTTCTTCCCCAATATCAGTAACAAGCAAATATATCTCTTCTCACCCACTCTTAGTCAAAATTGCACTGCAAGTCCAACTAATATGAAGAACAAGAAGAATAGTTTCTAAAGATTGTTGTTGTCAGGTTCTCTTGAGTTGGTTTTGACTCATAGAAATCCTATGCATAACAGTAGGAAACACTACCTGGTCTTGCACCATGCCCACAATCTCTTCTATGTTTAAACACATTGTTGCAGCCCCTATGCAAATTCATCTCCTTTGATGGTCTTCCCCATTTTCACTGATCCTCCTCTCTACAAAGCACAATATCCTTCTGCAATGATTGATTCCTCTTGACAACATGCCCAAAGTATATAAGATACAGTCTCATCGTGTTTGCTTCCAAGGAACACTCTGGCTGTATTTCTTCCAGAACAGATCTGCGGGAGGATTCAAGATGGCGGACCAGACACACATCTCCTTAATTCTCTCTGAAGACTAAGGCCTGGAATGATAATTACATGGAGCCTTCTGGACACCCTGTGAGCCCTAGGATATAGCATAGGGCTGTCAATTTGGACTACATGCCAGTGAATGGGAAACTTCTTCACTTTCACTGACCCCTGCCTTTGTTGAATGGTCAACTCTCATGGACTGAAGGACTCTGGCACTTTTAACTCTTTTTCCTTTGTCTTAGCTGGAAGGCAGCACTTGGGCTTAACTGGCAGCAAAGCTCAGCTGCACTGCTGACGTGATCAGCAGGTGAAATAGCCATGTTTTGAGAGCCAAGCTCTGGACTCTGACCATCTCAGCACCTCCACCCTCTCTTTCTGAACCTCTGCCATTGATTTGGCTATCTGACAGCAGGTGGGAGAGCTTGTGTGGGATGCTTTCTTATTCAACTGGGAGGCAGAGTTACCCAAAAGGAGGCCTCAGCAGGGGTTAATTTCCAGGCTGGGTGGCAGTGCCAGTGTGGGGAGCACTCTCCCAGCAGAAAAGCTGTGTTTACCACAGTGTAGCCTTATCAATGGGGCCTAGTAGTGGATAACAGCAGGGCAGTAGCCTTTCCATACTTTGAACTAGATTATATCATCTGGGGATGGATATAGAGGTACCTCCATTGTCAGTTGAAAAGAGGGGCTTGCACTCCTGACAGCCTGACTGAGTTGGGAAGCTGTCAGAGTGAAAATGTACATTCCCATATGAATTTACATGCCCACCTATGTGCAGCTTCCACTAATCTCCCCGCCTGGTGACAGCACACTATTCCTCTCTGCTCCATATATGTCTCGTCCTCCCAACAGTCTCCTTTCCCCTCCTCTCCACCCACTCTCCTTCCTCCAGCCCAAGCTCAGCAGGGTGATATCCTATAGATGCATAGTACCATAAAGTACATCCAATATATGGTCACTGTGCATCACAGAGTGACCTTTTACCTTTCAAAATTAGACTACCTAGAGAAATAACTGCAGTGCAGCCTGACAGCATCTCTTCCATCCTTTACTGACGCATGTCATAGGGTCAGTTGATGGCTCTCTAGTGACTCCATAAGTAAGGTCATGTCTTTGTCAACCAGAACGTGGAGCCTGCTACCCAAGAGATTTCACTGGGCCCAGTCACTGGAGTACATAGCAGTGACTGGTGATCACATTCCTTCTTAAACTGAGACTCAGATCCTGTTAAGGCAATACTAGAGAAACTAAACAACCTCTAGATACCCTAAAACAACAAACCTTGTCCAGAAACTTAAAGAAAAATCCACCCACAGCTCCAGAAAGCTCCCAAAAGAAAGAACCAAAGAAATTCCCAGATAAAGAGGACTTTCAAAAACTATTGAAAGTTGAGTACAAAAGGATTATATACAGAGCCCTCCTAGACATTGTACAAAATGCAACAGAACAAAATGAAAATTAAGCAAGATGTTTGAACTGATGGAACACCAGCATTCTGCAATCCAGCAGAACAGGATCTGTTTTATTTTAGCAGTCCATGGTATATTCAATATTCTTCTCCAACACCACAATTCAGGGCATCAATTCTTCTTCTGTTTTCCTTATTTATTGTCCAGTTGTTTCATACATGTGATGCAACTGAGAATACAATGGCATGGGTCAGACACACCTTAGTCTTCAAGGTGACATCTTTAATTCTCAGCACTTTATAGAGATCCTTTGCAGCAGATTTTCCAAGTGCTATGTGTGTTCTGATTTTTGACAGCTACTTTCATGGGTGTTGATCGTGGAACAAAGTAAAATGAAATCCCTGACGACCTCAGACCTTTCTCTACCATGGTATTCCTTACTGTTCCAATTATGAGAATTTTTCCTTTCTTTATGTAAAGGTGAAATACATATTGAAGGCTGTGGTCTTTGGTATTCATCAGCAAGTGTTTCAAATCATCTTCGATTCCAGCAAGCAAGGTTGTGTCATCTGCATATCACAGTTTATTAATGAGTCTTCCACCAGTCCTGATGCCTCATGCTTCTTCATATAGTCCAGCTTCTCAGATTATCTGCTCAGCATACAGATTGAAAATACATGGTAAAAGGATACAACCCTGATGCACAAATTTTCTGACTTTAAACCATGCAGTTCCTGCTTGTTCTGTTCACACAACTGCATCTTAATCCATGTACAGATTCCTTAAAATCACAATTAAGTTTTCTAGAATTCACATTTTGCAAAATGTTAGCCATAATTTGTTACAATCCACATAGTCAAATGCCTTTGCATAGTCAATGAAACACAGGTAAACATTTTTCTGGTATTCTCTGCTTTTAGGCAGGCTCCATCTGACATCAGCAATGATATCCCTGGTTCCTCATCCTCTTCTGATTTGGGCTTGAATCTTTTGCAGTTACCTGTCAAGATACTGTTGCAGTCACTTTTGAATAGTCTTTAACAAAATTTTACTTGCATATGATGTTAATTAATGATAGCCCAGTCCAGCCAAGTGCCGTCGAGTCGGATACTATTTGGTAATTTCTGTGTTCATTGGATTACACTTCCTGAGAATAGGCATAAACCTGGATATCTATCAATCATTTGGTTAGGTAGCTGTCCTCCAAGTTTCTTGGCATAGATGAGTGAGCAATTCCAGCACTGCATGGATTTGTTGAAACATCTCAATTGATATTCCATCAACTCCTGGAGCCTTGTTTTTAGTCAATGTCTTCAATGTGGGTTTGACTTTGCCATTCAGTACCATGTTCCTGATCATATACTGCCTTTTGAAACGGTTGCAAATCAACTAGTTTTCTTCTGGTATAGTGACTATGTATTCCTTCAATCTTCTACTGATGCCTTCTGAGTTGTTTAATATTTTTCCTGTAGAATCTTTCAGTATTAAAACTCAAAACATGAATGTTTTCTTCAGTTTTTTTGGCTTGAGAAATGCAGAGTGTGTCCTTTTCTTTTTCTATTTCCAACTCTTTGCACGTGCCATTAGAATACTTCATTTTGTCTTCTCAAGCTGTCCTTTGAAATCTTTTGTTCAGTTGTTTTACTTCATCATGCTTTCTTTTGGCCTTGAAGCTTGACATTCAAAAGTGTATTTCTGACTCTCTTCCAACATCCAATCTGGTCTTTTCTTTCTTTCCTGTCTTCTTATTGAGGCAGTATTGCTATGAATCTGGTCATAGGGTCACTATGAGTCAGAATCAACTCAACAGCAGTGGATTTGGTTTTTCTATAGACTGTGAATGAATACTTGAAACTTTTCTTTGCAGATGACATGGTAGTCTGGGTAGAAAATTGCATACATTTAAGAAAAAATCTTGAATTAAATTGTAGCAAGTTTGCAAGATACAGTGTTAAATTATTAAAGTCAGTTGCTCTCTGATAATGCAGAAATAAGCAATAGGACTTTGACATTGTCTTATCCAAGGTTCTCCAAAGAAGCAAAGTTAGTGAACTATGTGTATGCATGTATTTGTATGTGTGTGTGAGCGTGTGCACTTGTGTGTGTGTGTGTAGACACATATGTATGAAAACTGGTGGCATAGTATCTATTAGCTATGGCAGCTAACCAAGAGGTTAGTGGTTCAAACCCACCAGGAACTCCTTGGAAAACTTATAGGACAGGTCTTCCCTGTCCTACAGGGTTGCTTTGAGTCTGAATTGACTTAGTGTTAATGGATTTTTATACATACATACATACATACATACTTATGTGTGTGTGTGTATGTATGAAACAAGAAAGATTTATTTCAATGAATTGGCTAAGACATTTATAGATCTTGGCAGGTCCGAAGGTTTCTTCTAAGTCACGTGATTGTAGGAGCTGATGAATCCCAAATCAGCAGGTCAGACAGCAGGCTACTGGCTCACAGGGCTGTGAAGCTGGTATATTCCAAACTGGACATATCAAACCACAAGCCGCTGGCACAAGCCTCAAGAAACATAGGTCAGAAGAGGACAAGACAGGAAAAGGATCCAGAGCAAGCAAGCAAGTTTTGCAAGAGTTAAACAATTCTTTGTCAGATGCAGGCCAAGGAAACTATCCTTACAAATGATTGGCTCATCACACCAGATCACATCACGAAGTTGATCACATTATATTACTTACGGGAGGCCACAAAATGGAGGATAATTGCATTAGATCACAAAAATGAGGATACTTCCAAGAAGGTGAGTCAAGGTGGTGGCCTAGACACACATCTCCTCAATTCCCTCTGAGAACTAAGGCCTGGAATGATAACTGAATGGAGCAGTGGACATCTGAGGAGGCTTAGGATTTGGCCTGGTGTTGTCAGATTTGACTAGGCACCAGTAAAGGACTAACCTACCCTTCTCAAAGACTAATCATTGAGTGCTGACCCACACTCTTGCTTACTCACAGTTTTGGAGGACTGCAGGTACTTATGCCCCCTTTGTTATCTGGGAGGTGGATACTAGGCAAGAGCTGTCTAATATGCCTAACTGTGGAGCTTAAGTAAATAGCATATAGCCCAGCAAAGAGGCAGTGTATGAGATAGCCACATACTGAGAGCCTAGCTACTGACTGAGGGCACCACTGTCTCTCCACCTTCTCTTTTCTGAGGTAAGGCATAGACTGCTGTTTCACAGCAGGAAGGGCAGTTCAGGTGGGATGACATTTGGGTTGGATGGGAGGCAGAGTTACCTAGGTGGGCACCTTAGCTTCAGCTGATTTTCAAGCCATACAGCAATTTGTCTGACAAGTGCTTCTCCTGTAGAAAAATGGCATTTCAGACAATTCATGTCTAGATTTACAGGTGAGGCTTGGCAGAGGATGGCAGGAAGGCCCTAACCTCTCCCTCATTTGAACCATGTCATAGCATCTGAGGACAGCCTCTGAGGTACTTACACTGTCAGCTGGAATGTGAGGTCTGCCCCACCTGAGGGCCTGCTTTTGGCAGCTGTTGGACAGCTCCCCACTCAGAAATAAAGTACACTTTCAAATAAGACCATCTGGAGAACTGGCTGCTGAATGACCAGGCATTATCTCCTCCACCGTATACTGGTTCACATCATAGGGTTGGCTGATGGCCCAGCCCACTAGTGACTCCGTAAGTGGGGTGCCATCTTTGCTATCCAGGAAGCAGAGCCTGCCACCCTAGAGAGTCCACCAGCGGCCAGTAGCTAGAGTACATAGAGGTGGCTGGTGACCAACTCCCCTCTTCAAACTACTCCTCAGGTCCTTCTGAGGTAACATCAGGCAAATCAAACATCTTCTGGATGAACAGGGAACGATAGATAAAAATACAGAGAACACTGCTGTAGAGTTGCTGACAGAAAATTTCTCTGAAGTTATGGAAGAAGGGAATGTAGCTATCCAAGATATGTATCAAACACCACAAAAGCTAGATCCCAAATAAAAAAAAACAAGACATATCGTAATTAAGCTCAGTAAAACAAAACATGAACAGATGCTCTTAAAAGACAGCAAGACTCAAAGCAAAGCTCACATTCAGAGGGAAAGCCTGTAGGCTTTCATCTGACTTCTCTGCAGAAATGATGTTGGCAAGAAAACAGTGAGGTGACACATTCAAAGGCTCGAGGGGGAAAAATTTCCAACCAAGAATTATATATGCTGCAAAATTGTCTCTCAGACAAGAAGGTGAAACCCAGATATTCTCAGATCAGTGGAAGCTTAAAGACTTTGTAAAAACCAAACCAAACCTACAAGAAATACTGAAAGAATTTCTTTGTTTAGAAAAACAAAGACATTAATTGTATAGCTAAGGAGACAATGCAGAATACAGCATCCAGAATCCTACTCGCTTAGGGAAGTCATTAAGCTCAATCAAAACTACATTATCAAAAGAAAACTATGACATCATCACACTAAAAAGAGGGCTATGTTACAGTAGGTATAACACTTTCAGATGGAGAGGGAAATTAAAAAGATATGCAAAAGTTAAAATCTGGTTTAAACTTAGAATAGTAAGGGGGATCTTAGGGGCACCCACAAAGCTAAATAACAGTGTGACATCAAAACAAGAAGCATGGTACAGGAGTCTCAACAAACACAACACCAACACTAAAAAAGATGAAAAGTCAACTCATAAAGACCCAGAACAGAATTTTAAGTAAAATATAGAAAACATCAACTGCAAAAGACTGAAACAAGATTCATGCCTCACACCTTACTCAAAATGAATCAAAGACCTAAATATTAAACCTAAAATGATACAGATCATGCAAGAAAAAAAAAACAGGTTCAACAACGGGAGTTCTAATACGTACCTTAGACAAACTTCAAAATCTGACAAAGCATGACCAACAGAAAATAAATGGGAACTAGTAAGACTCAAACAGTTTTGCTCACCCAAAGGCTATAAAAAGTATTAAAATATCACCTACAGAATGGGAAAAAATATTTGTCAACTACATGTTGGACTGATGTCTGATCTGCATAATTTATAAAGTACTGCAAAATATCAACAAGAAAATGTTCAATAACCCAATTAAGCAATGGGCACAGGATATAGGCAGACACTTTACTAGAGAAACCCCCTGGTAGCCAAAAGACACACGAGCAAATGCTCATGATCATTAGCTATTAGGGAAATCCAAATCAAAACTACAATGAGATACCATGTTACCCCAGTGAGGTTGGTCATAATCCAAAAATCACAAAACAGCAAATGCTGGAGAGCCTGTGGAGAAATTGGAACTCTTGCACTGCTGTTGGGATTGCAAAATAGTACAATCTCTTCGGAAAGCAATCTAGCACTTCCTTAAGAAGCTCGAAATTGATACACTGTTTGATCCAGTAATCCCATTCTCGGAATTCATCCTACAGAAAAAAAGGTTGTCACATGAATAGACACATGAACACAAAAGTTTATTGCAGCACAGTCCACAATAGCAAAAAAGATGGAGTCAACCTAGATACCTATTGTGGTGGTCAGGATTATGTCAACTTGGCTACTACCTATTTGGCTGCTGTATTAAGTGGCAGGGTGGGGTTTGTGGTGACTCCCTGCCCCTCGGCTCTCATCTCGTGACACTGGACTACGGCTGCTGATCGCTCACGTGGCCAGGAGCTCCTGCTCTCTGGTTCCAGCATCTGGTTCCGGGACTTGAGCTAGCAGCTGTTGGGCTCATCAGTCTTTACAGTTGGCACATGAGAGCCCTGCTCCCTGACCTGCAATTCCTGCACTCGCCAGCCTCTGCCCAGTCCTGCTCCCTGACCTGCCGATCCTGGGTTCTCCAGCCTCTATCACTTCGTCTCGCCACCAGCTTGGAATCCACCGACCTCCAGCCTCTGTCGCATCGTCTTGCCACCAGCTTGGGATCCACTGACCTACACAACCGGTGATCTGCAACCCTGGTCTCTGACTTGCTGACCTTGGGTTCCTCAGCTTCCGTGGACACGTGAGACTTGTGCCAGAGCTTGGGACATTCAGCTTCTGTGATTACGTCAGCTGTTTCCTATATTTGTATCTATCTATCTGTCTATATATATATATTATAAATCTTTCCTTGTACCTACACGTGTTACTGGTTTTGCTTCCCTAGAAAACCCAGCCTAAGACAAATTGGTACCGTGGGAGTGGGGTGCTGCTCTAGCAAATACCTAAAGTGTGGAAGCCACTTTGAAACTGCGAATGGATAGAAGATTCAGAAGGAACGAAGAAGGCGCAGATGGTGAGAAACAACAGAGGACCGGCAGCAGTGGCAGCGGCAGCAGCAGAACCAGAGGCAGCGCTGGAGCCGACCCGTGGAGCAAGAGAGGTCAGTGCCTGCGCAGAGTTTTCCTCGCGGAATGGGGTGCCTCTGGGCACTTGAATCGGTGGAGCTGGCCTTGCTGACCCACGGAGTGAGAGAGTTGAGTGCCTTTGGGCAGGATGCTTTCCAGCAAGAGTGGGGTACCTCCGGGCACTTAAACCAGTGGAGCTACAGAGCTTTGGAACACTTGCCCGGCAGGGCAGATGTGGGCCTGAGGCTCGGGCCATGCGGCCATAGGAAGCTGAAGCTGAAGAGACAAATAGCGTGAGAAGCTGAGCTGCCTCAGTCTCAAGAGGTATGGCCATGACCTCAGGGGTTTGAAAGGGTGGAACCATGGCGTGCTTGTTCGTAAGGGTGGAATTGCCACTCAGTTGGGCTTAGGGTGCTCCTAAAGCCAATGGGACAGAGTTTCTGTCTAAGTGGGCCTTGAAGGCAGAGTTGTAGCACGAAGTTGGAGTTCTCCACTCAGAAACCTGAGAGTGTGGCTGATACCTAGAGTCTGGAGAGCATTGCTGTTGTGTAGAATGTCTCAGAAAATGTAAGAGTATTTCCAAAGCTTTGAGGGCTAATGTAATGTGTTCTGTTGACTTGCCTGTTGCCTGTTAATGCCTTCTAAGTTTCACAGATGTAGAAGAGTTTTTGTATTTTGGACTTGGAACTGATTTAAGACTTCTGTTATATGGATGGACATAATTTTGCTATGGTAAAATGAATGTGTTAAATGTTTTGTGATGTGATTTTTGGGTTGTCAAAGGGTGGGATGTCATGGTTGGAATTGTATCCCCTCAAAAATGTGTGCAGCCACGTGGCTGGGATATGGTTCCCAGTATCTTGGGACTGTCCTCCAATGTGTGGTTTTGCTAACCTGTATGTTAAAGGATTAGGGTGGGGCTGTGAATTCCTACTGTAGGGGGAGTTTCCCTGGAGTATGGCTTGCCTCACCCTTAATGCTTTTAGCTTGCAAGGCATAAAAGGAAAAAGAAACAAAGGACAATTTGAGAACCTCGCTACCATCAAACGAGCAGCACCGGGAGCAGAGCACGTCCTTCAGACCAGAGGTTCTTGAGTGAGGATGCTCCCTGGACAAAGACTGATGCAATACCGGACTTTCCTCCAGAGCCGTCAAGGGGAAAGTCTTTCCCTGGAGCGGACACCCTGAATATGGACTTGCAACCTACCAGACTGTGTAAGAATAAATCTTTCTTTGTTAAAGCCATCCACTCTGTGGTATTTCTGTTAGAGCAGCCTAGCTGACTAAAACACCCATCAACAGATGAATTGATAAACAATCTATAGTACATATACTCAATGGAATGTTAAGCAGTAATTAAAAATGATTTCAGGAAACACATCATAACCTGGTTTCAGTTAGAAGACATTATGCTGAGTAAAATCATTCAGTGGCAAAAGACAAATGTTGTATGAGGTCCCTTCTATAAGGACTTAAAAATAGAGTTATACGCAGGAGAAAAGATTTGTTTATGGCTACAAGGGCTTGAAGGCAGGGTTAGAATTGGCCATATATTCAACAGTTGATAGAGATTTGGTTAGGTGAAAGCAGTGACAGCACACAGTAGAAAATAGATCAACTTAACTGGACTTCATCATAAACTGAGTGCTCTTCTAATCTCAACTCAATATTGCAAGGGTAAAGTAGCAGAGGAGAGTTCTGCAGACCACGCTCTTGGGGGACATCAAGGTCAGTTGGCATAAATAGCCTATTGCTAATAGAATCTTCAGCACCCCTTATTGGTGAGTGCTTTCTGGGGTCTTAAAAGCTAGCAAGCTGCCATTTGAGGTACACCAAATGGTCCCAACTCAGCTGGAACAGCTGACCACAGAGAACACCAAAGACATCAAGAT
This sequence comes from Heterohyrax brucei, assembly GCA_028571685.1. NCBI lineage: Eukaryota > Metazoa > Chordata > Mammalia > Hyracoidea > Procaviidae > Heterohyrax > Heterohyrax brucei. The sequence goes on along the minus strand of CM053146.1, from coordinate 4,445,904 downwards.
AAAAGAGCCTAGGAGACAGATGAACCCATGCAAATTGGAGACTGCAGCAATACTTGACCAGAAGAACCAGATGGTGCCCAGCAACCATCAAAGACAGCTGTGACAGGGCATGCAATGTTGAGGCCCTGTAGAAACAGGGGGAACCCCTCACAGCATGGTCCCTAGATTTGCTGCTACCCTTGTCTAGAAAACACCATTGAGGTTAACTCTCTGGACAGAAATTTACTAGACTTGGTGCAATTTATGGTTCTATGCATTTATAGGAGGTTGTCCCACTGGTCTCTTTCTGGATAGGAGAGAAGAGAGTGGAGAGGAAGGACAGGAGCTTTTCAAGAGGACACAACAAGTATAGAATGAAAAGGAGGAGTGTGCTGTCACAGGGCAAAGAGAGCAGAAGAGCTGTAGATAGGCAGATTGTATACTTACTCTTAATTACAATTAAAAAAATAAGGAAGATAGTTCCATAATACTGAGAGTCATGGACTAGACAAGCTAACACAGAACCTTAACCATTGCAGATATTGAAAACATAACACAATTTAAATTAGCAATGAACAGTAAGGTATATAGATACAAATCTAACAAAATATGCATACAATCTATATGAGGAAAACTACAAGCTACAAAATTGTAATGAAATTAGTCAAAAATCTAAAAAACAGATTTTTGTTTCATGTTTCAATATCATAAGTTCTTTCTGAATAGATGTATAGATTCAGTGTAATCTCAGCTAAAATCTCACCTAAATAGCTTTTTTGACCTTAGAAAATTTATTCTAAAATTTATTTAAAAAGATAAAAGACTCAGAATAGCCCACATAACAAAGATAAAGACCTAAAATCAGAGACTGACATTACCCAACTTCAATATTTACTACAAAGTTACAGTAGTCAAGAAAGACTGCTGTTGGTGAAAGAGTAGACAAGCGTATCAAAAGAACAGTCTAGAGAACTCAGAAATAACACCACATGTATAGCCATCCAATTTTTGATAAACCATTAGGAATAGTTTAGTCTTTTCAGTAAGTTGTCCTGGAAAAACCATTCATATGCAGAAAAAAAAATGAATCTTAATTTGTGTTCACAGAAATTAACTAAAAATAGACCATAGAGCTATATGTAAAGCACAAAACCATACAATTTTTAGAGCATGAAAAAAGGAGAAATTCTCAGTGACCATGAGTTTGGTGAAGACTTTTTAGAAATAATACCAAAAGAATCTACCATGAATAAAAATGATAATAATAAAGTGAACTTCATTAATATAGAAATTTTCTCCAATGCCAAAGACACTGTTAAGAGAGTTGAAAGACAAATTATAGATTGGAAACAAGCATTTGGAAAACACAGATCTAATAAAGTATTTGCGTCTAAAATTTACAAATAACACTTAGAACTCTATAATAAGAAAATAAATTATCCAGTTATACAACAGGCAATAGACCTTAACAATTATCTCACCAAAAAAGAAATACTGATGGCAAAAAAGTACCTTAAAAGATAGTCAATATCATACGTTACTAAAGAAATAATCTGATTTATAAGAATCAGCACAAAGCTGGTTTTTATGAGCCAGCCAAGCCAAGTTTTTATGAGGCAGAGGTTAAAGATATTCCAAATGTCCAACTTTTTCAAGCTGCTGTACCACTCCATCATCATTATCTATTCCCTGTCCCCCAGTACTCTCCCTCCCATTACTGGGTTCCTTAATTTGCTGCAGTACCTCACAGAACTCATGAACAATGTAAAGCAAAATGCTCATATGGTTGTAAAGGCTGGCAGGTTCCAAATTCATGAGTCAGGTATAGGCTTCTCTGGATCCGTGTGACTGCAAAAGCAGGTGAATTCAAACCAGCAGGTCAGACCACCAGCTTCTGGCTGGCAGTGATGTGGAAGCTGGTGAGTCAGGTCGAGCAATAGGCCACTGGTCTGAAGGGACTTGGAGGCCAGCTAATGTCAGAATCTGCAGATCAGACAACAGGCCTCTGAGGATGGAGGGAAGTGTCAAATGAACTTGATACAGGATCTAGATGCAGAGGGAGAGCCTCTCCAGGACACAGGCATATATCACAGATACAGGCTATAACCCAGGAAAGGGTGTAATTTTAATAATGTTGGCACTTGAGTCATGCCGTCCTTTAAAGCTGTGTCTCAAGACATGTCTTGCAACAATCCTGCCTTGTCAACATGCCATAGTCAGGGTCCACAACACAGAAAACAGAGGAAAACCATGCATACCAGAAACCATGGTCTACCCAAGTTGACACCATAACTTCAACTATCACAGGTTCCATATACCTTACTTGCTCAGCCCCACTCAGTCCTTGTGCAAAAGTCACAAAGACCATGGCCAGAAGGGCCATATTAAGTAATTCACTGCACCACATTCACTAATTTACATGCAAATTTCACCAACAATGAGATCTCAGTACACGCCTATTTTAATGGTTAAAATCTAAAACATGGACAGCAAATATGGGTGAGGCTGTGAGGGCACAAGATCTATTTATTATTCATTGCTCTTGGGAATGTGAAGTGGTACATCCATTTTGAAAGGAAGTCCAGTAGTTCTCACAAAGCTAAATATGGGATTATGATATCCAGCAGTCATGCTTCTAGGTGTTTGTCCAAATTAGTTGAAAATTTATGCCACCACAAAGACCTGCATATGAATACTCGTTGTTGTTGTTAGGTGTTGTCAAATAAGTTCTGACTCACAGGGATTCTATGAACAACAGAATGACCCACTACTCAATACTGTACCACACCCGCAATTGTTTTTATGCTTAAACCCATTGTGGCAGCCACCATGTCGATCCACATCCTTGAGGGTTTCTCTTTTTCTCTGACCCTCTATGTTAACAAGTACAAATGTTGATAACATCTTTATTCATAACTGTCAAAAATTTGAAGCAACTATGATACTCTACACACTAACTTCTGAATTCCTCTCTGATGTGCTACTCTGTATCAACTATTTCAAATTCACCTTTCAGCTTGTGAAGGAAAACCCCCCTGAAAGAAACTCCCCCTAATCTTACGCTGCCCCTTCTGCCCATGACCCTCAGCTTTGCACACCATCTCTATAAAAGCCTGCTCCACTTTGTCATCAGGGCCAGTTGTTGGAGGTCTGTAAGCCTCTGCTGCCCCCCTAGCGTTACTCCAATAAACAGATACTTCTTCTCTCCTTTGGTGTCAGTTGATTTCCTATAACATTTGATTCCCTGACCGGGAAGCCAACCATGCCGGCCCCTTGAGCAGTCTGCCCTCTCCAGCTTGGCTGCTTTGGAGCCCGCTTGGGGCCAACAGGACGGCGCCACACATTCCCTTTCGACAGGGTTCTTCTCCCTCTCCAACACCTGGCACTCCCAAGCACAGGAATGATGGAACCCAGCAGGAGAAATGAACCAGAATGAAAACCCAGTGAGAAAACAGTGTCAGATAAGGTCCCAGGACCCTGAATCCAGTCAGGTCTACCCCTATGGGTAGAAGAGGAGACTGATCACCTTCTAGGTCCAGTTGGATCTCAGAATAGGGATATCCGAGTCAAAAGGAAGTGTGCTGTGAGATTCTTTTTACACACACAGAACTCAAGTTCTTACCAGGTTGGAGCTCCTGTCTGTCTTGGTATCGTCTTTCTGTAAGAGGAATGCCTGTCCTTTTTAAGAAGAGAGCCCATTGGGGTGTATTCTGTCTGATTGATACTGTGTAATGTGAGAAATAAGGCTTCTGTTCCTATTATGTCTCTGTGTGTCTGTGTATGTCCCTGTGATACTCCAAGACAATAGCCACAGAGCTTGAGTGGGCTCGTATCTGAAGTTCCATGGCACTGTCGAAAGGCATAATGGTAGGAGCTCTCCATCCCTCTGCCCCAGGGTTTATACAGGGGCAACTTCAGCCAAGGCAGTGTCTTAAACCTTCACGAGAAGAGCAGCCAGCTGAGCACCTGAGAGACAAAGTCCTTTGTTCATGTGTGAAAACTGCTGCTATGTTATTTTTGGGGTGCCAAATGGTGAGACCTCATGGATCGAATTGTGTGTGTTTATTTGACTTGGCTATGAGTCCCACTGATATGGTGCCATTATTCCTCCCATGTGATGTGAATCCTGCTTCTGTGAGACTGATGATGGAGAATGGGCAACAGTTGTGTTACTGAGGCAGGTCTCAAGCTACAAGCTTGTAGATTACAGTGGGAGGGTCAGAATATAAACCCACTGTATGATTGCATGCTGAAAAATTTAAAGAAGGGGGTACAGTGGCGACTGTAGAGTTAAGCTAAGTTCCAGTAAACTAAAAACTCTGTCAAGTAGACCGGCCCTCCTTCAAAGTAGATTGCCCCCCTGAGGGCACACTAGACGTGACCAGGATCAAGGTTGTGTGGAAGGCAGCCACCAATACTCTGGGCATCCAGACCAGTTTCCATACATTGACCAGTAGTTAGAAATAGCCCAGACTCTTCCCTCCTGGGTGCAATTCTGCACCAATAAGGTAGGAAAAAGCAGAATCCTACTGAACACAGCCACAAAGAAGCAAGAACAGAGCCCACCAGTATTTCAAAGAACCCCAGAAGAGAAGCCCCCTCCATATATCTCACTGCCACCCATGGCCCCAGTACAGGCAGGCTCCTCTGTACCTGAAATCAATCTTCCTTCAGTCTCTCCCACACCTCTGGAGTCAGAGCAAGGGCTGCCCAAGATGGAAACATCCCACAGACCTCAGACCAGAAGTTCTCAGGAGACATTACAAATGCCCCTTCGAGAAACCCAAGGTTCGGCCCACATAATTATTACCAACTCATTATAACTGTAGATTTGCTCAGATGGAAACACCATACACCCTGCTATTTGGAGAGGCTCCAGGCCACCAATGAGCTCATGGAAACCACCCACCAGCTCATATGGGATGACAATAGACTGTGTGAGTGCTACAGAATGTGGACACCCTATAACCCAAAGGCCCCTGAACAGAACTGAATCTCCCCACCCCCTATCCCAAGGAGATACCAGTATTTGCTAGTAATTGTTTGCACCTACTCTGGATGGTCAGGAGCATTCTCCACAAGGACTGAAATGGCCAGAGAAGTAACTTGGGCTAACTTGAAGGGTTTGCAGGAAAGCTAATGAAAGGCTACCTGGTTCTTGTTGGGGTAAAACAAGGATGGTGGGTGCAAAGGCCTACCAAACGTCACTTCTGTGATAAACTTTCTCCCCTTTCATAAAAACTCCTGGAAATTGTAAATCTCGGTACCATGTCTGTTCAACTGTTTATTGGCAGTGTGGGTACCCACTTGTAGTAATAAGGCCTGGGCAAGGCATTGGAACAATTAAATGGATCCATAAATTTATCTTAAAGTGCTCATGAGCTCATTTTTAGTTAAAGAAACAGTCTATGTACTTACTGGTGAAGCTGGATATGTGTGTGTGATAAAGTGTGAGGCCTCCAATGTGTATACTTGATAAGAAATGTGTATACTTGATAAGAAATGTGTTTGTGGTGTGCTTTTGATTTGCCTTTCTAGGATTTTGAAAATATTTTTGTCATTTCATAAGCTGTTTAGATTTTCGGTGAAAAAGTGTCTTTTGTCTTTGCCAGTGTGACTGATTTTAAGAGTCTTACTTGAACTAAATAGGGTTGATGAAGAGCTGAATTCCAGATAGGTCCAGGCATGTTGGCTGAGCTAGATGGCTTTGTCGTATAGAGATAGTAACAATTCCAAAAGAGTATAAAGGAAGCTGATGATGTTTTGTCCTTCGGAAAAAGCAGGCAGCAGGGCAGAAATTGTTCTCAACTCATAGCTTCAGGGAAACTTTTGAGGGGGAAAAAGAAAAACAGGTAAAGATTACTGCTCTACTTTGACTGTCATAAATTAGGACTGCTCAGGCTTATCTGGGAGCTGTAAAAAGAGATTTCCAAGCCAGTTAAACAATAATTTATAGAAGTCAGCTAATAAAGTCTTAGGAGTTAGTTGGGGACCTGGAATGTTTAAATCAGCTTTATTTAAGCCCAGGACTTTAAGGGTAATTGAACTTAACAAATATCTGATATAATGTAATTTTATGTACTGTTTACTTTTCAGTGCAACTGACAATATAAGTCTAATTGAATTCTTTGCTATTTAAGGAATTACAGAGGCTTGTTTATAACAGACACCACAATAGGGGTTCATTGATAGGGCATTTCTAGAGGTCTGATAATAAATATTTAATATGGTTAAAGTTTTGTTTGTCTGACAAATTATTTAACTTATAAGATTCTTTGCAAAAAAAGATTATTTGAGAACATTAATATTAGATGAAATTGACTTGTTCACTGCTAACAATTTTCTCTGATTTCTGAGTAAACAGTTAACTTGTTCCTTATATAATCTCTCTTAAAGATTTGATCTCTTATTAAAATAAGATTCCTTGAGTCAGCAAATTGTGCTGAAACGCTTAATAGAGAGAAGCTAATGTTTTTTTACTTTTAAGTACTTAAACAACTTTAATACTATTTCTTGTTGAGCTGTAATGAACTCATGATAGCTCCAAAACTTCATGAAAAGCCATGAGTGTTCTTTTCTGAGGGAAGAAGGTAAAAGAAGTCTTATTTGATATGTTATATAATAGGGGTTAAAATCAGGTGCCGAGTTCTCACTGCATTAAAATCTATGTTGATTATTTCCTCTTGTGTTTTTCATCTAATATTGTCTAACAAATACATAATATTAAGTCATAATTTTATTATTTTTTAATTACTATCTGGGAAAACCCTGGTTAAGTGCTGTGTCTGCTAACAAGAGACTAACAGTTGGAGCTCTATAAAAAAGTTTTGTTCTGCCTGATAGAGTTGCTGTGATTCAAGATTAACTCCCCGACACTTAGTTTGGTTTTATTGATAACTTGATTATAAATTTATTTAACATCACCAAAGCCAATGCTTTGACTGGGGAATTCAGGTTATTTACTTATGAAATCTATTTTATACTATATAAATGTTTAGAGAGTTAATAATCTTGGTATGTCCTGTGTGATATTATGCCTCAAGATTATATATATGGTATCTGAAGTTCTTAATGATATGGATAACAACTTTAAGTATAAGTAAGAACTTCAGATACCATATATATGATATGGATAATAATTATACTTAAAATTATTATATAATAATTAATATATATAATTAATATATTAATAATAATTAATATATTATAATATTATTAAGTACAAATTATAATATTATATTATAATTAATAATAATTAATATATAATAATTTTAAGTATAATTATTATATTATAATTATATTATATATTATATATAATATAATTATATTAATTATTATATAATTATTATATAATAATTTTAAGTATAATTATTATCCATATCATTAAGAACTTCAGATACTGTATATATAATCTTGAGGCATAATAATTTTAAATTACTACCTCTACGACCTCTACGATAAGATCTCAAAAACAGACTTGTGTATAGAAGAAAAGACTCTTTGACAGCTGCAAGGGAGGGGAGGGAGGGAGGGTGAGGGGGGGTGGGGAGGGTTTAGTTTAGATAGTTATTAGAAATCTAATTGGGAGAAAGCGGTGATAGCACACATTAGAAACAAGAACAACATTAAGTGGACTTCAGCATAACTTGAGTACTCCTTCCATCTTAACTCAATACTGCAAGGACAGAGGAGCTGAGGTGGGGGGCGGGGGACCATGCCTTTAGGCGAATTCCAATTGGCACAACTAGTGTTTTGCTAAGAGAGCTCTTTGCACCCCACATTGGTGAGTGGCGTCTGGGGTCTTAAAAGCTGCCAAGCTGCCATCCAAGGACACAGCAAATGGACCCAATGCAGCAGGAATGGATGCTCACTGAGGACCAAAATGACATGCGGTAAAGACAACTGAGAAGACAGACAGACCCACAAGAGTGGGTGCCTACATTGACTTGGGACCAGAATAACCAGATGGTGCCCGGCCACCACCAGTGATAGCCACGATGGAGCTCACAGAGAGGAGTCTCACTGGCAAAACAAGAATAAAAAGGGGTGCATCATGAGATCTCCACTAAAAGACCTCAACTGATAGTCCAGCAGTTTTGGGGTTCCTCTCAGAGCATGGCCCCCGGCCCTGATGCTGCCCTTTCCCATAAATTATAACAAAGGTCCACTGTTTGGAAACAAGTGGATTGGACTTAGTAATGCAGAGTGACCATATATTGGAAGCACTTTATGGTTCTATACATCTATAGGATATCATCTTGCTGACCTCTGGCTGGAGGAAGGGGAGTGGACGGAAAGGGCGGGAAAGGAGGCTGTTGGGAGAATGAGACATATATGGAGCAGAGAGGAATAGTGTGCAGTCACCGGACAGGGAGAGCAATGGAAGCTGCATATAGGTGGGCATGTAAATTTATACGAGAATGTACATTTTCACTCAGTTATGTTAAATAAAAAAAAAGGAAGAAAGAAAGGAAAAGGAAAAAAATAATTTAAAATTACTATCTAAAGTTTTCTGACTGATGAAATTTTATTTGACTCTTATGTTTTACTTATTTTTATTAATCTGAATCTTAATAATTTTCATCATTTACAGTTTTTACTAATTTCTCTAAAAAAATTTGACCAGAATACTTCAGTGAAGAGTTTAGACTTATGAGAAGGACTATGACTTAGATATCCAAGATAAGGCCTGAGAGATTTGCATAAAGAAAGATAGAGGACTAGTTCTCAGCTGGGGACCTGTAGGGAAAGAGGAAGCAGTTTTACTCTGACAGACCCACCAAGCCTTTAACAAAAGAAATTGCTGGTGCCAGTTCTAAATGTGGTAAGAGGTCATTATGGCCATATATTTTTATCTTGGTCCATACCAGACATAAAACAAAGATTACAAAGCTTGAGACAAAATCTTAGACTCCACTCTCCCATTGGTAGAGGAGATCCTTAAGGTGGTCAATCAGAGATTTGGTGGCAAAACAAAAATAAAAAAATAAAGACTGTTATTGGCTGCCACCTCAGGTAACCCGATCAGTGTTGAAGATTTAAACTACCTCAATGGCCAGTGAATATGGACCCCGGTCATTACAGGTACTATAAAAAATGAGGCCACTTTAAGGAAGTGTCCTGAATGTTCTACAACAGGATGTTCATAGAGCTATGTAAGTCACAGATAGACAGACCCTCCTGGACTTGCTCAGAAGAGAAGCCTGAAAGACTGACCACTGACAAGAACCTCGAAACCTATCTGCCTCCTGGCCACATCAGAGAGCTAAGGGTTACACTCAATGTAGAAGGTAAGAAAATTCAATTTGTCTTAGACACAATAGCTACCTTTTCTACCTTAATTTACCCAACGGGTCTACTCTCCAAGAGGGACTGTGTAATTATAGACATAGACTAAAGATTTGAAATAGAAGCTTGCTTTTGTCTCTGATGGGGTCACAGTTGTTGAGACATTGCCATGTAAGAAGAAAGAAAGACTAAGAAAGTATAGGAAAAGTAAAGAAGAAATAGAAAAGAAAAAAGACTAAGAAAGTGAAGGGAAGGGAAAGAAAGAATAGAGAAAAAGAGTGTCATGGGTTGAATTGTGTCCCCCCAAAAATATGTTCAGCTGTGTGGCTGGGACATGACTCCGAGTATCTTGGGACTGTCCTCCATTGTGTGGTTTCACTAAACTGTATGCTAATGGAGATGCAAATTCCTGCATGGGATTACTTCTTTGCTTTGCAGTAGGGGAGCTTACCTGGAGTGTGGCTTGCCCCACGCCTGATCCTTTCGGCCTGCATGGAATAAAAGGAAAGCGAAACAAAGAGGATTGGAAATCTCGCACCATCAAGAAATCTGCACCGGGAGAAGAGCATGTCCTTCAGACCTGAGATTCCTGCGCCAAGATGCTCCCTGGACAAAGACTGATGCAATACCGGACTTTCCTCCAGAGCGAGCCGACAAGGGGAAAGCCTTCCCGTGGAGCGGACACCCTGAATATGGACTTGCAACCTACCGGACTGTGTAAGAATAAACCTTCCTTTGTTGAAGCCATCCACTCTGTGATATTTCTGTTAGAGCAGCCCTAGCTGACTAAAACAAAGAGAAAGATATAAAACTAGGTAACCCCAGTCTAGATTTCCAGGACAACTTTTATCTCTCAGATTGCAACAGTTCCAAATAAATAATGTTCATGGGCCCTGACTGATGCTCAGTAATTGTTATCCTGGCCTTTTAAAATGATTGACACTGTCAAGGAGAGATTTCTACTCAGATAGGCAGGCCAATGCCCCTACTCAGCATGAAGCAGATACAGGAGAGACCTCCACCCATTTTTGCATGAAGATTTTGAGTATGAAATCACTCAGAAGGATTATAGTAAAAACATCCTGATCACCAGGACAATTACTTCTATGGGAAATGAAAGTAGTAATAATTATAAAATTTTGATTGAAAATCCTTGCCTGATCTCCCATGCTGAAACTAACCTGGAGACTCAGTAGCTTTAAGGATTAGCTACAGGCATGGGAGCCTGGCAGGATCATATCATAAACTCTGAAACACTAAACACTGTCCTGCTGTTAATCAACTCCCTAGCCTCGGTAATCCTCCAGAACCATACAGCCCTAGATCACTTTCTAGCTGATTAAGGAGAGATGTACCAGGCCCTGTGTTATTCCAACATAGTTGCATCTAAGGTCTTAGAACTGAGAAGTTGCATAGAACAGAGATAGAGAGAGCTTGCCTCATCAAGGTGGATAATAATGGCCTCATGTCTTCCCTGGCTGCTACCACTCCTGGGACTGATTCTAGTTATCTTCCTGCCTAGCAGTTTTGGACCCTGCATGTTCTGGTTTTTATCTCAGACCCTGGAGCAATCCTAGCACTCCAGTGGTTCTTATCTCAGACCCTGGAGCAATCCTAGCACTCCAGGGATACCTACACCTACCCCTGGAACAGCTGGTATGATACCCCTCCCCCTACATCACTGAAGGATGACATCCAAGAGGGGAATGTGAAGGAAACCCCACCTGAAAGAAAGTTCCCCTTATGTTATCCTGCCCCATTCTGTCCACAGCCCTGTCCTCTTATCTTATCCCGTCCCATTCTGCCCACAACTCCATCCTCTTATCTTACTCAGCCCGGTTCTGTGCATGAACCCCTGCTTCACATACCATCTCTATAAGAGTCTGCTCTACTTCCCCATTGGGACAAGTCATTAGAGGTGTGTAAGCCCCCATGGGCCCCCTAGTGTTGCTCTAATAAACAGCCACTTCTTCTCTCCTTCGGTGTCAGTTGACTTCCTGTAACAATCTCTGCATCCTCAGTTCTTCAGGAATTTTATAACCTGCAATTCTAACTCTCCACTACACTCAGAAAATCTTCTGAAGCAGAGATCTGAGTGATTATGACATAAAACGCTTTCTTTCTGACTTTGTCCCTCCTGTCCTGTTTTTAGGAGAGTTTCAAACTGCTTGAGAAAAAATAGTATATTGCCTGAAGTATATTAACATTGAGTAAATAAATGTGGATTGAATAAGTAAGCTAGTTACTAAACTACATGATGTCTTCCTCGACTAGTAGTTGGAAGAATTTGTGGAACAATACGTCAATATGAGTTTAATTTCTTAAGACAAAAAAAAATTACAAATGAATGAACTATTTTAGAATCCTAAGAGGAGGAATAAAATGATATAGAAAACATTTTTTAGAATGATACTTTTGACAGTGATTGTCTGTGTAAAACCATATGGTTTCTTGTTATAGATTACTATAAATGTGATGTCAAACTGGTAAGATTAATAAGAGGATATTATCACTTTACTGTCACACAGAAATGTCCATGTTTAACATATTGGTGTAAATATCTTACAGAATATTCTAGTTTTTTATAACAAAAATAGCATAATCTTAAAGGAATTTTATCTAGAATACTTTGAAGTATAAAATGTCCTTTTGTTTTTAAGGAGGGTTCAGCGTGAATGGAATATTCAGCTATTCAAATAAATGTCTTCTTTGTCTGTGACTGAAAAATGTCACAGAGAAGTCTTGCCTAAGACAAGTTATCTGTGTACAACAGGAATTTTGAAAACAAAGAAAACCATGGAATGGCTTCACTATGACTAAAGGTAAAATTCTATTTTTGTATTTATTTATTTATTTATTTTCAGTTCCATCCTCATAAGTATTCAGGGTTTCATTCTGCCCCTCCACTACTATTATTAACCTTTTATCATTGCTGGAATCAGATTTATGTACTGTCTTCAAGCACTGCATTTCATCCTATGATGTATTGTTACTTTCTTGCTCCTCTCTCTGGGTATCTAACACTGATCCTTCACATTTCAGCATGAAAGTATCCAGAAAGCATGTATACACAACACTGATCATAGTCTGATAATAGAACTGTATCTTGCTTTGTGGATGCTTTCCTATAACCCAATCACAATGTGAGACACATTTTACTTTGAAAGAATCCATCTGGAGTATTAAAAAAAAAAAATCACTTTATGGACCAATGATTGAGGCCATGTTTAAAAAACCACCACAATAAGAAAGTAGAACTGACCTACAATAAATTCTTCCTTCATACAGAGTTACTGACTCCAGCATCTATGAGGAGAAATCAGAAAAAAGAAACAAGAAAAATGAAGAAACATTAAGAAGCATGTGAGACTCTATTAAGAAGAACAATTTATGATTAACTGGAGTTCCTGAAAAGAGCTAGACACCCGAGAACACAGAGAGTATTGAGTCTGAGCTGCTGACAGAAAACCAGAAATTATGAAAGAAGAGAACATAGATATCCAAGATATGTATCGAACACCACTCAATCTAGATCTTGATAGAAAGACCCCAAGACATATTCTAATCAAGCTTAACAAAATGAAAGATAAACAGAAACTCTTAAAGGCAGCAAGACTCACAGCAATGCTAACCTTCAGAGGGAAACCCTGTAGGCTTTTGTCAGATTTCTCAGCAGAAACTATGCTGGCATGGAGTCACACGACATACTAAAAGCCTTGAAGTAGACGAACTTCCAACCAAGAATTATATATCCTGCAAAACTAACTTTCAAATATGTGAATGGAATGAAGACATTTGCAGATAAACAGAAACTCAAAGATTTTGTAAAAGCCAAACCAATGCTATAAGAAATACTGAATGAATCTCTTGGCTTGGAAGAACAAAACTGCTAACTTTATATTTTAGAAGGACACATTATTCAGAATCCTACTCAGTTAGGGAAGGCTCCAAAGACAATCAAAACTGTAATAGTGACCATATCGTGTAAACTATGATATCATCATATTAAAAACAGGGACGTACTACAGTCATTATAGTCCTTCCAGAAAAGACTGGTAGCAATCAAAATTGGGTTTCTATATAGTGTATTATAGGGACAGCCATAAAGTATAATAAAAAAGCAACATGCCATATCAAGAAATGTAATACAGGAGTCTCAATAGCCACAAAACCAACTCTGAAAAAAGTGAAAAATCAACTCACAAAGAGAAATTTCCCAGAACAGATTAATAAGAACAGAGAAAACATCAACACAAAAACAAACCTATCACAATGGCAGCAGTGAACACATACCTATGAATAATTACATTGAATGTGAATGGACTGAACTGAATGCTCCAGTAAACAGACATCAAGTAACATCTTTGATCAAAAGACATGACCCATCTATATGTTGCCTACAAGAAACTCACCTTAGACTTAAAGATAGGAGCAAACTGAAAATTAAAGGATGGAAGAATATATATCGAGATAACAATGAACAAAGAAGAGCAGGTGTGGAAATTCTAATCTCAAATAAAATTGATTTTAATGTCAAATCCACCATCATGGACAAGGATGGACACTACTTACTGCTGAAAGGTTCAATACACAAGCAGGACTTAACAATATTAAATATTTATACACCTAATATTAGAGTACCCAAATACATCAAAGAAACACTGACTACACTCAGAAAGGAGATAGATCACTCCACAATAATAGTAGGAGACTTCAACACTCCACTCTCAATATTGGACAGATAGTCTAGAAAAAAGCTCAATAAAGACACAGAAGACCTTATTGCCACAATTAACCAACTAGACCTTGTTGACAGAACTTTCTATCCATCATCGGATAACTACACCTTCTTCTCCAGTGCACATGGAACATTCTCCAGAATATACCATGTGTTAGGACATAAAGTAATTCTCAACAAAATCCATACCACTGAATTAATGCAAAGCATCTTCTCAGATCGTAAAGCCATAAGGAATGAAATCAGTAGCAGAAAAAACATAGACAGAAAGTGGAACTCATGGAAACTGAACAACTCTTTCTCAGAAACCATGGGTTATAGAAGAAATCAAGGATGAAATAAAGAAATTATGGATACCAACAAGAATGAAAACACTTCCTACCAGATGCTATGAAATACAGCAAAGTAGTGCTCAGAGGTGAGTTTATCTCCATAAATGCATACATCTGGAAGGAAGAAAGAAACCAAATCAAAGAATTGACCCTACAGCTTGAACAAGTAGAGACAGAACAACAGAGGAACTCCTCAGGCACTAGAATAAAACATATCATAAAGATTAGAGCAAAACTAAACGAAATAAAGAACAGAAGAACAATTGAAAAAATTGAAAAGACCAAAGACAGGGTTTTTTTTAAAAGATCAGCCAAATTGACAAGCCATTGGCTAAACTTCCTAAATTGAAACAGGAAAGGAAACAAATAACCCAAATAAGAAAAGAGAAGGGAGTTGTCACAATAGATCCAATAGAAATAAAAAATATCATAACTGAATACTATGAAAGACTGTATTCTAACAAGTTTGAAAACCTGGAGGAAATGGACAAGTTCCTTGATTCATATCACCTACCAAAATTATCACAAGGTGAAGCAGAAGAACTTAATAAACCCATCACAAAGGAAGGGATTGAAAAAGTCATCAAAAAACTGCCAACCAAAAAGAGCCTGGGCCCAGGTGGCTTCACTGTAGAATTCTACCAAGCTTTTAGAGAAGAGTTATCATGAGTACTACTATTTCACAGTATAGAAAGGGATGGAATACTCCCAAATTCATTCTATGAAGCCAGCATAACCCTGATACCAAAGTCAGGAAAAGACTCAACAAAAATGAAGAACTACAGACCCATATCACTCATGAATCTAGATGCAAACCTCTTCAACAAAATTCTTGCCAATAGAATACAACAACATATCAAAGAAATAATCCATCATGACCAAGTTGGATTCATAACAGGGATGCAAGCCTGCTTCAACATCAGGAAAACAGTTAGTGATCAACCACATAAATACCACAAAGACAAGAATCACCTGATCTTGTCTACTGATGCAAAAAAGACAATTGATAAAGTCTAACACCGATTCATGCTAAAAAACTCTCAGGAAAATAGGAACAGACAGCAAATTCCTCAGTGCAATAACAGCCATTTATACAAAGCCAACTGCCGATATCATCCTGAATGGAGAGAAATTGAAACAGTTTCCCTTGAGAACAGGAACTGGACAAGGATGCCCACTCTCACCTCTCCTATTCAACATTGTACTAGAAGTCCTAGCGAGAGAAATTAGACAAGACCAAGAAATAAAAGGCATTTGCATCGGCAAAGAAACAGTCAAAATCTCCCTATTTGCAGATGATATGATTGCATATGCAGAGAATCCCAAAGAATCCACAGGAAACTACTCAAGCTGATACAAGAGTTAGGCAAAGTCTCAGGATACAAGATAAACATAAGTAAATCCGTAGGATTTTTTTATATGAACAATGAGATTATTAAGGAAGAAATCACCAAGTCAATACTATTCACTATAGCCCCTAAGAAGCTAAAGTACGTAGGAATAAATCTTACCAGAGAAATAACAGACCTTTAGAAAGAGAACTACAAACCCTTACTAGAAGAAACTATGAGACTTACATAAATGGAGAAATCTATCTTGCTCATGGATAGGAAGGCTTAGCATTGTGAAAATGTCTATTTTACCCAAAGCAATCTACTTATATAATGCAATCCCAATGCAAGTTCCAATGACATTTTTTAATGAGATGGAGGAACAAATTTTCAACTATGTCTGGAAAGGGAAGAAGCCCCGGATACGCAAAGCATTATAAAAGAAGAAGAACACACTGGGAGGCCTCTCATTACCTGACCTTATAACAAATTATACTGCCACAGTAGTCAAAACAGCCTGGTACTGGTACAAAAAGAGACTGATAGATCAATGGAACAGAATCGAGACCCCTGAGATGACACTGTCTGCCTATGAACAGTTAATGTTTGACAAAGGCCCTAAGACATTACACTGGGGTAAAAACAATCACTTCAACAAACGGTGCTGGCAAATTGGATATCCATCTGCAAAAAATTGAAACAAGACCCATGTCTCACACTTTATACAAAAACCAATTCAAACTGGATGCTAGGCCAGCCAAGTGCCTCAAACTGCATAAAAGACCTAAATATCAAATCTAAAACGATAAAGCTCATACAAGAAAAAGTAGGAAGGTTTAATACACAATGTAGACAGACTTCAAAATCCATCAAAGAGACCACAATCATCAGAAGACAAAATAGATAAATGAGAACTACTAAGAATCAATCATTTTTGCTCATCCAAAGACTTTATTATTAGGATTAAAAGGCCACCTACAGAACGGAAAAAAAATTTGGCAACAGTATGTCAGACTCATGCCTGATTTTCATAATCTGTAAGGTACTACAAAATACTAATAAAAAAAAAGATAAATCATCCAGTTAAGAGATGGGCAAAGGAGATGGACAGACACTTCTCTAAAGAAGAGATCCAGGCAGCCAAAAAACACATGTGGACATGCTCATGATCATTGGTGTTTAAAGAAATTCAAACCAAAATTACAATGAGATACCATCTCCCCCCAGCAAGATTGCCCATGATCCAAAAAACACAAAACAACAAATGCTAGAGAGGCTGTGGGGAGATTGGAACTCTACTACACTGTTGGTGGGATTGCAAAATGGTACAACCTCTTTGGAAAGCAATCTGGCATTACATTAAAAAAATGGATATAGATATACCATTTGACCCAGTAATTCCACTCTTGGAATATATCCTACAGAATCAAGGCCATTCACACCAATTGGTTCATGCACACGGCTGTTCACCGCAGCACAGTCCACAGTAGCAGAAAGATAGAATCAACCCAGATGCCCAACAATAGAGGAATGGCTAGGTAAACTATGTTATATATACTCAGTGGAACACTACGCAATGATAAAGAACAATGGTGGTAGCAGGAAACATCTCAATCTGGTTTCAACTGGAGGGCATTATGCTGAGTAGTCAGCGACAAAAGGACAAACATTGTATTAGACCCCTATGATAAGAACTCAAAAACAGACTCATGCATAGAAGAAAAGACTCTTTGATGGCTGCAAGTGTAGAGAGGGAGGGTGGGGAGGAGAGTTTAGATTAGATAGTTGATACAAATTTGGTTGTGTGATATCTGTGACAACACATATTAGAAAGAAGGTTAATAATAACTGGACTTCAACACAAGTCGAGTACTCCTCCCATCTTAACCAAATATTGCAAGAACAGAGTAGCTGAGTGGGGGGGGGGGTGGCCGGGACCATGCTCTTAGGCAAAATTGAGGCCAGTTGGCACAGCTAACATTTTGCAAATGAGGATTCTCCACATCCCACATTGGTGAGTGGCATCTGGGGTCTTAAAAGCTGCCAAGCTGCCAAGCTGCCATCTGAGGGTACAGCAAATGGTCCCAACTCAACAGGAGCAGATGGTGACAGAGGACAAGAACGACATGGGGAAAAGACAACTCAGAAGACTGAGAGACCCATGTGAGTGAGTCTCTACATTGACTTGTGACGAGAAGAACCGGATGGTGCCTGGCAACCAGCAATGATAGCCACGATGGAGCTCACAATGTTAAGTCTCACTGGCAACAAGAGAATCAACAGGGGTGCACCCTGAGATGTCCAATAAAAGACCACAACTGGTGGTCCAGGGACTTCGGGGTTCTGCTGGGAGCATGGCCTCTGGCCCCGATGCTGCCCCTGTCTATAAATCACAATGAAGGTCAACTGTTTGGACAGCAATGGATTGGATTTATGATGCAGAGTGACCATATCTTGCGGGGATTTTATGGTTCTATGCATCTATATGATGTCATCTTCTTGACCTCTTACTGGAGGAAGGGGAGTGGGTGGAGAGGAAGGGATAGGAGACTTCTGGGAGGATAGGATACATACGGAGCAGAGAAGAGGGGTGTGCTGTCACCAGGCATGGAGAGCTGTGGGAGCTGTATATAGATGAGCATGTGAATTCATATGGGAATGTACATTTTCATTTAATCATCATAATAAATAAATAAATAAATTATTGCTTCATGATTCCACTAATAAACAAATCTGGGGCATGAGTAACAATTTGAACTAAAACACTAGTCATTGACATGTAGTCTAGTTTTATACATTTGTGACAGGATGTAGCAACCTACAACTTGCAGGCCACATCCAGCCACTGCTGCTTCCATATGCATTTTTACTGGAATTTGTCTATGTATGTTAATTTATATATTGCCTGTAAGTGCTTTTGCATGATAACAGTAGAGCTCAGTAGTTGCAATAGAAAAATGTGTGACCCATAAATTCTCAATAGTGTCTGGCCCTTTATAGAAAAATAATGCGACCCTTGACTTTTAACACCCTGTTATCAGCCTAATAGGGATAACAAACAAGTCACAGAGTTCATACTAACACTTTGCTTGTCTCAAGGATTCTACTGTTTCAATCTTTGTTTTTTACTTTTATTTTTAAATAATTTATGTTATTTTTCCTTTGTTGAGAATTTACACAGCAAATTCAACAATTTCTAAAAGTACACAATTCAGTGACACTGATTACCTTCTTCCAGGTGTGCAACCATCATTACCTTTCTTTTCAGTTATCCTTCCTCTATTAACAGAAACTCACTACATCTTAAGTTTCTTGTATAATCTTTCAAATTGCTGTTGTCACTGTGATCCCATACATAATTCTTAAATAAGCATAAAGCTCAAAACAGACCTTTTTACTAGTTAAGCTAAAGTATTGTTTGGTTTTAAGACTTCAGGAAACATTTTTGCTTAAGCCTTAAAGATTGTCTCAGGGCAGTAGTTTCAGAAGTGTGTCCAGCCTGGATGGCTCCAGAAAATCCATACTCCATAAAAATATGAAGCTCTCTTGAATTTTCCTCATTTTATCATTATTATTCTACAGTCTTTGCTAAAACTGTTTATAAATGTTAGCTGGCTAGGTCTTCTGACTTCATGTCCAAGAGGGTAGTTGATAGTGGAGAGAATTAGCCACAGATTTGGTTTTCCCTTTCCCATTCGTGATCCTCCTTCCTCTGTTGCTCCAGGCTGGTAAAGATCAATCTTTATACCTCAGCTGGCTGCTCCTAAGCTTTAAGGCACCAGTCACAACACAAGAAAGCACTAAATAGCATGTAAGGCCAAATAACTGAGATTTAACATGAAACAATGACTCTAAACCTTCGAACTCAGTAACCAAATCCTTTGAGGTTTTTGGTTATACATAAGCAACCTTTGCAGCTACTCTTTTTCTGTTGTAGATACAGCTGTCACACAGCTTTAGTGTGCTTTCTTGTGTTGTGACTGGTGCCTTAGAAGCTTAGGAGCAGCCAGCTGAGGTATAAAGATTGATCTTTACCAGCCTAGAGCAACAGAGAAAGGAGGATCACGAATGGGAAGAGGAAAACCAAATCTGTGGCTAATTCTCTCCACTATCAACTACCCTCTTGGACATGAAGTCAGAAGACCTAGCCAGCTAACATTTATAAATGTTAGCTGTGTTAGCTTTAGTTAGCTTTTTTGTTTTCTTTTTGTAAAAGGAATACATTACTATATATACTTCTTTGCAAAAATATAAGCAGGTGTATCGTGTATAACAAGATTAGTGGGAACTACAACTATAAAGAATTATTTCATTTCCAAAGACTCGAAAATGTAACAGAAATTTGGACAGTGATAATACAGGTTTAGCACTCTATCAAGGTCTCTCCACTTTGAGTTTACAGTTATTTTTCTTTTTCCTGAGGATATAGTAAATAAACAAAATTTCTAATCTCTATCAACTATTTAATCTATGATACTTTTTTAAAAATGTATATAATTTATTGATACCATCACATTAATTGACTATGCAAACCTACCCTTAATTAATGAGATTTTTCCATCATAGTAAAGTGACAGTCAGTATTCCTTAAACAATAAACCTTCCTTTCTTCTGGTTTCTTTTCCTGATAACCGCTATAAATTTTGGTCTCACAAATATAAACCTTCTTCTCTTTGTATGTAAATGAAGTCGTGCAATATTTATCCTTTTGTAATTGACAAGTTTCACAGAGCATAATGCCTTCAAGCTTCACTGATATTGTAGCATGTTTCAAGACTTTACTTCCCTTATTGGCTGAGTAGTGTTCCTTTGTGTGTATGTACCACATTTTTTATCCATTTTCTGATTATAGGCATTCATATTGTTTCTTCCTTTAGGATATTGGGGCTAGTATTCAAATGAATATTGCATGCTAGTATCTGTTTGAGTCTTTGCTTTCAAACATTTTGATATACCTAGGGATGGAATGGCTAGGTCATCTGGTAATTCTATTTTTAGTTTTTTGAGGAACCTCTGTAATGTTTCCACAGCAAGTATACCATTTTGCCTTTCGCCGATAACGGATAACAGTTTCAAGTTACTGACATCCTTACCACCATTTATTATTTTCTGTTTGTTTTTCTTAGCCATTCTACTGGGAATGAAATAGTATCTCTTTATAGTTTTGATTAGCATTACTCTGACAGTGAATGAGGTTGAACTTTTTTTTTATGTGTTTTTTGGCTTCTTTAATGTCCTTTCTGTGAAGTATCTGTTTAAGTCCATTTCCCAGTTCGTGACAGGATTATTTGTCCTTGATTGTTATAGACATTTTATCTATAGTATGATTATTATAATCTTTTTTTTTTTTTATTGTGATTGGGGGAAAGTGTACAATCCAGCTTAAATTTGTATGCCCACCTATGTGCAGCTCCTACTGCTCTCCTTGCCTGGTGATGGCACACTCCTCCTGTCTGTTCTATGCATGTCATATCCTCTTAGCAATCTCCTGTCTCCTCATCTATGCCCTCTCCCTTCCCTCTGGTAAGAGGCAGTAGGATGACATTCTATAGACACATAGAACCATAAAGCGTACGTACAATATGGACACTCAGTGTTGCTGTGTCCAATCCATTCCTGTCCAAAGAGTTGATCTCAGTAATGATTTATGGACAGAGGCAGCAACAGGACTGGGGGCCGTGCTCACAGTGGAACCCCAAGGCCCCTGGACCATCAGTTGCTATCTTTTAGTGGAATTCTTAGGGTGCGCCACTTTCTATTCTCTTGTTGCTAGTGAGACTCAACTTTGTGAGCCCCATCACGGCTATCACTGGTGGTGGCCAGGCACTGTCTGGTTCCTTTGATCACATGTTGATATAGTCACCCGCTCAAGTGGGTCTCTCTGTCTTCTGGGTTCTCTTTCCCCCATGACATTTTGGTCCTTGATGATCACCTGCTCCTGCTGAGTTGGAACCATCTGGTGTGCCTCAGATTGCAACTAGCTAGATATTAAGACTCCAGATGCCACTCACCAATATGGGGTGCAGAAGACTCTGCTGACAATATGCTAGTTATGCCAATTGGTCTTGATGTCCCCTGAGAGCATGGTCCCGGACTCCTGGCCTTGCTACCTTGTCCTTGCAATATAGGGTTAAGGTTGGAAGAGTACTCATCGTATGCTGAAGTCCAGTTAAACTGATCTTTCTAATGTGTGCTCTCACTTATTTCACACTACCAAATTTCTATTAATAACTAATCTATAACCAGCCCTCTCTTTTACTCCTTCCCCTCCCTTGCAGCTATCAAAGATTCTTTTCTTATGTCAATGAGTCTGTTTTTAAGTTCTTATCATAGGGGATCTCATACAATATTTATCCCGTGCTGCTGACTACTCACATGCAACATAATGTCTTCCAATTGAAATCAAGTTATGAGATGCTTCCTAAAATGATCACTGTTCTTTATTATTGCATAGTGTTCCACTGAGTCTGTATACTGTAGTTTACCTATCCATTGATCTGTCGTTAGGCATCTGGGTTGCTTCCTCTTTTTGCTATTGCAGACTATGTTACAATAAACATTTGTGTGCATGTATCTGTTTGTGTGACTGCCCTTGCTTCTATAGGGTATGTTCAAAGCAGTGGGATTAATGGATCAAATGGTATATCTATTTCCAGATTTTTAAGGAAGCACCAGATTGTTTATCAAAGAGGTTGTACCATTTTGCAATCCCACTAGCAGTGCAGGAAAGTTCCAAATTCTCCATAGCCTCTCCAGCATTTGTTTTGTGTTTAGATCATGGCCAACCTTGTTGGAGTGAGATAATATTTCATCATAGTTTTGATTTGAATTTCTTTAACAGCTAATGATTATCAGCATTTCCACATGTGGTTTTGGCTGCCTGGATAGCCTCTTTAGAGAGGTGTCCATCTCCTTTGCTCTAGCTTAATTGGATTAATTTATCCTTTTCTTGCTGATATTCTGTAGTACTTTGTAGATTACAAGATCAGATGTCCATCTGACATATAGCTACCAAATATTTTTTCCCATTCTGTAGGTGGTCTTTTAATTCTTTTGGTAAAGTCGTTGGATGAGCAAAAGGGTTTGATTCTTAGTAGTTCCCATTTATCTATTTTCTCTTCTGTTGATCACACATTATCAAATTTTGAAGTCTGTGTTGTATATTAAAACTTCCTTTGTTGACTCTGGGGGTCAGTTCTACCCTGGCCCCTAGGGTTGCCATGAGTCAGACCAGACTCGATGGCACTTAGCTTTGGCTTGTTGATCCTATTTTGCTGGATGAGCTTTATCAGACGGCACTTGGCTATATCTACTTTGAGGTGGTTTTTGTATAAGGTGTGAGACATGGGTCTTGTTTCAATTTTTTGCAGATGCATTTCCAATTTTATCAGCACCATTTGTTAAAGAGACTGCTTTTACATCAGTTTAAAATCTTAGGGCCTTTGTCAAATATCAGCTGTTCATAGGAGGATGGTGGCATCTCTGGGGTCCCAGCTCTGTTCCATTGGTTTATATATCTCTTATTGTAGCAGTACCAGGCTGTTTTGATAGCTGTGGTAGAGTAATAAGTTTTAAAGTCAGGTAGTGAGGGGCTTCCCAGTTTGTTCTTTATCTTCAGTAGTGCCTTTCCTATCCAAGGTTTCTTTCCTTTCCAAACAAAGTTGATGACTTGTTTCTCCATCTCATTAAAAAATGTCACTGGAATTTGTATTGGGATTGTATTATATAAATAGATTGCTTTTGGTAGACATTTTCACAATGTTAAGTCTTCCTATCCATCAGTAGGCAATGTTTCCCCATTTATGTAAGTCTCTCTTAATTTTTCCTTAATTTTACGTTTTATTAATTATAGTAAAAGAACAAAATTTTTAATATCTATCAATCATCTCATCTATGATAAACCCTTAGCCACCCACCCACCATTGTAGCCAACACAGTCATTTTCTTCTGTGGATAATTCTCTTGTTAAGTCCTTATAACAGGAGTCTCAAACAAAATTTGTCCTTTATTTCAGCACGATCTCTTCCAAATGAGACTGTGCTATGAGGTGTTTTCTAAAATTGTCATTGTTTTTTTCTCATAGTATAGTGTTCCATTGAGTATAAGTACCGTAGTTTGCTTGTTCATTCATCTGTTGTCTGACTTGATGGCACTTGGCTTTTGGTTGGTTGATGGTCATCAGGGTTGATTCCATCTTTTTGCTATTGTGGACTGTGCTGCAACAAACATTCGTGTACATGTGTATGTTCATGTGACAACCTTTGTTTCTGAAGGATAAATTCCAAGCAGTGGAATTACAAGATCAAATGGTGTATCTATCTCTAGCTTTTTTTTTCATTATGACTGCATGAAAATGTACATTCCCATATAAATTTGCATCCCCTACTTTATTAAGCTCTCACTGGTCTCCCTGCTGAGTGACAGCACACACTTCCTCTCTGCTCCATACATGTCTTATCCTCCTTACAATCTCTTATCTCCTTACTCCACTCACTCCTCTTCCTCTAGTAAGAGTTCAGCAGGATGACATCTTATAGACTCATAGAACCATAAATTACACACATAATACGGTCACTCTGTGTCACCAAGTCCACTCCATTCCTGTCTGAGAGTTGACCTCCATTATGATTTATGGGCAGGGGCAGCATCAGGGCCAGAGACCATGCTGCCAGGGAAACCCTGAGGCCCCTAGATCTTCAATTGTGGTCTTTTAATGGAGATCTCAGTGTGCACCCCTTTTTATTCTTGTGTTGCCAGTGAGACTCAGCTTGGTAAGCTCCATCATGGCTATCACTGGTGATGGCTGGGCGCCATCTGGTTCTCCTGGTCCCAAGTCAATGTAGGCACCAACTCATGTGGGTCTCTCTGTCTTCTGGGTTCTCTTTTCCCCATGTCGTTTTGATCCTTGGTGATCATCCATTCCTGGTAAGTTGGGACCATTTACTGTACCCTCAGATGGCAGCTTGGCAGCTTTGAAGACCCCAAATGCCACTCACCAATATGGGGTGTAGAAGACTCTTTTAGCAAAGTGCTAATTGTGTCAACTGGCCTCGATTTCCCCTGAGAAAATAGTCTCCAGCCACCTGACCCAGCTACTCTGTCCTTGCAACATTGGATTAAGATGGGAGGATTAATCACGTTACATTGAATTCCAGTTAATGTTGATCTTCTTTCTAATATGTGCTGTCACAGATTTCACTTAACCAAATTTCTATCAACTGTCTAATCTAAACCCTTTCCCCCTTGCCCTCCCTCCCTCCCTACTCTTGCAGCCATCAAAGTCTTTTCTTCTATGCATGAATCTGTTTTTAAGTTCTTACCCTAGGGGTCTCACAGAGTATTTGCCCTTTTGTTGCTGACTACTTTCACTCAACATAATGCCCTCCAATTGAAACTGGGTTATGAGATGTTTCCTAAAATCATCGTTGTTCTTTATCAGTACATAGTGTTCCATTGAGTATATATACCATAGTTTACCTTTCCATTCCTCTGTTGTTGGGCATCTGGGTTGATTCCACCTTTCTGCTACTGTGGACTGTGCTGTGATGAACATTTGTGTGCATGTATCAGTTGGTGTGAATGGCCTTGATTCTGTAGGACATATTCCAAGTGGTGGAATTACTGGGTCAAATGGTATATCTAGATCCAGCTTTTTAAGGAAACACCAGATTGCTTTCCAAAGAGGTTGCACCATTTTGCAATCCCACCACCAGTATGGGAGAGTTCCAATTTCTCCACAACCTCTCCAGCATTTGTTTTTTTCCATTTTTTTTGGATCATGGCCAACCTTGTTGGAGTGAAATGGTATCTCATTGTAGTTTTGATTCGAATTTCTTTAATAACTAATGATCATGAGCATGTCCATGTGTGCTTTTTGGCTGCCTCAATCACCTCTTTAGAGAAGTGCCTGTCCATCTCCTTTTCCCAATACTTAATTGCATTATTTATCTTTTCCTTATTGATATTTTGTAGTACCTTATAGATTATGGAGATCAGGCATCAGTCTGACATACAGGTGCCAAATGTTTTTTACCATTCTGTAGATGGCCCTTTAATTCTATCAATAAAGTCTTTAGATGAGCAAACGTGTTTGATTCTTAGTAGTTCCCATTTATCTATTTTGTCTTCCATTGTTTATGGTTTGTTTGACAGATTTTGAAATCTGTCTACATTGTGTATCAAAACTTCCATTATTGTTCCTACTTTTTCTTGGATGAGCTTTATCATTTTAGGTTTGATACTTAGACCTTTTATCCAGTTTAAGTTGGTTTTTGTATAAGGTGTAAGATACAGATCTTGTTTCAATTTTTTTGCAGCTGGATTGCCACTTTTGCCAGCACCATTTGTTGAAGAGATTGTTGTTATCCCAGTTTAGTGTCTTTGGGCCTTTGTCAAACATCAACTGTTCATAGGCAGACAGTATTATCTGAGGGGTCTGGATTCTGTTCCATTGATCTATCTATCTCTTTTGGTACCAGTACCAGGCTATTTTGACTATTGTGGCAGTGTAATAAGTTCTAAGGTCAGGTAATGAGGGGCCTCCCAGTGTGTTCTTCTTCTTC
Organism: Heterohyrax brucei; assembly: GCA_028571685.1. Classification (NCBI taxonomy): domain Eukaryota; kingdom Metazoa; phylum Chordata; class Mammalia; order Hyracoidea; family Procaviidae; genus Heterohyrax; species Heterohyrax brucei. The sequence goes on along the minus strand of CM053146.1, from coordinate 4,419,674 downwards.
AGTAGTACTTTACTTATCCAGGGCTTCTTCCCTTTCCAAACTTTGTTTCTCCATCTCATTAAAGAACGTCCCTGGAATTTGTATTGAGATTGCATTACGTACATAGATTGCTTTGGGTAAAATAGACGTTTTCAGAATATTAAGTCTTCCTATCCATGAGCAGGGTAGGTTTCTCCATTAAAGACCTTTCATTCTCTTTCTAAAGTTCTGTTATTTTTCCAGTTAGATTTATTACTAGGTACTTTGACCTCTTAGGAGCTTTAGTAAATGGTATTGAATGACGATTTCTTCTTTAATAATCTCACTGTTGGTATAAAGGAATCCTACTGTTTTACTTATGTTTATCTTGTATCCTGAGACTTTGCTGAACTCTTCTATCAGTCTGAGTAGTTTCTTTATGGGTTCTTTGGGATGTTCTGCATATACAATCACATAATCTGTAAATAGTGAGATTTTCTTCTTTACTGATGCAGGTGCCCTTTATTTCTTGATCTTTTCTAATTGCTCTGGCTAGAAATTCTAGTGCAATACTGAATAGGAGAGGTGCAAGTGGGCATCCTTGTCCAGTTCTTGTTCTCAACAGAAACTGTTTCAGTCTGTCTCCATTCATGATGATGTAGGCAGTTGGCTTTGTTTAAATGGCCATTACGGCATTGAGAAATTTACCATTTATTCCTATTTTGCTGAGAGCTTTAGCATGAATGAGTATTGGACTTTATCGAATGCCTTTTTTGCATCAATAGACAAAATCAGGTGATTCTTAGTTGTATTTATGTGGTTGATCACATTAATTGTTTTTCTGATGCTGAATATGCCTTACATCCCTGGTATGAATCCAACTTGGTCATGATGGATTATTTTTTGGATATGTTGTTGTATTCTGTTGGCAAGAATTTTGTTGAAGATTTTTGCATCTAGATTCACAAGTGATACCAGTCTGTAGTTCTCCTTTTTTGTTGGATCTTTCCCTGTCTTTGGTACCAGTGTTATGCTGGCTTCATAGAATGAATTTGGGATTATTCCATCCCTTTCTATGCTGTGAAATAGTTTCAGTAATATTGGAGATAACTTCTCTAAAACCTGAATTCTGCAGTGAAACCATCTGGGCCCTGGCTTTTTTTAATTGGCGGTTTTTTGATGGCTTTCTCAATCTCTTCTTTAGTGAAGGGTTTATTAAGTTGTTCTGTTTCATCTAGTGATAATTTTGGTAAGTGATGTGAATCAAGGAATTTGTCCATTTCATCTAGGATCCATGTTAGAATACAGTCTTTCATAGTATTCAGCTATGATATTTTTTATTTCTGTTGGATCTGTTATGACAACTCCCTTCTCATTTCTTATTTGGGTTATTTGTTTCCTTTTCTGTTTCCTTTAGGAAGTCTAGCCAATGGTTTGCCAATTTTGTTATCTTTTCAAACAAACAGCTTTGGGTCTTTTTAATTATTTCAGTTCTTCTATTCTCTAATTCGTTTAGTTCTGCTCTAATCTTTAGGATCTATTTTCTTCTGGTACCGAAAGGGTTTCTCTGTTGTTTTCTCTCTACTTGTTCAAGCTGTACTGTTAGTTCTTTGGTTTGGTCCCTTTCTTCATGCCAGATGTGTGCATTTGTGGAGATAAACAGACCTCTGAACACTACTTTGGCTGTATCCCATAGGTTCTGGTAGGAAGTGTTTTCATTCTCATTGGAATCCATAAATTTCTTTATTTCATTAATGATTTCTTCTATAACCTATGGCTTTTTGAGCAGGATGTTGTTCAGTTTCCATGAGTTCCGCTTTCTATCTATGCTTTTTCTGCTATTGATTTTGTTCCTTATGGCTTTATGATCTGAGAATATGGTTTGCATTAATTCAGTGGTGTGGATTTTATTGAGAATTGCATTGTGTCTTAACACATGGTCTGTTCTGGAGAATGCTCCATGTGAACTGGAATAGAAGGTGTAGTTGTCTGCTAATGGATAGAAAGTTCTGTATATGCTCATGAGGTCTAGTTGGCTAATTGTGGCAATGAGGTCTTTTGTGTCTTGATTGTGCTTTTTTGTGGAAGATTTGTCCAATGTTGACAGTGGAGTGTTGAAGTCCCCCACTGTTGTTGTAGAGTGATCTGTTTCCTTTTGTGTGTAGTCAGTTTCTTCGATCTATGTAGGTGCTCTTATATTAGGTGCATAAATATTTAACATTGTTAAATCCTGTTTGTGTATTCAACCTTTTAGCAATAAATTGTGTCCATCCTTGTCCACAGTGTTGGATTTTACATTAAAATCTATTTTATCTGAGATTAGAATTGCCACACCTGCTCTTCTTTGTAAATTGTTCACTTGATACATAGTCTTCCATTTGTGCCATTCTCTTTTCTTGGCTTTGAATTGAAGTTTCTATTTCTTTGGTTTAGTTCTTGATCTGTTGGATTTCATAGAACTGGTGTACCATGAGATTGAACAGCTTGCTTAATTTTTCATTTTGTTTTGCTGCATTTTGTATAAGGTCTAGGAGGGCTGTCTACATAATCCTTTTGTATTCACCTTTGGCTAGTTTTGGAAAAGTTTCATCATTTGGGAACTTGTGAGATGCTTTCTTTTGGGGGCTTTCTGGAGCCATGGGTGATTTCTTGATTACTTTTTTCTCTATAGTTTGTTGTTTGCGGGGCATCATGTGTGTCAATAGAGGCTGGGAGAGATGGACCACAGTTGTTTCTCAAGGCCATCTTAAAAATGAGAGGTAAAAAGTATCTGACAACTTCCAAAGTCAGTCAGGGTTTCAGGTGTATAGGTCCCTCTTCCTATCTGGCAAAGTAAGCACCTCTGTATTGAACCCCAGATGTTATAAACCAGTTCAAAATGCAGAAGGGCTACTTCCTTGCTGGCCTCTGCTGTCAGGCCTCAGCTATAGGTGACACTGTGTAGAATACTGCTTTTCTGGCAGAAGAGCACTCTCTTCTGGGCAGGTGCTGCCTCCCAGCCCAGGATTTAGTTCCTGCTGAGACTTCCTTATGGGTAATACACCTTCTGGTGGAATAAGATGGTGTCCCACACAACTCACAACCTGCCTGGAACCAAAACAGAGGCCAAAGGTGCTGAGATATGCAGAGTCCACAGCCTCTGTTGCCAGGCACCAGCTGTAGGCAAAGCTGTGTAAAATACTGCTTTTCTGCTGAATAGCACTCTACCCTGGAAAGTCACTGCCTCCTAGCCTAGGTACTAAGTCCATCCGGGTCCTCCGTATGGGTGTCTGTGCTTCCCAATGGATCAATATGGCATTCCACACAAGCTTGCCACTGCCTCAGGAACAGCTACTATATGGCCAAGGCAGAAAGAGAGGCCAAAAGTGCAGGGATGCACAGAGTCCAAAGCCGGGCTCTCAAAATATGGCAATTTTGCTTGCCAGTCCGACCAGTTGTGCATCTGTGATTAGCGGCTGGTCAAGTGCCAGGTCCACCCACCAGCTAAGACAGAAAAAATAATAATATGGTGAGTTACCTTCAGTCCCTGCAAGCCTCCACTTGTGAAGATTGGGTTCAGTGAAGGAGAGGAGGTTTTCCGTTCAGTGGTATGAAGTCCAAATTAACAACTCCATGCAGCATCCTGGAGCTTACCAGGTGTCCAGAAGGCTTCCTTTAATTATCAGTTCAAGTCTTGGTTTCCAGAGGGATTTAGGGAGACGTGTGTTTAGTCTGCCAGCTTAACTTCACCTTCTTCTTTCTAGCTTTTTACAGAAGCACCAGATTGTTTTCCAAAGAAGTTGTACCATTTTAGAATCCCACCAGCAGTGAAGGAGAGTTCCAATTTTTCTGTAGCCTCTCCAGTATTTGTTGTTCTGTGTTTCTTGGATCATGGCCACCTTGTTGGGGTGGGATGATATCTCATCATAGTTTTGATTTGAAATTTTTTAATAGCTGATGATCATGAGCATTTCTGCATGTGTTTTTTGGCTGCCTAGATATACTCTTTAGAGAAATGTCCATTTCCTTCACCCATCTCTTAATTGGATTATTTAGTTTTCTCTTATTAATATTTTGTAGTACCTTATAGACCATGGAGATCACACGTCAGTCTGACATATAGTTGCCAAATATTCTATCCCATTCTGTAGGTGGTCTTTTAATTCTGTTGATGAAATCTTTAGATCAGTATAAGTGTTTGATTCTTAGTAGTTCCCATTTATCTATTTTCTTTTCTGTTGACTGTGCTTTGTCAGATTTTGAGGTCTGTCTCCATTGTGTGTTAAAACATCCATTGTTGATCCTATTTTTATCTTGGATGATCTTTACCATTTTAGATTCTATATTTAGGTCTTCTATCCAATAGTGGATCCAAATCAATGGTACTTGGCTGGCTGGCATCCAATTTGAGTTGGTTTTTGTATAAGGTGTGAGATATGGGTCTTGTTTCAATTTTTTGCTAATGGGTATCCAATTTTGCAAGTACCATTTGTTAAAGAGACCATTTTTACTACAGTTTAAAGTCTTAGGCTCTTTGTCAAATATCAGCTGTTCACAGGAGGCACCACTGTGGGTCTCAACTCTGTTCCATTGGTCTATGTGTCTCTTTTTTGCAGCAGTACCAGGATATTTTGACCACTGTGGCAGTGTAATAGGTTCAAAAGTCGGGTAGTGATCGGTCTCCCAGTGTATTCTTCCCAGTAGTGGTTTACTTATCTGAGGTTTCTGTCCTTTCCAAACTAAGTTGGTCATTTATTTCTCCATTTCATTAAAAAAGGTCTCTGGAGTTTGTATTGGTATTGCACTATAAAAGTAGATTGCTTTGGGTAAAATAGGTATTTTCACAATGTTGATTTTTCCTATTCATGAGCAGGGTAGATTACTCCATTTGTGTAAGTCTCTCTTACTTTCTTGTAGAAAGATCTTATAGTTCTCTTTGTAAAGATCTCTTATTTCTCTAGTGAGATTTATGCCAGGCATTTTATCATCCTGGGGGCTATAGTAAATGGAATTGATTTGGTGATTTCTCCTTTAATAATCTCACTGTTGGTATAAAGGTATCCTACTGATTTATTTATGTTTATCTTGTATCCTGAGACTTTGCTGAACTCTTCTATCAGTCTGAGTAGATTCCTTATGGGTTCGTTGGGATGCTCTGCATATACAATCATATCATCTGCAAATAGGGAGAGTTTTATGTCTTCACTGCTGATACTAATGCCCTTTATTTCTTTGTCTTGTTTAAGTGCTCTGGCTAGAACTTCTAGTACAATGTTGAATAGGAGAGGTAAAAGTGGGCATCTTTGTCTAGTTCCCATTCTCAAATGCAATTGTTTCAGTGTCTCTCCATTCTGGATGATGTAGGCAGTTGGCTTTGTATGAACAGCCCTCATTGCATTGAGTAATTGGCCTTCTATTCCTGTTTTGCTAAGAGTTTTTAGCATGAATCGTTGTTGGACTTTATCAAATGCCTTTTCAGCATCAACGGACAAAATCAGGTGATTCCTGTCTTTTGCAATATTTATGTGGTTGATCACATTAATTATTTTTCTGATGTTGAGCCAGCCTTGCATTCCTGGTATGAATCCAACTTGGTCATGATGGATGATTTTTGAATAAGTTGTTGTATTCTATTGGCAAGAATTTTGTTGGAGATTTTTTGCATCTAGATTTGTGAGTGATATCAGTCTGTATTTCTCCTTTTTGATTGGGTCTTTCCCTGGCTTTGATATCAGGGTTATGCTGGCTTCATAAAATGAATTTGGGATTATTCCATCCCTTTCTAGTGTGTGAAATAGTCTCAGTAGTTCTGGAGTTAACTCTTCTCTGAAAGCTTGTTAGAATTCTGTGGTGAAGCCCTCTAGGTCTGGTCTTTTTTTGGTTGGTAGTTTTTTTTATGACTGTTTCAATCTCTTCCTTTGTGATGTGTTTATTAAGTTGTTCTGCTTCACCTTGTGATAATTTTGGGGTGATATAAGTCTAGGAATTTGTCCATTTCCTTTAGGTTTTCAAATTTGTTAGAGTACATTGTTTCGTAGTATTCCGTTATGATGTTTTTGATTTCTGTTGGATATGTTGTGACACCTCCCATCTCATTTCTTATCTGAGTTATTTGATTCCTTTCCTGTTTTCCTTTAGTGAGTTTAGCCAGTGGTTTGTAAATTATGTTAATCTTTCCCAAAAAACAGCTTTTGGTATTACAGATTTTTTCAATTGTTCTTCTAGTCTATAATGCGTTTATTTGTGCTCTAATCTTTATGATGTGTTTTCTTCTGGTGCCTGAGGGGTTCCTGATTATTATATTCTTTGGACATATATTCCAAAGGCATTATACTAGTTGGTGAAATTTCTTTTCATGTTTTGACAAAGTCTTCTGATGAACAAATTTTTTTGTGTTTTATAAGGTCGTATTTATTTGATGTGTGTGACTTTATTATATTAGGTAAATCGTAGCTGAAAGTTTCTCCTGGCAGTATCACTAGTACATTTTCTTCTAAAAAGATTATGGTTTTAGTTTTCATATTTGTCTTTAATTCATTTTGAATTTGATCTTGTGTGTAACTTTAGGTATGTATCCCATTTAATTTTTACACATGTTGAAATCCAATTTTCTCAGAAGGACTGATTGTAGACACTCTTCTTCCCCTATTGAACCAACCAGTGCACACAGCTCATTATCTAGAATTAATCACATTTTAGGTCAGAAAGCAAGTTTTGATAAATTTCAAAAGACTTAAATCATACAAAAGTATGATTTTCTGACCACAGCAAAGTGAAGCTAGAAATCAGTTAAAAAAATTTTAAAAACCCTAAAAACAGAAAATATATAACTATATAGAAAACAGATGACATCCTTTTAAACTGTCAAGGAAGAGATCAAAAGACAGAACACAAGTTTCTTAGAGTTAAATGAAAATGAAAACACAAACATTCGAAAACTTATGGAATGCAGTGAAGGCGATACACAGAGGCAAATTTGCAGTAATAAATGTTTAGATTTAAAGAAAAAGATCTGAAATCAGTAGTCTAGCTTTACAAGTTCAGAAATTAGAAAAAGAAGTACAAACTAAGCCTAAATTTACTTGAAGAATTGAAATAAGAAAATTAAGAGTAGAAATAAAGGAAATAAAAATAGTGAAACAGTGCCAACAAAAACAGAAGCTGGTACTTTGAAAATATCAATAAATTAGAAAGCTTTGTAGTTAGACTTCCAAGTATCTTTCTAAGTCTTTAGCTATGTTTAGAAGAAAAAAAAGGAAAGATAAAAAAACAATAAATGAAAGATTAGTCATTACAAGTGACTTGAAAGAAATAAGGAAAATTATGACAGAATGTTACAGTCACTATGAGTCAGAATCAACTCTACAGCAGTGTGGCTTTTCGTTTTGTTTTTATTATGAATAACTGTATGAAAACAAATTGGATAGTCTGGATTACATGGGCAAATTCATAGAAGCACACAACCTATGCAAACTGATTCAAGAGGAAATAGAAAGTCTCAATGCACCCAAAAGTGAAGACACTTCAATCAGTGATCAAAAACCTGCCAACAAAAGCAGTAATGAAAAGTCTCAGAACATTTGGTTTCCCTGGGGAATTCTACCAAACATTTAGAGAACTGACACTAATTCTTTTTAAAATAGTCAAAAAGTAAAGAAGGAACTGTACCCCTTAATTCATTCTCTAAAGAAAACATAACCCTGATACCAAGAGAAAGTGTAAGCCAATATCCTTTATGGATACCAATGGAAAAATCTTCTACAAGATACTAGTTGAAGTAATCCAACAGCATACTGAAAGAGTCATATACCACAATTAAGTAGATTTTTTTCCAGGAATGAAATGAAGGGGTGATGCAACATCAGAAAATCAATCATTATAATGCATCACATCAATAGAATCAAAGAAGCTTGTGATCACCTGTAGGGATGCAGGAATAACATTTCACAAAATCCAGCAGAGTTTCTTGATGAAACTCTCAAGATGGTTGGAATAGAAAAGAAATCCCTCAGTGTAATTCATGGCACATATAGAAAGCCAATAGCCAACATATATTAAGAGCTTTCCTCTTGAAATCAGGAAAAAAAGTAAATATCTCCATTCTCTCCACTTCTGTTCAATACTATATTCTCCAGTGAGAGCAATAAGAGTAGAAAAACAAAAAGATCTGTATCTGTGGATTAAATAGTACTTTGGGGGGCTGATATGAGTCAGAATTAACTTGCTGGCAGTGGGTTTGGTTTCCTGGTCTGATGTATAAAATACTTCAAATTATCCCAGAAAAGCTTCTAGAGCCAGTGGATGAACTTAGCCAAGTTACTGGGTACAAGTCTATTCTTCACATAGTCTCTAAATTTATTGCTGTACTTTGGCTCTTCTGGGCTCATTTTAATTTTATTCAGCTTCAACATGAACTGGCATATGAGTAATTAAAGGTCTGATATGCAGTTAAACCCTGAATTTGTTTTGACTGATATTGAGCTTCTCCACTGTATTTTTCCACAGATATAGTAGCTAAGATTCCTCGGTCTTCTGTCCAGCAAGGTACATAGTCATTTTTTATGTTGTCAAAAAAAAAAAATTATTTCCAATGAATAAGTCATTGGTCTTGCAGAATTCTGTCGTGCAGTCTCCAGTATAGATCTTAACAGCAAGGCTATGTAATTTACTATGCATCTTTCTTTGTTTCCAACTTCCACACTCCAATCACTAGAAATTTTTAATGTATCTTGACTGCATGTTTGATCAATTTAAGATAACAGAAGTCGGTAAACATCTTTTGGTTCTTCATCCTTGGCACTAGTGGTTGGTGTGTAACTTTGAATAACAGTTATATTAACTGATCTTTCCTGTAGACATAAGGATATCAACAGTTCGCTAACCAGGATTGAAAGCAGAATAGATCTTCAAATGTTATTTTTGATGATGAACTTTCATTTCACATACAGAGCATTAATTACCAAAGACCAGACTAGTTTAGAGACGATATCAAGGGCATCATAAGTGAAGAAAGCAAAAGGTCATTAAGAAGTTGGTAAAGAAAGAAAAGAATAAACTGCGTGTCAGAAAAGACTCTGAAATTTACTTTCAAAACCGAGTAGTCAAAGCAAAGATCTGGAGTTAGAAATCAAAAAGGAAGAACAAGCACTACATTTCTCAAGCTGAAGAACAAATTAAAACCTCAGGTTGCAATACTGAAAGATTCTATAGGCATAAAGTTGAACCACAAGGGACGGCCTCAGGAGGCTGCTAGTCGCAATGTCATCACAAAGCTCAAATTCTGCTCTGGAGAAGAAAGACAACAGTGTCAGGGAGTAGCTGATGAAATACCCACATAAATCAGCCACTAAAGTAAATAGCAAAAGTAGCGATCAACCAGCAATAGTTTCCAAAATTTTGATCAAGAGAAATGTAGGCTTTCTAGTTTAAACCAGCACCAAATGGTAATGGCCAGGGAATGCAACAGTTTAATCTCACCGTGTAAAGAAAACTGATAATCACACATTTTCAAAAATAGTTTTCAGAAATTAAATATTATGGAAAGACATAGTCTGATGTTTTTATAAGATCTCAATTGAGTTTATTTCAGTTTAGTAGATATTTATTGGGCTCCTAATGTTTGTTGTTTACAAAATTCACTAAATCTGGTCTCCTTAAAACAGCTTTATTTCAATGTAGCAGTAAATGAATGTTCTTAAACATAATGAAAGCAATACATTGTCACTGTACCAATAGGAATTGTTCATCATTCAAACATTTCATGAAGTGGCCAAGCCAGGTGGCATATGATCAAAAAGTGATAGTACTGAAAGAAGATATTTAAGTTGCGCTGAAGGCGTTAACAAAGAAATGAGTCTAGAGCAACTGAAAAAATATCAATTAAAATGTTTTAACAAGTAATTCAGCTTGGAAGTGCTCACATATCTATGACAAGAAATTTGAAAGACAGCAACCTGTCCACCCAGCTGGCAGAGATCTAAAATTGTGCCCATTTCCAAGAAAGGTTATGCAGTTGGATGGAAAAATTAGCAAACAATATCATTACTATCATACACAAGTAAAATTTTGCTGAAGATAATTAAAAAATGTTTGCAGTACACCAACAGGGAACTACTAAGAATTTAATCCAGTTTAGAAAAGGCCGTTTAACAAGGGCATCACTGCTGATGTCAGAGGGATCTTGGCTGAAAGCAGAGAATTCTAGTGAGATGTTCACTTGTGTTTTATTGACTGTGCACAGGCATTCAACTGTGCGAATCATTACAGATTATATATAACATTGGGGAGAATGGGCACTCCAGAACACTTAATTGTGCTCTTGTAGAACCTATAGATAGATCAGAGGCAGTTGCTAAAACCAAACAAGAGGGTACTGCATGGTTAAAAATCAGGAAAGTTATGTGTTGTGGTTTTGTATCTTTTTATAATTATTTAGTGTGTATGTAAGTAAATAGTCTGAAAGCTTGACTACATGAAGAAAAATGTGACATGAGAATTGGAGCAATTCTGCCAAACATACTGAGAAAAGATGACACCAATTCTACTCAAACGTTTCAAAAACATAGAAGGAACACCCTCTAAGTCTTTTTATGAAGTCCACACAACCCTGATACTTAAATTAGACAAAGATATCACAACACAGACATCAAAAGGAAAGAAGAAGGGAGGGAAGGAGAATGGGACGAAAGGAGGAAGGGAGGAAGGAAGGAGGGAAAAAGGGAAGGAAGGAGGGAGGGAGGGAACGAAAGAAGGAAATTACAGAAGAATATACTTTTAGAACATAGCTGCAAAAATTTTTGACAAAATCCTAGCCGACAGAATTCAGCAACTTCTCTCTCTCCCTCCCTCTCTCTTTCTCTCTACCAAGGTAAGTGGAATACTTACTATGACTCCAAAGGTGATTCAATATTAAAAAAACAATGTAATGAACCATATATTCATATAAATTGATGCAGAGAAGCCCTTTGATAAGGTTCAACACCTTCTATAACAAAAACTCTCAACAAACAAGGAACAGAAGGGATTTGTTCAGAATAATTAAGGGCATACATGCAGAATCAACAGCCAACTTATGCTCGATGAAGAAAAACTGAGAAACTTCCCTCTGAGGATGTAAACATTATAAGGGTGTCCATTACTACCACTTTTATTCAGTACAGTACTAGAAGTCCTAGCCACAACAATAAGGCAAGAAAGAGAAACAAAATGCTTACAAATCAGAAAGGAGGAAGTAAAACTATCTCTATTTGCAGATGGCAAGATTCTATACTTAGAAGACCCTAAATATTCCAAAAGAAAAATGCTGGAACTAATAGAATTCAGCAACATGGTAAGGTACAAAATCAACACACCAAAAAACCCAGTTAGGTTTCTTTTCACTAGAGAAGAGGATTCAGAAAAGAAATCAAGAAAACAACTTCTACAATAGCACCAAAACAATAAAACACCTTAGACTTAATGTAATTAGGGTTGTAAAAGTCCTTTACAGTGAAAATTATAAAAGTCTCCTACAGAGACTAAGAGAAACCTACATAAATGGAAGAACATTCTGTGTTCATGGATTGGAAGAGTTAAAAAATGAAAATGTTAATTCTACCTAAAGCAATTGTCATGGATTAAATTGTGTCCCCCCAAAATATATGTAGCCATGTGACTGAGCCACAATTCCTAATATTTCATGATTGTCCTCTGTTTTGTGATTTTCCTATGCTGTATGTTGAAGGATTAGGGTGGGACCATAAATCCCTTCATAGGATCACCTCCTTGCTCCACTGTAAAGAGAGTTTTCCTGAGTGTGACTTGCATCACCCTTTATCCTTTCATCCTACAAGACATAAAAGGAAATGGAAGCAAGCAGAGTTGTGAAGCTCATGCCATCAAGCAAGCAGCACCAGGAGAAGAGTACATCCTTTGGCCCTGAGGTTCCTGTGCCAAGATGCTTACTGTACAAAGACTGATGCAATACTGAAGTTTCCTCCGGAACCTACAAGGAAGAAAGTTTTCCCTGGAGCAGACATCCTGAATTTGGACTTACTCGTAGCTTACCAGACTGTGTAAGAATAAACTTTCCTTTGTTAAAGCCATCCACTCTGTTGTATTTCTGTTACAGCAGTACTAGCTGACTGAACCAACAGTCTTCAAATAAAATACTATTTCAATAAAATACCATAGCATTCTTTACTGAAATGGTAAAAAATCATTGCCAAACTCATATGGAAATGAAAGAAGCCCCAAATGACCAAACCAATATTGAAGAAGAACAAAGTAGGAGTCCTCATACTCCCTGATATCAAAATATACTATACAGCAACTGTAATCAAAATAGCCTGGTATTGTTTCAATGATAGACACATAGACCAATCGAATAGAATCCAAAATCCAGCAATAAAGCCAGGCATCTATGAACAACTAATTTTTGACAACTGACTATTTAATGAGGCAGTAACATGTAATAAATGGTGCTGGCAAGACTGGATATTCACTCACAGAGAAACAGTACCCATTTCTCACATAGCATACAAAAATTAAAATGGATCAAAGACCTCAGTGTTAATCCTAAAACTATAAAATTCTTAGAAAAAAAAAGAGAGAATAGTATGTGACATAAAAATAAGACAACAACAAATGAATAAACAGCAAAGCACAGAATAGATAAATGGGACCTCATAAACATTAATAACTTACACTCATCAAAACACTTTATCAAAAGAGTAAAAATAGAACCTAAGACTGGATCAAAATAAAAAAATAGCTTTGAAAATGTTGAAATTTCAAGTATAAATAAGCAAAGAATATGAACAGAATCCTCACCAAATAGCCAACAAATAAGAAAAAATTGCTCATTAGTCATTAGAGAGATCAAAATCAAAAACTAGAATGAGATATCATCTCATTCAAGTTAACATTATGCTGATAAAACAAATAAACAGCACCAACCAAAAAAACCAGAAAAACTTAAAAAATGTTGATGAAGATATGAAAAGACTGGAACTCGTATGCCTTGCTGGTGGAAATGTAAATTGGTACAACCATTATGAAACTTCCTCAAAAGGACAGAAATACAATTATGTTGTGATCCAGCAATCCTAGTCCTAGGTATATACACTACTGGCAAAATAGTAATGTGACACATGTGGGCCCACCTATGTTCATTACAGCTTTATTCACAAGAGCAAAAAATGTAAGTGACCAAAGTGTCCATCGATGAATGAGAAGCAAAATGTACTTATAGCGGAATACTACACAGCTATAAAAAACAAAGCTGAGATTGCAAAACATACCACAACACAGAGGAAACTCAAGGGCATAATGCTAAGTGAAATAAGTGAAGCACATAAGGACACATATTTTATAATCTTTTTTGTAAAATAAGACAAAAATAGATGTATACAGAGACTGAAGTTCATTGGCATTTACCAGTGAAAGGAAGACTGCAGATAGTTGATATTTTTGGCAATGGGAAAAGTGGCACTGAATATGAATATAGTATGCAGAGCATTATTTATTTTTTAAAAATATTTTATTCCTCTCTGCTCCATACATACAGGTGGGCATGTAAATTTATACGGGAATGTACATTTTCACTCAGTAATATTAAATAAAAAAATATATTTTATTGTGTTTCTGTGAGATTTTATACAATATGTTGTGTTCACATTTGACAACCATCACACAGACTATTTAGTGACATTGATGGCTTTTTTTTTTTTTACCATGTGTCAATATTCTCTTTAATTGTGTTCTGGTTGTTCTATCAATGGCCCTGTAATCTTCCTGTCACTTTATCATGTCATCTTTACCTTCAAGTCAATTCTGACTTACAGCCACCCTATGGGACACAGTAGAACTGCTTGAAAAAGTTTCAGAGGAGTACCTGGAGGATCTGAATTGCTGATCTTTTGGTCAACAGCCATAATTTTTGTTAACTACTATGTCATCAGACACACAAAGTTATTGAAAACACAACTACAGATACTCCTCAGACATAAGCAAACACCTTCCCAAATTGGTTTTCTAGGCTTGAAATCTTAGGACCATAGTCTTATGAGACAAGTTAGCTAATTTGCATAATGTATTTCATAAAAATTGTGATCTGCATCCTAGTGAAGTAAATAATGTATGGGGTCTTAAAAGCTCGAGAGTGGTCAGCTAAGACACAATTGGTCTCTCCTTGTCAAGATCAAAAGAGTAAAAATGTCACCAATCTCCCAAAGAAGAAAGACATCTGCAAAGCTGGTAGTTAACCTGAGGCCAGAGGAACTAGATTAGGCCTGCCTATCACCACTGAGGAGCCCTGGTGAACTAGATGGTGCTTGCCACTGATAAGCCCTGGTGGTGCAGTGGTTACGAGTTCAGCTGCTAACCAAAAGATTAGCAGTTAGAATCCATCATCCACTCCTTGAAAACTTTAAGGGAGTTCAACTCTAATGCAGTGGCTCTGAGTTGGAATCAACTTGATGGCAATAGATTTGGTTTTGTTTTTTGATACCACCACTGACTGTTCTGACTAGAGTCACATAGATGGTACTGCATAGAATGGGTAAAAATGTAGAAAAAAAAACTTTAAATTCTTAAAAGGAAAAAAAAAAAAAGGTTAAACTAATTAAACCAGTTGGGAGGAAGAACTGCAGAGACTATCTCCCAGAGACACTGTTTAAACTTTGAACTGAAAATATCCCTTGAAACTACCTTTGAATGAAATGGCAGAGTGGCTCACAAAATGAAAGATATTATCAGTAAGACTGGTGGTCTACTGAGAAACCATCTGTACAAGAATAAAAGATCAACATTTACTCTAAACAAGAGGGAAAAAGCGGGCAGGGAAACTACAGTACTACAAATGGAACAACCACACCACAATTAAGGAGAATATCAACATACGGTGAACAAATTATCATCAATGTCACTAAGTAATTTATGTTGCAATTGTCAAGTGGGAACCCAAGAGTCACAGAAACACAATAAAATATTATTTAAAAATAAATAATTAAAATGGCTTATTGCATTGGGTGACTCTTCTGCAAAAACCACATTGAAGTGTTGAAAGCAAAGATGTCACTTGGACAACTAACAAGTGCTTGACCCAAGTCATGACATTTTCAGTTACCTCATATGCATGCAAAATCCGGACAATGAATATGAAAAGCCAGATAAAAAGTGATGCAAATGAACTATGATGTTGGTGAAGAATGTTGAATGTATCATTAACTGCCATAAAAATTAATAAATATCTTGGAAATACAGAAAGCTTCTTAGAAGCAAAGGTGAAGAGACTGGCTTAGTTTGGATATGTTATCAGGAGGGACACGTCCCTGGAGAAACACATCATGTTTAGTAAAGCAGAGGGTCAGTAAAGAGATGAACCCCCTCAGCATGACAGACTAACAAAGTAGATACAACAGTGGGCTCAAACATGGCAACAATTGTGAGAATGACGTAGGATCCACTACTGTTTCATTCCGTTACATAAAGTGGTTGCTATGAGTCAGAAATGACTTAATGGCATCTAACAGCAGCAAGGTACAAAGTCAAGAAAAAAATTAGCTTCTCTTCAGCAGCAATGAGAAATCTGAAAGGGAAATTAGGCAATGATTTCATTTATGATATCTAAAAGAATAAAATACCTAGAAACAAATTTAAGATACGATTGTGTTATACAATGAAAATTATAAAACACTGCTGAAAGAGATGAACTAAAAACCAAACTCCTTGCCATGGGGTGAATTCCAACTCATAGAGACACTATAGGACAGAGTAGAACTGCCCCATAGCTTTCAAAGAGTACCTGGTGGATTTGAACTACAGATCTTTTGGTTAGCAGCCATAAATTTCAAAGATTATACCACCAGGATTTCCAAAAGAGATTAAAGAGTACATCAGTAGAAAGATATTCCCTGTTAATGGATTGGAAGACTTAATATTAAGACACCAGTACTACCTAAAATGGTCTATAGATTCAAACACAATCCTGATCAAAATGCCAATAGTCTTCTTTACAGAAATGGAAAACAAAAAACAACATTATATGAAATGGCAAGATGCTCCAGATAGCTAAAACAATGTTGAACTAGAAAAACAAAGTAAACACATTATATACCTACAGTAGTCAAAACAGACTGGCACTGGTATAACATTAGATACACAGATTAATGGAATAGAATTTAAAGTCTAAAAAGAAGCCCATATATTTGTAGTGAACTGATTTTTTATGAGTGCTGAGTTAATTATTATCATTATAATTACTTGGGTTATTCACAGTCCCCACCTCTTCCCCCTATCTCCCATACACTTACCTCTTTCATTTACCCTAATTACTTCAATCATTTACCTTAGCTATGTGTCTTGAGAAATAATTTGAAGAACTCTAATGTGAAAATAAATAAATAAATATTAGAGTGTATAAAAAACCTTTATACTATGTTGATGTATGTGATTTATTAGGTGAATGCAGCTTAGGAAATGATATACCTAGGTAAATTGAGATATTGATGTAACTTCTTAGTTCAGATACTGACCAATTAAAAGTAAGAGAACTTTGCTTTGGTCATGTCAATAAAAACTTACAGAGAACTTTTTCCAATATATTTCTGTTATTTCCTATCTCTTTTATTTGGCATGTCTAGTTATTATACCCAATAGGACTGCAATGCCAGCAGGAAAATCCAACATGAGCCAATCCCATCCTTAATGCCATATGACTTTACTGTTAATATCCTCACTTGCTGGCTAATGGAGAATATATCATCTCACATGTTCATTCTGACCACATACGACCACATATATAATCAAGAACCAATATAACGTTAACCTTGCAACTCAAAACAAATAAACCCTAGCAAATTTAAAGACCACAGATCTTCATGTAGCATCATTATTGAAAGATAACCACTGAGTTCACCAACTGTGAAATTCGTATTACTTCAAACAAAAAAACATGCATTCTTCAAGGCCATCTTTCTCTTTCTCTACTAATATATATACGTATACATACTGTCTATAGTACAGTATACTCATTGCCATCAAGTCAATTCTGACTTACAGTGACTGCATAGAATTTCCAAGAAGCATCTGCTGGATTCCGTCTGCTGACCTTTTGGTTAGCAGCTGGAAAACTTAACCACTATGCCACCAGGGTTTCTGTAATATGAAATGTGGTAATTATTTAATGTAATATAACAAACTGCAATATAATATATGTGCTGTTGTTGTTAGGTCCTACTGAGTCAGCTTTGACTCAAAGCAACCCCATGTGACACAACAAAACTGTCCCATAGGGTTTCCTAGACTGAAATATTTTTAGGAGCAGATCTGCAGGTCTTTCTCCTGCCAGCATGGCTGAATAATTTCAAAGCACCAACCTTTTGGTTAGAAGCCGAAGTCTTAACATATGTGCCACCAGGGGTTCTATAATATGCATATATTGTGTAATAGGTAACACATCAAGTTTCCAGGATACCTCAATGAGTTACAAGCAGATACTCTTTCTTTGAAATTAAGAAAAAATAATAGCAATTATCAGAGAAAGTTAAAATATAACAACCAAACTAAATGGAAATTGTACAACTGAAAAAACAGTCAAGTTGAAACAGGAAACATTCACCATATCTGCTCAATAGAAGGTTGGAGATGGCAGAAGAAGAGTTAATTAAATTGAATACAATGAAAGTCATTCAACGTAAAGAACAATGTAAAAGTCTAACATTTTGTAGTCTCAAAAAAGTAGAAGACAAAAACAGATTTTTGTTTGTTTTAGTGGACAATGTCTGAGTTTCTTACCGTTCACAGTTTTATAAAAGTAGGATTATCTTTCCTCCCCTGTTGGTGTAGTGTTCCAATAGTTACGCCACTAACCAAAAAGTCAGCAGTTTGAATCCACCAGCCTCTTGCTGGTAACTCTTTTGGGCAGTTCTACTCTGCCCTATAGGGTCATTTTGAGTTGGGAATCAACTCAACAGCAATAGTTTTGTTTTAGTGTTCAATTACATGTGTATCCTCTCCTTTTTAGTTTCACCAAAAGAGCATTAACATCCAAGTTTTTTAGAAACTTTCTGTTCATGACTAAGAAGTTTTCTCTGCAGGTCTCCTCATCTCTTTCTGAGTCATCATCAGAACTGTATAAAATTGAATCAGAAAACAGGTCAGAGAAATTCTACCTGTAGAGAGGATAAAAACAATCAAATAGGAATTTTAAAATGCAAAGATAGGGAAACAGAAAATGGAAGAAAAAAAAAGAATAAAGAAAATATGCACGAAAATATGTAGAAAAAAACAAAAAAATCAAAGAGGCGGAGTAATAAAAAATTCAGGAAATTAAAAAAAATGAAGGGAGTTGTTGGCACGAGAAAATATAACTAAAAGTGACTCACAAAAACCTAGGTATATGATGTATAGTTTTCAACAAACAAAAATGTTTTTTTCTTCTACTTTTTTGAGACTACAAAATGTTAGACTTTTACATTGTTCTTTATGTTGAATGATTTTCATTATATTCAATTTAATTAACTCCTTCTTCTGTCATCTCCAACCTTCTATTGATGTATATGATACTTTTCTAAAAAATATTTTAGTTTGATGGAGAAAAACAAATACAATAGCAACAAGTCCACATATTATGAATCAAATTGTGTACCATAAAAAGATACGCTAATGTTTAAACACCTGTATGTGTGAATGTGACCCTGTTTGGAAGAAATAAGGTCTTTTATAGAACATGCCATCAATTAAATCGTACTGGGATAGGGTGAATCCTAATCCCTTCTAAGTGGCATCGTATACAAAGGAAAACAGGTGCAAATACAGAGGTACACATGTGGGGAAGGCAGCAAGTTAAGAAACTTCACCCACAAGCTGAGAAACACCCACAAGCTGAGAAACACCCACAGGCTGAGAAACACCTGGAGCTACAAGAAATTGGAAGAGAAAGTGAATAGTTTTCCCTTACTGTCAACAGAGAGCATAGCTCAGCTGATACTCTGAATTTAGACTACTAGCTTCCGAACCATGAGGCAATGAAATTAACGTCTTCTAAAGTCACAGATTTTGATACTTAGAAACAGAGTGCTACTCTAACAGATATCTAAAAACATGGAATTGGGTATTGTGTAGCAGACAAAAGAGTCCTTATAATACTGGTCTCATACAATATCCGACTCGACGGCACTTGGCTTGGCATACAATATTTGTCCTTTTGTGACTTCACATAGCATAATGCCTTTCAGATTCCTCCATGATGTGAAATGTGTCACAAAATTATCCTTTTTCATAATCTTTGCTTTTATTCTGTTATGGGAACATACTATGATTTGTTTATTCTTTCTTCCATTGATGGACACCTCGGTTGTTTACATCTTTATGCTATTGTAGAGAGTGTTAACAATGAACATTGCTGGGCAAGAATCTACTTGCGTGGCAGCTCTTATTTCTCTAGAATATATTCCAAGAAACTGGATTGCTGAGTTGTATGGTATTTCTATTTCTAGCTCTTCGTGAAAGAGCCAAATTTTGCTTTCCAAAGTAATTGTACTGTTTCACATACCCATGAGCAGTGTAGAAGTGTTCTGGTCTCTCCACAGACTCTCAAACTGTTACTACTTTGTGCTTTTTGGATTAATGACAGCCTTGTTGGGTTTAGATAATACTTGATAGTAGTTTTACTTTATAAAATTTCTTATTGTAATTAAGTGGAAGTTTACAATCCAAGTCAATTTGCCAGATGAAACCCCAAGCCTCTGCCTCTGTGCATCTCTATCTGCTCTCATAATCCTGTGACAACATACTCTTCTTTTCCACTCTTTATTTTTCCCCTGCTCTCCACCCTCTCCTATCTCCTCTAAAAAGAGAGCAGCTGGACAGCCATGTATACATATGTATACATATGATGATACATATATATGCATATACAGATGCGTATACATATGCATGTATATATATAAAACCATAAAGTATGCACACCAGCCACACCATTTATTGAAGTTCAAACTTTATCTGAAGTGTTGGTTTCAGCACTGGTTTGAGCTCTGGGCTAGTAGCAAGTCCAAGGGCCGTGTTCTCAGGGGAACCTTCAGGTTACTAGACTGTCAAGTCTGGTCTTTTAATACAGTTCCTGATCTGCACAGTGCTTTCTTGTGCTATGTCAGGGACTCTACATTGTGTTTCCTGACAGGGCTGTCTTTGGTGGTGCCTGGGCAACATCTAGTTCTTCTGGTCTCATACTGATGTAGTCTCCCAACCACATGAACTCATCTGTCTCGTAGGCTCATATTTTCCCCAAATCTTTGATATTCTTGGTTTCCATCTGCTCCAGGTAGGATGGGATCAATTGATGTTTTTTAGACATCAGCTTGCTGGCTTTTAAGACCCCAGGTACCAGTCACAAATATGGAATGCAGAACAATCTCTTAGAAAGAGATGAATCATTCCTATTGACCTAGGTCTGTATACCCTTCTAGCTGCTACTCTGTCCTTTAAAATGTTGTGTTGTATTTTAAAAACCTTTTGGCTTATGGTGTAGTCCAAATGGGATGACCTGATTTCTACTCCATGTTGTGACTGCCTTCATCTAACCAAATTCCTATCAACTACCTTATCTATGAATAACCTCCCTTTCTCCCCACCCTTGTAGCCATCAAAGAGCATTTTCTTCTATGAATAAGCATTTTCTTAAGTCCTTGTAATAGTGGATTCATACAATATTTGTCCTTTTGTAGCTGACTGATTTCACTCAGCATGCTGTCTTCTATTTCACTCCAGGTTGTGAGATGTTTCATAAAATCATCACTGTTCTTTATCATTGTGTAGTGTTCCATTGTGTAAATATACCACAGTTTCTTTATCCATGCATCTATTGATGGGCACCTAGATTGATTCCATCTCTTTGCTATTATAGACAGTACTGCAATAAACTGTCATGTGCATGTATCTGTTTGTGTAACTGTCTTTATTTCTCTAGGATATATTCCAAGCAGTGAGATTGCTGAGTCGTATTGTATTTCTCTCTTTCCAAAAAAAAAAAAAAAAAGCTTAATTGCCTTCCAGAAACATTGTACCATTTCACATTCCTGCCAGCATTGTAGAAGAATTCCAATTTGTTATATTGTATTTTTTTTTTTTGCTTAGTGCCAGCCATGTTGGGGTGAGATGGTATCTCATTGTAGCTTTGATTAGATTTATCTACTGATGAAAGATTATGAGTATTTTCTCATGTGTAGTTTGACTGCCTGAATGTCTTCTTCGGAGAAATATCTGTCCATATCTTTTGCCCATTGTTTAATTGGGTTGTCTTTTTCTTGTTGGTATTAATGCAGTATCTTATAGATTCTTGAAATTAGACATCACTCAGATATGTGGTTACCAAATATTTTTTCCCAGTGTGTAAGCATTCTTTTTACTCTCTTGATCAAGTCTTAGGATGAGCATTTTAAGTGTTTGATTTTTAGTTGTTTCCATTTACTGTTTTCTCTTCTGCTGTTTGTATATTCTTAGTAAGATTTTGTAGCCCTTTTAAGCCATGTATTAACGCTTCCAGTCCTGTTCCTATTTTTCTTCCATAATCTTTATCATTTTAAATTTGCTATTTAGATCTTTGATCCATTTTAAGTGAGTTTTTGAGAAAAATGTGAGATACCGGTCTTGTTTCAGTATTTTTGTGGAGGGATATCCAGTTTTGCTAACACCATTTGTTATAGAGACTGTTTATTCCCCAGTTCATGGCTTTGAGCCTTTTTAAATATCAAATGTTCGCAGGTGGAGGGCGTTTTTTCTGGATTATCCGTTCTATTCTGTTGGTCTATTTATCTGTTATTTGTACCAGTACCAGGAGGTTTTGGCTACTGTCTCAGTGTAATAGTTTCTAAGGTCGGGTAATGTGAGGCTTCCTGTTCTGTTCCTCTTCTTCAGTAGAGCTTTAGTTATCTGGGGTTTTAAGTCTTCCTGTTCATGAGCAAGGTAGTTTTCTCCACTTATGTAAGTCTCTGTTGGTTTCTTGCAATAGAATCTTATAATTTGCTTTGTACAGATCTCTTACATCTCTGGCTAGATTTATTCCTAGGTATTTTATCTTCTTGGGGGCTATTGTAAATGGTACTGATTTGGTGATTTCCTCTTGGTGTAAAGGAATCATGCTGATGTTTTTGTGTTTATCTTATATCCTCATACTCTGTTAGTTCCACTAGTATTCTGTAGGGTTTTCTGTGTATAAGATAATATCATTTATAAACAGAGATACTATTACTTCTTCTTTGTGGATGTGGTTGCCCTTTATTTGTCTAACCTGTCTAACTGCTCTGACTAGAACCTACAGCACAATGTTGAATAGAAGTGATGACAATGGACATGCTTGTCTGACTCCCATTCTCGGGGGAATTCTTTCATTCTCTTTCCATTCAGGGTGATGCTGGTTGTTGGCTTTGCATAGATGCCCTCTATGTTGAGGAATTCTCCCTTCTATTCCTATTTTGCTAAGAGTTTTTAACATGAATGAGAGACTTTTTCAAATGCCTTTTCTGGATCAATTGGTAAAATAGAATGATTCTTATCCTTAGTTTTGTTTATGTGGTTGACTACATGAATTGTTTTCCTGATGTTGCACAATATTTGGGTCTCTGGCATGAATCTTATGTGGTCGTGGTGAATTATTTTTTTGATATGCTGTTAAATTCTTTTTTAAAAATTATTATTTTTTATTGTGATTAAGTGAAAGTACACAATCCAAATCAATTTTGCATGCCTGCCTATCTGCAACTCCTACTGCTCTCCTTGCCCAGTGACAGCACACTTCTACTTTTTGTTCTATACTTCTAGTATCCTCTTAAGCTCCTTTTCCTTTCTCTCCACCCCCTCCTCTCCCATCTAGAAAGAAGCCAGCAGGATGGCCTCCTATAAATGCATACAACCGTAAATCACACACATTATATGGTCACATTGTGTTCCCAAGTCCAGTCCATTTTGGTCCAAAGAGTTGACCTCTGTAGTGTTTTCTGGCCAGGGGCAGCAGCAGGTCTAGGGGCAATGCTCCCAGGGGGTCCTCCAGATCATCGGAATGTCTTGGTAACGATCTTGAGCAGCACCCCTATTTTTCTAATGTTGCCACAGGGCCTCTACGTTGTGTGCCCCATCAAGACTGTCTTTGGCGGTGGCTGGGCAACATCTTGTTTTTCTGGTCACATATTGGTACAGTCTCCAGTTCACATGGGTCCTTTTTTCACGTAGGCTCTTTTTTCCTTGTGTCTTTGTTGTTCTCACTGATTGTCTGTTACAGCTGTGTTGGGACCATTTGATATACCTCAGATGGCAGCTTGCTAGCTCTTAAGACACCAGGCACCACACCTCAACATGGAGTGCAGAAGGCTCATTTAGCAATAAGCTTCTTATGCCAGTTGGCCTTGATGTCACCCAAAACATGGTCTCCAGACTTCTGACCCTGCTATCTATCACTGCAATATCGCGTTGCGATTAGAAGAGCTTTCAATTTATGGTGAAGTCCAGTTAAGTTGATCTACATTCTACTGTGTCTTGTCACTGCTTTCACCTCACCAAATGTCTGATTTATGACCAACCCTCTTCCTCCTTTTCCACTCTTGTAACCGTCAAACAGTCTTTTCTTCTGTACACAAGTCTCTTTTTATTAAGTCCCTATAGCACAGGTCTTGCACACTATTTGTCCATTTGCCACCAACTGATTTCACTCAGCATTTCTTTGAATTGAAACCAAGTTATGAGATGCTTCCTAAAACCTTTATCATTCTTTATCTTTGCCTAGTGTTCCAGTTTATTTATCCATTAATCTTTTGATGTGCATCTAGATTGATTCCTTCTTTTTGCTATTTTGGACTGTGTTTCAGTAAATGTTTATATGCATTTATTCGTGTAATAGGCTTTGTTTCTGTACGGTATACTGTGAGAAGCGGAATTACTGAATCAAATGGTATATCTATTTCTAGCTTTTTGAGGAAGTGCCAAATAGTTTTCCAAAGAGTTTGTACCATTTTGTGTTCCCACCAGCAGTGCAGGAGAGTTCCAATCTCTACACAGCCTCTTCACCATTTGTTGTTTTGTGTTTTTTCAATTATTGCAAAACTTGTTGCGGTCAGATGGTATTTCACTGTAGTTTTGATTTGGATTTCTCTGATAGCTAATGATGATGAGCATTACCTCATGTGTCTTTTGGCTGCCTGGATGTTCTGCCTGGTGAAGTGTCTGTCCATCTCCTTTTCCCATCGCCTAATTGGGTTATTTGCCTTTTTCCTGTTGATATTTTGCAGCACTTTGCAGATTATGCAGATCATACGTTGGTCTAATATGTAGTTGCCAAATATTTTTCCCATTCTTTAGGTGTTTTTTTTTTAACTCTTTTGATAAAGACTTTAGATGAGCAAAAGTGTTTGATTCCTAGTAGTTCTCATTTACCTGTTTTCTCTTCTGTTGAAAGTGCTTTGACAGATTTTGAAATCTGTCTAAACTGTGTTATTAGAACCTCCATTGTTTACCCTGTTTTTTCTTTCATGATCTTCATCGTTTTAGGTTTAATATTTAGGTGTCTGATGTATTTTGAGTTAGTTTTTGTGTAAGGTGTGAGATATGGGTCTTGTTTCAGTTTTTTGCAGAAGGATGTACAATTTTACCAACACCATATGTTAAAGAGATTGTTTTCACCAGAGTTCACAATTTTAGGGCCTTTGTTGAATGTCAGCTGCTTGTAAGAGGATGGTGATATTCCTGGGATCTCAGTTCTCTTCCATTGATCTATATGTCTTTTTTTGTACCAGTAGCAGGCTGTTTTGACTGTTGTATCAGTGTAATAGTTTCTAAGGTTGGGTAGTGCAAGGCCTCGCACTGTATTCTTCTTCTTCAGTAGTGGTTTACTTATCTGAAATTTTTTCCCTTTCCAAACAAAGTTGGTGATTTGTTTCTCCATCTCATTAAAACAAACAAACAAAAAAAAGCCGCTGGAATTTGTATTGGGATTGCATTGTATATGTAGATCACTTTGGGTGAGGTAGACTTCTTCACAATGGTAAGTCTTCCTATCCATGAGCAAGGTGGGTTTCTCCACTTACGTAAGTCTCTTTTGATTTCTTGCAGTAAGATCTTGTAGTTATCTCTGTACAGGTCTCTTATTTCTCTGGTTGGATTTATTCCTAGGTACTTGATATTCATGGGGGGCTGTATTAAGTGGTATTGCTTTGTGATTTCTTCTTGAATTATCCTTTTGTTGGTGTAAAGGATTTAGTTACATTTATCCTATATCCTGATGCTTTGCTGAATTATTCTATTAGTTCTGGTAGTTTATTTACAGATTCTTTAGGATTTTCTGCATATGTGATCATATCATCTGCAAATAGGGAGAGTTTTGCTTCTTTGGTGATGTGGATGCCTTTTATTTCGTTGTCTTGTCTAATTGCTCTTGCTAGAACCTCTAGTACAGTGCTGAATAGAAGTGGTGAGAGTGGGTATCCTTGTTGAGTTCCCATTTTCAAGTGAAAGTCTTTCAGTCTCTCTCCATTCAGGATGGTATTAGGTAGTTGGCTTTGCATAGATGCCCCTTATTGCATTGAGGAATTTCCCGTCTATTCCTATTTTGCTGAGAAGTTTTAGCATGAATCAGTGTTAGACTTTTTCAAATGCCTTTTCTGCATCAATTGATGGAATCAGGTAATTCTTCACCTTTGAATTATTTATGTAGTGAGCACATTAATTGTTTTTCTGATGTTGAACCATCCTCACATCCCAGGTTTGAATCCAACTTGGTCATGATGAATTATTTTGATATGTTGTTGAATTCTATTGGCTAGGTTATTGTTGAAGATTTTTGCATCTAGGTCCATGAGTGATATTGGTCTGCAATTTTCCTTCTTGTGGGTTTGTTCCCTGGCTTTGGTATCAAGGTTATGCTAGCTTCACAAAATGATTTTGGAAACATTCCATCCTTTTCTATGCTGTGAAATAACCTCAGCAGTATTGAAATTAACTCCTGTCTAAAAATTTGATAGAATTCTGCAGTGAGGTCATCTGGGCCTGGACATTTTACAGTTGATAGTTTTTTGATGACTTTTTCAATCTCTTTCTGTGTGGTGAGTTTATTAAGTTGTCGTATTTCTTCTTATGATCATTTTGGTAGGTGATATGAATCTAGAAATTTGTCCATTTCCTCTAGGTTTTCAAATTTGTTGGAGTACAGTCTTTCATAGTGTTCTGTTATGACACTTTTGATTTCAGTTGGCTCTGTTGTGACATCCTATCGCATTTCTTATTTGGGTTCTTTTTTTCCTTTCCTGGTTTTCTTTCATAGGTTTAGCCATTGGTTTATCAATTTTGTTGATCTTTTCAAAGAACCAGCTTTTTTTTTGTCTTTTTTTTTTAGTTCTTTCAGTTGTTCTTCTATACTCTTACTCATTTAGTTCTGCTCTGGTCTTTATTACCTGTTTTCTTCTGGTGGCTGAGGGGTTCTTTTGTTGCTCTTTTTCTACTTGTTCAAGCTGTACAGTTAATTCTTTAGCATGAGTCTTTTCTTCATTCGAGATTTGTGCATTTATAGAAACAAACTGACCTCTGAGCACTGCTTTTGCTGTATCCCATAGGTTTTTGGTAGCATGTATTTTCATTCTCATTTGATTCCATGAAATTATTTTGTCCTTGTTTTCTTCTCTAATTCATGGATTTTTGAGCAAGTTGTTGTTCGGTTTTCATGAGTTCAGATTTTTTTTTCTGCTATTGATTTCAACTTTTATGGCTTTATGGTCAAGAAGATGCTTTACAATAATGCAGTGGTTAGCATTTTGTTGAGAATTGCTTTTTATCCTAACACATGGTCTATTCAGGAAAATGTTTCGTGTGTGTTTGAGAAAAAGGTTTACTTATCTGTTGATGGGTAGAAAGTTCTGTATGTGTCAATGAGTACTAGTTGATTAATTGTTGCAGTAAGATCTCCTGTATCTTTACTGAACTTTTTACAGAATGATCTGTCCAATACTGAAAGTGGAGTGTTGAAGTCTCCGACTGTTATTGCACAGTGATTTATCTTGTTTTTCAATATTGTCCTTGTTTGTTCAGTGTATTTAGATGCTCTGTTATTGGGTGCATAAATATTTAATATTATTATGTTCCAGATATGTATTGAATCTTTGAGCAATAGTGGCCATCCTTGTCCATGATGGTGTATTTTACATTAAAGTGTGTTTTATCTGAGATTAGTATTGCCACTCCTGCTCTTTGTTGTATGTTGTTGGCTAGGTATATATTTTTCCACCCTTTGATTTTCATTTTGTTCATATGTTGTGTCTAAGTTGTGTTCCTTGTAAGCAACATACAGACAGAATGTGTCTTTTGATCCAGGCTGTCAGTCTCTGTCTTGTTATTAGAGCATTCAGTCCATTTCAGTTAGTGTCACTATTGATAGGTATGTATCTAGGGCTGTCATTTTGATGCCTTTTTAGTGTTGTTGCTATTTTTTGTGTTCCTCTTGATATTCTGGATGGAGTGATTTTTCTTTATGGGTTGACTGTTCATCTTTCCAGTGTAGGTTTTGCATTTGTTGAGACTCCTGTGTTATGTTTCTTGTTTTGATATGTGGCATTGTCATTTTGCTTTGTCTCTTTCCCTATTATCCCCCTTAATATTATAAGTTTAAATGAGACTTTAACTTCTGCATTTCTTGTTAATTTCCTCTCTATCTGACAGAGTTATGACTACTCTAATATATCCCTCTTTTTAGTGTGATGATGTCACACTAAACTTTCATGTTACTATTATTGATTCTGTTCTTTTAATATTTTATCTTTAATTGAGCTTTCTAGCTTCCCAATCTGAATAGGATTCTGAATGGTGTGTCCTGCATTGACTCCTTAAGTATACACTTAACATTTTTGTTTTTCTAAGCAAAGAGCTTCTTTCAGTATTTCTTGTGGTTTCATTTTTACATAGTTTCTAAGCTTCTGTTTATCTGTGAATGTCTTAATTTCACCTTCATATTTGAAAGACAATTTTGCTGGATATGTAATTCTTGATTGGAAGTTTTTCTCCTTCAAGGCTTTGAATGTGTGATCTCACTGCCTTCTTATCAACATCTTTTCTGCTGAGAATTCAGACAAAAGCCTACAGGTCTTCCCTTGGTACATTAGCTTAGATTTAAGCCTTGCTGTCTCTAACAGCATCTTTTCATAATTTATTTTATTAACCTTAATTATAATATGTCTTGGTCTCTTTCTTTTGGGGTCTAGCTTTTGTGGTGTTTGATAAGCATGTTAGTTGTTTGTGTTCTCGTCTTTCATAATTTTAGAGATGTTTTCTATCAGCAACTCTACAATAATACTCTCTGTATTTTCAGCTATCCCTCCACGTTCAGGAACTCCAGTTATTTGTAGATTATTTCTCTTAATAGAGTCCCACATGTTTCGTAATCCCTCTTCATTTTCTTATTTCTTTTCTCTGATTTCTCCTCAGAAATGCTGGTGTCAGTTTTTCTACCCTCAAGCTCACTAATTCTGCTTCCATCTCCTCTGCCCTGGTCTTTTGGCTTTGAATTGAGTCATCTAATTCTGTAATTTTATTATTGACCTGCTGAATTTCAGATTGTTGATGCTCCATCAGTTCAAACTGCTTACTTAATTTTTCACTTTGTTCTGCTGTATTTTGTCTAATCTCTAGGAGGGTTTTATACATAAGCCTTCTTCATCTGGGAAGTTTTTTGATTCTTTATTTTGGGAGTTTTCCAGAGCCATGGTGAACTGCTTTTTTAAATGGCTAGCTGTTGATTGTTGTCTTCACACCATCAACAAGCTGTTCTGTTTCTCTGCTGTTACTCCAACAGGAGCTGAGTCATAGTTCTAAGAGAGAAGTAAGGGCACTACTAGATTTGGCCACTGCCACCTCTATGTATGCTAGTGCCTGGTCCCAGATGCAATCTTTGTGGTGCCAGACCCCACCTTGTAGCTGCTGGAGGCAAAAGTTATTTGTGGTAATCCTCTGTTGTTATGCCAGTCAAGCCTATAGTTTACCTCCTGGAATGGAGGAGAGAAGGATACCACCCCACATGACTACCCAGAACT
Organism: Heterohyrax brucei; assembly: GCA_028571685.1. Lineage (NCBI taxonomy): Eukaryota > Metazoa > Chordata > Mammalia > Hyracoidea > Procaviidae > Heterohyrax > Heterohyrax brucei. Next base: position 4,390,698 of record CM053146.1, on the reverse strand, counting down.
GCTGTAAAAACTGCTTGTTTGCAGACAGTGGCACTGTACTGTGTCCACTGAAGGCAGCTGAGCCCTCATGGATGGCAGGCTTCATCTCATAGCTGACAAAGAGGATTATCTACTTACGGAGTCACTGGAGGGCTGTCAACCAACTATGATATAGATCAGTGGTGCAGATGCTGCCACCCCACTCAACAGTCAGTTCTCCAGGTGGTCTTATTTTAAAAAGCTGCGTACTGCTGAATGATAAGTTGTCCATCAGCTGCCAAAATCAATCAGGCCCTCGGGTGTGGCAGGACCCACCTTCCAGCTGACAACAAAAGTACCTCATAGGCTGTGGTTCAAAGCAGGGAGCGATTACGGCCTTGCTGCCCTCCTCTGCAAAGCCCCATCTGCAACTCTAGGCATGAGCATCTTAAACATATCTTTTTTGCTGGAGAAGTACTATCCAGACAGGGACTGCTGCTCAGTGTGAGAATTAGCCCCAGCTGAGACCTCCAGCGTGGTTGACTCTGTCTCTCAGCTGACTAAGATGGTGTCCCACCCGAGCTGACCTTCCTGTGATGAATCAGCAGAATCCATGGTGCATCTTAGAGAAGATAGGTTGGAGTGTGCCCTCAGTTGGCATCTAGGCTCTCAAGATGTGGCCTTTCCAAGCACAGTCTCTCTACTGCACTATACGCTTTTTACTTAAGCACTGTAGTTCAGTGTATTATCTGGCTCATGCCCTGACCCCACCTCCCATGTAACAACGAAGGAGTCAGTCACTGTAGTCCTCCCAAACAATGCATCAGCAGTAGCAGGGTTCAGCATGCCACTACCTCATATTCAAGAGAGGTAGTTTCCCCCTTACTGGTGCCTAGTCCAATCTTCTATGCCAAATCCTAGGGCTCCCACGGTGTCTATGCTGCCCGATCCAATCATCATTCCAGGCCTTAGTTTTCAGAAGGAATCAAGGAAACGTGTGTCTAAGCTGCCATCTTGGCCCTGCCCCCCAACATGTTGTTGAGTTCTGTTAGATAGAATTTTGTTGAAGATTTTTGCATCTAAGTTCATGAGAGATAGTGGTTTGTAATTTTCTTTTTCTTACTGCTCTCTTTAACCTGTGGTAGTCAAAGTCAAGTAGCTTGAACCCTCCCACTTCATTCTTCTTCAGTGATGCTTTGTATGTCTGATGATTTTTCCTTACCATACAAAGTTGCAAATCTGAGTGTGGATATGGATTGCATTTATCTGTAGATCACTTTGGGTAGGAAATTCATTTTCATAGTATTGAGTATTCTGTCCATGAGTTAGCTATATTTCTCTACTTCTTTTGGTTTTTTACACCAGTGTCCTATAGTTTCCTTTGTATAGGTCTTTCAGGTTTCTGGTTAAATTTATTCCCATGTACTTTATCTTCCTGGGGGCTATAGAAATGGTACTGATTCAGTAATTTTTTTTTTTATATTCTTTTTCTTGATGGAGAGAAATCCAACTGATTTTTGCATGTTTATCTTGTACTCTGGTTGCATAGTGGTAAAGTGTTGTCTGCTACACAAAAGGTCTTCAATTTGAATCTGCCAGGTACTCTTCAGAAAAGTTATGAAGCAGTAATACTGTGTTCTATGTAGTTTCTGTGAGTCAGAATTGACTCAATGAGTGTGAGTTCTGTTCGGTTTTATCTTGCATTGTGAGACTTTGATGAACTCCTTTATTAGTTCCAGTAGTTCCTTTGTGGATTCTTTAACATTTCCTGTGTATGAGATCATATGAATTACAATTAGAGATACTTTTGCATCCTGCTTACCAGTTTGGACACCCTTTATTTCTTCTTCTAGCCTAATTGCTCTGCTAAAATCTCCAGAACAAAGTTGGAAAAAAGTGGTGATAAAGGGCATCTTTTTCTCATTCCTGTTTTCAAGGAGAATGCTTTTAAATCCTCTCCATTTAGGATGATGTTGGCTGTTTATTTTTTTGTTGTTGTTGTTGTTGTTTTCCATAAAAGAGCTGTATTAAGTTGAAGAATTTTTCTCCTATTCCTATTTGGCCGAGAATTTTTAAGATGAACGGATGTTGGACTTTGTCAAATGTCTTTTCAGGTTTTTATCTTTTATTTTAATCATATGAATGATTGCATTGGTTGCTTTTCTAACGCTGAACCACCCCTGCATACGCAGTATGAATCTCCCTTGGTTAGAGTGAATTATATTTTTGATGTGTTGGTGAATTCGATGGGCAAGAATTTTCTTGAAGAATTTTGCATCTAAGTTCATGAGAAATATTGTCTGTAATTTTCCACTTTTATGCTGTCTTTACCTGATTTTGATATCAGGGTTACATGGCTTCAGGTATGAATTTGGCAGTGTGCCATTTTTTTTTTTTTTTTAACTCTGAAATTGGCTTGGCTGAAATATGTTTAGCAATAGTGGTGCAAACTTTTCTGTGAAAATTTGGTAGAATTCTCTGGTGAAGCTATCAGGATCAGGAGTTTTTGTTGTTGTTTCTAATCTTCCTAAAATTACTTTTTAAATTTCTTCTTGTGTTGTGGATTTATATAGTTGTTCTACCTCTGTGTTAGTTAAGTTCTTTCTAGAAATTTGTGCATTTACTCTAGGTTTTCCAATTTGTTGGAGTATAATTCTTCATGGTATTCTACTGTAATTTTTAAAAATTTCAGTTGGTTGTCTTGTGTTACCACCCATTTCACTTCCTATTAGGATTATTTACTTCTTTTTATATTTTTCTTTTGTCAGTTTGGCCAATGGTTTACAAATTTTGTTTATCTTTTAAAAAAAAATAGTGTTTGTTCTTGTTAATCATTTTTCTATTCTTTAACTCATTTAATTCTGCTATAATTTTTATTATTCACTTTCTTCTGGTGTCAAGGGCTTATTTGCTACTCTCTTTCTACTTGTTCAAGTTGAAAGGATAATGTTCTGATTTGGACACTTCTTCTTTTTGGATGTGTGCATATACGGAAATCAGTTGTCCCCTGATCACTTCCTTTGCTGTGTTTTGAAGGTTCCGATATGATACATTTCCCTTCTCATTTGATTCTGTGAATTTCTTTATTTCCTCCCTGATTTCTCCTATAACACAGTAGTCATTTTTTTTTATCAAGGTTTTGTTCAGTTTCCACTTTTTTTTTAGCTTGTCTTTTCTGTTATTTATTTTTAGTTTTGTGGCTTTATGGTCTGAAAAAACACTTTATAATATTTTGATACATTGGAGTTATTAAAGGCTTACTTTATGGCATAATATGTAGTTTATTCTGAAAACTGTGTCATGTGTATTGGAGAAGAAAGCATACTTGCTTGCTGTTTGGTAGAGCAGTCAAGTTGGTTGATGATGGCATTTAGATCTTCCATGTGTTTATTGTGCTTCTTTTTAGATATTCTGTCCTCCACTGAAAGTGGTTTGTTGAAATCTCCTTCTATTAATGTGGAGCAGCAGTCTATTTATCTTTTTGATTCTAATAGAGTTCATTTTATGTTTTTAGAGGCATATTATTGAGTACATAAATATTTAATATGGTTATGTCTTCCTGGTGTATCAATCTTTTATTTATTATATATTGTCCTTTGTTATTCATTTGGTTGGATTCTACTTTGAAGAGTGTTTTATCAAAAATTAATATCGCCACTCCACTTTTTTGAATGTTGTTTGTTAATATATTTTTCCATCCTTTGAGTATTTCTTTGTTTGAATCTTTAAATATAAGATGTGTCTCTTGTAGGCAGCATATGGATGAATTACGTCTTCTTATCCATTCTGTGATCCCTCTATCTACTGGTGCATTTAATCCATTTACATCAACATAATTTATAATAGGTATGAATTTAGTGTTGCACTTTTGATTTTTTTTGTGTGTGTTGTTGACAATTTCTTTGTTACACTTAATTTTCTATGCTGAGTTATTTTTCTATACTAAGATGTATTTTTCTTTTTTTATTTTGATGTGTAGGATTGTCAGTTGCAATTGTGATTACCTTAATATTTATCCCTATTTTCTAAATTTAAACCAGTCTTTAATTTCTTTGTACGGTCTCAACTTCCTATCCACATGAAAGATCTGTGACAGCATATTTTAGTCTCTTTTTCTTATAACATCATCTTTTACATAATGGCTACTCTGTTTCTACATTTACCATGCTTTAACTTTTGTTTATATTTTGATTTCACTGTCTGGGTTGATATTCAATTGCTCTGTCCTACTTTCTCTCCTGGGATCTTACCTGATTATATTTATTTTCTAGCCAAAGGACTCCCTTTAGTATTTCTAGTAATTTTGGTTTGTTTTTCACAAATTTTTAAGCTTTCATTTACCTGGGAATGTTCTAATTTCACCATCATGTTTAAGAGAGACTTTAGCTGTATATGTAATTTTTGGATGACAATTTCTTTTTCCTTCAAGGCTTTGTATATGTAATCCCATTGTCTTTTTGCCAGCATAGTTCCTGCTGAGCATCTAAGTTTAGTCTTATTGACTCTCCTTTGTAGATTACTTTTTTCATCATTCCTACCAGCCTTTAAAATTCTCTCCCTGTCTCTAGGTTTTTTTTTTTTCTTTTTTCTTTTTTTTTCAGTTTTGGTTGTGATATACTTCGTGTCTTTCTTTTGGGATCTACTTTATGTGGAGTTCAGTGAGCATATTGCATAGATATTGTTTCATCTTTCAAGACATCAAGAAGATATCTGTGAAGAAATCTTCAACCATTCTCTGTGTTTTCTGTTATATCCCCATTCTGGTGTGCCAATCATTTGTACGTTATGCTTTTTGATACAGTTTTACACACTTCTTTGCATCTGTTCATTTCTTTAAAGCCTTTTATCTGAGTTTTCCCCAAATATGTTGGTGTCAAATGCTTTATCTTCATTGTCACTAACTCTGCATTCCATTGCCACATTTCCACTCCTCTCACTTTCTGGGGAGTTATCTAATTCTGTAATTTTACTATTAATCTTCTGATTTTTTTCATGCTGCTCTCTAAGCATTCTTGTAGCCTTTACAATTTGTCACTATGCTGTACTGCATTTTGCCTGATCTCCTTCCTGGTCTCTTCAAGAGTTCTAAATATTAAAGCTGGACCAAAATGGCAGAGTAGATAAATACTTCCCATGACTCTGCTAACAACAAAGGCCAAAGAGAACACATGACTCCAGTACATATTACATCCTAGAAACCCTGATTATCAAAGGGTAAATTGAGAAATTGGAATGAGCACAAGGGAAGGGAAAGTAGCATCAGAAGAAGATAAGATTCCACAAACCTGACCTGCTAAGAAGCAGTCAAAGCCACTACATGCTGGGCCAAGAGTGGAGATTAGTAGGCATCTTCCTCAGCAGGAGTAATTATATAGAGGTGAGTACCAGATCAGTGAAAGCTAAGTTGTTATATGTACATGTTATATATGTTATAAGCCTGCCATGTGTGGGTCTGAATCTTTTCTACAAGACAGGTCTATCTCTCTTTTCCTATGACAGGGGGTAGGGGGAAATCAGTTAGAATTGCATAGTTGTGAGTATATGGAGTTTTATGTATCTGATTGACTTGGATTCTAAACTTTCACATAAAGCACAATAAGATATTTAAAAAGAAAGGGTTCTAAATATTCATCTGGTCATTTCAGGTGGTTCTCTTCATCGAGAAACTTTCTTGATTCTTTTTTTGGAGGGTGCTCTCTGAAGCCATCATGTTGTGCCTCTTTAAGTGATTCCATACTACTTTTTGTCTCTGAGCCATCCATAAGTTGTTTATTTATTTTATGTTTGCTTAGTGTGTTCTGGCTTCTTGTTTTATTTTATTTTAAAATGCAAAGATAGACTACTCCTATGATCTAGTTTGTTTATTGGCTCCTTTAAGACTCTAACATTCTATTACCAGATGATTATTTCTTTTAAATAGGCAGTTAGCCAAGCCATCTGTTTCTTTTTCTTGTGGATCTCAGCAAGGTACCCAGTTAGTCAGTCACCAAGTGAGTGCTGAAAGCTCTCCTTTACAGTCCTAGATGAACAGAAGGACTTGGTGTAGGCACAGGTATCTAGGTGCAGGTGCTGAGAAAGGTAGGAGGCTGACAGCTCTTAGTGAGTGTCTATGAGGAAGGTGTGTTACCTTATATCCGAGCATAGGTAAAGAAACTGTCTCTGAATTGGGTTACCAGCTTTGGGGAATTGGTAGATATTTTGTTTATTTCTTTGCTTTTCCCCCTTTGCTTTAAGTCACAACTGACTTGATGACAGTGGGTTTGGTTTGGGTTAGTTAAGTTGTTCTGTCTTCAAATCTGCAACAATGGCTTAGTGCATGTAAGGATTCCCACTGCTGGCCCAGGTAGTGGTGGCAGATTCTGTACTTGTTTGTAGTGCACAGAAGCAAGGGGAAAGTGCTGGGAATGTGAGGGTTTATCCAAATGAGAAGATTTAGATCCTTGCATGACCTATTTGATGGAATCTGATTAGCTTTAGATGATTGAATACCATCTTTCACTGATTCTGGAGGTGGGAATAGGCCCTCTGCCACTTGGCCTCTTTCACTGAGGAAGATTCCCTCTGAAAGCCACCAGTCTACTCCTGAAGTTCGCTACCTTGGCCTGCCTGCAGGTGCCAACTCTCATCAGGTCAGGTTTGGCCAGTCCTAGGTACTACCAGACCTACTCTCCCTTCCCTGACACTCAGTGCTATATCTCAACTCACCCCTGATGTTCAGGGCTACTAGAATGTCATATATAACCAATTAATTGATTTTCAGGGGATCTTTACTTTTCGCAGGGTCACAGGAAGTGTCCAAGTACTCTGTCACCTGAACCCTACCTCTATTTGTGCCTTTTTTAATAGAAAAAAGTTTTCATGCATAGGGAACCTTTAAATGACAGCTTTTCATCTGTTTGGTGCAGGTTGTTTTCATAGCTTCTTCACTTATCAAACTCAAATAATTTCATGATTAAAGTCTGTGGTGCATACTTTTTAGCAATTTGTCATTTCAGGGCCTCCAATACAACACAAAAACTGCCTATACACATGGACCTCACAAGATGGAATACACAGGAATAAAATTGACTACATCTGTGAAAGAAGACCATGTAAAAGCTCCGTATCAGCAGTCAGAACAACACCAGCTGTTTACTGTGGCACAATCCATCTATTAGTCGTATGCAAGTTCAAACTGAAACTGAAGGAAATTGGAAAAATTCCATAAGAGCCAAAGTATGACCTTGAATATATCCCACCTGAGTTTAGAAACCACCTCAAGAACAGATTTCATGTGATGAACACTAATGACTAAAGACTACACAAATTCTGGGACAACATCAAAGATACCTCCCATGAAGTCAGCAAAATGTCATTAAAAATACAAAAAAGGGAAGTAAGGGAGGGAGAGAGAGAGAGGGTGAGAGACTGAGAGAGTGAGAAATAGAGAAAGAGAAAGAAAGAAATGAAGAGAGAGAGAAAGAAAGACCAAATTTGATGTCAGAAGATACTCTGAAACTAGCTCTCAAAAGGATATATGGTAAAAGTAAATAAATCGAGATTCCTTAATACCAAAAGAGAGACCATAAAAGAGGAAATCATCAAGTTAATATCATTTGCAATAAACTCTAAGAAGATAAAATAACTAGGGATAAATCTAATCAGAGATGTAAAAGAACTATACAAAGAAAATTACAAGATTCTATTGCAAGAAACCAAAAGAGACTTGCATAAGTGAAGAAACCTACCTTGCTCATGGATAGGAAGACTTAAGACTGTGAAAATGTCTATTCTACTCAAAGCCATCTATATATCTACATATCCACTGCAATCCCAGTACAAATTTCCATGTCATTCTTTAACAAGTTGGAGAAACCAATCACCCAATTTGTTTGGAAAGAGAAGAAACCCTGGATAAGGAGAACATTACTGAAGAAGAGGAGCACAGTGGGAAACCTCGCACTACTCAACCTCAGAACTTACTACACTACCACAGTAGTCAAAGAAGTCTGGTATTGGTATACAAACAGATGTATAGACCAATGGAACAGAATAGAGACTTCAGAAGTAACACCAGCCACCTATCAACAATTGATAATTTGACAGAGGCCCAAATGCCACAAACTGAGGGAAATATTCCCTTTAATAAATGGTGTTGGCAGCACTGGATGCCAAGCCAAGTGCCGTCTATCTGCAAAAAACTTAAGACCTGTAGGTCATATCTCATACAAAAACAAATACGAAATGTATCAAAGACCTAAATATCAAATCTAAAATGTAAAGATTATGGGAGAAAAAAATAGGGATAACACTGGAAGTTGTAATACATAGATTAAACACACTACAAAATTTTATTGAGAATGCACAGAGCTGGAGCCAAGATGACAGACTATACATATCTCCTTAATTGCTTCTGAAAACTAAGGCCTATATTTGTAATTGAACAGTGCATTCTTGATATCTAGTGAGACCTAGGACACAGCATAGAGTTGTCAGATTGGACTACATGTCACTAAATGGGAAATTTCCTCTCCCTCACTGTGACACCCTCCTGGTGACTCACCACTTGGGGGAATTGCAGGTACTGGTGTTTTTATTTTTATTTTCTTTTTGTGGAATGGTAGATGGAGGGTGGACACGAGCCATCAGACACACTGAGCTGCAGGCTGAAGTGAACAGTGTGTGATACAGCAGAAAGACAGTGTGTGGAATAGCCACGTTTTGAGAGTCTGGCAGTGGACTGAAGGCACAACAGTCCCTCCATCCTCTCTTTTCTAAGGTCTGCCATAAATTCTGCTGTTTCATGACGGGAGGGACAGCTTAACCAGGATGCCATCTTGGTTGGCTGGGAGGTGGTATCACCAAATGGGAGGATTCAGCAAGGGCTAATTCCTGTGATAGGAGGTAGTACCATTCCAGGGAGCACTTTTCCAGCAGAAAGGCCGTGTTTAGCACAGTGTTTTCTTATGGGTAAGGTCTGGCTGAGTATGGCAGCAGGACCATAACTCTTCCCTACTTTGAATTACCTCATAGCATTTGGGGACTGCTGAGGAGGTGCTTCCATTGTCAGCCAGAAGTCCAAGCCTGCCACACCTGATGGACTGATTTTGGAAGCTGTTGAATAGCTTCTAGCTTTTAAAAATAAGCCTCCTTGGAGAAATAACTGCTGAGTGGCCCTATGTCATATCTTTCAGGCTTTGCTGACCCACAGCATGCAGTTAGTTGACCAGCCACCATGACTCTGTAAGTAAGGTGGTGTATTTGCTAGCCAGGAGGCAGAACACGCCACTCCGCATACTCCACTGGGGCCAGTCACTAGAATACACAGAGGCAGCTGGTGACCAATTCCATTCTCAGAACGACTTCTCAGCACCTGTTGTCATAAGACTTGAGAAATTAAACAGCCTCTAGATGGCCTGAAGACAATAAATCGTCATTAACCATTTAAAGAAACAGCCTACAATGGTTCCAGAAAACTCCCAAAATAAAGAATCAAAAAATTTCCCAGATGAAGAAGCCTTTCTGAAACGATCTAAGGTCAAGTACAAAAGAGTTACATAGAGAGCCCTCCTAGAGATTAAGCAAAATGAAGCAGAGCGAAATGAAAAATTAATTAACTTATTTGAACTGAGGAAACATCAATGATCTGAAGTCCAACAGAAAAGTAACAAAATTGCAGAATTAGACAATTCAATATAAAGCAAAAAGAGCAGAACTGAAATGGAAGTCAGACATAGTGACCTTGAGGATAGAGCAATGGACACAATCATTTATGAAGATAAATCAGAGAAAAGAAACATGAAAAATGAAGAAGCATTAGAAAAATGATGAAACAGTGGGACTCTATCAATAGGAATAATCTACAATTAACTGCAGTTTCTAAACAGGGAGAGACAACTGAAAACACAAAGAGTACTGTTTTTGACTTGATGACATAAACTTCCCTGGAATTATGAAAGAAAAGAACATAGATATCCAAGATGTATACTGAGTGCCACAAAAACTGTCCCCAAAAGAAAGACACCAAGGCATTTTATACTCAAGCTTAATAACATGAAACATAAGCAGAAACTCTTAAATGCAGTAAGACTCAAAGCAAAGCTAACATTCAGAGGGAAGCCCCATAAGATTTTGTTTGACTTCTTAGGAGAAATGATGGAAGCACAGAGGCAGTAGGATGACACATTCAAAGCCTTGAAGTAGAAAAACTTGAACCAAGAATTATGTATCCTACAAAACTGTCTCTCAAATATGAAAATGAAATTAAGACATTTACAGATCAACAGAAGCTTAGAGACTTTGTAAAAACCAAACCCAAACTACAAGAAATACTGAAAGAAGCTCTTTGCTTAGAAAAACAAAGCTTTTAAGTGTATTGAAACCTACTCAGAGAAGGCAGAAAACTCAGTCAAAATACAACATTAAAAGAAAGGAACCTGTGATCTTATCAGAAAAACCACGACATAATCATACTAAAAAGATAGAAGTACTACAGTAGTTACAGTTGTTTCAGATAGAATGGAAGTTAAAAAGATATGCAGAAGTTAATATTAGGATTAAACTTAGAATATCAAGGAGAATCATAGGGATAGCTGAGAAGCAAAATAACAATGCAACGTACCAAAACAAGAGACACCATACAGGATTCTCAATAAACACAAAACAAACAATGAAAAAGATGAAAAGTCAACACATCAAGAATGAGCTACAGCAAAATATTAAAAGCACCATAGAAAACAACACAAAAATAAATACATCAAAATGACAGCTCTAAACACTTACCTATAAATAATTGCACTGAATGTAAATAGATTGAATGCTCCAATAAAAAGACAATGAGTGAAACGCTGGATCAAAAGACACAAGCTGTCTGCATGTTGACTACAAGAAACACACCTTAGACTTAAAATTAGGAACAAATTGAAAATTAGAGGATGGAATAATATATACCAAGCTAACGATGTACAAAGAAGAGCACATGTGACAATACAAATCTCAGATAAAATAGATTTTAGTGTAAAATCTACCACTTTGGACAAAAACAGTCACTATTTATTGCTGAAAGTTTCAATCTACAAGCAGGACTTGACAATATTAAATATTTACTCACCCATCTCACTTGGCTTGGCTCTAAATACATCTAGATACATCGAACAAACACTGACTACATTGAAAAATAAGACAGATCACTCCACAATCATAATTGGAGACTTCAACACTCCACTTTCAGTAATGGACAAATCATCTAGAAAAAAGCTGAGTAAAGACACAGAAGATCTTATTGTGACAAATAACCAATTAGAACTCATCAACACATACAAAACTTTTTATCCATCAACAGATAAGTACAACTTATTGTCCAATGCAAATGTAACATTTTCCAGAATAGACAGTGTTAGGACATAAAGTACATCTCAAAGAAATCTAAACCACTGAATTATTGCAAAACATCTTCTTGGATCACAAAGCCACAAAACTGTAAATCAGTAGCAGAAAAAAACATAGAAATTTGAACTCATGGAAACTGAACAGCACTTTGCTCTAAAAGCCATGGGTTGTAGAAGAAATCAAAGATGAAATATAGAAATTTATGGACTCAAATGAGAATGAAAATACATCCTGCCAGAACTTATGTGATACAGTCAAAGCAGTGCTCAGAGGTCATTTTAGATCTATAAATGTACACATCTGGAAGGAAGAAAGACCCAAACCAAAGAATTAACCCTACAGACTGAACAAGTAGAAACAGAGCAACAGAGGAGCCTCTCAGACATAAGAAGAAAACAGAACATAAAGACTAGAGCAGAACTAAATGAATTAGAGAATAGAACAATTGAAAAACTTGACAAAACCAAAACTGTCTTTTGAAAATATCAACAAAATTGACAAACCAGTGACTAAACTTACAAAAGAAAAATGAGAGAGAAAACAAATGACCCAAATAAGAAATGAGATGGGAGATGTCACAACACACAGAACTGAAATCATGAGTATAATAAGAGAATACTTTGCAAGACTGCACTCTAACAGATTTGAAAACCTAGAGGAGATGGACAAATTCCTTGGTTCATATCACCTACCAAAATGATCACAAGGGGAGTAGAAAAACTTAACAGACCCATCACAAAGGAAGACATTGAAAAAGTCATCAAAAAACTGCCAACAGAAAAAAGCCTGGGCCCAGAAGGCTTCACTGCAGAATTCTACCAAGTTTTTAGAGAAGAGTTAATTCCAGTACTACTAAGATTATTTCACAGCATAGAAAACAATGGAGTATTCCCAAATTTATTCTATGAAGCCAGCATAACCCTGACACCAAGACCAGGAAAAATTCCAAGAAAAATTGCAGACCAATATCACTCATGAACCTAGATGCAAAAATCTGCAACAAAATACTAGCCAATAGAAATCAGCAACATATCAAAAAAAGAATTCATCGTGACCAAGCTGGATTCATACCATAGATGCAAGGCTGATTCAACATCAGAAAAATAATTAATGTGATCAACCACATAAATAACACAAAATATAAGAATCACCTGATTTTATCAGTTGATTCAGAAAAGGCATTTGACAAAGTCCAACACTCATTCTAGCTAAAAACTCTCAGCAAAATGGGAATAGAAGGCAAATTCCTCAATGCAGTAAGAGCCATCTATGCAAAACCAACTACCTACATCACCCTGAATGGAGACAGACTGGAAGAATTCCCCCTGACAATGGGAATTAGACAAGGATGCCCACTCTCACTCCTTCTATTCAACATTGTACTAGAAATTTTGGTCAGAGCAATTTAGACAAGACAAAGAAATAAAGAGAGGGGGTGTCATTAAGATGGCAGAATAGACACAAGTTTCCTTAATTCCCTTTGAAAACAAAGGCCTGGATTGATAATTGAATGGACTTTCCTGACACCCAGTGAAACCTAAGACATGGCATCAGGCTATCAGTTTGGACCACTTGCCATAAAGTGGGAAACTTTCCTCTCTACCACTGAATTCCACTCTTGCTGAAAGGCTGGCTTGTGTGGACCAAGGGTATTTGGCATTATTAACTTTTTTTCTTTTTGTTGGCTGGTAGCTGGGGGATGGGGATGAACCAACAGCTATGGTGAACTGCAGTTCTGAAGTTAACAGTGAGTACTGCAGTGGAGAGACAGTGTAGCATAACTATATTTTCAGAGCCCAGAGGCAAACTGGGGGCACCACAGCTCCACCATCCCTTACAGAGCTTTGCCATACATTTGACTGTTTTGCAGTACAAGGGGTAACTTGACTGGGAGGCCATCTTACTCAACTGAGAGGCAGCATTGCCTTACTGAAGGCCTCAGGAGCAGCTAATTCCCAGGCTGGGAGGCAGTGCCAGTCTGGGGAGCACTTTTCAGACAGAAAGGCTATCTTTAGTACAATGTTGCCTTATGGGTAGACACAGAAAGGCAACAACAACAGCTCAGAAGCCTCTTCATACTTTGAAATAAATCATAGCATCTGGGGACAGCTGAAGAGCTGCCTCCGATGTCAGCCGGAAGGAGTGGTCTGCCACACCTAACAGCCTGACTGATTCTGGAAGGGGTCAGGTAGCATTCAGTTTTTTAAAATAAGACAGCCTGGAGAAATAACTGCTGTGCGGCCTGACTACATCTCTTTCAGCCTTTACCAAACCGCATTATAGGGTTGGTTGACAGACCCTTGGAACTCCATAAGCAGGGTGGTGTCTTTCCCAGCCAGGAGGCAAAAACTGCTGCACCAGGGAATCCACTGAGGCCAGTCACTAGAGTACAAAGAGGTAGCTGATGACAAACTTCGTTCTCAGAACTATGTTTCAGATCCTGTTAAGCCAATACCAGAGAAACTAAACAGTCCCTTGATGTCCCATAAGAAGCAAACCATTACCAGACATTTAAACAAATATCCTACCATGGTTTCAGAAAACTCCCAAAATAAACAATCAAGTAACTTCCCAGATGAAGAAGTCTTTCTGAAACTATTGGAGGATGAGTACTAAAGAATTGTATATAGACTTCTTTTAGAGATTAAACAAAATGCAGCAGAACAAAATGAAAAATTAAGCCAGCTGTTCAAATGGATGGAACATTCCACAGATCAGTAACAAAATAACAGAAGTAGACAATTCAATTCAAAGCCAAAAGAGCAGAATAGACTATTGGATTGAGACCGAGTGACCTTGAAGATAGAGCTACCAACACCAGAATTTATGAGGAGAAATCAGAGAAAAAATAAAAATGAAAAAGCATGTGGAACTCAGCTCATCCAAGAAAAAATAGGATCAACAATGAAAGTTTTAATACACAGTGTAGACATACCTCAAAATCTGACAAAGCACAATCAATAGGAGAGAAAATACATAAATGAGAAGTACTAAGATTCAAACACTTTTGCTCCTCCAAAGACTTCATCAAAATAATTAAAGGACCACATACAGAATGGGAAAAAATACTTGGCAACTATAAGTCAGACTGATGCCTGATCTCCATAATCTATAAGGTACCTATAAGAAAAAGACAAATAACCTGATTAAGCAATGGGCAAAGGAGATAGACAAACACTTTTCTAAACAGGGGATCCAGGTATCCAAAAAATGCATGCAGACATGCTCATGATCATTAGTTATTAAAGACATTCAAATCAAAACTATGATAAGATACCACCTCACCCCAATAAGGTTGGCCATGATCCAAAAAACATAAAACAAGAAATGCTGGAGAGGCTGTGGAGAAATTGAAATTCTCCTATAGTGTTGATGGGGTTGCAAAATGGTGAAACCTTTTTGGAAAGCAATCTGGCACTCCCTTATAAAGCTGGAAATAGATATGCCATTTGACCCAGTAATTCCACTGCTTGGAATATATCCTACAGAATCAAGTCCATTCACACCAACTGATACATGCACATCAGTGTTTATCACAGCACAATCCACAATAGCAAAAAGATTGAACCAACCCAGATGCCCAACAACAGAGGAATAGATAGATAAACAATGGTGTATGTACTCAGTGGAACACTATGCAGTCATAAAGAACAGTGATGATTTCAGGAAACATTATAACCTGGTTTCAATTGGAGGACATTATGTTGAGTTAACGTAGTTAGTGACAAAGGATAAATATTGTATGAGACCCCTACAATAAGAACTTAAAAACAGACTCATGAACAGAAGGAAAGATTTTATGGCTGCAAGTGTGGGGAGGGAGGGAGGGAAAAGGTGAGGTATAGATTAGATAGTTGATAGAAATTTGGTTGGAAGAAATCTGTGACAGCGCACTTTAGAAAGAAGATCAATTTTAACTGGGCTTCAGTGTAACATGATTACTCCTTCCATCTTAACCCAATATTACAAGGACAGAGTAGCAGGGGTGGGGGCCGGGGACCATAGTCTCAGGAAAAATTGAGGCCAATTAGCACAACTAGCACATTGCTAAGAGATTCTTCTTCACTCCACATTGGTGAGTGGCACCTGGGGTCTTAAATGCTGCCAAACTGCCATCTGAGATACAGCAAATGGTCCCAACTCAGCAGGAACGGATGATCACCAAGGACCAAAATGACATGGGGGAAAGAGAATCCAGAAGACAGAAAGAGCTTCGAGAGTGAGGGACTACATTGACATGTGACTGGAAGAACTGAATGGTGCCCGGCCAGCAGCAGTGATAGCCATGATGGAGCTCACAGGGTTGAGTCTCACTGGCAACACAAGAATCAAAAGGAGTGCACCCTGAGATTTCTGCTAAAAGACCACAACTGATGGTCCAGGGGCCTCGGGGTTCCCCCAGGAGCAGGGCCCATGGCCCTGATGATGTCCCTGTCCATAAATCATACTGCAGGTCAACTCTTTGGACCGAAAGGGATTGGACTGGGCAACACAGGGTGACCATATCGTGAGCGCACTTTATGGTTCTATACATTTATAAGATGTTGTCCTGCTGGCCTCTTACTGGAGATGAGGTAAACAGTGGCAAGGAGGAGATAGCCGATTGTTAGGGGGATACAACATGTATAGAACAGAGAGGGAGAGTGTACTGTCACTGGGCAGGGAGATCAGTGAGAACTGCACACAGGCAGGTGTGGAAATTTATATGAGAATGTACATTTTCACTCAATCATAATAGAAAAAAAAAGAAAGAAACATGTGGAACTCCATCAAAGGGAATAATACATTATTAACTGGAGATCCTGAACAAGGAAGGATACCAGAAAACACAGAGTATTATTGTTGAGTTGCTGACAGAAAACTTCCCTGAAATTATGAAAGAAGAGAACATAGACGTCCAAGATGTGTACTGAACCCCACAAAAAGTAGACCCCAAAAGAAAGACATCAAGGAATATTATAAACATGCTTAATAAAATGAAACACAGCAAGACTCAAACCAAAACTAACATTCATTGGGAAGCCCTGTAGGCTTTCATCTGATTTCTTGGCAGAAACAATGTTGGCACAGAGGTAGCTAGATGACTCATTCAAATTCTTGAATGAGAAAAACTTTCAACCAAGAATTGTGTATTCTGCAAAACTGTCTTCAAACACAAAGATGAAATTAAGACATTCACAGATAAATGGAATCTTAGAGGTTTTTGTAAAGACCAAACCCAAACTACAAAAAATACTGGAAGAAGTTCTTTGCTTAGAAAAAGAAACTACTAAGTGTATCTTTAAGGAGGACTAACCTTAGACTTAAAGATAGGAGACACTGAAAATTAAAGGATGGAATAACATATACAAAGCTAACACTATGCATAGAAGAGCAGGTGTGACAACAGTAATCTCAGATAAAATAGATTTCAATGTAAAATCCACCACTGTGGAAAAGGATGATCACAATTTAATGCTGAAATCTTCAATACACAAGCATGACTTAGCAATACTGAATATTTATGCACCCCGTACTAGAGCAACTAAATGCGTCAAGCAAACACTGACTACATTGAAAAATGAGATAGATCACTCCACAATAATAGTCGGAGGCTTCAACACTCCCCTTTCAGTCAGGGATAGGGTCAAAAAATGCAAGTTTTAACATACAACTTAGATATATTTCAATATCTGACAAAGCTTGATCAACAGAAGAGAAAATAGATAAATGGGAGCTACTAAGAATAAAACGCTTTTGCTCATCCAAAGACTTTATCAAAAGAATTGAAAGATCACCTACAGAATGGGAAAAAATATTTAGCAACTACATGTCAGTCTGATGTCTGATTGTCATAATTTACAAGGTATTACAAAATATCAGCAAGAAAAAGGTAAATAACCCAATTAAGTGATAGGCAAAGGACATGGACAGACACTTCATTAAAGACACAGCCAGGCAGCCAAAAGACACATGAGGCAATGCTCACGATAGTTAGCTATTAGCTATTAAAGAAATGCATATCAAAACTACAATGAGACACCATCTCACCCCAACAAGGTTGGCCATAATCTAAAAAACACAAAACAACAAATGCTAGAGAAGCTGTGGAGAAATTGGAACTCTCCTACACTGCTAGTGGGATTGTAAAATGGTACAAAAAAGCTGGAAATAGATATACCATTTGATCCAGTAATCCCACTGCTTGAAATATATTCTACAGAATCAAGGGCAGTCACATGAAGGGATACATGTAAATGTTTATTGCAGTACAGTCCACAACAGCGAAAAGATGGAATCAACACAGATGCCCAACAACAGATGAATGGATGAAGAAAATATGGTGCACGGTACATGGTACATGGAACTCCATGCAATGCTAAAGAACCATGATGATTTTAGGAAGCATGTTATAACATGGCTTCAACTGGAAGACATTATGCTGACTGAAATCAATCAGTGGCATAAGGACAAATGTTTTATAAGTCCCCTACTATAAGGACTTAAAAACAGACTCATGTATGGAAGAAAAGAATCTTTGACAGCTGCAATGGAGGGGAGGGAAGGAGAGTGCTGGTAATACATTAGATAGTTGATAGAAATTTGGTTGGGTGAAAGCAGTGACAGCACACAGTAGAAACAAGATCAACTTAACTGGCCTTCAATATAATCATATAACTCTTCTAATCTTAACCCAATATTGAAAGGATTGAGTAGCAGGGTTGGGTGTCTGAGGACCATGCTCTCAGGGGACATAGAGGCCAATTGGCGCAAGTAGGCTATTGCTAGGAGAGTCTTCTGCTCCCCGTACTGGTGCCTGGTGTCTGGAGTCTTAAAGTCTCACAAGCTGCCATCTGAGGTACATCAAATGGTCCCAACACAGCTGGAACAGATGATCACAAAGGACAACAAACACATGAGAAAAAAAGAGCCCAGAAGACAGAGGGACCTATACGAATGGGTGATTGTATCAACAAGTGACAAGAAAAAACAGATGGTGTCTGGCCACCACCAAAGACAGCCGTGATGGGGCACACAATGTTGAGTCCCAGTGGCAACATGAGAAAAAGAAGAGTATGCCTCAAGAACTCCACTAAAAAACTACAGCTGATGGTCCAAAGGCCTGGAGATTCACCTGGGAGCACGGATCTAGGCCTGCTGCTGCCCCTGACCCGAAAACACAACTGAGGTCAACTTCCGATTTGACTCGGGAACACAATATGACCATGTGGTGTGTGTATTTTATGGTTCTATACATCTACAGAATGTTGTCCTCCTGGCCTCTTACTAGAAGGGAGAGGAAAGGGTGAAGAATAGAGGACAGGAGATTGGTAAGAGGATATGACATGTGTAGAATGTAAAGGAGGAATGTGGTGTTACCTGGCAAGGAGAGCAGAAGGAGCTGCAGATAGATGGGCATGCAAATTTAATTCGGATTGTATGGTTTCATTCAATCACAATTTAAAAAGAGAAAAGAATGCACAAACAGCAGAAAACAGATAAGGGAGAAGTATTAAAAATTAAACACTTACACTCATCCAAAGTCTTTGTCATGAGAGTCAAAAAATTGCCTACAGACTGGAGAAACCTCATAATCTAGGATCAACCGGAAGACATTATGCTGAGTGAAATCAATCAGCTGAAAAAGGACAAATATTGTATAAGACCAGTATTATAAGGACTTACGAGGAGACTTATGCACATAAGAAAATGTTGATGGCTACGAGGGCGGTGAGGGAGGGAGAGGAATATTCATAGCTGGATAGCTGATAGGAATTTGCTTAGGTCAATGGAGTGTCAACGCACAGTAGAACACAGGTCAGCGTAAATGAACCACATCATAAGTAAAAAGGTTTTCTAAATTCAAACCAACATTTTGAAGGATGGAGTAGCAGGGACAGGGATCTGGGGACCTGTTTGTAGTGGATATCAAGGTCAATTGGCATAACTAGTCTTTTTCTAAGAGACTCTTCTGCACCCTGTATTGGCGAGCGATGCCTGGCATGTTCAAAGCCATCCAGATGCCACCTGAGAAACACTAATTGATCCAAGCCCACCTGGAACAGATGATAGCCAAGAACGTCAAATAAATGAAGTAAAATAAGCCTAGAAGACAGAAAAACCTATATGACTGGGACAGTACATCACCATGAGACTACAAGAACTAAATGGTGCCTGGCTGCTACCAAAGACACCCCTGATAGGGGACACAATGTCAAGTTTCTCACATAGTACGAGAAAGAGATGGGCACCTAAAAGACTCTATTATTGAAAGACCAGAACTGATAGTATGACAACCTGGAGTCCCCTGAGAACATGGTCTCTAGACTTGATGCTAGCCCAGAGGTGAAACCAGTACCAAAGTCAATACTTTAGACAAAGAATGGGATGGACTTGGGGACCCAGAATGATTGCATGTGGTATTTGTACTTCGTGGTTCAATATGTATATGAGGCTGTTCTACTGATTTCTTTTTGAAGAGGAGAGGAGAGCCTGGAGAGGAGGCAACAAGCATTGGTTGAGTCCATACTGAAGTAAAGTGAAAAAGAAATGTATTCTGTCACAGGGTGAGGAGAGCAGAAAGAGTTGCAAAAAGGTGGGAATTCAGGGTTTTATATGGAAAGTTTATTTGAATTGTAAACTTTCACTTAAATGGAATAAAAACATTTAAAAAGAAGACTAATTGCACTGGAAAAATCTGCTGCAAAAGACCTCTTTAAAGTACTGAAAAGTAAAGATGTCACTTTGAAGACTAAGGAGTGCCTGGCCCAATCTATCATATTTTCAGTCACATTATACGCCTGTGAAAGCTGGACAATGACTAAGGAATACAGAAGAACTGGTGCTTTTGAATTGTACTGTTGGAAAAGAATATTGAATGTATCATGGACTGCCAAAAGAACAAGCTGATGTGTTCTGAAAGAAGTACCATTAGAGTGTTCCTTGGAAGCAAAGATGGTAAGACTGCATCTAAGATATGAGGGGGACAATTAAATTTCCAACCTTATCCTGGAAGAAGTGTTATATACCTCATTGCTGAAAACCACTAAGGTCACTTGTCTTAGTCAGCTGGTACTGCTCCAACAGAAAATACTACAAGCAGAAGTCTTCACAAAGAAAGACTTATTGTCACAGTCCTGTAAGCCACAAATCCATTTACAGGTTATAAGTCTGTTCAACAAGAGAATTTATCACAGTCCAGTAGGCTAAGTTCAAATTCAAGGAAAGCATCTCAGCACAGGAACCTCAGGTCCAAAGGATGTGCTGTGCTCCCAGTGTTCCTCTCTTGATGGTATGAGGTTCCCAACTTCTTCTACTTACTTCCTTTCAGTATTACCTTTATCTTCAGGTACAAAAATGTCATTGGGGTGAGTGGGTAGGGTATTCCAATTCAGTATTTGTTTACTGGCTAAAAGCTCCCTCACAGACAGTGTCACGTGAACTGGTACCTTATTGTGATGTGAGAGCCATGAGGTGGTGAAAGTTCAGGTCATTTTCATCTAACTTTTTCAGACAGCCTTTTCAGCACTTTCACACAGTAAACTTGATTAACTGTCCAGTTGGTACACATTCATAATGAACAAAGCTTCTGACATCAAAAAGGTTAGCAACATTGTTTTAACTCTCAATTTAGACTAACAAAATTTTTTGGTTGTGGAGAATTGCCTGAATTACATTATGCATTTTGATGCTTTGTTTCAATGTTGTATTGTTACACTCAGGTTTCATCACCAGTGATAACATGGCCCCAAACACTTTCTTGCCTCTCCAGAAGGTCTTGACAAACTTCAACTCTCTGTTGCTTTTGTTCTTCAGTTGGCTCCTTTGGGAAAATTTTTCACACACCTTTTTCATGCCAAGATTTTCAGTTAAGATTTTCCTGTTTCTCTGGTCTGCTATGCTTTTCACGGTCAGCTAATGATTTTGACCCACAGCTCAATTGATTTTTGCAATGTTTTCCTCAGTTCTGCTAGCAACTGGCCACCCTAACTTCTATTCATTAGTAACACTCTTTCTTCCTTGAGAAAAATGTTGAATCCATTTGTACAATGGCATTTTCTTCATGGCATTATCTCTATAAACTTTAACATCTCCCCAATTTTGCTTCCCCTCTTGCCAAGTTTAACAAGAAATTTGGTGTTTACTCGTTGCTCTAATCCAAGCTCCAGCATTCTTACAACGGGACACGAAAACACTCAACAACAATAATGCATGCCACTCAGCAAGACATCGCCACATGTTGACCCAAACACAGCTGTGAAACACTGGATACCAAGGCTATGAAACCTTATCCTGTTGTTTGTACAGACCTTGTACTTTGGACATTTTGCCAGGTGGGATCAGTCCCTCAAGAAGGCATCATGCTTGGTAGAGTGAGGGTGAGCCAAAAAAGTGAAAGACCTTCAATAATATCAGCTGACACAGTGGCTACAGTGATAGGTTTAAGCATAAAAAATCATTGTGGACCCAATGCAAGACTGTGTAGTGATTTGTTCTGCTTTGTATAGGGCCACTATGAGTCGAAACTGACTCAACATCCCCTAAAAACAAGGGCTGATGCCAAAATTAAATTAGATATGTAAAAGATTTATTGTTGGAAAGGTCACTGAAAGATAGTGACAGGCAGGAGTAAAGAGTGAGAGCAGACTTCAGGCTAGGCAGTTTTGATATCTATGACAGGAGAAAGGGATGAATAGAAGCCAGGACAGTAGAGTTTCAGATAGCAGTATACTGCTGAAGGTGTTGACCAGACTGGCATGCCCTGTGTGAACAGTTTACCTGATCAACTGACATGCTTTATGCAACCTGACTATAGTATTTCACCATATTTCACAAGAAGTAGCCCAGAGGATGTATGGTCTTAGTGTGAGCACTGTGGTTATCCTGGAGACTGTACTCCCACAGCAAATTCCCTGGATCAGAGAAGAAAAGATCAAATATTTTCCACTAATAGAAATCAATAGAAAAGTGGTAACAGTGTAGCCTGTTAAAGGACGAAATCTTGTGAGACCCAGAAAAACAAAGCAGTTGTATTGAGTTCTAGCTGTCTCAGGATTTACTGTACTGAAAATGGTGTCTAGGCTGCAATTTTTATGTAATCTGTATCAGAAATTATAGTAATATAATTATTCTGCATCTGGATACAAGTAGTCCCCAAGTTATAGCACACTCATGTTATGACTAGCCACATTCTTGAACCACGGGTTTTCTGCTTTGTTGTTGTTGTTTGGGTACATTTTACTGGTTTTTTGGTATATTTTATTGTTAATAATATGTATTACATACAATACTGCAGCTTTGTTCACTCAAAGGTGTTCAATTTCATGATTTACCAAAGATGTTCAATTTCATGATTTGCTGTTCAAAACACTACTGTACAGAAGAGGGCTATGGGCTAGTCTACAGTGAAGTCAGTGTAGGTGTTAAGAACAGTGGAAGCTGAATATACGTGGGCACGTAAATTTATATGCAAATGTACATTTTCACTTGGTCATAATTTTTAAAAAAAAAAAAAGAAAAGAAAACTTGTGGAACAATAGCCAGGAAATGTTCATTAGGTGAGGATGGCCTGGTTGTCCCTTTATTAAAGCATATTCTATTTTTTCTTAAAAAAAAGAGTCCTAATGGATAAAACTTTGCTGTTCAACTCTAGTGTACTTGGCTGACAGCCATTACCACTACATTTTTATTGTTGCAACACTGACACTTCGTTGTAAACAAGACCTACAGCATGCTCTCATTTAACATTTTGTACCATAAAGAGTTTACATCAGAACTGGCAATGCAGGTCGTTGCCTCAGTAACTCACTGCAAGCCAGTGACCTACCTGTAATAGGCGTCTCCAATGCATTATCTTATTTGAACGTAAAAACTACTATTAGCTATATAAGGCAACGCTCATTTTTTTGTTTGTTTTGTAAACACAATTAAAATCTTATAAGAGCTATACACGTATTTAATGTTTTCATTCCATTTGAAGAACTGATATTACACAAGCATTTATGATCACCATGTGTTTTTTAAAAAATCTTTGGCAAATGGAAAGAACAGTATCTGGGAAGCCAAAATTTTTCCACTCTTCTGCCGGTAGATTTTTATTTAGTGATTAGTGTCTAGAGAAGTTAAAATAATTTACAGATAAATCTGTAAGCACAGGGTGTGCAAAGCTAACAGATCCCTAGGGGAACAAAGACTTGATATTGGCCTCATGAGATACCTAATCTGATCAGCTCCGCTAAACAGGTAGATTAACAGTAATACTTTGCATTGTTTCTGCTTTTTGTTTTTTTAAGTACAAAGCTCCAGTTAACATGGCAATGCATGTCTGGAAGTGAAAATAAAAATGTGTGAATATACATATATATGTAAATTATTATACTATGTATATGTAATTGCACATCTCTGTGCAGATAGTAGCTACAGAACTTCAATTAAGTAGTGTAAAATATTAAGTTACAGATATGCACGTAGCATCTGCTTTGCTATATGCATGTAGCAATAATTGTTTACTTATTACAAAGTCAAATAAAACTAAAATTTTAAGCACTTTAAAGCATTACCATCAGCAATCCCAAGCCAACCAATTATAGCACTGAGTGACCAATAAATGGAACTAGAAAACACAGTAAATACATTATTGAACTTATGAGATTTTACTTATACCAAATATTTTAAAGATATTATTTCATTTATACAACTTTCTCATAATAATTGTGAGACTGTTATAATTCCAATTTTACAGAAAAGTCCAGAGAAAATAATTTTCTAAAGATTTTTTATATTGTTCTGTAATTAATAAAGTGCTCTTAAATGCATAATCCCTATGGTTTTCAAAGTTCATTAAAATGAAAACTTTTCCATGTATAATTGTATTTGACATCTCTGGCATAAACACACTTGAAATAGGGTTAAAATTGTTTTATTTTTATTTATTAATTTTTATAATCTTGTGAAGAAGTCATATGATTTGCAATAAACAACTTAAGCAATGGAAGTTTAGTGGTAAAAATTCTATCTGAAAGCAAACAGTTAATGCACAGTGATACAGGGAACTGTACCGTGAATCCATATTTCCTCATCATTTTTTTTTTATTCATCATTTGAGAAGTGGGAAAATTTAAGTTCCAAATGGTTAGGCTACTTATAAAACCTAAAACAGAGCAGATCTCTGTGTTCTGCACATGTGCGCATCACCAATGTAGATGTATAGCAGGACTGGTCAGGCTACCACTGTCTCACATCCGTTTATAATTGCTGGCAGGTGGGTGACTCCCATTTTAGTTAGACAAGAACAGGTTTTCATTTTATTTTAGTACCTCACCTTCTAGTTCCTCTCTCCCAAGTCTCTACTGTGAGAGATTTTAAGGCATCTCTGTCCGTTAAACATTTTGCGGGGGGTGGGAGGGGGTGAGTTTCAGATACAAATGAGCCTTTTTTCCTCGTAGAAGACTCCCAATAGATAACATGGTCCCTTTTGCCTAGCATCCTCATCAAATAGCACCCAGAAAGAAACGGGATGCTGATTCAGCCCTGAACTGCCAGTGCAGCTACATATTTATGCAGATATTTTAATTGGATATGTGAAATTTATAAGCAAAGAATTTTCTATTCAGAAGGAAACCTATATCTGAATGAAATTAGTAATTTTAAGAATTCTCCTCACCCCTAGCCACAGAATCCTGCTTGTCATTATAAGCACTGTTCCAGATATCAGTTCTATCCAACCACTTAAATTACTTTGTTCCCATGTTAGTCTCCACTATGTGTGTGCAGGTACACACACACACACACACACACACACACACACACACACCCCCCACACACATTCAGTGCTGCACATACACACAATATATATACATATATGTGTGTCTGTGTGTCTGTGTGTGTCTTAGTTAACTAGTGCTGCTATAACAAAACATCACAAATGGATGGCTTTAAAGAGAAATTTTATTTTTTCATAGTCTAGTACAATGCAAGTCCAAATTCTGGGTATTAGCTCCAGAGAAAGGGTTTCTCTTCTGGTTTTGGAGGAAGGTCACTATTGTCAATCTGCCCCTGAACTAGGAGCTTCCGAGGCACAGGGATCCCGGGTCCTTTCCAAAGGATGCGCTCTGCTCCCCGCACTGTTGTGGTGGCAGTGTGACATCCTAAACTCTCTGCTTGCTTCCCTTTCCTTTGTATCCCCAAAGATTTCCTCAAGGCACAATACAATCTTACACACTGAGTCCTGCCCCACCAACACAACCGCCACCCTTCCTTCCTCGTTAACATCATAGAAGCAGGATTTAAAGCATTTCAGAATATCACACAATAATGGGAATCATGGCTCAGCCAAACCCCTGCATACATTTTTTGAGGGGACACAATTCAATCCTTGACAATATATGTATACACACGTTGTGCATCAAGGTAAAGACAGTACTGCATTAAGGTAAAGTGAGTAAAAAAGAAGCATGTGTTACTAAATGTTAGTTTTTTTGAACACCAACATGATACATTAGAGTTGCCATAAGCTATTATTTTTAATCCTGATGAAATTCTTGTAAATTAGGAAAACTAAGTTCTAAGTTTCAAAGTAATGCCAGATGGCAGAGTGGGTGGAGGAGATATTTTGGGTCAATCTATCAACTTGGAATTCTCTTACACCACCTTGCTGTTTTGTCTTAAGAAACTTGTGATTAGAGACAACATACTGACTGCAACAGCAAAAACACTGGCAGTATTCTCACAGGACCCTGAAAATCTGTTGCCACATTAAGAAGTGGAAATCAGTTGAGAGATTTTAAGCTATGTCAGAATCTGAATTTGAAAGTAATAACGGAGATGTGAAGCGTTACTAGTTTATTATTAATTCTCTAGATTTGTATGTCCTTGAAAAATTTTATAAAATTGTATATACCAAGTGCCGACAAGTCAAATCTGACTCGTGGTATATAATTTATATATCATTTTATGTGATATGAAATTTTATAAAATATTATAACTGATTTATATAATATTATTATATTATATAACAATCATGTAATACCATTAATTCTGAAATACCTAGACAATATGACAGACATACAGTTGTAAGCCTTCAAATTTTCAAGATAATTAAAGTGTAATCATTTAAAGAATATTTATCTCATTTACATGAAATGTTATTACCATAGCTAATTTTATTTCTCTGTTGTAACCAGTAGAATTACTGTTTAAAATGTCATGTGCTATTTGACAATTAAAAATACTGGAGAATCTTCAGGTCATTAGTCTGAACATTAGTTCTCATTATAGGAAAAGAGATTATAATATAAAACATATAATCAGACTTCACATTTGCCTTAGACCTACAGATTCATTAAATGATGAGGTTAATTTCTATTGGTTTTTCTTCTCTGAAAATAAGAATTAGAAAACCATTGAGAATTCCAAAATGTCTTAGCAATGATAAAGACAAATTTAAAAATAATCTGTTTTCTTTATCGCACAGCACAAAATAAATACAGAATTATTCTAAACAAATTTCCTTAACTACAGTAAGATTTTTTTGCATTCACTTAGTGTTTTAGCTTCAGATATATTATGTATGATTAACTAAAACTGTATGTGCTTTTTGACTGAGAGATTGTCATATCAAAGAACAATTTAAATATTGGTATCTTATGAGTCTTCAAGATAAAAAATATTTCAAATAAAACCAAAGATTTTAAAAGATGATACATAAAGTACTATGATGTCAACATCTTGCATACCACATTGCACCCTTTAGTTGACTGTTAGGTGCTGTTGAGTTGTTTCTGGCTCCTAGCCACCGTATGTACGACAGAACAAGATTCTGCCTGTTTCTGCACCATTCTCAAACAACGCTGCTCTATTTGAGTCGGTGGTTGCAGCCACTGTATCAATCTGATTTTGCCGAGGGTTTTCCACTTTCCCACTGAACTTCTACTTTAACAAGCAGGAAGTCTTTCTCCAGGGATTGCCCCCTCTTGATAACATATCCAAATCAAGCCAGATGGAGTCTTGCAGTTTTCACTTCTAAGAACCATTCTGTCTTTACTTTTTTCAAGATGGATATGTTTGTTCTTCTGGAAGTCCATGGTATATTTAATAGTCTTTATTAACACTGTATTTCAAATGCATCAGTTTTTCAGTCATTCTTATTCATTTTCCAGCTTTTGCATACATATAAAGGTAATTCAAAATACCATGGTTTGAGTCGGTGTACTTTAGTCCTCCTGGTGATGTATTTGCTGTTTAACACTTTGAGGAGGTTTTTTGCTGCAAAGTTGCCTAAAGTCATTCATTGTTTGATTTCTTGACGGCCTCTTCCATAGGTTTTGATTGTGGATCTGAGTAAAGTGAAATCTCTGCCAATTTCAAACTTTTCTCATTTTATCAGGATGTTAGTTACTGGTCCCGTTGTGAGGACCAACAAGCAACATCCTGGTAAATGAGGATAAATGTGACTTCTACCAGTCATGATGCCACATTCTTCTTCTTATAGCCCAGCTTCTCAGATTAATGCTTAGCATGTGCTTTGACTAGGTATGGGAATGGATATAACTTCAATACAAAAACCTTTCCTGATTTTAAACCTCCCAGTATTCCCTGATTCTTTTCAAAAAAATAACTTTTGTCTAAGTACACGTACGTCATGAACAAAATTGTTACAGAATTCCTATTCTTTAGTTATTCACAATTTGTTATGACCCATCCAGATTAATGCCTGTTCATAGTCAATAATACATACATAAATGTCTTTCTTGTATGCTCTACTTTCAGCCATGACTAATCTGACATCAGTAATGATACCCATGTTCTAAATTATATCCTCTTCTGAAAACTGTTTGAATTTGTAGCAGTCCCCACAAATCTACTGCTGTGACAGTTTCTGAATGGTCTTCAGCAAAATTTTACTTTGCGTATGATCTTGGTATATATTCAATAATTTCCACAATCTGTTGGATCATCTTTCTGTGCAATTGGCACCAGTATGGATCTGTTTAAATCAGTTGGCCAGGTAGCTGCTTTTCAAATGTTTGTTGAAACATCTCAATTGGAATTCTACCAATTCATGATGTCTTAGTATTTGCGATTCCCTTCAGTTCATCTTGGACCTCTTCCTTTAGTACCATCGACTCCTGATCATACGTTACCTCCTGAAATGACTGAACATGGACCAGTAATTTTCAGAACAGTGACTCTGTGTGTACCTCCATCTTCTTTCAGTGCTTCATGTGGAAATGAATGTTTTCCCAATAGAATCCTTTGTTATTCCAACTTGAGGCTTGAGTATTGTCTTCAGTTCTTTCAGCTTGAGAAATGCTGAGACTGTTATTTCCTTTTTGTTTTCTAACTCCAGGTCTTTGCACATTTCATTATACTTTACTTTGTCTTCTCTAGACATCCTTTGAAATCTTCTGTTCAGCTACTTTCTTTTCTTCAGCTACTCACCCTTTTAGAGCAAGTTTCAGAGTCTGTTCTGACATCCATTTTGCTCTTTTCTTTCTTTTTAATGGCCCTTTGCTTTCTTCATGTATGATACCCTTGATGTCATTCCACAACTTGTTTTGATCATTAGTGTTCATGTGTGAAATCTGTTCTTCAAGTGGTCTCTAAGTTCAAGTGAGATACACTCAAAGTTTTGCTTTGACTCTGGTGGGCTTAATCTAATTTTCTTCAGTTTTAACTTGAACTTGCTTATGAGCAATTGATAGTCTCTCATACAGTCAGCACCTGGTGTTGTTCTGAATAATGATATTGAGCTCCATCGTAGTCTACTTCCACAAATGAAGTCAATTTGTTTCCTATGCATTCCATTTGGCACGGTCTACAGCTATAGTCACAGTTTATGTTGTTGAAAAAAAAAAGTGTTTCAGTGAAGAGTTTGTTGATCTTGCAAAATTTTATTATGCTACCTCTTTCTGTCATGAGACCTCTGGGGTGATTTCTATCACTAAGGCCATATTTTCCAATACTCAGCCTTCTTTTTTGTTTCCAAATTTTCATTCTGATTGTTAGTAATTATCAATACATCTTGACTGCATTTTTGATCAATTTCGGATTGCAGAAGTTGATTAAGAACCTTCAGTTTCCTCACCTTTATCTTTAGCAGTTGGTGGGTAAATTTGAATAACAGTCATATTAATTAGCCTTCCTTATAAGCATATAGATATTATTACTGTCAGCATTTTACTTCAGAATAGACCTTGAAATGTCCTTTTGATGATAAATGTAATGCCATCTCTTTTCAATTTGCCATTTCCTGCACAGTAAATCCTATGATTGATTCAAGATGGCCAATACTAGTCGATTTCAGCTTACTGATGTCTAGGGTATTAATGTTCCATCATTCATTTTTTTCCAGAAATTTTCCTAGATTCATACTTTCATATTCGTTACATGTTCTGATAAATGGATGTTTACAACTGTTTCTTCTCACTTTGTCTCTTGTCTCCTCAGCAGATGAATGTCCCCAAAACTTGACTCCATCCCAGCAATGTTTTGGGTGCCTCCCAACCTGAGGGGCTCATCTTCCAGAACTGTATTCGTCACTGTTGCTCTGCTATTCCTAAGGTTTTCACTGATTTTTTTTTTCCAGAAGTTAATTGCCAGATCTTTCTTCCTAGTTTGTTTTAGTGTGAAGTTCTGCTGAAACCTATCTAGCCTAGGTAATTCCTGCTGGAATTTGAAATACTGATGGCATAACTTGAAGCATCAGAGCAACAATCAAGCCTCCAGAGCACAACAAACTGACAAATGTGTGGGTAATTTAATTCATAGAAATTCAGTCTCCCAAGAATTCTGCCATTAAATATATAAAGATAGCAATTTGTTTATTCATTTAACACTGGGTTCCTATTGTCTGTCACACCATGTTATGGATTGAATTATGGCCTACAAAAATGTGTTGCAAATCTTATCCCTTGTATCTGTGGTTATAATCCTGTTTGGAATGAGTTTTCTTTATTATCTCAATAATCCATATTGGTTTAGGTTGTGTTTCACCTCAATTTTTTTGAGATATAAAAGAGAACATTAAGTAAGAAAGCATAAATAGAGGAGAAGTACACCACACAACCACCAAGGAACCTATGAATAGAAATCAAAAAGAAACAAGGGCCTTACTGTAGAGTGAACAGAAAGAGCTTCCCTAAGTTGATGCCTTGGATTTCAATTTCTAGATTCCTAAACTCTGAGAGGAACACTGATGACATAGTGGTTAAGAGCTCAGCTATTAAACAAAGGTCTGTAGTTCAAATCCAGGAGACACTCCTTGTAAACCCTACAGGACATTTCTACTCTGATCCATAAGATTGCTATGAGTTGGAATCAGTTTGAGGGCAATAGGTTAAAGTGTGAGAAAGGATCTCTGGCAGTACTGTGGTTAAAGCACTCAGTCTCTAAGCAAAAACTCAATGATTCAAACCCACCAGTCACTCTGTGGAAAAAAAGATGTGCCAGATTGCTTTTATAAAAATTATGGCCTTGGATATTTTATGGGACAAGTCTATTTTCTCCTGTAAGGTCACAGTAAGTCAGAATAGATTAGATGGCAACAGTTTTAAACTGTGAGAAAATAAATTTCTGTTCATTAAAGCTACTCACTTGTGACATTTCCATTAGAGCAGCACTAAATAATTAAGACATATTCTGCCCTGCTTCTTAGGGTCAGAGTATAGTTGTATAGTTAAAAACAAGCAAACTGTAAAGTGTTAAAGAGAGGACAATGGAAGTGTGAAAAAGTAGAAAGAAGTAGGGAACAGGAAAGAGGGGATACATTTGTCACTGAAATTATTTCCCATGAGGAAATTGGCTTTTTGCAAGGTGATGGGTGTCACCAATGGGAGAAAAAATATAAAGGAGAAGGATATTTCAGAAGAAACTTCAAATGGTTAGTTACAATGTAAAGAAAGAAGAAAATATAAAAACTAATGAAGCTAAAGTGATAAAGCAGACTTAGCACTGCCAATTAGTTTGAATCTTAACCCATTTGTTAGGTTCAGAATCTTTTTTTCCCATTTCATGTTGTAGATGATATATGTTATATCCTCTTTTGTCTCTCTTCACCTCTATCATTTTTTGATAGCAGTTTTATTGAGATATATTCACATACCACTATAAAATGTACCCACTTACACTGCATAATTCAACAACTTTTCACTATTTCACGAAGTTGTACAACCATCAGTACAATCAATTTTAAAACTTTTTCATCTTAAAGTGTACAATTTAGCAGTCACCTTCTCATTTATTCATTGTTTAATGTACATAAGAGCTATTTTCAATTTTCTGGATTTTACAAACAATGCTACTATGAAATTTTATGTAAAGGTTTTTGTATGGCTGTATGCTTTCCTTCTCTTAGTATGTACTGATCAGTGGAATTGCTTAGTTACATGATAACTCTGTATCCTTTTGAGCAAGTACTAGACCATTTCTAAAATAGCTGTACCAATTTACATTCCTACATGCAGCATATGAGGTTGTCTTAGTTTACTAAAGATGTCATAAAAAATATTACAAGTTTTAAAGATACTACAAGCTTTAAAAACAGAACGCTTCAAGAGACTGGAAATCCAAATTTATTTAGTACGTCAGTACTTCTTTGCCCTCAGCCGTGGATGTTCTTTGGAATGTCCTGGCTGCATGTAGACGAATCTTCACATGTATCTATCTGTCTACCTATCTACCTAACTACCTATCCATCCGTCCGTCCGTCCATTTATAATCTCTTTTGTTGTAGGTTTATTTAGTTTTTCAACACTGGCTTGTGTTAGTTTAGTTAGTTGTGTTAGTATAGTACATTTCTATAAATTTTTCCATTTCCTCTAGTTTTCAAATTTTTGTAGAATAATTTTTTTTTGTGACATTCTGTTGTGATTTTTTTTTCAGTTGAGTCTGTTGTGATATCACACGTCTCATTTCTTATTTGGGTTGTTTGATTCCTCTCTTGTTTTTCTTCTGTTAGTTCAGCTGATAGTTGATTGATATTCTTGACCCTTTTAGAATACAATTTTCTATTCTGATTGACTCTGTCAATTGTTTTCAAGTCTCTAATTTATTTCATCTCTAATTTTTATTACTTTCCCTCTTCTGTTGTCTGTGGGCTTCTTTTGCTGAGTTTTTCTGTTTGAGTTATAGGGTTGATGTTTTGATTTTGTCCTTTTCTTCTTTTGGGATGTGTACATTTATTGCTATAAATTGACGGACTGCTGCTTTTGCTGTGTTTTGGTAGAATATATTTCCATTCTCATTTGACTCTATGAATTTCTTTTTTCTGTCTTTGATTTCTTCCACAACCAGTAGTTTTTCAGCAATGTGTTTTTCAGTTTCCATATATTTGATTATTTTTCCCTTGCTTTTTCTATACTGGCTTCTACTTTTGTGGCTTTGTTGTCAAAAAAGATGCTTTGTAATTTCCTCTCTGTATGAAAATTCTGTGACTATACCATCTAGTCCCTCATTTTTTAATGTTTTCATTGTTTTTATATTAATATATTTGCTTCCCTATTTTCAGTGTTTCATTTTACTTATTTTTGTGACTTTCCTACTTAGGTCACCATGAGTTGGATCTGACTCCATGGCACTTGGCTGGCTTGGCTACTTAGGTTGATGTCTGGTTGTACTATACTGTGTTCTAGTCTTAGGTTGTTATCCAATATTCTTGACTCTTTATCCAAATGACCTTCTTTTGAATTTCTTTTAATTTTGGTTTATTTTTTTAAAATTTCCTAAATACTGTTTATCTGGAAATACCCTAAATTCACCTTTCTATTTGAGAGACAATTTTGCCAGCTATATAATCCTTGGCAGGCGATTCTTTTTCCTTCAAGCCTTTATATGCGTTATCCCATTACCTTCTTATCTGCATGGTATCAGACTATGTCTGATTAGTTTTCAGAGCTTGTCACATGATATGATTTTCCTCCGCTTTGTAAATTATACTTCTATGTTTTAATAAGGTAGAACTAGAGGCAGTTATGTTAACAAGGCAAGACTCAATTTACAAGATTAGATTGTGACTTGAGTCAGTCTCTTTTGAGATATAGCAAGAGAAGCAAGCACAGAAACAGGGAAACCTCCTACTACCAAGAAAATAGAGTAAGGGGCATAGCACATCCTTTGGGCCCAGGGTCACTGTGCTGCAATTCACTTAGTTCAGGGGAAGAGTGATGACAAGGATCTTCTACCATAGCTGATGAAGAGAAAATCTTCCCCTGGAAATAGTACACTGGGTTCTTACTTCTAGCTTACTAGATTGTGAGAGAATAAAGTTCTGTTGTTAGAACCATTCACTGGTAATGTTTCTATTAACACTAGATAACTAAGGCAATGGACATGAAAAAACATATAATTAAAATATGTCAGAAAACACTCCTGGTTGGAATGTAAAATCATAAGACCACTTTGGAAAACCATATGGCACTTCCTTAAAAAACTAGAACTAGAAATACTGTATGATCTAACAATCCCACTGTAAGAAAAGTAAGAGCTGTCACACAAATAGACATATGCACATCCATTTTATTGAAGTACTGTTCACAGTAGCCAAAAAGATGGAAAAACCTAAATGCCCATAACAGACAAATAGATAAACTAATTATGGTATATACTCACAGTGGAATACCATGCAAAAATAAAGAGCAGTGATGAATCCGTGAAACATCTCACAACATGGATGAATTTGAAATGCATTATACTGAATGAAGTAAGAGAGTCACAAAAGGACAAATATGTATGGCACTACTATAATAAGAACTCAAGGAAAAGTTTAAACACAGAAGAAAAACACACTTTGATGGTTACAAGGGTAGGAAGGGGAATTCACTAGATGTCATGGGTTGAATTGTGTCCCCCCAAACATATGTGCAGCCGCGTGGCTGGGACATGATTCCCAGTATCTTGGGACTGTCTTCCATTCTCTGGTTTCACTAAACTGTATGCTAAAGGAGGTGTAAATTGCTGCATAGGATTACTTCCTTGCTCTGCTGTGGAGGGAGTTTCCCTGGAGTATGGCTTGCCACACCCTTAAGCTTTTCAGCCTGCAAGACATAAAAGGAAACAGAAACAAAGAGAATTGGGAGCCTCGTTACCATCAAGAAAGCAGCACCGGGAGAAGAGCACATCCTTGAGATCTGAGGTTCCTGTGCCAAGACGCTCCGTGGACAAAGACTGATGCAATATCGGACTTTCCTCCAGAGCCGACAAAGGGAAACCCTTTCCCTGGAGCGGACACCCTGAATATGGACTTGCAACCTACTGGACTGTGTAAGAATAAATCTTCCTTTGTTAAAAACCACCACTCTGTGTTAATTCTGTTAGAGCAGCCCTAGCTGACTAAAACAGAATTGGTACCAGGAGTTGGGTGCTGCTCTAGCAAATACCTAAAATGTGGAAGCCACTTTGAAACTGTGAATGGATAGAAGATTCAGAAGGAGCGAAGAAGGCGCAGATGGTGAGAAACAACAGAGGACCGGCAGCAGTGGCAACGGCAGCAGCAGAACCAGAGGCAGCGCTGGAGCCGACCTGTGGAGCAAGAGAGCTGAGTGTCTGCGCACAGTTTTCCTCATGGAATGGGGTGCCTCTGGGAACTTGAATCGGTGGAGCTGGCCTTGCTGACCCACAGAACGAGAGAGCTGAGTGCTTTTAGGCAGAACTCTTTCCAGCAACAGTGGGGTGCCTCTGGGCACTTAAATCAGTGGAGCTACAGAGCTTTGGAACAGTTGCCTGGCAGGGTAGATGTGGGCCTGAGGTCCGGGCCATGCGGCCATAGGAAGCTGAAGCTGAAGAGACACCGTGTGAGAAGCTGAGCTGCCTCAGTCTCCAAAGGTATGGCCATGACCTCAGGGGTTTGAAAGGGTGGAATCATGGCGTCCTGTGTGTGTAAGGGTGGAATTGCTACTCAGTTGGGCTTAGGGTGCTCCTAAAGCTAATGGGGCAGAGTTTCTGTCCAAGTGAGCCTTGAAGACAGAGTTGTAGCACGGGGCTGGAGGTCTCCACTCAGAAACCAGAGAGTGTGGCCGATACCTAGAGTCTGGAGATCAGGGCTGTTGTGTAGAATGTCTCAGAATATGTAAGAGTATTTCCAAAGCTTTGAGGGCTAATGTAATGTGTTCTGTTGACTTGCCTGTTGCCTGTTAATGCCTTCTTTCCCTGCAATTTCTCCCATTTGTAATGAAATAGCTAACATGTGCCTGTTCTGCCACTGTGCCTTTAGAAGCAGATAGCTTACCTTGTAAGTTTCACAGATGTAGAAGAATTTTTGTATTTTGGACTTGGAACTGATTTAAGACTTCTGTTGTATGGGATGGACCTGATTTTGCTATGGTGAGATGAATGTGTTAAATGTTTCTGTGATGTGATTTTTGGGTTGTCAAATGGTGGGATGTCATGGGTTGAATTGTGTCCCCCCAAAAATATGTGGAGCTGTGTGGCTGGGACATGATTCCCAGTATCTTGGGACTGTCCTACATTCTGTGGTTTCACTAAACTGTATACTAAAGGAGCTGTAAGTTCCTGCATAGGATTACTTCCTTGCTCTGCTGTAGGGGGAGTTTCCCTGGAGTATGGCTTGCCTCACTCTTAAGCTTTTCAGCCTGCAAGACATAAAAGAAACAGAAACAAAGAGAATTGGGAGCCTCGTTACCATCAAGAAAGCAGCACCAGGAGAAGAGCGTGTCCTTGAGACCTGAGGTTCCTGCGCCAAGACGCTCCCTGGACAAAGACTGATGCAATACCAGACTTTCCTCCAGAGCCGACAAGGTAAAATCCTTTCCCTGGAGCAGACACCATGAATATGGACTTGCAACCTACCAGACTGTGCAAGAATAAATCTTCCTTTGTTGAAGCCATCCACTCTGTGGTAATTCTGTTAGAGCAGCCCTAGCTGACTAAAACACAAGGGTAGGGAGGGGAATTCACTAATTTAATAGTAGACAAGGATCAACTTGGGTGAAAGGAAGCAGCCACCACAACTTGGCCAAAGCAAAGACGTCTCCTAGACAAATCCAAACACTTTGAGAAACAGAGTAGCTGCGGTTTGGGCCTGAGGACTACAGTTCTGAGAGACATCTAAGTCAGTTTTTACAATATAGCTTATAAGAAACATGTTTCCTATCCCGCTTTGGTGAGTGGCGTCTGGAGTCTCAAAAGCTTGCAAACAGCTATCTAAGATACATCAATGAGTCCCATCCCACTCAGAACAAAAACGAATGAAGGAAAATACTAGCCCAAAGGACTAAAAGACCAAATGAACCAGAAACCACCAATCTGAGACAGAAGAACTAAATGGCATCTGGCTACTACCAAATATGTGCCCTGACAAGGAACACAACAGAGAATACCTGATAGAGAAAGAGAAGAAGCCAAATTCACATAAAAAAGATCAGACATCGTGGTCTGACAGAGACTGGAGGAACAACCAGAGTTATGGTTGCTGGAAACACTGTTAACACGGGACTGAAGCCATTCCCAAAGTCCACTCTTTAGACAAAGATTAGAGAGGAGCATAAAATAATAATAATAATATGAGAAAGGGCTTCTTAGTTCAAACAGATAAATGAGAACAAATGGTTAGTTACTGTCTAAAAGCAGAATGAGAAGGCAAGAAGGGATAGGAACCAGTCAGAAGGACACAGGAAACCCAGGTCACATTGTGTGGATTGCAACTGTTGTAAAACAATGTGTGTATAAAGTTTCCAATAAGAAATTAACTTGAGCTGAAAACTTTCATCTAAAGCACAGTTAGAAAGAAAGAAGGAAAGAAAATCCTAGGCGGCACAGTTAACCCTGACACATGTCAGGTTGCCGTGTGTTTGGATGGCCTCAGTGGCGCCTAACAGGAACAGCCTAACAACAACTTTGAACAAGCAGCTTAAGTTCTCTGATATTTCCTCACTTACAAAAAATGAACAAAGACAATCCTTATCTTACTGAGTTGTGGAAAGGGTTAAATGAGATAATCCATGTAAAGAGCTAAGCTCGGAACCCAGGCAGTGGTCAGGGAGCTCATTTGTACAGCCTAGAGAACACACACTAGTGAATCCTTTCTTGCATCATCTAGGCCTCACAGTGCCTGGTATTTAGGGTGCACCACTGCATGGAACATACACTTTGGACTAACTTGGAAATAGACAATTGAAACGATTAAAAAAGTATGTAAAAACTCTTTTTTAAAGCAAGACTGAGAAGTTATTTTCTTGATTATAAGGAAAAAATGATAATTGAAAAATTACAAGAAATAAAGTGAAATCACTATAACTAGGATGACCATATAACATATCATACAAAGAGAAACACATTTGAGAGTAAATGGAGACAATCCAGGACATGTGGGCACTCCACATGCAAGCCACACTGGCCAGAAATGGCCACAGTTGACATTTTTGTTGCATTCCTCCTCCTCTCCGTTGCTCCTCTTCCTCTTCCTCTGCCTCCTCATCCTCCCTCCTCCTATGCTTATACTTGGAAACCTAATAGCGTAGCAGTGAAGAGGTTGGCTGTTAACCAAAGTGT
The DNA here is from genome assembly GCA_028571685.1 of Heterohyrax brucei. NCBI lineage: Eukaryota > Metazoa > Chordata > Mammalia > Hyracoidea > Procaviidae > Heterohyrax > Heterohyrax brucei. Next base: position 4,352,892 of record CM053146.1, on the reverse strand, counting down.
CAGCAGTTTGAATCCACCAGCACTCTGTAGAAACCCTATGGAATATTTTTACTCTGTCCTATTGGATTGCTATGAATTGGAATCAACTCAGTGACAATGGGTTTGTTTTGTTTGATGTTTATACTCAGAACACTGTTTGCTAATCTGCTTACCTTTCTCTTAACAGTATGCCATAAAATCCTTTTTTGTGTCAATAAATATACATATATCTTCATGATTGTTTATACATATATAACTCAAACCCATTGCTGTTGAGTTGATTCCACTTTATAGAGACCCTATATGACAGAGTAGGACAGCTCCATAGAGTTCTTAATGAGCATCTGCCAGACTGAACTGCTGACCTTTGGGACAGCAGTCTTAGCATTTAACCACTACATTACCAGGCTTTCCACATATATATATGATGAATAATAGTCTGGGAACAGCTAAAAAAAGATGAGTAAAATAGAAAGTGGGATATGACAAAGTATTTAAACTAAAACAAGAGATATAGAGTTCATAGCATATGTTAGTAAAATAAAAGATATAAAACAGAGAAAATGGAGTTAGACTCTTGTAAGATTCTAATTTGTTCAGGAAATTATTTAACAAGAAAAATGAAATAAAGAATTACATTTTTAGTCTCTAGTGTAGGGTCATCTGAAAAAATTTTTGGGACAATGGGAATGTTCTGTGTAAGCTCTGTAAAACATTACTCAGAAATTTTAAAAAGTAGTATTTTTATTTAATTTAAACTAGAGGAATCAGCAATTTTTTCACTATAGTTACATCATTTCATAGTCTCGCTACAATGCAAACAGTGCCAATTTCTCCACTCTCTAACATTTTTCTCCCCAGTTTTCTAGCAATAGCTATCCTAATGTGTGCAAAGTGGCATCGCATTGTTGTTTTGGTTTGCATTTCCCTAAGGTCTAGTGGTATTGAGCATCTGTGTACCTGCTTATCAGCCTTTTGTATACATTTATTGGAGAGATGTCTACTCAAATACTTTGCTTATTTTTGTAAACAGGTTCTTTATTTTGTTGTTCAGTTGTAGAAGTTATATACCTTATTTTTACACACATTATGTTTATTTGCCAATGATAGCCTCACATCATGAAGTATTTTCAGTGATGCTACACCAGTTTTGTGACACTTATCTGTGGAAAAAAGAAAAAAAAGCATAACGTTTATAAAAATATCAAGCAGGAAGAGGGCACAGTTGAAAACAAATGTAGAAGGCACATATTATTTGGGTGACTGCAAGAATGTAAATAAGAACCTGTACATCAATGCTTATTGCAGCACTTTTCATAATACTCCAGAAATGAAAATAATGAAGTGTAGTACAGATAAACACAATAGAGTATATAAAGGCAATGGAATACTACTCAGCCATAAAGAAAGATAAGTCCTGAGGCAGGTGGGGCTAGGATAGCAGAGTAGTTGGACTTTTCCCGTGATCCCTCTAACAACACCTTCCTGAAAAACAAACAAATAGATTATATATGACATTCCAGGAGCCCTAAACTTCAAAGTGAAAGTTGAGAAGTTGGACTGAGTGACAGGGGAGGGAGAGTACATCCAGAAGTACCTAGAATTGAAAATATCTGACCCAACGGGAATCAGTGTCCCACAGGTGGATCTGTGGCAGTGAGCATGGTAAGTGTAGCACTGGATTTCAGAAAATACTTTGTTAGTGGGATGTATTGATCTGCAGAAAACTGACCCATCCCCCAAAATCAGTGAAAAAACAGCATTTGTAGATTACATCTAATTTACCATGTGAATATCTAAATCTTTCTTTTGGGATAAACTTCTATCTCTTTTCCTAGAGCTTCCCTCTCCTTTGTCTTCATTGCGCTGGCTCCAGAGACTGACTCCATTACCTGAGCCAGAAATAGGATTCCTTATGCATGCCCCAAGTCATTCTGCTAGACTCATGGAGGGAACAATTTAACAAAAAGAAAAGCTAAAATAACCTGCCAGCTTCTCTAAGCTGGGAACTCAGGGCAAAAATAGTTCCTTTATATAGGCTCAGGCATAAGAGGATACCTCTTCCTTACATACACTCACTGACAACTGCCAGGCCCTGCTTTCTCAGTGTGTGTAGCCAGATGCCAATGATATTGCAAATCACCCCTGCCTATATACCACTTTAGGGGAGAGCCTGCACCATGCACTTGGTGACCTGGGCCCCTGAGCTGAGTACTACAAGAAAAGTAGATGGATGTCTGGGATCACTTGCCTAGTAACATCTCTAACCATCTGGTGACAGGATGCGATAGCCTCAAAGCACCAACAATCAAACTAGTTCACATGCCCATCCTATTTTGATATTTCAAAACAAAATAAAACAGGAATTTAGAACACAGTAAGCAAACATAAAATAAATAAATAGAAAAACTTACTGTTGGCTCAGAAACACAATCAATATCAAATCACTTAAAGGAGCAGACCATGATGGCTTTAAAAAGCTACAAAAAAAAAAAAAAAAAAAAACAAGAAATTTTACAGATGAAGAGAACTTTCTGGAATTATCAGAGGTAGAATACAAAAGATTAATATTTAGAATTGTTGAAGACATCAGGAGATCGCACAAAACTCAGCAAAGTACAACGACAAATTAAGCAGGATGCAAGAAAGTAGATAAACAGTATGTAGAAATTCAGAAGATTAATAGTAAAATCATACAGACCAATCTATAGAAAATCAAAGAGCAGAACTGAGGCAATGGAGGCCAGAGTTACTGAGACTAAAGACAAAAAATTTGACACCAACTGATTTCTGAGGAAAAATCATATAAAATAATTTTTGTAAATAAGCCCCAAGAATTATGCAAACCCTGATGACATAGTGGTTAAGAGCTACGATTGCTAACCAAAAGGTTCGTAGTTTGAATCCACCACACTCTCCTTGGAACCTTTGTGAGGTAGTTCACTCTGTCCTATGGGGTAACTATAAGTCAGAATCAACTTCACAGCAGTGGGTTTGGCTTTGGTTAGGAATCCTGAGGGTATTTATGAAGAGGAATATTCTATGTACAAGTGATTGGAGTACCAGAATGGGGGTTGGGGAGTAGGAAAAACAGAAGATATGGAGAAAAAATATTTAAAGATTTGTTGACAGAAAACATCCCTGATATGACAAAAGATGAGAGAGTATCTATTCAAGATACTCATCAAAACTCACATCAGGAAGATCCCCCCCAAAAGACACCAAGATTTATTAAAATCAAACTTGTCAGAAACAAAGAAGATGGCTAAGGATAAAGGAAAAATATTCTCCCAAGGAGAGTCAATAAGACAAAGCTTGGACAACTCAGCAGAAACTATGCAGACAAGAAGGCTTTATAAGAAATTAATTTTACAGCAACTACTCCTTTTAGCATGTCATTTACTTGATACAAAGTCTTGAAGGAAAACAAAAATTGCCATCAAAGAATTGTATATCCAGGAAAACTATCTCACATATATGATGGTGAAATTAGGACATTTCCAGATAAATATAAGTTTAGAAAATTTTCAAAAACTGAAACAAAATTACAAGAAATACTAAAGGGATTCCACTGGTTAGAAAATCAGTAACATCAGATAGTAATCCAAGGCTAGAATAAGTGACAGAGCAACCAGATATGACCCTAGATAGGTAAATAAAGAAATAAAAATAACAAATCAAAGTTAAAATAATGAAATAAGGGGGCAGAGATGTCACTATGTAAAGGAAAGCAATATTATAACAAAAGGATGCACTAAAAATGTAATCATATAGATCTTTCATACAGACAAGGAAGATGATACAAAGAAATTAAAGATGAGTTAAACTGGGAAAACTAGGGCAAACATTAAGGTAACCAGAAATAATAATCTTACACATCAAAATTTAAAAGAAAAAAAGATGAAATCTCAGGAAATATATGTATCTTTTGCCCACAAGAAATACACCTGAGACTTTAAGTCTCAAACAAACCAAAACACAAAGGAGGGAAAAAATATACGTATCAAGTAAATGATATGCTAAAAGGAGTAGTAGCTGTAAAATTAATTTATTATAAAATAGAATTAAAATTAGAATCAACTATAATGGCACAGTATGATGATTAAAGGGTCATTGGACCAGGAAAACATAATCATAGTAAGTATTTAAACACTCAATGATGGGGCTCCTAAATATATAACATGAACTTTTAACACCATTGAAAAGTAAACAGACAGCTCCACAATAATAGCAGTAGACTTCGGTATACTACTTTTGTGAATGGCATCTCAAAAGAAGCTCTGTAAAGACACAGAAGATTGAAATGCCATAAACAACTTGATCTCATACTACAATCAAACAACTTGACTTCATCCAACAGCAGCCAAGTACTTTCTTCTCCAATGAACATAGAATATTCTCCAGAATAGAAAGCACATCAGGCCATAAAGCAAACTTTAACAAAATCTAAAGAATCAAAATATTGCAAAGCGTCTTTTCAGATGCTGCAGAAAAAACAAGAACAAAAACCAAACACATGGAAACTGAGTAAAACTCTGCTCAAAAACTCATAAGTTATCAAGGAAATCAAGAACCAAATGAATAAATTTGCAGAATTAAATGATAACAAAAATACATCTTATCAGAATTTTTGGGACACAGCAAAGGCAGTGCTCACAGGTCAACTGATTTCAACAAATTCACACATGCAAAGAAGAGGCCCAAGTCAAAGCATGACTACTACAAGTGAAATAAATTGAAAGAGAGCAGCAGAAGAACCCCTCATGCACAAAGCAGAGAAATAATAAGAATCAAAGTAGAACTAAAAGAATGGAAGAATGGAAATGTGATTGAACAAGTTAACAAGATCAACAGCTGTTTTTTTCTTTAAAGATCAACAAAATTGATAAACTATTGGTCAAAATGATGAAAGAAAAATGAGAAAGGAAGCGAATTGCCCAAATAAGAAGTGAGGTGGCTGATATAACAATAGAGTCAACTGAAGTTATTTAAATTATAACAGGATACTAGAAAAACTGTACTCCAGCAAATTTAAAAACCTTAGAGGAAACAGACTGATTCTAGAAACATTCTACCTACCTAATCTGACAGAAACAGAAGTAGAACAATTAAATAAACCTATAAAAAAGAAGAGATTGAGGAAGTAATTAAAAAACTCCGACCCCAAAAAAGGCCTGGCCCTGATAGCTTTACTGAAAAATTCTACCAAACTTTCAGACAAGAGTTATCACCTCTATGACCAAAAGTATTTCAGAGCATGGGAAAGTATGGAATACTCCTGAACTTATACTGTGAAGCCAGCATAAATCTCATACCTAAACAAGGTAAAAACCCACTGAAAAAGGAAAATCGCAGACCAACACCTCTCATGAACTTAGATGAATATATCTTTAAAAAATTTTAACCAGTAGAATTCAACAGCATATGAAGAAATACTTCACTTTGACCTGGTGGGATTCATACTAGTTATGCAGGAATGGTTCAGTGTTAGAAAACCAATCAATGTGATCAACCACATAAGTAAAACAAATGATAAAAACCACTTGATTTTATCAACTGATGAAGAGATGCCATTTTACAAAGGCCATCACTCATTCATGTTAAAAACTCTCAGCAAAATAGAAAGAGAATTAAAATAAAGGACTTCTATACAAAGTCAACAGCCAACATCATTTTAAATGCACAGAATCTGAAAGCATTCACTTTGAGAATGGAAATGAGACAGAAATGCCCTTTGTCACTACTTTCATGCCACATTGCCATTGATTCAGTTTAGAGAAAGAAGTAAAGTATAAGCACACTGGTAAACAGGAAGTAAAAGTATGTCTATTTGCAGAAACTATGATCTTAAACACACAGTCCATGAAAGGAAGGAAGAGAGGGAGGTATAGAAGAAAGAAGGAGGGAAGGAAAGAGGGAGACAAGAAGGAAAGGAATGAGAGAGGGAAGAAGGGAGGGAGAAAGTAAAAGAAAGAGAGAGGAAGGAAGGAAGGAAGAAAGAAAGAAACCTAATAGAACTAATAGTCCAGCAAAGAATCAAGATACCAGATAAACATTTAAAAAAAAAAAAAAAAAGTTGAATTCCTCTACACCAACAGAAAGAATTAATCTGAGAGAAAAATCACTGAAACCATAGCCCCAAGAAGATACAATACTTAGGAGTACATCTAACTAGACATCTAAAAGACATATACAAAGAAAACTACTAGACATTACTTGAAGAAACCAAGAGACCTACAAAAGGGGAGAAATCCACATTGTTCAAGATGAAAAGGACCACTCTTCCCAAAGTGATCTATACATACAATGCAATTCCTATCCAAATTACAAGGGCATTTATTTTAATGAGATGGAGAGAAACATTATCAACTTCATATGGAAAGGGAAAAAGCATCAGATAAGCAAAGCATTGCTGAAGAAGAGTAAAGACAAAAGCTCCATGCTCCCTGACTCATAATCTATTACACAGCTACTACAGTAAAAACATCCTGTTAGTGCTACAACAGCAGATGCATACAGCAGTGGAACAGAATTAAGAATACAGACACAAAATTATCCACCTGTGAGCCACTGATACTTGATGAAAACAAAAAGATTGTAAATTGGGGAAAAGATAATCTCTTTAGCAAAGTGTGTTGTAATAACTAATAGCCATCTGCAGTAAGATGAAACAATACACGTATCGTCTGCCACGGACAAAAACTGAATCAAACTGGACCAAAAAACTAAATATAAAATCTAAAATTATAAAGATCAATGCTGAGAGCCCTTGTGTATGGCATAAACAGACTGCGAAACATTGCTAACAATGCACAAACACCAAAAGAGAAACTGGATAACTGGGAACTCTGAAAGTCAGACACTTATGCTCATCCAAAGACTTCATTAAAAGAGTAAAAAGACAACCTACAAAGTGGGGGGGAAAAAAAAAGTCTATGTCCATTTCAATCAGTGTCTAGTCTCTAAAATCTACAAGATACTGCAAACTCTTAACAAGAAAAACACAAATAACCCGATTAAAAAAAAAAAAAGGTAAAGGACATTAACAGGCACTTCAACAAAGAAGGCATTCCAAGCAACTGACAAATACATTTGAGGAAATGTTCATGATCATTAGCTGTCAGTTAATTGTGACTTACAGTGACCCTATAGGACAGAGTAGAACTTCTCCATAGGGTTTCCAAGTAGCAATTGGTAGATTAGAACTGCTGACTTTTTGGTTAGCAGAGTTAACTCTTAACCACTGTACCACCAGGGCTCCATATTAGTTATAACTCAATTACCAAAAAAAAAAAAGAAAAAGAATGTGATGCTACTATGAAGATAAAGGCAGGTTACAGATGCAAGCACTAAAGAGGCACCGAACTAGAAAAAGTGGAAAATACTACAGATATAGTGGACAAACTTGAAACTGCTCCCAGCTTTAAGGAAGAGAGCCTCTGTTAAAGAGGATACAACAGAAACCGGGTGCTGTGGAGATCTCAGTTGAAAATGGGAAGATCAAACGACTTAGCTAAATGTCATTCTTTTTTCTTGCCTTGATCTTTTAAGTGATTCCAGTGTATTGTCACTATGCCGAAAGGCAATAAGCAAAGGTGTTTTATGCAAGGTGAGCCATATGATCATATCTGCCTGAGGTCTCTATCAACAGTAGAAAAGGTAACATGTGAAGAAATCCTCAAGGATAAGAGTTCTCAAAGTTTGCCCCAGAACCTAAAGCATAATTACTACCTAGGAGCTTGCTAGAAATATAATGCCCTGCAGAATCGGAAAACCTAGGGGCTGCTATTCTATTTGTCTTTTAAACATAGCCTTCAAGGTAATTTTAAAGCACACAGAAGCTTGAGAATCAGTATTAAAAGGAAACAAACATCCTTTGGAAAAAATTATCAAGGCTGCAAGTTAGAGCAGCTACTGTGAGTGGGCAGGCTTATTTGATGTTCCACCCTAGCTGACTGGGGTTTGACTGTGTGTGATATACCTGAAGTAGTATGAAAGCATTCATATCCTAATAAATCTCCAGGTGATGCTGATGAGCCTGGACCAGCACCGTATTTTGAAAAGATCATATGATTAGAGATAGAAGTTTCCCGTCTTGAATTCACATTCTTCCTAGGGAAGCTGACATTTTAATGAGCCTTCAGAGAGATAGGCTTTGAGCTATAACTTCAAGGAGAAATACTATTTTAGGAAACAGCAAACCATAAAAGGATGCAAGCTGGTTATAAGCTATCTGACAAGAGTCAAGAAGGTGTGAAGGAAACAGGTATGTGGGAGGATCAATGAGAATACTACAGAGATAGGCTTTCTGATACCCAAGTGTCACTGAGCAGCAGTAGAAACTAAAGGTGGTGGAGAAAAATAGGAAGGCCACCATATCCACTAAGTTACCACAAGGTACACACTGATGATATCTTCCTACCACTTGTTTCACAAAATGATGCTAAGCTGCTTTAGAATTGATTTTCAGGCTTGCTGAAATGTAAATTGATCTTAATCGCATCTCACTAATGTCTGCAGCTGTCATTCTATTCCTTTCATTCCTTGTGTATGTATTCTGCTCTGTCCTCCTCATCTAGTTTCTTTTTACTAATGAAGGAATTTCTTTGGCACATTACACATTTCAAAGTCATTTTACATTCCTTAGCTAATTTTATCTCCACAACATGTACTGAGGTATCTTTTCACTTTGAAACCAGTTGATGTTCAGTCACCTCAGACTCATGGTGATCCCACATGTGTCAAAGCAGAGAGATGCTCCATAGAGTTGTTAATTGGTGATATTTTAGAAGCAGATTGCCAGTATTTTCTTGTAAATCACCTCCGAGTGGATTAGAAAGTCCATTCTTTCAATTAGTAGCTGAGTTTGTTAGCCACTGGCAGACACACAACTTCTTTGCTTTACAGATGAGGAAATTGAGGCTCAGAGATTTTAAGTGCCGTGCCTGAGGTTATACAGGTTGTTAAAGAGAACTGACCTCCAGGAAATGCACTCCCATCCTTTAAGCATTAATGTCTTTCATTTGTCCTGGCCTCAGAACTGCTTTCTAGGAAGCCAGTGAAAAAGGAGGAGATCATTTTTAGCCTCTTTCCAAAATATAACTTACTGTTTGTCATTGCTTTTTAATTTTCCCTTGGTGCCTTCTATTACTCTCCTTAGTAACTGAATTATTTAACTCTATTAAATATGTAGGAGCGCAGCATGAGAGATTTCATACAAAATAAAGTTTTGTTACCCACAGGATACAGGTACACATGTAAATTATTTGTAGAGACAGACGCACAACCTGCAGAAAAATTCTGCACCTGGGGGATTTTTCATCATCTGCCTGAGCTCATATTCACCTTCCTTCTACTCTGCCCTGTGTCTTAACATGGGTGTTTTTCTTTTTCTGACTTCTAAGTGGAATAGATTTACTTTGCGCTGTCTGACAGGGACAGTGTCAGGGCAAGTCAGAGAGCCACATTACCATATTCAGTGTCCCAGAATCAGTCTGCGGAAACAGTTGTCAAGGTCAGACATCACTCAGATGTTTCAGTTTTATGACTCTAGACTACATTTCCTTCTAGAGTGATTCATCTTTAACCCATATCCAAGTTGGCAAAGTTGGTAAGTGAGCTGCAAGTCCTTTGTGCTTAGCTTTAGACTCCAGGAGTGAATTTAGCTTCCTGCATTGAAGTTGAGTGAGCTGTGCTGGTTTGATGGTAGAATTCTTGCCTTCTATGCTTGAGGCTTCATTTCAGTTCCCATCTAGTGCACCTCACTGCACATCTGTGAGTACAGGCTCATGTGTTGCTATGATATTAAAAAGTTTCAGGGGGACCTCCAGAATAAGACGGACTTGTAGGAAAGGTCTGGTTAGCCAGTGGTGAGAATCAGCCAGTGGAAACCCTATGAATCGCTACATTCAAATACACAAATGGTCACAGGGTGGGGACAGGGCAGCTTTTCTTCACTTTATGTATATGGGTAACATGAGGCCTGGGCTGACTCAGCAGAGACCAACAACAAGCATTGAAATCATACGGTATATCACCTAGTTATTTTTTGCCAGCAATGATGAGGTAATCCTGGCCAAGGAAAATAGATCATACTGACTCTGTAGATGACACTGAAGCAGTAAGGCCTGGGTCTCAATACTGCTTCTGCTCCTTGTAATCTTTCTACCTCCTTATCTTCATGTGTGCAAGCATGAGCCCTGCCTAACAGGGCACAATAAGCAGTTGTTTACTTATTCATTCTATCGAAAAATATTTACTAGGACCCCCTTTGTGCTAGACGCTGTTTCAGCCACAGGGGATGAAAAACCAAACAGGAAAACTAGATTACTACTCTCTAGGCTCTAGCAGATGAAACAGGCATTAAACAAATGGAAAAATGAATGAGAGTTAGTAAACTGAGAGCAGACAGTGGGAAGCAGGATGTTTTAGCTATCTAGGGTGCTGTTAATAGAAATAATGTGGGTGGCTTTAAGGAACAGAATTCCGTTTGCTCACAGTTCCAGGCCAAGCCAAGTGCCATCGAGTTGGACCCGACTCATGTCCTACCCTGGCCCCTAGGTTCGCCATGAGTCTCACAGCTCAGGAGGCTGGAATTCACAATTCAGCTTGAGCCTTTGCGGGGTGATACTGTCTTTGTCTACTTCAGTTTCTGGTAGCTGACAATCCCTGGGCTTGTAAATTCATCTGCTTCAGTTTATCATCATGAGCCGAATGCGACTCGACAGCGCTTGGCTTGGCTCAGTTTATCATCAGATAGAACCTGTCTTCCCGCAGATGTTCTTAAGTGTTTGTCTATTTGTTAAAGGTTGAACTGTGTGCCTCCAAAATGTGTGTCAGTTTGGCTAGGCAATGATTTTCAGTTATATAACAATGGAATCATCCCCTGTCAATGATCAGCTAATCAGATGTAAAGGAATTAAGTCGGGATCCAATGGCCTTACTCAGGTCATAGCCCTGATACAATGTAAGGGGAGTTTCTCTAGGATGTGATTTGCATGACCTTTTATCCTACAAGAGATTAAAGGAGAAAGAAGCAAGCAGAAAGAGAGGGACCGCCTACCACCAAGAAAAAAGACCTGGGACTAGAATGTATCCTTTGGACCCGGGGTCCCTCCATTGAGAAATGTCTAAACCTAGGGGAAGATGGATGAAAACAACTTTTCTCCAGAGCTGACACAGAGAAAAACTTTCCCCTAAGGCTGGTACCCTGAATTTGGACTTCTAACCCACAATCTGTAAGAGAGTAATTTTTTCTTCTTAAAACAGTTTATTTATAGTATTTCTGCCATAGCAGCACTAGGTAACTAAGGCATTATCCTACTTCTTATAACTCAGAAGTGACTAGGTTCAGGATACACTACACTGATATGACCTTATTAACACACAAAGAAACCCTATTTCCAAATAGAATTACATCCACAGACATTAGGAGTCCAACTCATATTTTGAGGGATATAATTCAATCGATAACATTGTGAAAGGTAATTTACTACTGTCTGTAAGTGAATGCATGCCTGAGTGGCTGAAAACATCATTTTGTTGCTCCTGATATTAATATTAAAAATACTAAACAGAGGTTACAGAATAAATGTGGAGTTAAGTAAAATGATACAATAATCATGGCAGTCTGGTAAGCAAAATAATGTCCTCTAAAGATGTTCACATACTAATCCCCCAACTTGTGAATGTTACTTTGCATGACAACAGGGTTAAGACGTAGTCAAAGGTAAGAATCATATTCACGTGGACAAATCTAATCATGATTAGCCTTACAAATGGAGAATCTTTTCTGGTTGTTGTTAGAGAACAATAAGACATCAGAATATCTTGCGGGTAACACAGATAGCAGTGTAAGAAATCTCAATCCAATGCTGCTAGCTTTGAAGACCTAGGGAAAAAGCCACAAACCAAGAAATGCACGTAGAAACTTGGAAAGATAAGGAAACAGATTCTCACCTGGAGCCTCCAGGGAGGAGGAAAGTCCTGCTGACACAATGTTGGCCCAGTGGGACGATTTGAAATTATGACCTCCGTAACCCTCAGATAATAAGATATTGCAGATAATAACAATAACCTGGAGGCAACTTGTTACAGCAGTAATAGAAAATTAATGCAGCCTTTGTGGAGTGACAGGAAGTCAGAAGAATCAGAATAGCATTCTCTTCATTTATTCCCATTTGTTCTGATTTCTTCTCCTTGCAGTGTTTATATTCCTTCTCTTCCATGAGGTGTTAGCTTTGTAGACCCGTGATCCAAAGAAAAATCTTTGAAGCAAACATATCACACAGATGTGTTGGAACTTTGTGTTCCTGCACTCCTCCCAGAAAACAAGGTTCTTTGTGAATACAGGAGTGCTGCCACAAGATCTGGAGCCTCTGGCAATGCTTTTATTTGGGGACTGAAGTAGTTGAAAAGCACTCACTTTTATCAAGGTTTGACTCTTGAAAGCAATTGTCTCTAGAAAAACAAAACAAAACAACACAACCTCTTGTTGCATACTGGTGGTGCATTATGAGAAACGGTTTTTTCCTTTTTTTTTAAATTTAATGCATTTGGGAAGTTAAGTGCCTAAATTATTTTTTTCCATTTGAGTAGCATGTGATGTTTAGTTCTTTAGTTCTTTAGTTTCTCTTGATTCCTTCCTGTCTTCCTCCATCCCTCTTTCTCTCTCTCTCTTTCCTTTCTTTCTTTTTTCTTTCTTTCATTCTTTCCTGTTATTCTTCTCACATGTGTCTGATACATATTCACTAAATAATAAAACTCCAAGAGATTAGTGTATTTCTAAAAAATCATATCTTAGCATAAAAGAAAAATACTGTCTCCCTAAAGTAGTGAAAGGACCCCCAACAGGGGAGACCCCTCCTCAAGTCACAGGTGACGGCGCAACCCCAATCAGTCACGAAGTCTGCAGCTTGATGCAACAGCAAGAGGTTTTTATTCCAGCGCGCTGGGGCTCAATCCATACTCTTGTCAGAGTAGAGGGAATGGGACCCGAACAAGAAAAGTACAGAGTATATAAAGGCAGGGTCTTACATTCTTGGGGGAGGTGGGGTTGAGAAAGGTTCCGCGTGGGGTTGGTTTGTATTAGCTCGAGGCTAGGGCGGATATTTTGGGTGCATTTACTTCCTGGTATTTCTGAAACTAGCCTTTCTGGGTAAGTTCCTTCTTGTTATTCCCAAAACCAGCCTTTTTGGGTAAGTTCCTGGGACTCCGAAGGGGGATTGGTTCTATATTGTCCTGTTGTTTCTAAAACTAGTTCTTGTGGTTAGGGAAGTGGCCCTTCTCGTTTTCGTTCAACAGTCAGGAATGTATGGGCTGAGTGCTCCGGGGGGTAACTAGAGGAAAATTGTAAAAAGATCTTTTTCCTTACAACAAATTTTTCCCTAACAGTAGTACATAGTAAAATAACTTACTTTGTTTCATTTAGTTTGTTGCTTTCTGCACAGTTAACAGGAAATCTGACCCTGGTTCTGCTGAGTAGAATAAGGAATAGACTGCCTGTGAGAACTTAATATGTTCAAGGCTCTTCTACAAGTGTTTTATGTGAGTCATGTATTGTTAGAACGAAACTATTCTGCATTGATTCTCATATGAATAATGCTTTGTCAGACTGCACAGACTCAGTTCAGAATCACCATGTTACACCTGTTTAACAGTGTAATCTAGTTTACTGAATTTAAATCTGACTGTAGGGTTGCCATGAGTTGGACGTGACTCAATGACAGTGGGCTTGTTTTTTTTCTATGGCATCAACAGAAACCTTGGTGGTGTAGTGGTTAAGTATTATGGCAGCTAACCAAAAGGTTGGCAGTTCAAATCCACCAGGCACTCCTTGGAAACTCTATGGGACAGTTCTACTCCATCCTACAGGGTCCCTATGAGTCAGAATTGACCTGAGGGCACTGGGTTTGGTTTCTGTTTTTGCGTATTTGTTTGATGTTTGTCTATTTGTAAATGTTTACATGAGTCAAAATTGACTCCATGGCAACATTTTGTTTGTTTGTTTGCTGTTCTTTCTTTTCTCTGGCTATGGCCTGAATAAGGGTACAGTATCAACCCAAGTCTACATTCAGACATTGAGACACCACACACAAACAAAAAGTCATTAAAAAGAGAAGGGAACAAAAAAGATCAAAATGTATGTTAGAAGAGAGTCTGAAACTTACTCTTGAACACAAAGCAGCTAGCATTATGGTGAAAAGTGCGAAGATCTGAGTTAGAACATCAAAGAACACCGCAGTTTTTCTCAGACTGAAAGAATTGAAGAAAAACCTTCTCTCAAGTTGAAATATTAAAGTGTACTGTGTGTAAACAAATGACTAGACTGGATGACCAGCTAATCTTTGACATCAACCCAAAGTCCATTAAATGGGGAAAAAACAGTCTTTTTAACAAATGGTACTGGCTAAACTGGTTGTCCATCTGTAAAAAAAACAAAAAAAAAAATGAAACAGGACCTATACCTTACACCATATACAAAGCTAATTCCAAACGGATCAAAGACCTAAATACAAAAAGAAAAACCTGAAAGATTATGAAAGAAAAAAAAAATAAGGTTCACATAGTCACACACGCGCACAACCCCATAGTTGTTGAATCAATTTCAAATCATGGCAACCCTACAGAACAGCTGAACTGTAGAACTGTCCCATAGGGTTTCTTAAGGGCAACTGTTGACTTTGAACTGCCAACCCGTTGGTTAACAGCTGAGCTCTTAATCACTGCAACACCAAGGCTCCTGGAGGGGCCCTAATATACAGCAGAAACAAGATACAAACCATAATCAACAATACACAAATTCTAGAGGACAAGCTAGTTAAATGGGATCTTTTAAAAATTAAACAATTTTGTTCATCAAAGGACTTCATCAAACACCTAAAAAGAGAACCTACAGACTAGGGGAAAAAAAAGAAACATCAGCTATGATATATTTATTAAGATCTAATCTCTAAAATCTATAGAAAATTCCAAAACCTCTATTGAAAAAAAAGACAATCTGATTTAAAAAAATGGAAAAAGAATATAAACAGACACTTCGCCAAAGAAGACATTCAAAGCTTTAGAGTCATTAGCCATTAAAGAAATGCAAATCAATATTCAAACTTAAGTGAGATACCATATTACCTGACATTACTGGCACTAAAAAAAAAAAATCACAGAATAACAAGAAATGTTGGAGAGCTTATGGGGATCTTGGAACTCTTGTGTATTGCTGGTGGGAATGTAAAATGATACAACCTTTTTGGAAAACAATATGCACTTCTTTGAAGTGCTAGAAATAGAAATATCATATATTTAAGCAATTCCACCTCTAGGAATAGATCCTACAGAAATAACAGCAATCACAAAAATAGACATATGTACACCTATGTTCATAACAAAAAGATTGAAACAACCTAAGTGTCTATCAGCATACGAATGGATAAACAAATACAGTTTGTACACACAGTAGAAAACTCTAAGAATAAACACCAGTGATGGACCTTTGAAACTTCTCACAGCGTGTATGAATCTGGGGGGTATTATGCTGAGTGAAGTCAGTCCCAACGTGACATACGCTGCATGAGACCACTATTATAAAAGTACAGGAAAATTTTTCCCACAGAAAGAAACAATCTTTGATGGCTATGAGGGAAGGGTGGGGTAGTGATAACTTTGGGGAAGGGTATGACGGTACACAATACTGGGGAAGTCAGCACAACTAAACCAGGGTAGAGTCACAGAAGCTTCAAAGACACATCCAAATGCCCTGAGGGATGGAGCTGCTGGGCTGAGGGCTGGGAGTCATGGTCTTGGGGGACATCTAGTTTATTTGACATTATGTAGTCTTTAAAATGCTCTAAATCCAGTTGTGGAAGTAGTGTTTAGGGTCTTAAAATCCCTGGAGCAGCCATCTAAGATATATTTGCTGATCCTATCCTGGCTGGAAAAAAGAATGACAAAACCAAAATACATAGGAAAAATTAGTCCAGAAGAATGATGGATCACAACCTCCACCAGACTGAGCCAGAACAGCTAAATGATGCCTGGTTACTATCACTGACTTCTCTGGCAGGAATCCCAACAGAGGATCCAGGACAGTGGAGGAAAAAAGTAAAACAAAATCCAAATTCAAAAACATACACAGTGTGAGAGAGGGAGAGAGAGAGAGAGATCAGCTTATTGGTCTGACAGATACTGAAGAAAGATTACGGGCCCCAGATACTCTTTTAACTCAGTATTGAAGCCACCCCGAGCTTGGCGCTTCAGCCAATGATTAGACGGGTCTAGTGGCCCAACAGTAATACACGTGAGAAGCATATTTCATAGTCCAGCCATGTGTATGAGACCAATGAGAACATGAGCCCAAAAGCAAAAGTGAGAAGGTAAGAAAGGATAGGAAAACTGAATGAATGGAAACAGGAAGCTGGAGTGGAGAAGCAGAGAGTGTTGACACATTGCCAGGTTGCCAATCAATGACACACATAAGCTGTGTATTAAATGATTAATGAGAAGCTAGTGTTCTCTGTAAACTTACAGCTAAAGCACAATTTTAAAAAAAGAAAAAAGAAAGAAAGATAAAAAGGAACCATGTAGGAAATGTCAAAAGAAAGGAAAGAGGGCATGCATAGTCACTGAGCCAAAAAGAAATGATTGACCGTCATCCATTTCAGGGGGAAGTATATGATCAAGAACCAATGGTACCGAAGAAAGAAGTCCAAGCTGCACTGAATACCCTGGTGAAGAATAAAATTCCAGAAACTGGTGGAATACCAGTTAAGATGCTTTAAGAAATGGACGCAATGCTAGAAGTGCTCACTTGTCCATCTAAGCCAAGAAAATTGGAAGACAGCTACTTGGCCAACCAACTAGAAGAAATCAATATTCCTGCAAAACATTATCCAAGAAAATGTAGAAATTATCTTACAACATCTTTAGGATCATATGGAAGTAAAATTTTGATGATGATACTTTACATATTGAGTTCAACTCTTTCTTTTCTTCTCAAAGAATGTCTTGCCTCCAGAGTTCAGAACTGGTTCTGAATAGAAGTTGTGCAATACTAACAAGTTTAGTCACAGCTCTCAAGTTTATGTTATTTAATTAGCCCAGAAACAAATAATGTTGAATTTTGGCATCCTTCGGGTTCTTTGTCATACTTCTTGATGTTGTTTACATGAGTAACAGAAAATGATGTTAAATGATGTTCTGTTTTCAGTGGGACCCCGAAGAGACCTGTAATTCCCACAAATGTATACATGCTTGAGGGAGGGCTTATTTTTCTGTTTTTGATGTAGTTCCACATCAATGCCATGTCTGCTTAAGATACTGGTTTTATAAAACTCTTTATGTATTTGATGGGACTGGTTACTTTTCTTATTCTTAGTTTTTAGAATTATTATGTTATTCTTGGATATTCAAAACTTCTTTTTGTGAAGTTTCACAAAGTTTTCCTGGAATTGTGAATAAATAGGATTACAAGAATTGTGTAGGTTTATTTGAGGATAGTTTCTAGCCTCCTATTGCTAATTTCTATTGCTAAAGTAAGTTTAATTCTATTTCCTTCAATCACTGGTTAAATATTCTTCTATAAGATATTTCTTGAGTGATTTATTAATTCACTATATCTTAGTCTTCATCCTTCCATAACATCTGTATTTAAAGCTTTACATTTATTTAAAAAGCAGTTTAGCTGTATTAAGCAAATTTTATGGGCTTTCTGTACATTTCTTCTCTCTAGAGCACTGAACCACAATTTCATAGACATTTAGCTCTAAATCTACCAACTTTTTATTGTGTATTCTTCATTAATCAGTGAGGTATTTGGGTTGACTTTGTTTAATTTCTAAATATAGGGGCAATTTTTGTCTCTATTTTGCTACTTATTTGTAATTTCACTACATTATAGACAAAAAGAGAGCTCTCTTTGATTCATATGCTTTTGAATTATTTATGTTTTCTGTCTGATAGGCATTTTTTCCTTTCATAAAAGTAACTTGACTTTTAAAAAAGGTTCTCTTTAGGGTTATATTTTAGCAATTTGATTATTGTTTGGGCCTAGATGTGGTTTTTGTTGCTTCTTTTGTTCAGGGTATGTTAAATTTTCTTGGACTCATGAAAATGTGGTTTTCATCAAATTTGGAAAAATTTCCCCCATTATTTTTCAAGCAATCACCAGGCAGGGTCAGTTCTCATTATTCACAATAGTCATGCTGTAGAAATTTTCTGAGAATACAAATAACCAAATACTGTTTCATTGCTCTAGGGAAAACACAGGGTTAAGTTCCTAGAAAACTTGCTCAAGGTATTTTCAACAGCTGATCAATACATAACTTGTTGTATGTTTAAAGATGTTTAATATACATTGTCAATTTGTTAACATTGAACTTATGGCCAACAGCATTGTACTTCATGCTGGAACAAAACTTGTCTAACATACTCCCATTCTCCCCACGCAGCACATCAAAGCCTCCTCACACTTAGGAACTCTAGACAACACTTCAGCACTGTACTTGAAACTTATTTTAAATAGCAAAATCACAGACAAAAAGCATGAAAATGTGAAAAATGTGGCACTAATTACAGAAGAAAATACTTGTTCACAGCGTAAGAGTGAAACAAGAAAGCAGAGAGTTGCCTTGCTTGAGCTCACCTGGGACTACGAGCATTGGGCAAGCTCACAGTTTGCCATTTTGGATGTCTGTGAATTCCTGGCAAAGCATCACAAACAGTAATTTTAAAATTTTAGCAAGCAGGCAAATTCATAATATGAAATCTTTGAATCTACACATGCACACACACAAACACAAACACATGCATACAAATAACATTGTCTGTCTGTACCTTTTCAGTTAGAACTAGAGTGGTCTTTATTTTAGGCTTAGTTTAGTCCCACTGTTAAGGCATGGCCCTTTCCTGGTTCCTACTGAATTTACGTGTATCTTCCACTTGGATGGAGGATACTAGAACAACTCTTGGCCTACATGATCTCTGAAAGTTGTTTGCCGTACAGCTGTGTATAATTTTTCTATTCTTAAAAGTTGTTCTTGTTTGATTTGATGAAATTTAATGCTATGCACGTTCATGCTAATATTTAAGGAGAACTGACAGATCCCTTAGCAGATTTCTGGAGGTTGAGTCTCTGTAGCTTTCTTCTGTCTAGTCTCTGAACCACGACTAATAGCCATTGTGATCTCTGCAAATCCCAAGCAACTCAATGAGATAGTCTGACTTGGTTTGGGGTCCTTCTCTCTATGGTGTGATATGGTAATGACCTCTAGGCAGAAAGTTCAGACAGTAGCTATGCTTATCTGGCTTGAATCTCATCACTGTGCAATCTGTGGACCAATACCTGAATGTCCAGATGTTAAAATGGGATGATAATTTCAGGACAGCCTTATGTTTTAAGCCTTCTTAAGCACATAAGTCCTCACAACTCTTTTTAAACATGGTTATGTATTCTGTTAAGTATATTTTAAAATTATCTATCTTTCATTCTGCGTTTAGAGAAGTGTTGAAGACTGTGTAATGCTCACTCTCCCATTTTTATCTAAATTCCGAGACTACACACTTTGATTTCATCCTTTCAAATTGTCTTATTTACTTGAGCCACACAATTGTTGTGTCTTGACTCTGATTCCCTCTATAGTGGGAAGATAAGAAAATGCCCACAGTAATTACACACTATCTTACATGTGTGTCACTTATTTTCTCATATTTCATTTTTGGAATAAAGCATATACGAGGTCTGACAAGTCCATGAGCTTAATTGTTCTAATTGCTACATATCTCATTGCTGAATATCACTGCAGTCACCTTCAAAGTACTCCCCTTGGGAAGCTGTGCATGGATGAGAGCACCTAGTCCACCCTTCAAAGCAATTTGGGAATGCTTTCTGGAAAGGCCATTGTGCACGGTGGCACCGTGGTAAGTTTTGAACTTGATTGTATAGCTGCCTGTGAAAGGGTTTTTAGTCAGTAAACAAATAACTGTATTGGAAAATCCTCCCTACTCACCCAACCTGGCCCCCAATAACTTTTTTCTTTACTGTAAGAGAGAAGAAATATTGAAAGGAAGACATTTTGATGACATGTAGAACATCAAGTGTAATATGACGACAGCTCTGCTGGCCATTCCAGAAAAAGAGTTCTACAATTGCTTTTTAGGGTTGGACTAGGCACTGGCACTGGTGTCTGTCTTCCCAAGGGGAGTACTTCAGACATGCACACAGTGATACTCAGCAATGAGATCTGTAGACCTTTTTCTAGGATGAGTTTGAGAGCCTAATTGTCAGTCCTCATACTCCTAAAGTACTCATGCTATGTCTTAATAAAACAAAGAGCCATCTCAATAAGATCTAAAATGAAAAATAGGAACATTCTGGTGGTAGTTTTATTTCCAGTGTTATCTTTCACTGCTTCTTCCCATTAAACAGCTGTTGCAGTCACATTAGTCATTTCACTGTCTACTGAAACATGGCTCCTGCTTTCCTCTGCTCACTTCCCTAGCCACTAATCTCAGACAGAATGTTTGTAGGCCTCACATTCTTTCACAATGAATAATTTCACTCATTCATCAGGGATTAATCTATAAGCCAAGCCAAGCCAAGTGCCGTCGAGTCAGATAATCACCAGCCTTAAAACCTATTTCTCTATTCTATGTAATTTCTTAAGTGAACAGGCCTTCCTTTGACACTTCTTGCATTAGGAAATATTAGTTGTCATTTTTGTTACAGCTTATCTTGGCTGAACAAAAGCAAAACAAAAATGAACAAATAAAAGCAACCAAATTGCTTACCAGTCAATTCAGACTCATGTTGACTCCTTGTGTGCAGAGCAGATTTGTATTCCCTACGGAATTCAAGACTGTAGCTTTTTAAAAGCAGATTATGAAGCCTTTCTTTCACAGTACTTCTGGCTGAGTTTGAACTACCAGCCCTTCAGTGAGTGCTAGAGTCCTTATGTTAATTGTATTACCAAAGGACTCTAACTTACTTACTACACTGTAAATCCCTTTAGAGCAGATATTTCACTTTATATCTGAAGAGTGAGTAGTGGATAAATTTCAAGACAAACTTTGGAGTTAGATAGTCTTGGTTTGTATTCAAGCACAGAACAGCCTCTTATTCTATGTGAGGCATTCCTTAATCGTGATCCGTGATACGTGAAATTCAGCTTCTGTGTTTAGCACATGAGATAATGATACCTGTGATATTATACAAAACATCCTTGCTCATATTACAGGGTCATTTTCTTAAACTTTTTTTTAATGCCACCTTGTAAGCATCACTTAGCCTTATACTCAGCCAGATACAAGCAAATATTTGTTAGTTGTTAATTTACAAATTATGATGTAAAACTCATATGAGACACATGTACTTTGACTTCAACATTTATTTAACTGAACACCATTAGATGGGAAATTAAAACGCAGAAAGAAAAGATTATATACTGTTTGATTTTCCCTACTCTGTAAAATATTTCTGTAATGGATAGAAAATTCTGGTTATAGCTTTTTAGTAACCATTGGAAACTTTATGGAGCAATTCTACTCTGGACACACAAAACCAAACAAACAAACAAAAAATCTGTTGATGTTGAGTCAATTCTGGTTCATATGCGGTCACTATAATTTAGAATTGGCTCTATGGTGTCCGATTTTTGTTAGTGACTATATTACTATCGTAATGTTTCCTTTGTCTCTCTCTCTCTTTCTCTCTCTCTTTTAAATAAAAAAGACTGACCATAATGGCTTAATAGTGCTTATGAATAGATGTCTGATTCATGTAGTGCTGTTAGAACAGAAACACCACAAGTGGATGGCTTTAAAAAGAGAAATTTTATTCTGTTACAGTCCAGTAGGCTGCAAGTCGAGATTCAGGGCATCCACTCCAGGTGAAGTCTTTCTGTGTTAGCCCTGGAGAAAGGTCCTTATCTTAAATCTTCTGGACTGGAAGCTCCTGATGCACTGGGATCCTGGGTTCAAAGGATGTACTCTTCTCCTGGTACTGATTCTAACCTGATGATATAAGGTCCCTAATTCTCTACTTGCTTTCCTTTGCTTTATAACCCAACAGGTTGTCTCAAGGCACAACACACTCGTATACCAAGTAGGGCCTCACCAGCACAACTACAACCCATCATCTCTCATTAACATCAGAGAGGCAGAATTCATAACACACAGGGACATCACACAATTCTAGAAATTACAGCCTAGTGGAATGGCTACACAAAGTTTTTGGGTAAAACAATTCAATCCATGACAATAGATATTGAGTATGTCAACAAAATCATTTTCCAAATGGAGAATTCTCAGGCTATGATTTTTCATTAATTGAAATAGGACTGAGGTTTGCAAGACTGCCTAATTTCAAGATTTACAGCTATGCTTTTGTTTGTTTTTAACCTGCAGCACCATGTCAGGAAGGAATCCCTTTAATACTGTATTAGTTTTTAGATGTTTTCAAATCCATTCCCACTCATAGCCACCCTGTATATAACAGAACAAAACACTACCTAGTCTTGCTATCTTCAAAATCTTGTTATACTTGAGCCATTGTTGCTGCCACTGTCAATTCATCACATCGAAATTCTTCCTCTTTTTAAGTGGCCCTCTGCTTTACCAGAAATGATGTCCTTTTCCAGGTATTGACCCCTCCTGATAACGTGTCCAAAATACATGAGATGAAGTCTTGCCATCCTTGCTTCTAAGGAGAATTTGAGCTGTATTTCTTCCAAGACAGTTTTTTTTTTTTTTGGAGGTCCATGGTTTATACAATATTCTTCATCAGCACCGTAATTCCAAGTCATAGATTCTCCTTTGGTCTTCCTTATTCATTGTTCACCTGTCACATTCATGTGAGATGATTGAAAACACCATGGCTTGAATCAAGACCACCTTTGTCCCCACAGTGGCATCTTTGTTTTGAAACAATTTAAAGAAGTCTTTTGAAGCAGGTTTGCCTAATGAAATGCATTGTTTATTTCTTGACTGCTGTCTCCATGGATGTTAATTGAAGATCCAAGTAAAATAAAACCATTGGCAATTTCAATTCTTTTCTCCATTTATTGTGGTGTTGCTTGCTGTTCCAGTTGTGAGGATTTCTGTTTTTGTTATGTTGAGATGTAATCCATATTGAAGACTGTAGTCTTTGATCTTCATTAGTAAGTGCTTCAAGTATATTCAATATTGCAACTTGAGGACTCACATTTTTCTTCAATTCTTTAAAGCTTGAGAAATGCTGAGACTGTTCTATCCTTTTTGATTTCTAACTCCAGGTCTTTGCACATTTCATTATACTTTACTTTTTCTTCTCTAGCCATCCTTTGAAATCTTCTGTTCAGCTCTTTTATTTCATCATATCTTCCTTTTGATTTACCTTCTCTACATTCAATTATCAGTGTCTTTTCTGACATTCATTTTGGGCTTTTCTTCTTTTCTTGTCTTTTCAATGACCTCTCAGTTTCTTTATAGATGTTGTCCTTGGCTTCTTTACAACTTGTCTAATCTTCAGTCATTAGTGTTAAGTATATCAAATCTGTTCCTTCGATGGTCTTTAAATTCAGGTAGGATACACTTGAGGTTGTATTTTGACTACTGTGGGCTTGATGAATTTTCTTCAACTTCAGCTCGAAAAAGAGCAATTGATGGTCTGTTGCACAGTTGACCACTGATCTTACTCTTACTGTTGATATTGAGGTTTTCCATTGTCTCTTTCTACATATGTAGTTGATTTGATTCCTGTATGTTTCATCTGATGACATCCGTGTGCATGAAAAGCCAAAAAGTCACTGTCCTTGAGTTGATTCTGACTCATAGCAACCATATAGGTCAGCGTCACACTGCCCATAGAGTTTCCAAGGAGAGCCTGGTGAATTTGAACTGTCAGTCTTTTTGTCAGCAGATGTAGCTCTTAACCACTATGCCACTAGGGTTTCCATCCATTTGTATGGCCATTATTCATGTTGTTGAAATAAGTACTCACAATGAAGAAGTCATTGGCCTTGCAAATTTCTGTCCTGAGATCTCCAATGTCATTCCTGTCATTAATGTCATATTTTCTAAGAACCAATCCTTCGTTTTCCACTCCTGCACTCCAGTCATCAGCAATTATCAGTGTGTCCTGATTGCACATCTGATCAATTTCAGACTGAAGAAGTGATACAAATTTTCAGTTTCCCCACTTATGGCCTTATTTGTTAGTGCATAAACTAGAGATACAGTGATAATGACAGATTTTCTGTGTAGGTGTGTAGTGTACTTCAGGATAGTATTTGAAATGTTCTGTTTGATCATAAATGCAATGCCATTCCTCTTCAAGATATTATTCTCATCAAAGTAGACCATACAATTGTATGACTCATATGGCTAACACCATTCCATTTCAGCTCAGTAATGCCTGGGATATTGATGTTTATTCATTCCATTTCAATTTTGGTAACTTACAATTTTCCTAGATTTATAGTTTGCACATTCCATGTTTCAATTATTATTAAAGGTTTGCAGCAGTTCCTTCTCATTTTCAGTCATGCCACATCAGCAAAGAAGGTCCTCAAATCTTGACTTCATGCATTTCATAAAGGTCAATTCCTCTTTGGAGAGGCAGTTTTTCCCCAGTACTACTCTCAGTGACTTCCAATCTGAGGGGCTCATCTTCTGGCACTACATCAGACAATGTTTTGATGCTATTCATAAGGTTTTAATTGGTTAATATTTTGAGATATAGACTGCTAAGGCTGTCTTCCTAGTCTTCATGTAAAAGTTCTGCTGAAACTTGTCCACCAAGGATGGCCCCACTAGTGTTTGGCATACCAGTGGCAAAGATTCCATTATCACAGCCACACACAGTATGACAAACTGACAAGACACCACATATGACACAATAACAAACCTGTCCTTTAATGTTAGCTGTCAGTTATTTATTTATTTATTTATTTTATTATGACTGAGTGAAAATGTACACTCCCATATAATCTACATGCCCACCTATATGCAGTTTCCACTGCTCTCCCTGACCGGTGACAGCACACTATTCCTCTCTACTCCATACATGTCTTGTCCTCCCAACAGTCTCCTTTCCCCTCCTTCCCACCCACTCCCCTTACTCCAGCCAGAGGTCAGCAGGATGATATCCTATAGATGCATAGAACCACAAAGTGCATCCAATATATGGTCACATTGAATTGCCAAGTCCAATCCATTGGTGTCCTAAGAGTGGACTGTCATTACGATTTATGGGCAAGGGCAGCATCAGGGCCAGGGGCTATGCTCCCAGGGGAACCCTGAAACTGCTGGACCACCAATTGTGGTCTTTTAGTGGAGATCTCAGGGTGCACCCCTTTTTATTCTTGTGTTGCCAGTAAGACTCAACTTTGTGTGCTCCATAACTACTATCACTGGTGGTGGCTGGGCACCATCCGGTTCTTCCATTCCCAAGTCTATGTAGGCACCCACTCATGTGGGTCTCTCTATCTTCTGGGTTGTCTTTGCCCCACATCATTTTGGTCCTCGGTGAGCATCCGTTCCTGCTGAGTTGGGACCATTTGCTGTGCCCTCGGATGGCAGCTTGGTAGCTTTTAAAACCCCACACGCCACTCACCAATGTGGGGTGTAGAGAGCCCTCTTAGAAAAATGTTAGTTGTGCCAATTAGCCTCGATTTTGCCTAAGAGCATGATCTCCTGCCCCCTGCCCCAGCTACTCTATCCTTGCAATATCGGTTTAAGATGGAAGGAGTATTCAAGTTATGCTGAAGTCCACTTGATATTGTTCTTGTTTCTAACGTGTACTAGCACCAATTTCACCCAAACAAATTTCTACCAACTATCTAATCCAAACCTTTCCTCCTAACCCTCCCTCTGTCCCCTCGCTTGCAGCCCTCAAAGAGTCTTTTCTTCTATACATAAGTCTATTTTTGAGTTTTTATCGTAGGGGTCTTGTACAATATTTGTCCTTTTGTTGCTGACTACTTTCACTCAACATAAGATCTTCCAGTTAAAACCAGGTTATGAGATGTTTCCTGGAATCATCATTGTTCTTTATCATAGCATAGTGCTCCATTAAGTATATATACCATAGTTTACCTATCCATTCCTCTGTTGTTGGGCATCTGGGTTGATTCTATCCTTTTGCTATCATGGATGGTGCTACGATAAACATTCTGGTGCATGTGTCCGTTGGTGTGAAAGGCCTTGATTCTGTAGGATATATTCCAAGTAGTGGAATTACTGGGTCAAATGGTATATCTATATCCATTTTTTTAAGGAAGCTCCAGATTGCTTTCAAAAGAGGCCGGACTATTTTGCAATTCCACCAACAGTGTAGGAGAGTTCCACTTTCTCCACAGCCTCTCCAGCATTTGTTGTTGTGTGTTTTTTGGATCATGGCCAACCTTGTTGGGGTGAGATGGTATCTCATTGTCCTTTTGATTTGAATTTCTTTAATAACTAAAGATTGTGAACATGTCTGCATGTGTTTTTTGGCTGCCTGGATCTCCTCTTTAGAGAAATGTCCATCTCCTTTGCCCATTACTTAATTGGGTGATTTATCTTCTTATTGATATCTTGTAGTACTCTATATATTATGGAGATGAGGCATTGGTCTGACATAGAGTTGCCAAATATTTTTTCCCATTCTGTAGGTGGTCTTTTAATTCTATTAATAAAGTCTTTGGATGAGTGAAAGTGTTTGATTCTTAATAATTCCCATTTATCTACTTTCTCTTCTGTTGTTTGTGGTTTGTTTGACAGATTTTGAAGTCTGTCTATGCTATGGTATTAAAACTTCCATCACTATTTCTACTTGTTCTTGGATGAGCTTTATCGTTTTAGATTTTATATTTAGGTCTTTTTATACAGTTTGAGTTGGTGTTTGTATACGGTGTAAGATATGGATCTTGTTTCAATTTATTGCAGATAGATATCCAATTTTGGCAGCACCAGTTGTTGAAGAGACTGTTTTTACTCTAGTTTAATGTGTTACGGCCTTTGTCGAATATCAACTGTTCATAGGCAGATGGTGTCATCTCTGGGGTCTCAATTCTGTTCCATTGATCCATCTGTCTGTTCTTGTACCAGTACCAGGCTGCTTTGATCACTGTGGCAGTTTAGTATGTTCTAAGGTCAGGTAATGAGAGGCGTCTCAATGTAGTCTTCTTTAGCAGTAGCTTACTTATCCCGGGCTTCTTCCTTTTCCAAACAAAGTTGGTGATTTGTTTCCACATCTCATTAAAAAATGATACTGGAACTTGTATTGGGATTGCATTATGTAAATAGATTGCTTTGGGTAAAGCAGACATTTTCACAGTGTTAAATCTTCCTATCCATGTGCAGGGTAAGTTTCTCCATTTATCTAAGTTTCTCTTAGTTTCTTGTAGTAAAGCCTTGTAGTTCTCTTTATAAAGGTCTGTTATTTCTCATGTTAGATTTATTCCTAGGTACTTTGTCTTCTTAAGTGCTATAGTAAATGGTATTGATTTGATGATATCTTCATTAACAGTGTCGTTGTTGGTATAAAGGAATCCTACTGATTTATTTATGTTTCTCTTGTATCCTGAGACTTTGCTGAACTCTTCTATCAGTTTGAGTAGTTTACCTATAGATTCTTTGGGATTCTCTGCATATACAGTCATATAATCAGCAAACAGGGATATTTTGACTTCTTTGCCGATGCAGATGCCCTTTATGTCTAGGTCTTGTCTAATTGCTCTGGCTAGAATTTCTAGTACTATGTTGAATAGGAGAGGTGAGGGTGGGCTTGGTTATCTAGTTCCTGTTCTCAAGGGAAACTGTTTCAGTCTCTCTCCATTCAAGATGGATTTTGGTGAAAATTGTTTTATGTCCTAACTCATGGTCTATTCTAGAGAATGTTCCATGTACACTGGAGAAGAAGGTGTAGTTGTCTGCTGATGGGTAGAAAGTTCTGTATATGTCGATGAGGTCTAGCTGGTTAATTGTGGCAATAAGGTCTTCCATGTCTTTACTGAGCTTTTTTGTAGATGATCTGTCAATATTGAGAGTGGAGTGTTGAAGTCTCCCACTGTTATTGTGGAGTTATCTATCTCCTTTTTGAGTGTCGTCAGTGTTTCTTCACTGTATTTAGGGGCTGTAATATCAGGTGCATAAATATTTAATATTGTTAAGTCCTGCTTGTGTATTGAACCTTTCAGCAAAAAAATACTGCCCATTCTTGTCTATGTTGGTGGATTTTACATTAAAACTGATTTTGTATGAGATTAGAATTGCCACACCTGCTCTTCTTTGTTCATTGTTAAATTGTATACATTCTTCCATCCTTTAATTTTCAGTTTGTTCCCATCTTTAAGTCTAAGGTGTATTTCTTGTAGGCAATGTATGGATGGGTTGTGTCAGTTCATTGAAGATGTCACTCAATGTCTCTTTACTGGAGTGTTCAGTCCACTCCCACTCAATGGAATTATTGATAAGTATGTGTTCAGTGCTGCCATTGTGATTTGTTTAGTTTGTGTTGATGTTTTCTCTGTTGTTCTTATTAATCTGTATTGGGACATTCTTTGTGAGGTGACTTTTCAACTTTTTCAGTGTCGGTTTTGTGGTTGTTCGGACTCCTGCATTATATTTTTTGATTTGATATGTTGCATCTTCATTGTGCTTTATAGCTTCGCCTATGATCCCCCTTAATAAACTGTGTATAAACCCAATTTTAATTACTTCCAGTCTTATTACCTTCCACTCCCTCTGGAAAGACTGTAACGACTGGAGTACGTCTCTCTTTTTTCATGATGACATCATGGTTTTCATGATATGATCACTGGATCATTTCTTTCACTACTATAGCTTTGAGTCTGGAGCTTTCACTAACTGATTAGGTTTCTGAGTTATGTGTCATGTAATTGCTTCTAGAATATAAAGTTATTTGTTTTGTTTTTCTAATCCAAGAGATTCTTTCTGTATTTCTTGTACCTTTGGTTTGGTTTTTATGAAGTCTCTGAGTTCCTGTTTATCTGCAAATGTCTTCATTTAATTTTCAGTTTGAAAGATAGTTTTGCAGGACATATAATTCTTGGTTGGAAGTTCTTCTTCAAGGCTTTGAATGTATCATGCCACTCTCTGTGTGTCAGCATTGTTTCTACTGAGAAATGCAACAAACCCTGCAGAGTTTCACTCTTAAGGTTAGCTTTGCTTTGAGTCTTGCTGCCTTTAAGAGTTGCTGCTTATGTTTCAGTTTATTATACTTGATTAGAATACACCTTAAAGTCTTTTGAAATCTATATTGAGTGGCATTTGATACGCATCTGGGGTATCTATATTCTCTTCTTTCATGATTTCTGGGAAGTTTTCTGTCAGCAACTAAGTAATAATACTCTCTATGTTCTTAGGTGTTTTACCCGGTTCAGGAGCTCCAGTTAATTGTAGATTGTTACTCTTAACAGAGTCCCACATGCTTCTTAATGCTTCTTCATTTTTCTTGTTTCTTTTTTCTGACTTCTCCTGATAGATGCTGAAGTCAGTAGCTCTGTCTTCCAAGGCATAAAATCTATCTTCCATTTGTTCCATTCTGTTTTCTTGGCTTTGAGTTGAAGTTTCTGTCTCTTTGATTTTGTTGTTGATCTTTGGATTTCAGAGTACTGATGTTCCATCTGATCGAACAACTTGCTTAATTTTTTATTTTACTCTGCTATATTTTGTATAAGGTCTAGGAGGGCTGTCTTTATAATCTTTTCCTATTCACCTTCTGATAGTTTGAGAAAGGTCTCTACATCTGTAAAGATGTGAGGTGCTTTCTTTTGCGGGTCTTCTGAAGCCATGGGTGGTTTCTTGGTTGCCCTTTTGTCCAAAGTTTGTTGTTTTGGGGGCAGCATGTGAGTCAGTAGAGGCTGAATGAGATGCTGTGAGTATGGACTGCAGTTGTTTCTTTATGTAATCTTAAAATGAAAGGTAAAATGTATCTGACAACTTCCAAAGTCAGTCTGATTTTCAGGTGTGCAGGTCCCTCTTCCTAGCTGGAAAAATATGCACCTGTATATCCAAACCAGATGTTATAAACTAGTTCAAAATACAGAAAGACTACTGTCCTGCTGGCCTCTGCTGTTGGGCCCCAGTCATAGGTGACATTGTGTAGAATATTGCTTTTTTGTGAGAATAGCACTCTCCTCAGGACGGGCACTGCCTCCCAGCCTAGGAATTAGGTTCAGCTGAGGCCTCTCTATGGGTATTCCACCTCCCAGTGGAATAAGATAGTGTCCCGCACAAGCTCCCTGCCTGCCTCAGTACAGGCTACTCAATGATGGAGGTGGAAAGATAGCCCAAAAGTACTGAGATGCACAGAGTCCAAAGCTGGGCTCTCAAAGTATGACAATTTTGCCTGATGATCCCATCAGCAGTGCATCTAATATTAGCTGCTAGTCAAGTCCCAGCTCCACGCACCAGCTAGGACAGAGCAAAAACAGTTAAAGTGGTGAGTTGCCTTCAGTCTGTGAAAGCCTCCACCCACCAAGAGTGGAGGTCAGCGAACGAGAGGAATTTTTCCATTCAGTGGTATGAAGTCCGAATTAACAGCCCTATACTGTGTTCTAGGGCTCACTAGGTGTCCGGAAGGCTCCATTTAATTATCAATTCTGGTCTTAGTTTCCAGAGGGATTTAGGGAGACGTGGGTTTAGTCTTTCATCTTGACTGTGCACCCCTAAACATTCTAATAAAGAGATGGTGAGTGACATCCTGAATCAAAAGACAAAACCAGTGTATATTTCCTTACAAGAAACATACCTTAGAGTCAAAGTTATAAAGAAACTGAAAATTAAAGATGCCAAATTACATGCCAAGCCAACAATATACAGTGAAGACCAGAGGTGGCAATACTAACCTCAGAAACAATAGACTTCAGTATAAAGCATATCATTGAGGACAAGGGTTGTCACTATTTGTTGCTGAAGACTTCAATACATAAGCAGGAGATAACCTTACATATTTACACACCCAACACACCCAATACTAGAGCATCTAAATACATTGAATCAACACTGACAACACTAAAGAGGGCTGTAGAAGGAATTCAAAAGGAAATAAAGAAATTTACAGAATCAAATGAGAATGAAAACACATCCTACGGGAAACTATGGGATACAACCAGTGTTCAGAGGTCAATTTGTCTCTATGAATGCACACATCCAGAAGGAATAAAGAGCCTAAGCAAAGAATTAGCCCCGCAGCTTGAACAAATAGAAAGAGAGTGACAGAGGAACCCCTCAGGCTCCAGAAGAAAACAGATAACAAAGGCTAGGGCATAAATGAATTAGAGACTAGAAGAACAATTGAAAAAAAATAGCAAAACGAAAAGCTGGTTCTTTGTAAAGATCAACAAAATTGATACACCATTGGCTAAATTTACAAAAGAAAAACAGGAGAGGAAAAAAAGAATCTGAATAAGAAATGAGATGAGAGATGTCATAAGACACTCAACTGAAATCCAAAGTATCGCAGCAGAATACTAAGAAAGATTGTACTCTAATAGATTTGGAAACCTAGAGGAAATAGACAAATATTTAGGTTCATATCACCTACCAAAATTATTACAAGGAGAAGTAGAGCAACTTAAGTAACCCATTACAAAGGAAGAGATTGAAAAAGTCATCAAAAAGTTACCAGGTGAAAATAAGTCCTGTTCCTGATGGCTTCACTGGAGAATTCTACTAAACTTTCAGAGAAGAATTATTTCCAGTTTTACTGAGCCTATTTCATAGCATAGAAAGGGATGTAATACTCCCAAATTCATTCTATGAAGCCAGCATAACCCTGACAGAAAATCTAGGGAAAGATTCCCCAAAAAAGAAAATTACAGACCAATATCACTCATGAGCCAGATGCAGAAATCATCAACAAAATCGTAGCCAATAGAATTCAACAACATATCAAGAAATAATCAGTGGAGTAAAGATGATAGACTAAGTGCACATCTCCTCATATCCCTCTGGAAACCAAAACCTGAATTGATAATCAAATGGAGCCTTCTGGTCACCTAGTGAGCCCCCAGGACACAGCACATGCCTGTTAATTTGGACTTCATACCACTGAACAAAAATCCACCTCTTTTCCTGACTCCCACTCCCGGTTAGCCCCGACTCTCATGGACTGAAAGTAACGTACCATTGTGACTTTTTTTCTCTGTCTTGGCTGGTGGGCAGAGCTGGGTCTTGCCTAGCAGCTAGTCTCAGATGCACTGCTGGTGGGATAGGCAGGTGAAATTGCCATATTTTGAGAGCCAGGCTTAGGACTCTGTATACCTAGTGAATTTGGGCCTCTCTTTTTATCTCTGTCACAGCATGGTTTGTACAGAACTGTGGGTCCTATGTGCGGGATGCCATGTTGGATACGGAGATTTTAGCAGGACCTAATTCTTAGCCTGGGAGCCAGCGCTTGCAAACAGGACAGCACTTCTCTGACAGAAAAGCAGTAGTTTACAGTATCGCCTATGGTGTGGGCCCAGCAACAGAGGCTGAGGACTCACTACATCTCAGTACCTTTAGCCCCTCTATCTCCTGACCATATGGAGGGCGCCATTTTAGATACAGTGGCCACAGCTGGATCTAATACTTAGCTTGGAAGCCAGAGCCTGCCCACAGGAGAGCACTTTTCTACCAGAAAAGCAGTAGTTGAAACAGTGTCGCCTAAGGCTGGGTCTGTCAGCAGCGGCCAAAAGGGCAGTAGCATTGCTGTATTTTGAACTAGTTCATATCATCTAGTGTTGGATAGAGAAGTGTTTACTTTGCCAGTTAGGAAGAGGGACCTCTACACTTGAAAACCTGCCTGACTTGGGAAGTGGTCAGATACCTTTTGTTTTACATTTTAAGACAGCCTAGAGAAAAATCTGCAGTCCATCCTCACAGTATCTCTCCCAGCTTCTACTTACTCACATGGGACCCAAAAAGCAACAGACACTTGTACAGGCATACAAGAAATCACCCATGGCTTCGGAAGGCTCCCAAACAAAACAACCAAGGAGTTTTCCAGATGAAGATGAGTATAAAAGGATTCTATACAGAGCCCTTCTAGACTTTATACAAAATGCAGCACAACAGAATGAAAAATTAAGCAAGCTGTTCGATCTGATGTAACACCAGTACTCTGAAATCCAACAGATCAAGAACAAAATCAAAGACATAGAAACTTCCATTCAAAGCCAAGAAAACAGAATGCAATAAATGGAAAAAAGAATTTCTGATTTGGAAGACAGAGCTACTGATCCCAGCATCTATGAGGACAAATCAGAAAAAAGAAACAAGAAAAATGAAGAAATATTAAGAAGCATGTGGGACTCCATTAAGAGGAACAACCTTCGATTAATTGGAGTCCCTGAACAGGGTGAGACATCTGAGAACACAGAGTATCGTTGCTGAGCTGCTGAAAGAAAACTTCTCAGAAATCATGAAGGAAGAGAATATAGATACCCCAGATGCATATCATAAGCCACCCAATATAGATCTCAAAAGAAAGACTCCAAGACATAATCAAGCTTAACAAAATGAAACATAAGGAGCAACTCTTAAAGGCAGCAAGACTCAAAACAAAGCTAACCTTCAGAGGGAAACCCTGTAGGCTTTCACCAGATTTCTCAGCAGAAAGCATTCTGGCACGGAGACAGTGGCACGATACATTCAAAGCCTTGAAGGAGATGAACTTCCAACCAAGAATTATATATCCTGCAAAACTATCTTTCAAATATGAAAATGAAATTAAGACATTCCCAAATAAACACAAACTCAGAGACTTTGTGAAAGCCAAACCAAAGCTACAAGAAATACTGAAAGAAGTTCTTGGCTTTGGCTTAGGAAAAAAAACCCACTAATTTTATATTTTAGAATGACACGTTATTCAGAACTCTATTCAGTTAGGGAAGGCTCCAAACTCAGTCACAGCTTTAATACTGAAAGAAACAATCCAGTGAGTGTCAGGAAAACTATGGTGCCATAATATTGTTAAAAACAGGGATGTACTACAGTTTTTATAGTCGTTCCAGATGGAGAGGAAGTCAACAAGACTGGTAGTAATTACAATTCGGTTTATGTATAGTTTATTAAGGGGGATGTTGGGGTAGCCATAAAGCACAAAAAAGGATACAACATACAGTATTAAGAAATGTAAGCCAGGAGTCTCAACAACTACAAAATCAATTCTGAAAAGGTGAAACTTCAACGCACAAAAGAGAATGAGCTGGAACAGACTAATAAGAACAAAAGAGAAAACATCAACACAAAAATAAACATATCACAATGGAAGCACTGAACACATACCTATCAATAATTCTATTTAATGTGAATGGACTGAATACTACAGTAAAGGGACATCAAGTGACATCTTGGATCAAAAGACATGACCTATCCATATGTTGCCTACAAGAAACTCACTTGAGACCTAAAGATAGGAACAAACTGAAAATTAAAGTATGCAAGAATATATATCAAGCTAACAATGAACAAATAAGAGCAGGTGTGGCAATTCTGATCTCAGACAAAATCACTTTTAATGTAAAATCCACCATCGTGGACAAAGATGGACACTACTTATTGCTGAAAGGTTTAGTACACAAGGAAGACTTAACAATGTTAAATATTCATGCACCTAATATCAGAGCAACTAAATATGTTGAAGAAACACTGACTATACTCAAAAAAGAATTAGATCACTCCACAATAATAGCGGGAGACTTCAACACTCTATTCTCAATACTGGACAGATCATCAAGAAAAAAGCTCAGTAAAGATACAGAAGACCTCATTGCCACAATTAACCAACTAAACCTCATCGATATATACAGAACTTTCTACCCATCAGCAGACAACTACCCCTGCTCCTCCAGTGCATATGGAACATTCTCCAGAATTGAACATGTGTTAGAACGTAATGCAATTCTCAACAAAATCCATACCATTGAATTACTACAAAGCATCTTCTCAGATCATAAAACCATAAAAGTTGAAATCAACAGCAGAAAAAACGTAGATAGAAAGTGGAACTCGTGGAAACTGAAGAACATCTTGCTCAAAAAACCATGGGTGATAGAAGAAATCAAGGATGAAATAAAGAAATTCATGGATTCCAATGAAAATAAAAACCCTTCCTACTAGAACCTATGGGATACAGCCAAAGCAGTGCTCAGAGATCTGTTGATCTCCATGCACACATCTGGAAGGAAGAAAGAAACCAAATCAAGGAATTAACCCTACAGATTGAACAAGTAGAGAGAGAACAACAGAACTACCGCTCAGGCAACAGAAGAAAACAGATCATAAAGATTAGAGAACTAAATGAATTAGAGAAGAGAAAAATAATTTAAAAAATTGAAAAGACCAAAAGCTGGCTTTTTGAAAAGATCAACAACATTGACAAACCACTGGCTAAACTTGCTAAAGAAAAACAGGAAAGGAAACAAATAACCCAAATTAGAAATGAGAGAGGCGTGGTCACAACAGATCCAACAGAAATCAAAAATATCATAACAGAAGGTTATGAAAGACTGTACTCTAACAAATTTGAAAACCTAGAGGAAATGGACAAATTCATTGATTCATATCACCTACACAAATTATCACAACATGATTGAAAATGTCATCAAAACACTGCCAACTAAAAAAAGCCTGGGCCCAGATGGCTTCACTGCAGAATTCTATCAAGCTTTTAGAGAAGAGTTACCGCCAAAAGGGATGGAGTACTCACAAAAGCATTCTATGGAGCCAGCATAATCCTAATACTTAAGACCGGGAAAGACCCAACCAAAAGGGAGAAATACAGATTGATATCACTCATGAATCTAGATGTAAAAATCTTCAACAAAATTCTTGCCAATAGAATACAACAACATATCCAAAAAATCATCCATCATGACCAAGATGGATTCATACCAGGGACGCAAGGCTGTTTCAACATCAGAAAAACAATTAATGTGATGAACCACATAAATATCACAGAAGAATCACCTGTTTTTGTGATTCTTTTTTTTTATTTTTTATTTAACATGACTGATGAAAATGTACATTCCTGTATAAATTTACATGCCCACCTATATGCAGCTTCCACTGCTCTCCCTGTCCGATGACAGCACACTATTCCTCTCTGCTCCATACATGTCTCATCCTCCCAACAGCCTCCTGTCTCCTGCTCTCCACCCACTCTCCTTCGTCCAGCCAGAGGTCAGCACGATAGCCTATAGATGTATAGAACCATAAAGTGCATCCAATATATGGTCACTTCGCATTGCCAAGTCCAATCCATTCTTGTCCTAAGAGTGGACCTTCGTTATAATTTATGGGAAAGGGCAGCATCAGGGCAAGGGGCCATGCTCTCAGGGGAACCCCGAAACTGCTGGACCATCAGTTGAGGTCTTTTAGTGGAGATCTCATGATGCACCTCTTTATTCTTGTGTTGCCAGTGAGACTCCTCTCTGTGAGCTCCATGGTGGCTATCACTGGTGGTGGTTGGGCACCATCCGGTTCTTCCTGTCCCAGGTCTAGGTAGGCACCCACTCTTGTGGATCTCTGTCTTCTAGGTTGTCTTTACCGCATGTCATTTTGGTCCTCGGTGAGCATCCGTTGCTGCTGAGTTGGAACCATTTGCTGTGTCCTTGGATAGCAGCTTGGCAGGTTTTAAGACCCCAGACACCACTCACCAATGTGGGGTGCAGAGAGCTCTCTTAGCAAAATGCTAGTTGTGCCAATTGGCATCGATTTCACCTAAGAGCATGGTCCCATGCCCCCGCCCCAGCTACTCTATCCTTGCAATATTGGGTTAAGATGGAAGGAGCACTCAAGTTATGCTGAAGTCCACTTAATGTTGTTCTTGTTTCTAATGTGTGCTATCACCGCTTTCTCCCAATCAGATTTCCAGCAACTATCTAAACTAAACCTATCCCCCCTCACCCTCCCTTACTCCCTTCCCTTTCAGCTGTCAAAGTGTCTTTTCTTCTACATACAAGTCTGTTTTTGAGATCTTGTCATAGAGGTCTCATACAATATTTGTCCTTTTGTCACTGACTACTTTCACTCAACATAATGTCTTCCAGTTGAAACCAGGTTAGGAGATGTTTCCTGGGATCATCGTTATTCTTTATCATTGTGTAGTGCTCCATTGAGTATATATACCATAGTTTACCTATCCGTTCTTCTTTTGTTGGGTATCTGGGTTGATTCCATATTTTGCTATCGTAGACTGTGCTGCAATAAACATTCTGGTGTATGTGTCCATTGGTGTGAAAGGCCTTGTTTCTGTAGGATATATTCCAAGTAGTGGAATTACTAGGTCAAATGGTATATTTATATCCATTTTTTTAAGGAAGCGCCAAATTGCTTTCCAAAGAGGCTGGACCATTTTGCAACCCCATCAACAGTGTAGGAGGGTTCCACTTTCTCCACAGCCTCTCCAGCATTTGTTGTTTTGTGTTTTCTGGATCATGGACAATTTTGTTGGGGTGAGATGGTATCTCATTGTCGACTTGATTTGCATTTTCTTTGATAACTAAAGATCGTGAACATGTCCGCATGTGTTTTTGGCTGCCTGGATCTCCTCTTTAGTGAAATGTCTGTCCGTCTCCTTTGCCCATTGCTTAATTGCATGGTTTATCTTCTTCTTGATATTTTGTAGTATCTTATAGATTATGGAGATCAGGCGTCGGTTTGACATAGAGTTGCCAAGTATTGTTTCCCATTCTGTAGGTGTTCTTTTAATTCTATTAAAAAGCCTTTGGATGAGCAAAAGTGTTTGATTCTTAATAGTTCCCATTTATCTATTTTCTCTTCTGTTGAGTGCGGTTTCTTTGACAGATTTTGGAATCGGTCCTCATTGTGTATTAAAACGTCCATTGTTGTTCCTAGCTTTCTTGGGTCTCAATTCTGTTCCATTGATCGATCTGTCTGTTTTTGTACCAGTACCAGGCTGTTTTGACCACTGTGGCAGTGTCATAGGTTCTGAAATCAGGTAATGAGAGGCCTCCTAGTGTGTTCTTCTGCTTTAGTACTACCTTACTTATCCGGGGCTTCTTCTCTTTCCAAACAAAATTGGTGATTTGTTTCTCGATCTCATTAAAAAATGACTCTGGAACCTGAATTGGGATTGCATTACATAAATCAATTGCTTTGAGTAAAATAGACATTTTCACAATGTTAAGTCTTCCTATCCATGAGCAGGGTAGGTTTTTCCATTACCTAAGTCTCTCTTAGTTTCTTGTAGTAAGGGCTTGTAGTTCTCCTTGTAAAGGTCCGTTATTTCTCTGGTTAGATTAATTCCTAGGTACTTTATCTTCTTAGGGCTATCGTAAATGGTATTGATTTGATAATTTCTTCCTTAACAGTCTCGTTGTTGGTATAAAGGAATCCTACTGATTTACTTATGTTTCTCTTGTATCCTGAGACTTTGCTGAACTCTTCTATCAGTTTGAGTAGCTTACTTATAGATTCCTTGCCGTTCTCTGCATATACAATCATATCATCTGCAAACAGGGAGATTTTAACTTCCTCTTTGCCGATGGAGATGCCCTTTATTTGTTTGTCTTGTCTAATTGCTCTGGCTAGAACTTCTAGCACAATGTTGAATAGGAGACGTGACAGTGGGCATCCTTGTCTAGTTCCTGATCTCAAGGGAAAGTCCTTCAGCCTCTCTCCATTCAGGATGATGTGGGAAACTGACTTTCTATAAATGGCCCTTATTGTGTTGAGGAATTTGCTGTCCATGCCCATTTTACTAAGATTTTTTAGCATGAATGGGTGTTGGACTTCATCAAATGCCTTTTCTGCATCAATGGACAAAATCAGGTGATCCTTGTCTTTTGCGTTAGTTATGTGGTTAATCACATTGATTGTTTTTCTGATATTGAACTAGCCTTGCATCCCTGGTATGAATCCCACTTGGTCATGATGGATTATTTTCTTGATATGTTGTTGTATTCTATTGGAAAGAATTTTGTTGAAGATTTTTGCATCTGGATTCATGAGTGATTTCAGTCTGTAGTACTCCTTCTCTGTTGGGTCTTTCCCTGGCTTTGGTATCAGGGTTATGCTGGTTTCATAGAATGAGTTTCGGAGTACACCATTGCGGAGGTCTGCCATCACCCTTGTAGACAAAGTCACGAGCCCCTGCAAATGACGGGCTGAAGCATCTCACCTGTGACATGTTTTTTAGCCTACTGCCCTTGATATTATTTGGCTTCCTAATCAAATTTTCTTCAAAAAGATACCCCCTCCTCTCCTGGCACAAGGATCAGGGGAGATGCCTTCTGAGAGGGGCCCTTTACTACCCCCTTGGTCTATGAAATAATATCGGGAAAACCTGTACAGGAATTTTCTGAGGAAAAAGAGCTCAGAGGAATGATCTCTAACACAGCCAGCTTTGAGAGCAGCAAGGCCGGCCCAATCCCTGCTGACTTCCCCCAACTGCACATCCCCACCCACTCAACAGCTTGAGAAGGACATAGGGTGGGGGACGGTAGATGTTTACTATCCCCGCAGGAGGAGATAAAATAAAGAGCAAAGTAGGAACAAATAGACATCATAAACTTTAGACCCTTCCTTGTGGACCTTTTAACCTTGAGGTATAAGTAGGGCTGATTGAGCTCGAGGCATCCTTAGGCCATTATCTAAAAAGCCTCGACAGTTAAAAGGATCACCAGGTTTCAGTTAACTAATAGCTCATGTGGTAGGGTAAAAAATTACATCACCTCAAGACCACGAGGTTTTTGGTTTCAAATTTGCCAACCTCAGGGTTTTGGTTTTAAACTAGCCAATAGATTGTGTGGTCAGTGGGCAGGGTAAAATTCACGTCACTCTTACTATAAAAACAATAAAGACAGAAAGCCTTCTCTCTTGCTCTCTGGGTCGGGCTGCCTTAAACCAGAAAAGTCTCTCCTGTCTCCTTGATTCATTTCCCGCCGTGCCTCTCCCTCCCTCTGTGCGTGACCCTGTAAAGTGTCGGGGCTGGCTCCCGACACACCATCCCTTTCTATCCTGTGAAATAGTCTCAGTAGTATTGGAGATAACTCTTCTCTAAATGCTTGGTAGAATTCTGCACTGAAGCCATCAGGGCCCGGACTTTTTTTTGGCTGGCAGTGTTTTGGTGACTTTTTCAATCTCTTCCTTTGTGATGGGTTTATTAAGTTGTTCTGCTTCACGTTGTGATAATTTGGGTAGGTGGTATGAGTCAAGGAATTGGTCCATTTCCCCTAGGTTTTCAAATTTGTTAGAGTACAGTCTTTCATAATATTCTGTTATGACATTTTTGATTTCTGTTGCGTCTGTGGTGATAATTGCCTTCCGATTTCTAATTTGGGTTATTTGTTTCCTTTCCTGTTTTTCTTTAGTAAGTTTAGCCAGTGGTTTGTCAATGTTGTTGATCTTTTCAAAAAGCCAGCTTTTGGTCTTTTCAATTTTTTCAATTGTTTTTCTATTTTCTAATTCATTTAGCTCTGCTCTAGTCTTTATGATCTCTTTTCTTCTGGTGCCCGAGGGGTTCCTCTGCTGTTTTCTTTCTACTTGTTCAAGCTGTAGGGTTAGTTCCTTGATTTAGTTTCTTTTTTCCTTCCAGAAGTGTGCATTTATGGAGATAAACAGATCTCCAAGCACTGCTTTGGTTGTATCCCATAGGTTCTGTTAGGAAGTGTTTTCGTTCTCATTGGAATCCATGAATTTCTTTATTTCATACTTGATTTCCTCTATAACCTATGTTTTTTTGAGCAAGATATTGTTCAGTTTCCAAGAGTTCCACTTTCTATGTTTTTTCTGCTATTGATTTCAACTTTTACGGCTTTATGATCTAAGAAGTTGCTTTGCAGTAATTCATTGGTATGGATTTTGTTGAGCATTGCATTGTGGTCTATCACATGTTCAATTCTGGAGAATATTCCATGTGCACTGGAGAAGAAGGTGTAGCTGTCTTCTGATGGGTGGAAAGTTTTGTATATATCAGTGAGGTTTACTTGGTTAATTGTGTTAATGAGGTCTTCTGTATCTTTACTGAGTTTTTTTCTAGATGATTTGTCTAGTAATGAGAGTGGAGTGTTAAAGTCTTCCACTATTACTGTGGAATCATCTAATTCTGTTCTGAGTGCAGTCAGTGTTTCTTCGACGTATTTATGTGCTCTGACATTAGGTGCATAAATGTTTAATATAGTTAAGTCTTGCTTGTGTACTGAACCTTTCAGCAATAAATAGTGCCCATCTTTGTCCACAATGGTGAATTTGGCATTAAAATTGATTTTGTCTGAGATTAGAATTGCCACACATGCTCTTCTTTGTTTATTGTTAGCTTCATATATATTCCTCCATCTTTTAATTTTCAGTTTGTTCTTATCTTTAGGTCTCAAGTGAGTTTCTTGTAGACAACATCTGGATGGGTCATGTCTTTTGATCCAAGATGACACTCGGTGTCTCTTTACTGGAGCATTCAGTCCATTCATATTCAATGTAATTATTGATAGGTATGTGTTCACTGCTGCCATTGTGATATGTTTATTTTTATGTTGATGTTTTCTCTGTTGTTCTTATTAGTCTGTTCTGGGACATTGTTTTTTGTGAGTTGATTTTTCACCTTTTTCAGAGCTGGTTTTGTAGTTGTTGAGACTCCTGTGTTACATTTCTTGAAATAGTGTCATACATCTTTGTTGTGCTTTACAGCTGCCACTATTATCGCCCGTAATAAACTATATGTAAACCCAATTTTAATTACTATCAGTCTTGTCATCTTCCTCTCCATCTGGAAGGACTGTAACAACTGTAGTACATCCCTCTTTTTATTATGATGACACCATAGTTTTCATGATGATCACTGGATTGCTTCTTTACGTATGAAAGCTGTGATTGGCTTTGGAGCCTTCACTAAATGAGTAGAATATTGAGTAGTGTGTCTTTCTAAAATATAAAGTTAGTTGTTTTGTTCTTCTAAGCCAGAGCGAAGAACTTCTTTCAATATTTCTTGTAGTTTTGGCTTGGTTTTTACAAAGTCTCTGAGTTTCTGTTTACTTGATAATGTCTTAATCTCATTTTCATATTTGAAAGATAGTTTTGCAGGATATATAATTCTTGGTTGGAAGTTTTTCTCCTTCAAGGCTTTGAATGTGTCATGCCACTGTCTCTGTGCCAGCATGGTTTCTGCTGAGAAGTATGATGGGAGCCTACAGGGTTTCCCTCTGAAGGTTAGCTTTGCTTTGAGTCTTGATGCCTTTAAGAGTTGCTGCTTATGTTTCATTTTGTTAAGCTTGATTATAATATGTCTTGGAGTCTTTCTTTTGAGATCTATATTGGGTGGCATACGATATGCATCTGAGATGTCTATATTCTCTTCCTTCATGGTTTCTGGGAAGTTTTCTTTCAGCAGCTCAGCAACAATACTCTCTGTGTTCTCGGATGTCTCACCCTGCTCAGGGACTCCAATTAATCGAAGGTTGTTCCACTTATTAGAGTCTCACATGCTTCTTAATGTTTCTTCATTTTTCTTGTTTCTTTTTTCTAATTTGTCCTCATAGACGCTGGGGTCAGTAGTTCTGTCTTTCAAGTCAGAAATTCTTTTTCCTTTTGTTCCATTCTATTTTCTTGGCTTTGCATTGAAGTTTTTATGTGTTTGATTTTGTTCTTGATCTGTTGGATTCCAGAGTACTGGTGTTCCATCAGATCAAAGAGCTTGCTTAATTTTTCATTTTGTTGTGCTGCATTTTGTATAAGGTCTAGAAGGGCTCAGTATATAATCAATTTGTATTCACTTCCTGATGCTTTCATAAAAGTTTATTCATCTGGAAAACTCCTTCCTTGCTTTGTTTGAGAGCCTTCTGAAGCCATGGATGATTTGTTGTATGCCTTAATTGTCTGTTGCTTTTTGGGTCACATGTGAGTATGAGAGGCTAGAAGAGGTACTATGAGGATGGATTGCAAATGTTTCTCGAGGCTGTCTTAAAATGTAAAGCAAAAGATATCTGACCGCTTCACAACTCAGTTAGGTTTTCAGGTGTAGAGGTCCCTCTTCTCAGCTGACAAAGTAAGTGCCACTATGTCCAACCCCAGATGATTACAAACTAGTTGAGAATACAGCAATGCTACTGCCCTTTTGGCCTCTGCTGACAGGGCCTAGCCTTAGGCAATACTACGTCGAGTATTGCTTTTATGATAGAAAAGCGCTCTCTTGTGGGCAGGCTCTGGCTCCCAAACTAAGAATCAGGTCCAGCTGTGGCCACCATATCCAAGATGGCGTCCTCCACACAGGCAGCAGATAGAGGGGCTAAAGATGCTGAGAAGTAGTGATTCCTCTGCTTCTGTTGCAGGGCCCCCAACATAGGTGGCCTTCAGTAAATTACTCCTTT
Source organism: Heterohyrax brucei (assembly GCA_028571685.1). Lineage (NCBI taxonomy): Eukaryota > Metazoa > Chordata > Mammalia > Hyracoidea > Procaviidae > Heterohyrax > Heterohyrax brucei. The sequence continues at coordinate 4,309,633 of CM053146.1, read as the reverse complement.
TCTGTCAGAGAAGCACTGTCCTTTTTGCAGGAGCTGTCTCCATGGCTAAGAATTAGGTCTTGCTAAAATCTTGGTAGCACCATGGTGTCCCGCACACGGACTGCAAAATTCTGTACAAACCCCACTGAGGCATATATAAAATGAAAGGCTCAAAGTGGCTAGATTAACAGAGTCCTAAGCTTGGCTCTCAAAACATGGGAATTTTGCCTGCCTGTCCCCCCAGCAGCACGTCTGAGTCTACCCGCTAGGCAAGACCCAGCTCCGCCCGCCAGCCAAGGCAGAGAAAAAAGATAGTCAAAATGGTGAGTTTACCTTCCATCCTTGAGAACCAGGGCTAGCCAGGAGCAGGAGTCAGCAAAAGAGAGGAGGTTTTTCGCTCAGTAGTATGAAGTCCCAATTAACAGCCCTTTGCTGTGTCCTGAGGCTGCTTAGGAAATCAGAAGGCTCCGTTTAATGATCAATTCAGGTCCTGGTTTCCAGAGGGATATAAGGAGACGTGTGCTTAGTCCGCGACCTTGACTCCGCCCCCCCCAAGAATCACCTGTTTTTGTCCATTGATGCAGAAAAGGCATATGATAAAGTGCAACACCCATTCATGCTAAAAATTGCCAGCAAAATTGGAATAGATGGAAAATTCCTCAACGCAATGCGGGCCATGTATGCAAAACCAACTGCCAATGTCATCCTGAATGGAGAGAGACTGAAGGACTTTCCCTTGAGAACAGGAACTAGACAAGGATGCCCACTCTTACCTGTCCTATTCAGCATAGTACTAGAAGTTCTATCCAGAACAATTAGACAAGACCAAGACACAAAGGACATCTGCATCAGCAAAGAAGTACTCAAAATCTCCCTGTTTGCAGATGATATGATTGTATATGCAGAGAATCCCAAAGAATCTATAAGAAAACAACTCAAACTGATAGAAGAGTTCAGCAAAGTTTCAGGATACAAGATAAACATAAGTAAATCAGTAGGATTCCATTATACCAACAGTGAGACTGCTAATTAAGAAATCATCAAATCAATACCATTTACTATAGCCTCCAAGAAGACAATGTACCTAAGAATAAATCTTACCAGAGAAATGACAGACCTTTACAAAGAGAACTACAAGCCTTTACTACAAGAAACTAAGAGAGATTTAGATAAATGGAAAAACCTTCCCTGCTCATGGATAGGAAGACTTAACATTGTAAAAATGTCTATTTTACCCAAAGCAATCTACTTATATAGTGCAATCCTAATTCAAGTTCCAGTCACATTTCTTAATGAGATGCAGAAACAAATCACCAATTTTGTTTGGAAAGGGAAGAAACTCTGGATAAGTAAACTACTACTAAAGAATTAGAACACACTGTGAGGCTTCTCATTACCTGACTTCAGAACCTATTACACTGCCACAGTGGTCAAAACAGCCTGGTACTGGTACAAGAACAGACAGATCAATCAATGGAACATAATTGAGACTCCAGAGATGACACCATGTGCTTATGAACAGTTGATATTTGACAAAGGCCCTAAGACATTAAACTGGGGTAAAAACAGTATCTTCAACAAATGGTGCCACCAAAATTGGATATCCTTCTGCAATAAATTCAAACAAGATCCATTTCTTACACCTTATACAAAAACCAACTCCAACTGCATAAAAGACCTAAATATCAAATCTAAAATGATAAAGCTCATCCAAGAAAAGATAGAAACAACAATGGAAGTTTTAATACACAACGTACACAGACTCCAAAATCTGTCAAACAAACTACAATCAACAGAAGAGAAAATAGACGAATCGGAACTATTAAAAATCAAACACTTTCACTCACCCAAAGACTTTATTAATAGAATTAAAAGACCACCTACAGAATGGGAAAAAATATTTCACAACTCTGTATCAGACCGATGCCTCATCTCCATTATATATAAGTTACTACAGAATATCAATAAGAAGAAGATAAATCATCCAAATGAGTGATGGGCAAAGGAGATGGTTAGACATTTCTCTAAAGAGGAGATCCGGGCAGCCAAAAACACATGTGGACATGTTCACGATCTTTAGTTATTAAAGAAATTCAAATGAAATCGACAATGAGATACCACCTCATCCCAACAAGGTTGGCCATGATCCAAAAAACACACAACAACAAATGCTGGAGAGGCTGTGGAGAAAGTGGAACTCTCCTACACTGTCGGTGGAATTGCAAAATGGTTCAGTCTCATTCGAAAGCAATCTGGAGCTTCCTTACAAAAATGGATATCGATATACCATTTGACCCAGTAATTCCACTACTTGGAATATATCCTACAGAATCAAGGCCTTTCACACCAATGGACACATGCACAAGAATGTTTATCGCAACACAGTCCACGATAGCTAAAAGAGGGGATCAACCCAGATGCCCAACAACAGAGGAATGGATAGGTAAACTATGGTATATATACTTAGTGGAGCACTATGTGATGATAAAGAATAATGATGATTCCAGGAAACATCTCATAGCCTGGTTTCAACTGGAAGACGTTATGTTGAGTGGAAGTAGTCAGAGTCAAAAGGACAAATATTGTATGAGACCCCTACGATAAGAACTCATGCATAGAAGAAAAGACTTTGATGGCTGCAAGGGAGGGGAAGGAGAGAGGGTGAGGGGGGAAAGCTTTAGAATAGATAGTTGGTAGAAATTTGGTTGGGTGAAATAGGTGAAAGCACACTTTAGAAACAAGAACAATATTAAGTGGACTTCACCATAACTTGAGTACTCCTCCCGTCTTAACCCAATAATGCAAGGACAGAGTAGCTGAGGTGGGGAGCCAGGGACCATGCTCTTAGGTGAAATCGAGGGCAATTGGCACAACTAGCCTTTTGCTAAGAGGGCTGTCTGCACCCCACACTTCTGAGTGATGTCTGGGGTCTTATAAGCTGCCAAGCTGCCATCCAAGGTCACAGCCCACGATCCCAATTCAGCAGGAGCGGATGCTCACCGAGGACTAAAATGACAACCCAAAAGACAGATAGAAATGAACCCATATTAGTGGGTTCCTACATCAACTTGGGACAGGAAGAACCAGATAGTGCCCAGCCACCACCAGTGACAGCCACAGTGGAGCTCACAATGTTGAGTCTCACTGGCAACACAAGAATAAAAAGGGGTGCACCCTGAGATCTCCACTAAAAGACTGCAACTGATGGTCCAGCAGCTTTGGGGTTCCTCTGGGAGCGTGGCCTCTGGCCCTGATGCTGCCCTTGCCCATGGATCACAGTGAAGGTCCACTCTTCGGACAGCAAGGGATTGGACTTGGCGACGCAATGTGACTATATTTTGGGTGCACTTTATTGTTCTATGCATCTATAGGATATCATCCGGCTGACCTCTGACTGGAGTAAGGGGAGTGGGTCGATAGGAGGGGAAAGGAGACTGTTTGGAGGATGAGACATGTATGGAGCAGTTAGGTATAGTGTACTGTTGCCGGGCAGGGAGAGTAGTTGAACCTGCACATAGGTGGGCATGTAAATTTATATGGGAATGTATATTTTCACTCAGTCATAATAATAATAAAAAAATATGTACAAAGAAAAAAAAGAAACAAAGAATCGTCATGACCAAGCTGCATTCATACTAGGGACGCAAGGCTGGTTCGACATCATCAAAACAACTAATGAGATCAACAACTATCATGGATTGAGTTGTGTTCCCACCCCAAAATATGTGTACTAATTTGCCTGTCCCAGGATTTTCTGTATTCTATGATTGTCCTACATTGTGTGATTTTCCTGAACTGTAAAAGGAGTTTCTTTGGAGTATGGCCTGCACCACCCTTAATCCTTTTATGTTGCAAGATATAAAAGGAAAGATAAGTAAGTAGAGAATTGGGAACCTCACATCATCAAGCAAGCAGCACCGGGAGAAGAGCGTGTCCTTCAGACCTAAGTTTCCTGTACCAAGATGCTCCCTCAACAAAGACTGATGCAATACCTGATTTTCATCCAGAGCCCACAAGGAGGAAAGTCTTCCCTTGGAGAAGGCATCCTGAATTTGGACTTGTAGCCTACTGGACTGTGTAAAAGCAAACTTTCCTTTACTAAAGCCATCACAAGGGTGAAAGAGTTCCTCTGGAGCAGACATCCTGAATTTGGACTTGTAGCCTACCAGACTGTGTGAGAACAAACTTTCCTTTGTTAAAGCCATCCACTCTGTGGTATTTCTGTTAGAGCAGCATTAGCTGACTGAAACAACCATATAAACAATACAAGGATGAGTCAACTGATTTTTTCAAGTGATGCAGAAAAGGCTTTTCACAAAGTCCAACACTCATTCATGTAAAGAAAATCTCAGCAAAATAGCAATAGAGGGTTAATTCCTCAGAACAATAAGTGGCATCTACACAAAGCCAACTGCCTACATCATCCTGAATGGAGATAGACTGAAAGATTTCCCCTTTAGAATGGGAAATGGACAAGGATACTTTCCCTCACCACTTCTACTCAACATTGTACTAGAGGTTCTAGCCAGAGCAATTAGATAAGATGAAGCGATAAAGGACATCCACATCAACAAGGATACTTTGTTGAACTCTTCTATTAGGTTGAGTAGTTTACTTATGGATTCTTTAGGATTCCCTGCATATATAATTATATCATCTGCAATAGAGAGATTTTTACCTCTTCCTTGATGATGTGGAACTATAAGACCTTACTGCAAGAAACCAAGAGAGACTTAACTTAAATGGAGAAACCTACTCTTATCCTGGATAGGAAGAGTTAACATTGTGAAAAAATGATCTACATGTACAATGCAATAGCAATACAAATTCCAGCATTATTTTTTTTTAGTGAGATGTAGAAATAAATCACTGTCTTTGTTTGGAAAGGGAAAAAAGCCAGATAAGTATAGCACTAGTGAAGAGCAAGAACACAGTGTGTGGCCTCATACTACTCGACTTTAGCACATAATACACTACCGCAGTAGTCACAACAGGATAGTACTGGTACAAGAGAGATAGAGACGTACAGACCAATCGAACAGAGTTGAGACCCCAGAGATGCCGCCATCCTCTTGTGAACAGTTGATATTTGACAAAGGCCCTAAGATTGTAAATGGGGGTAAAAACAGTCTCTTCAACAGATGTTGTTGGAAAAATTGGATATCCATCTGTAAAAAATTGAAACCCATGTCTCACACCTTACATGAAAGCTGACTCAAGTTAGATCAAAGACCTAATGTCAAATGTAAAATGGTAAAGATCATGGAAGGAAAAATAGAGTCAACAATGGAAGTTCTAATACACAGCTGAAACAGACTTAAAAATCTGACAGACAAAGCACAATCAACAGAAGAGGAAATACGTAAGTTAGAATTACTAAGAATCAAACACTTTTGCTTATCCAGAGACTTTATCAAGAGAGTTGAAAGACCACCTAGAGAATGGGAAAAATTATTTGGCAACTACGTGTCAGAGACAGTCTGACCTCTATGATCTACAAGGTACTGCAAAATACCAACAAGACAAAGGTAAATAACCCAATTAAGCAGTGGGCAAAGGAGATGGACAGACACTTCACCAAAGAGGGCATCCAGGCAGCCAAAAGACACATGAGAAAATGCTCATGATCATTAGGAATCAGAGAAACCCAAATTAAAACTACAATGAGGTAGTATCTCACCCCAGCAAGATTGGTCATGATCCAAAAAACACAAGTCAACAAATGCTGGAGAGGCTGCGGAGTCATGGGAACTCTCCTATACTGCTCATCGGATTGCAAAATGGTATAACCTCTTTGGAAAGGAATTTTGCACTTCCTTAAAAAGCTGGAAATAGGTATACCATTTGATCCAGTAATTCCACTGCTCAAAATATATCCTACAGAAACAAAGCCTATCATTTGAACAAATACACACACATGAATGTTTATTGCAGCACAGTCCACAGTAGCAAAAGATGGAACCAACCTAAATGTCCATCAACAGATGAATGATAAACAAAGTACTCAGTGGAACTCTAAGCAATGATAAAGAACAGTGATGATTTTTGGAAGCATCTCATAATTTGATTTCAAATGGAAGATATATTGAGTGAAATCAGCCAATGGGAAAAGGAAAAGGACAAGTGTTGTACGAGACCACTATTATGAGGACTTAAAATACACTTATATACAGGAAAGAAGACTCTTTGACAGCTACAGGGGTGGAGAGGGAGGGTGAGGGTTGGTCATAGATTAGATAGTTGATAGAAATTTGATCGGGTGAAAGCAGCGATAGCACACAATAGAAAGTAGATCAGCTTACCTAGACTTCACCATTGTTTTAGTCAGCTAGGGCTGCTATAACAGAAATACCACAGAGTGGATGGCTTTAACAAAGGAAGGTTTATTCTTACATGGTCTTTTAGGCTACAAGTCCATATTCAGGGTGTCCACTCCAGGGAAAGGCTTTCCCCTTGTTGGCTGTAGAGGAAAGTCCAGCATTGCATCAGTCCTTAGCACAGGAACCTAAGGTCTGAAGGACGTGCTCTTCTCCTGGTGCTGCTTCTTGATGGTACGTGGTTTCCAATTCTCAGCCTGCTTCCCTTTCTTTTTATCTCTTGCAGGATGAAAGGATTAAGGTGGGGCAAGCTATACTCCAGAGAAACTCCCTTTACAGTGGAGCAGGAAGGTAATCTTATAAACGGATTTACAGTCCCACCATAATCCTTTAACACACAGCATAGGAAAACTACAAAATGGAGGACAGTCACAAGATACTGGGAGTCATGGCCCAGCCACATGGCTACACATATTTTGGGGGGCACAGAAGTCAGTCCATGGCAACCATAAACTGAAAACTCTTCTAATCTCAACTCAACACTGCAAGAATAGAGTAACAGGAGTAGGTAGGACATCGAGGCCAAATGGCATAACTAGACTATTGCTAAGAGAGTATTTTCCCCCCATATTAGTAAGCAGCATCTGGGATCTTCAAAGCTAGCAGGCTGCCATCTGAAGTACACCATTTAGTCCCAACTCATCTGGAACAGATGATTACAGAGAACAATGAAGACATGAAGAAAAAATTGCTCAGGAGATGGAAGGATCCATTTGAATGGGAGACTATATCAACTTGTGACTAGAAGAACCAGATGGTGCCCAGCCATCACCAAAGACAGCTGTGATAGGGCACACAGTGTTGAGTTCCTGTGGCTACATGAGAAAAAGAGGGATGCATCTCAAGAACTCTACTAAAAGACCACAACTGATGGTCTGACAACCTGGTGGATTCCCTGGGAGGATGATCTCTAGACCTAATGCTGTCCTGACCAGAAGACACTGCGGAGGTCAACTTTTTGGACAAAAATGGCCTGGACTTGGGGACACAGTGTGAGCATATGGTGTGTGTACTTTGCAGTTCTATGCATTTATAGGAGGCTGTCCTACTGGTCTCTTTCTCAATGGGAAAGAAGAGGGTTGAGAGGAGGGGACAAGAGATTATAGGGAGGATACAACAAGTACAGAATGAAAAGGAGTGTGCTGTCACAAGGTAAGAAGAGCATAAGGAGCTGCAGATAGGCAGGTATGCAAAATTGATTTGGATTGTATATTTTCACTTAATCACAATTAAAAAAAAGAAGAAGAAAAATATTAGCAAGAGCAATGAGCTTTGCCAGCATGGCCATACATATTTGATGCAGGCTGCATTCTCTAGGAAAATCTCACTAAGACTGATTAGTTGATTACATCAGATCACCTCATGGAGGTGACTATGTTATATCACAAAATGGGTGGTAGCTATATCATTACATAACTAACTACCAAAATACTGAGATTCATGACCTAACCAAGTTGAGATACAACCTTAATCCTCATAGGCTCATTGACACACAGAATACAGTCATGTCATGTTATCATCAAAAAGTTTCATCCTATTTCAGCATTACCTTAGGGTTGAAATTTCATCTACTCTGGGATACAGATCTGACAATGAAGTTTGCAAACTTAATTGTTCTAAGTGCTGCATACCTCATTGCTGAATATCACTATGGCCACCTTTGAAGTACTCTTCTTGGGAAGCTTTGCACCAACGCCAGTGCATAGTCTACCTTTCAAAGCAGTTTTGGAACTCTCTCTGGATTAGCCATTGCACATAGTGGCATGGTGGCAAGTTTGCAAACTTAATTGTATAATTGTCGCTGTGACAGTTTTTAGCCAGAAAACAAAGACATGTATTGGAACACCCTCCCTACTCACCTGATCTAGCCCCCAATAACTTTTTTCTTTACCCCAAGACAAAGGAAATATTGAAGGGAAGACATTTTGATGACATTCAGGACATCTAGAGTAATCTTGCAACAGCTCTGCTGGCCATTCCAGAAGAAGAGTCCCAAAATTGTTGTGGTGGGTGGACTCGGCTTAGTTGGTGCATAGCTTCCCAAGTGGAGCACTTCAAAGGGGATTATAGTGATGTTCAGCAATGAGATATGTAACACTTTTCCTAGGACCAGTGTGGAAATTTAATTGTCAGACCTCATATATGCCAAATAAAATTGTGTTAACTTCATGAAAAGACATATATAAGAAATTTCTTAACAGCTTTATTCATATCATTTAAAAACTAGTAAAAACCTAATTAATTTTCAGCTGTAACATGTGATACACTGCTGAACTATTTTGAGCAATGTAACTGTATTTAGCATCATGAATGCATCTCACAAATGATGTTGAGTATGGCAATAACACACACACAAAGGAGTATACATTATGTGACTTATTTTATGTTGATTTCTAAAACAGAGAATCATTAGTATTACATACTGGGATATGTGTGCTCTTTGGAGACGAAATTTACTGTTAAGTGGCAACACAGACTTCTTTTTCTAATCCTGATAAATTGCATTGTCCTTTAAGGAATACATTTAACTGTAGACTTACGGTTTCTACACTCTGGTAAATGTATATATTAATCCAACAACAAAATTTAATTTTAATTTATTGTTGAAATGACATATACTTTCCCATCACTCTTTTATCAGATTGTTGTATTGTGGTGGATAGTGCATTGCTGTGATGCTGGAAACTATGTATTTCAAATATCAGAAGGGCTATCTCTGGTGCACAAGTTTCAGAAGAGCTTCAAGACTAAGGCAGACTAGAAAGCAGGACACAGCAATCTACATTAAAAAAAAAGGCTAGTGAAAATCTTATGAATAGCGAAGAAATGTTGTCTGATGTAGTGCTAGATGCTTAGCCCTTCATTTGGAATATTCTCAATATAAGATAGGGGAAGAGCTGCTCTTCAAGGTAAAGGCAACAGTGAGCAAAGTTTTGGGGGCCTTCATTTGCTGATGTGACACAACTGAAAACAAGAAAAAAGCTACAAACATCCATTAACAATTGGAACATGGAATGTGCAAACTATGCATGCAGTGAAAATGGAAGCTGTCAAAAAGGAAATGCATAAACATCAGTATCCTAGACATACGTGAATTGAGATGTACTTGTATTGGGCATACTGAATCATAAGGCATACTGTGCTGGAAACGACAGAATGAGAAAGAATGAAATAGCATTCATTGCAGAAAATACCGTTTGAAGATCTATCCTAAAGTACAATGTATGCTGAGTTCAAGCTCTGTCCTGAAGTACAATGTATACTGAGTTCAGGATCTATCCTGTTAGTAATATGGTAATATCCATACACCTACAAAGACAACAAGTTAATACAACCGTTATTCAAGTTTACTTACCAACCACTAACTTTAAAGATGGAGAAATTGAAGATTTTTACCAACTTATGCAATCTACACTTGATCAAACATTTCATCAAGATGCAGTGATCATTACTGGTTTCTGGAATGCAAAAGTTGGAAAGAAGGAAAAAGGATTGGTGGTTGGAAGTAAAAGAAACAACCCAGAAGATAGCATGATAGAATTTTGCAAGACCAAAGCCTTGTTCATTGTAAACAAATTCTTTCAGCAACATAAAAAGTGACTTTACATGGGAACTTCTCCCAATGGAATACACAGGAATCAAATAAACTACATCTACAGAAAGAGACAAATAAAGTACAAACTCAATTACATCTAATCTGAATTTGGAGATTATCTCAAGAATAAAGTAAACACTAGTGATTGAAGCAACAATGGGCTTAAGCATAAAAATGATTGTGAAGATCATGAGGACTGGGCGCTGTTTCATTCTGCTGTATTCAGTGTCTCCATAAGTCAGAATCAACTCTATGGCATCTAACAATGATAACAACAATGGTTGGAGACCAAATAAGTTGTGGAATGACATCAGGGCATGACATGTAGAACGTAAGAGGTCATTAAAAAGAAAGAAAAACCAAAGAAAGATGTCAAAAGAGATTCAGACTTTCTCTAGAATGTCTAGTAGCTAAAGCTGATAGAAGAAATAATGAAATGAAAGAGCCAAACAGAAGATTTAAAAGATCTATCAGAGATGAGAAAGCAAACCATTATCCTGAAATCCACAAAGACCTGTAGTTAGCAAGTCAAAAATGTAGAAGAGCCTGAACGTACCTCAAGCTGAAAGAACTGAAGAAAAAATTCCAGATTGATACTGGAATTCTGAAGGATTGTGGGGGCAAAATATTGAATGACATGGGAAGCATCAAAAGAAGACAAAAGGAACACATGGAATCACTGTATCAAAAAGAACTGGTTGACTTTAAGACGTTTCAGGAGGTAGCATATGATCAAGAACATTTGAAGGAAGAAATCCAAGCTGTATAGAAGGCACTGCTAAAAACAAAATTCCAAGAACTGAGAAAATATCAACTGAGATATTCTGATAACTGGTTTCAGTGCTGGAAGGGCTCCTCAACTATGCCAAAACATTTGGAAGACAGATAACTGGCCAGTAAATTGGAAGAAATCCATATTGACTCCTATTCTAAGGAAGGTGATTCAGCTGAAAGTAGAAATTATCAAGTGATATCACTAATACCACATGCAAGTGAAAGTTTGCTAAAGATCATTCAAAAGTGGCTGTAGCAGTACATTGACAGGGAACTGCCAGAAACTTGAACTAGATTCAGAAGAGGATAGGGAATGAAGGATATCACTGCTAATGTCAGATGGATTCCTAACGGAAGTAGAGAATTCCAAAAATATGTTTACCTGTGTCTTATTGACTATTCAAAAATTTTCAGCTGTGTGTATCATAATAAATTATAGATAACATTTCAAAGAATGGTGCTCTTGATAAACCTACAGACAAACCAAGAGTCAATCATTAGAACAGAGAAAGGTTGAATTAAGAAATGTGTGTCAGGGTTTTATTCTTTCACCCTACTTATTGAATATTCATGCTGAGCAAATAATCTGAGAAAGCTGAAGAGTATGGAAAAAAATGTGATATCAGGATTGGAGGAACAATCATTAACAACCCACTATGTGGAGATGACACAACCTTGTGAGCTGAAAATGAAGAAGATATGAAGTGCTTGCTGAAGGACAAAGACCACAGCTCTCAGTATGAATTGTACCTCAGAATAAAGAAAGCAAAAATCTTTGCAACTAAATGAATAATAGCATTGCTGATAGATGGAGAAAATATTGAGGTTACCAAGGATTTAATTTACCTGACTTCACAATCAATATCCTGGGAAACAGCAGTCAAGAAACCAAACTAAGAATTCATTGGACAAATCTGCTTGCTTCAAACCTCCTTAAAGTGCTAAAAATTTATCACTTTGAGGACTAAGATGTTAATGACGCAAGTCATCTTCTATCATCTCATATGCATGCCGTGTGAATGCTGGGCAAAGAATGAGCAACAGTGAAGAATTGATGTCTTTGAATTATAGTGTTGGTTAAAAATAATGAACGTACTACAAACTGACAGAAGAATGAACAAGTGTGTTTTGGAAGAAGTACAGTCAGACTGCACCTTGCAGCTGAAGATGGAGAGACTTGTCCTCTATTTGGGACATGTTATTTAGAGGGACCAGTTCCTGGGAAAAGATGTAATGCTTGGTAAGGTACATTGTCAGTGAAAAAGAAGCAGGCCTTTGATGAGATGGATTGAAACAGTGGCTGAACAATGGGTTCAAAGGAACTATTGAGAGGATCGTGTATGATCGAGAAGTGCTTCATTCTGTTGGAACCAAATTGATGGCACTTAATAACAACAGCTCCGACTCGACGACACTTGGCTTGGCGAATAACAACAGTAACAATAGGCTTTCCAATGGATCTGATGAGCAGCCAGTTGGGTATATGATTCTAGAATTTTAGGGATGTTTTGGCTGGAATATAATGTATAAAGAATGTATTAAAGACTGTATGTAATCCCCAAGAGTGAGGGCATCTAGTGGCAGACAATGGAGAAACAAGATGTAAGGGTGAGTTTTGTGTACTCTGAAGTTAGGGTTTATAGAAATAAGTTGTAGCTTGGAGATAAATCTTAGAAAACATGATCAGAGAGGTAAAAGAAAAGTGAGTAGTGTCCCAAAGCCAAGGTGAAAAGTGTTGCTATAAAGTAATTTGACTGTGTTAAATGATATAAATAGGTGAAGTAACATAATTTAACAGATTGTTTAAAAAAATGATTTCAAGGAAAGAGGATATATTCACTAAAAGAATAATGGTAGAAGGCCCAAGGAAAAGGATACTAGTGCACAAATGAAGGAGTTTTCCTTTGTGAGGCTCAGCATGCGTTGTGTACCAAGGAGAATCAAGGCAAAGAGCATATATGCTGGATGGTATTTGGAAGATGAAAGAGATGGTTGTTATTCTCTGATGACAAAAAAAGGAAGGCCATTCCTAAAGAGTCACTGTATGGAGCAGACAACAGAAGCCTGAGAAAAGAGAAGAGGCAAATTGCACAGTCTGAAGAAACACTTCCCAAACATTGCCTTTACTTTAGACACAATCACAGATTTTGGGATTCCACGACCATCTTTACTTTAGACCAGATGGTTAAAGTTTGTGGGGTCACCACAGCCACCCTCCAGTTCAACACTTTATTATAAAACTAATTGAAATCCATTACATATGCAATCACATTTATCATAGATAAAAGGATACAAATTATAAGCATCTAGAAGAGGAGATACATAGAGTGGAATATGATAGGGATCCACACACAAACCTTCCAGTCATCCTTCCTCTGTGGAGTCCTGGACTTTGAAACCTCCTCCTAGCTACTATGTGTGAGAATACGCACACAGAGTATTTTCAACTAGGAAAGCTCACCTCAGCTTTTGTTTTTTCTTAGCACTCATTAATATATTGTCCACAAGGTTGACCTCTAGTCTCCAGTTCTAGGAGATCAGAACTCACATGGCATTTCTCAAAGTCACCTTCAGAAATCACACTGTTACTCTGTTCGTCAAAGCCCAACATCAAACAAGGATACTCCTATTAGTCAGAATATTCCAAGGGCTAGTAATCATCATTGATCTCCAAGAGGCCAGATATACCTTCAGCTAAGATTAGTTGTTCATTACACAGTATTAAAAAGCCTTGTAGACAGTCGGACATTAATATAGACGAAGAGTATATAAGAACTGAAAGAGAATACTACTAACCTACTTGCTGTAGATGGTAAGCTTAAAGTAAAACAAATGATTTAAACAAGTGTACTATAAAGGCAAGTATCTTTCATTTGCACAAAAATAGATAACACTACTAAATTATTAGCTTCCATTTGGAGAAATTGCTAACAATAATTCTATCACCAGTGAGTGTATTCAAATGAAATAAGAAATTTATCTAAGTTTTACCAGATTATGAGTGAGTTCAGTTTTCTATTTATAGTCTGTGCACCTTTTGTATTCTCTCTTGGTTTAATTAAAAATAAAATTCAAACAAATGTTGCAGAGTTAAAGGACAGTGGTGGTGCAGTGGTTAAGGGCTTCATTGCTAACCAAAATGCAAGCAGTTGGAATCTATTAGCTACTCTTGGGAAACCCAGTGGAGCAGTTCTACCCTACCTAAAAAGTGTCTATGAGTCAGAATCAACTCAGTGACAATCTATTTTCTTTTTTCCTTTTAAGAGAAAATCAAGTTTTGGTAGCTTTTTTAGCTACAGGATAGTTTACTAATATAACAGATGCTTTCCAACTTTAGAACATTCAGAACAGAGTGTTGTGTGTTTATGTATATGAGCGTTTATCTGCATGTGTTTTCATAGCCCTGTTTTTATTTGTTTGTTTCCTTGACTGTAAAGAAATAAGAGGTAATGAGTTCTTCACTGTTCACTAATTGTGTGCTTAAGAGAAGTTTCAGGCAACAATTGTAAATGCTGCTTTACACCAATGTTTGGATACATTAGTGCAAATAATCAAAGATACATCTGTTCTCATATAAAGTAAAATGCTTCTGCTATGAAAATAAACAGATGTAGTGAGCATTAAAAATAATCTTGGTACTTTTGGTTGAGTAGAATTTGGTAAATTTTGCTTTTACTACATTGGTATCTGCATATCAACATATATAATATGGTGAAGTAGAAAGATGAGAAGCCCTTTTGCCTACCGAGTGTCCAAACTTCTTTCTCCAGAGGAGGATATATGAAAGAAATGCTTTATAGATAATTTAAATGTAAGACAACATATTTATAAATTTCATGATGTGAAAACCAAACTTGAAATCCTGGCCTTGACTCAGACATTTGTATAAATAAAGACATAAATGCAGAGATGTTGATAACATTTGGAGCTAAGTTTCAATTTTTTATTAATTGTGACTGTGACTTGTACAGCTGGTGAGTTGTAACTGCTAACCTTTAAGTAAGAACCAACTGCTTAACCACTGTGTCACCAAGCCCCTTGTTTCAGGTACAGGGAGAATTTTTTTCTGTGCATTATTCCAATCTGTATTTTCTTAATTGTTCCTTTGCTGTTAATATGGCACTTTATACAGTGTCAATGACAGTAAGACACATTAAGTCAAAAAGAAAAAATAACTTGATGTTGAGTCTATTCCAATTCATGGTAGTCCCCATATGTTACAGAATAGAACTGCTCTATTGGGTTTCCTTAATTGTAATATTTATGGACCCAGATTAAGAGGCCTTGTCTACCATACTGCCATTGAGTTTCTTTGAACCTCCAACTTTTAGGCTAATAGTTGAGTGCATACCATTTATGCTACCTAGGGAGCAACAGGACTTCCTACCAGACATATGAAGCTATGGGATTATACATGATTTTGTGTCATCCCCTACTGTCTGTAGTAAGCCACTATTAATTTTATATTAAGAAATATATATATACACATTGAAATCAAAGAACAAAATAAAGGTTTGAAACTAAAAGTGAAAATCAATGTGTAACAGTAGAATAATGAAATTAGTAAAAATCATAATTCATCTATTTTTCTATTTTACTAAGAATGATACATCAGTGGGGAAATGGTACAGTCTTGATACCTTAAGTTCTAAAGGAATGTAAATGTACATCCATTTGAGAAAAAGGACATCCATCTATAACCAGAGTAAAGATATTTGTATCAACCTATCACAAGCCCTGGAAACACTGGTGGTCTAGTTGTTAAATGTCACAGCTCTTAACCCAGAGGCTGACAATGTAAATCCACATGCACTCCTTGGAAACTCTACGGGACAGTTCTAATGTGTCCTGTAGGGTGGCTGTGAGTCAAAATTGACCTGCTGTCAATGGGTTTGGGTTTGGATCATTAGCACCATGCCAAAATTTTTTGTGGAGTCCGTTTACCTCTGATACACAAACCAGAATGAATAGAGTATGTGAGAAAAGTGCTAAGTTATATAAAAGTTAATGTCACATAGTTGTCTTGAGTAACCTTATTCTGAACTGTAACTGCATCATCTTAAAATGAAATGTATGTTCTGCATTATATCTGACTACCTTAACATTTTAATTCTATATAGTTTTTTTCACATTCTCATGTTTTAATTCACTAAGGTTTATCAAATGTAATCTCAAACTACATTCACTTTACATTCTTTCCTTCTGTGTAGACATACATTAGGAACCAAAAGAATAAGTTGTATAAAGAATTATCTAGAGTTGTCAAGAACACACACGTGCATACACATGTGCACATCGTCCTCTGTGCAAACTAACAAGAATTTATTTAGGTTTGCAGATTTAAAATGACCACAAAATCCCTGGGAACAGAAAGGAAGTACAGCAACAAGTGAATTGCTAAGTAATATATCAACCTGAACCAGGAAAATCAAGTTCAATTCTTCTTTTGAATCCATCATATTTGCATACAGTTAATTCATAGGGAGAGAGAAAATGGAACACTCATTCATTCCAAACAAGTCTTATTCCTTCCTCGACAGAAAGGTTATTCCAGGTGATGATGCTTAGGCACCATGTTATGTTCATTTCGATGGATTTTATTTTATGCATGTACAAAATCAAAGAACTACTTGTCCAGTAGTATTGTGCTTCTATTTCTCATGTTATAGGTGTCTGCCAGCCAGCCAAGTGCCGTCGAATCAGTTATTTTTATGATGAAACTTTGTTGTCAGATTGGAACCAAAAATGGGCAAAGTGCTTCTGCATGTATATTTGGATCTATTTATAGGCACAGGCAAGGTGTCCGAGAAGGTGACAGTTTGAATTGGATACTTATTTTAGTGGATATGTGACTGAAATCCACCAGTGTGGAATGAAAGGTGACATTTGTACAAATAAGTTGTTAAAAAGTGGATATGTTTACTGTACTTAATCTTTCCCCACCTACATAAAAGCAGACTTGAAGACCATAGAGAATAAGCCAAAACCCAAACTCACTGCCGCTGAGTTGATTCCAACTAGCAGTAACCCTATAGGACAGAGGAGAACTGTCCCATAAAGTTTCCAAGGAGCAGCTAGTGGATTCAAACTGCTAGCCTTTTGATTAGCAGTTGGAGCACTTAATCATTATGCCACCAGGGTTTCCAAGATAATATAGAAATACATGAAAATATTAATAATGCTAAGCATAGATACTATAAATAATTGGGAATGTATATTATTTGCTCTATACTTGGTTTATATAATTTTTTAAAATAAAAATAATTGGTTTAGATTCCTAGAAAATTATTCTACATTGATTAGCACAGCTATATTGATTAACATAGCAGAGCCATAAAATGAAAATTAAAAAAAGGATGTAGGGAGTCTTGGAAGTACCACATGATCAGTAAAATATGAGATAAAATCTTAGGTGATTAAAAAATAAATTCTATTATATTAAGCCAAAGAGATGAGAATAATCATATAGTAGCTAGCATTGGCCCCAAATAATACAGAAGCAAACAAATTACAATCTCTTCCTCAGTACTAGGAAAATTTCTCTTTCTCTTCTGAAAGAGGTGTCTACTGACTAAGTATTATTTTGTATCAACTGGCTATGTGTGTATTTAGAATTAACAGATACACATAAACGATTTGACAAGGGTCACCAACTGATAGTTTCATCAACAATTTATGTGCATAATCTCAAATGTGATATATCTAAACTTGTTTTTGCTTATCACAAACCTGTTTCTTCTAGAGAGATCTACTATTTTAGTAAGTGGAAAATGTATCCTTCTTTGCGATCATGCCAAAAATTTTGATACCAACTTTACTCCTTTCTTTTTTCTCCCTCACTTTATGTCTAATACAGTGTTCTCAGGCAACAATTCTCTCTTACCGGAGTTTTTAATTGCCTCAGTACTTCCATTTCTCCTCTCACAGTCAGTTCCAGACTGAAGAGCCAGAATAATTATTGCTAAATGCATAAGTCAGATCATGTTCTTATGGGTGCTTCATTTCAGTCATTATTAAATTATTTTACAATAGCCTCTATAAGCCTGTCATTATATGCTCCTGTTTCCTGTCTTGTCTTATTATCTTCCACTTTGACTTGCCAGTTAAGGTCCAACAGTACCGACCTCTTTTCTATTTCTAGAATATTCCAAATATGCCCTGCCTCTGGTTCTTTGCTTGGCTTATAGCTGGTGTTATGTACACAGTATATTTATTTATTAAATAAATGAATTTGTCAACAGTCTGTCCTTTAAGAAGAAATTTTCAAAATAGTGTAAAAGCTCGACAATATTTTTAGAATTGAAAAGCACTGCATTTTTTTATGTAAATAACACACACATTCAAAGTTTTCTTGCCAACTGTGTGCTTTCTTCCCGCTCTGTTGCCAGGCATTTTTCTGAGGGCTATGTTATTTTTTTATAGCAACATGCTGAAAAAAAAAAAACTAGCATGTCTTATGAAAATGGGAGGAGAGTGTGGTTGGCAAATTTATAAAGCACATGTTATTTGTGTAACAGTACCAGATTGAAAAGATGACTTATTCCGAATTTTCCTATTCATAACTGAAATCCACGAGGGAGATATTAGAAGATGTTAATCGATATAGCTGTGCTAATCAATGTAGAATAACTAGATTTTCTAGAAACATAAACCATTTATTTTTATTTAAAAATGTGTATAAACCAAGTATACAGCAAATAATATACATTCCTAATTATTTACAGTATCTATGCTTAGCATGACACAATATTTCCATGTATTCCTATATTATCTAGAGTTGGTATTAGACACAGGAATGATAATGCTAAACATCAGGTTTCTAAATTATTTTGACATATATATGAATCAATGTCAGAATGTAGGTGACCAGAGTTTCCTGAAATAATATGGATGTATCAGTTTTGCAATCTCAATTTTTTTTCAGTATGACCCACATTAGTGAACTTCAATGTAAAAATATTCAGTTCAATTGCAATATTTGTCAGCAATCATTAGAGATTAAAATACTATTTCTACAGGGTTAGTCTCAATAAACATTCATAGAAATTCTCAGTCAATAAAAGATAGAATAAAGTGATTTAAGAGAAGCAAGAATGTCCTTTTTGTTCAAATTTTCCTTCACTGAGATTTTCTATTTCAAGAGATCTGCTCACTAACAGTGCATTTCTTTGCTACTTATCAGACACACATAAAACCATGATGACAAAAAAAGAAAAGGAATAAGATAGATTACCTAGGTGTACAAAAGGAATATTTAGGGGAAATATAAAATAAAATGTTGTGGAGACAAGGATATGTCAGAGAAGATGGAGAAAAAGATGACAGCCCACCTCTGACACTTACTCTGCAGGCAGTGTAATGTCTGCTAGGAGTATGCTAGAAGGCAGAATGGTTGTTCGACATGAGGCACTGACTAAACCTCAACCTCCCCTCCTTCATTTCCAAGCACTTTGGACAAGTTTCCTCATCTCCATAACCCCAAATTCTTCATCTATAGACTAAGCATAACAGTTTTTACTTTATACTGGGATTAATAAGAAATATATTAAAATTTTTGTTGCACAGTTTACACTAGTTAGCTCTTTGCCTTTCCTCTACAGGTATTGCTAGAAACAGCTCTTGAGTTATGCTTCTGAAGTTTCATTTTTAATTTACTCCAAGTTCTGGCTGTTCTGTATCAAGCAAATTCAGCCTTAGACTGTCATTCCTCTCTCTATCGACATTTTACTGAATACTGAAGGATGTGGGAGTTGATACTTAATGAATTCGCACATTAAAGTTACTTTGACTCTGAAGATGAAAGCTCTGGTTGAAATTCCAGGTACTGCCAGCCAGTTGTACAAAAATGGACAGATCTGAATGTATCAACCAACTCCAGGTGAATTTCAGCACATCTAAGATCTACTGATCCCATCAAGCACATTTGCATATGTATTTTCATTTAACTCTTTTAAATTGTAGGTTATTAAAAAAATTAGCTAAGCAACATGAGTTCACTAACACTTCTATCATCAAAATGCTATTTTGAATGCACTTTAAGCCATTTCAAATTCTTCCAACATCTTTAAAAGACTTGAGAAAAAAGAATATATTTTATATTTATAGAAAAGAATTTAAGAAAATTTTATGAAAGAAATTTCCCCTACTCAATTCTTAAAATATATTTACAATGTTTCCTTTTCAGAGGCATTTCAGGTAAAATTGAACTCTTATGCAATGTTAAATACCGTCTCTTCAAGAAACAAAGCATAGAGTGCAGCCCTTCCTTAGTTTTACAATAAGCCCCCAAAGAGAGTCTGAATAGGAGAAAAAAAAGGAGAGTTTTTATTTTGGTAGGGGAGGAGTTCAGGATGAGAACAAGTTTTATTAACTTAAAATATGGAAAAATGTAATGATGGGAATTCTTGTGGTTAGTTGTATAAAGTAGGTTCCGGCTCATTGCAATCAGAACAAAACATTACCTGGTCCAATATTATCTTCAAGAATATTCGTATGTTTGAATCCTTGTTGTATCAGCCCATCTTATTCAAGGTTTCCTTCATCTTCACTGATCTTTTTCTTTACCAAACATCATAACTTTTTCTAGAGATTGTCTTTTCCTGATGACATGTGATCCTGGCTGTTCTCCCTACACTGTGACATCGCACTTCTCCACCCTACCCTGTGTATCCTGTGTCCATTAAACCAGCTCCTGTCCCTTTGCCTTCTCATCTTGCATCCTGACAGGAGCCGCCTGGTTAATCTCCTGTATCTAATGAAGCCAAGAAGCACATTCTTCACCAGTATCATTTTATGTCTTACTGACCAGTTCAAGCTCTTTGCCTGAGGAGTTACCTTCCATAATGCTTTAGTTCTAGGCTAACAGAAAGTCCAGGGGCCATGTCTTTCAGACTCTCCAGTCTGAAAGGCCATCATATCTAGTCTTTTTGCTACAATTCAAGTTCTGCACCCATATTTTTCCTGGTCCAACAGACACTCTTTGTTGAGATCCCTGTAAAGGAAATCTTTGGTGGTGATGAGGCACTATCTAGTTCTTCTGGCCTCATGTTGTTGTGGTCTCTGGTTTGTGTGGTTCTTTCTGTCTCTTGAGCCAATAATTTCCTTGTGTCTTTGATGCTTCTCTTTATTCTTTGCTCCAAGGGAGTTGAGGCAAATTAATGCTCCTTAAATGGCCACTTGTTAGCTTTTAAAACCCCAGAAGCCACTCACCAAAGTGGGATACAGAACATTTTAATTAACTTTGTTATGCCAATTGCCCTAGATGTCCCCTGAAACCATGGCCCCTAGAACTGTGTCCCTGCTGTTCTGCCCCTTGAAGTGTTTGATTTTACCTTGAAAACTTTCCAAGCTATGTTTATAGGGCTTGCTACAATTAGGACTTCACTTGATGGGGTAAGCTCTGGGTTTAGTCCGTTTATGCTGACTTCTCCTCTACTGTGTGTTGTCTCTCCCTTTACCTAAAACAATTCTTGTCTATTACCTAATTAGTGAATACCCTCCTCACTTTCAGCTCTGCATCTTAACCATCGAATAATATTTACTTCTGTATTTGAACCTATTCTTAAGTACTGGTTACACACAGTATTAATCCTTTTGCAATTGACTAAATTCACTCAGCATAGTAACTTCTAGATTCTTCCAGTTTATGAGATGTTTCCCAAATTAATGGCTATTCTCTATCATTGTATAGTGTTCCACTGTATGAATATATCATGGATTGTTTATCCATTCTTCTATTGATTAGTACCTACATTGATTATGTTTTTTCCCTGTTGTACTGTACTGCAATGAACATTTATGTGCATTTACCTATTTGTATGGTAGATTTTATTTCTCTAGGATATAGTTCAAGAAGTAGTATTGTTGGATATACAGTATTTCCTTTTTAAAAATTTTATTTTTATTAATTACAGTAGAAGAATAAAATTTCTAACATCTATCATCTCATCTATGATAAACGCTCAGTTACCCACCCACCTATGTAGCCAACACAATCATTTTCTTCTGTGTATAATTCTCTTGTTAAGTCCTTATAGCAGGTGTCTCATACAAAGTTTGTCCTTTTGACATTGAATGATTTCACTCAGCATGATCTCTTCCAAATGAGACCATGTTATGAGATGTTTTCTAAAATTGTCATTGTTTTTTATCACAGCATAGTGTTCTATTGAGTATAGGTACCATAGCTTGCTTATCCATTCATCTGTTGATGAGCATCGGGGTTGATTCCAACTTTTTCCTACTATGGACTGTTCTGCAACAAGCATTCCCGTACATGTGTCTGTTCGTGTGACAACCTTTGTTTCTGTAGTTCCACTGCTTGGAATTACGAGATCAAATGATATATCTATTTCTGCTGTTTAAGATAGTGCCAGATTGCTTTCCAGAGAGGTTGTGCCATTTTGCAATCCCACCAGCAGTGTAGGAGAGTTCCAGTTTCTCCACAGCCTCTCCAGCATTTGTTGTTTTATGTTTTTTGGATCATGGCCAATGTTATTGGGGTGAGATGGTATCTCATTGTAGTTTTTATTTAGATTTCTTTAATAGCTAATGATTGTGATCATTTCCTCATGTGTCTTTTGGCTGCCTGGATATTCTCTTTAGTGAAGTGTCTGTCTATCACCTTTGTGTAAGGCTTAATTGGGTTACTTATTTTTTCCTGTTGATATTTTGCAGTACCTTGTAGATTACATAGATCAGACATCGGTCTGACATGTACTTGCCAAATATTTTTTCCTATTCTGTAGGTGGTCTTTTAATTCTTTTCATAAGTCTTTGGATGAGCAAAAGTGTTTGACTCTTAGTAGTTCCCATTCATCTGTTTCCTTTTTGGTTGATTCTGCTTTGTTTCTTTGATACTGAAGTCTGTCTAAATTGTGTATTAAAGCTTCCATTGTTGATCCTATTTTCTCTTGCACAATATTTCTCAGTTTAGATTTGACACTAAGGTCTTTGATACGATTTGAGTTAGTTTTTGTGTAAAGTGTGAAACATGAGTCTTGTTTGAATTTTTTACAGGTGGATATCCAGTTCTGACAGCACCATTTGTTAAACTGACTGTTTTTACCCAGTTTATGAGTTTAAGGCCTTTTTCATAACAGGATTATGGCATCTCTGGGGTCTCAACTCTATTTTATTGGTCTATATGTATATTTTTATACCAGAACCAGTCTGTTTTGAATACTGTGACAATGCAGTAGGTTTTAATGTTGGGAGTGAGAGGCCTCCTAGTGAGTTCTTCTTCCTATTGGGCTTTGTTTATCTAGAGTTTCTTCCCTTTTCAAACAATGTTGGTGCTTTGTTTTTCCAACTCATTAAAAAAATCTCACTGGAATTTGTATTGGGATTGCATTGTATATGTAGATAACTTAGGGTAAAATAGATCTTCTGACAACGTTAAGTTTTTCTCTGCATGAGCAGGTTAGGTATCTCCACTTAGGTAAGTCTCTTGATTTCTTGCAGTAAGGTCTTGTAGTTCTCTCTGTATAGGTTGCTTATTTCTCTATTTAGATTTACTCCTAGATATTTTATCTTCCTGGGGGCTATAATAAATGGAGGTGATTTGGTGATTTCTTCTTGAATTATCTCATTGTTGGTATAAAGGAATCTTATTGATTCACTTATGTTTATTTTATATGTTGATACTTTACTGAACTCATCTATTAGTCTGAGTAGTTTACTTATGGATTCTCTAGGATTCTCTGCTTATACAATCATACAGTCTGCAAATAGGGAGATTTTTACTTCTTGTTTGCTGATGTGGATGTCCTTTACTTCTTTGCCTTGTCTGACTCTTTTGGCCAGAACTTCTATAATGTTGAATAGAAGTGGTGAGACTGGGCATTCTTGTTTAGTTCTCGTTCCCCCAGGGGAATTCTTTCAGTCTCTCTCCATTCAGGATGATTTAGGCAATCGGCTTTGGGTAGATGCCCCTTATTGCATTGAGGAATTTCCTTTCTGTATTTTGCTGAGAGTTTTTAGCATGAATGGGTGTTGGACTTTGTCAAATGCCTTTCCTGCATCAATTGATAAGATCAGATGATTCTTATTGTGTAATTTATGTAGTTGACCACATTAATTGTTCTTCTGAAGTTGAACCAACCTTATATTCCTAGTATGAGTCCAACTTGGTTGTGGTGGATTATTTTTGTGATATGTTGTGGAATTCTGTTGGCAAGGATTTTGTTGAAGATTTTTGCATCAGGTTCATGAGTGATACTGTTCTATAATTCCCCTTTTTTTGTGGAATCTTTCCCTGGCTTTGGTATCAGGGTTATGCTGGCTTTGTAGAAAGAATTTGGGAATATTCTATACTTTTCTATGCTGTGAAATAATCTCAGTAACATTGGAGTTAATTCTTCTCTAAAAGCTTGTAGAATTCTGCTGTGAAGTAATCTATGCCTGGACCTTTTTTCGTTGATAGTTTTTAAATAATTTTTTGCAATCTCTTCCTTTGAGATGTGTTTATTACGTTGTTCTACTTCTCCTTATGATAATTTTGGTAGGCAATGTGAATCTATGAATTTTTCCATTTCCTCTGGGTTTCAAATCTGTTAAGAGTATAGTCTTTTGTAGTATGATGTTATGATATATTTGATTTCTGTTGGATCTGTTGTGACATCTCATATTTAATTTTTTTTAGGGTTACTTGTTTCTTCTCTTGTTTTTCTTTTGTAAGTTTAGCCAATGCTTTGTCAATTTTGTTGATCTTTTCAAAAAACCAACTTTTGTTTTTTTCAATTTTTTTCAGTTGCTCTTTTGTTCTCTATTTCATTTAATTCTGCTCTAATCTTTATAATCTGTTTTCTTCTGGTGTCTGAGGGGTTCCTCTATTGCTCTTCCTACCTTTTCAAGCTGTAGGGTTAATTCTTTCATTTAGTGCCTTTCTTCCTTCTGGATATGTGCATTTTTAAATTGACCTCTGAGCACTACTCTGGTTGTATCCCATAGATTCTGGTAGGAAGTGTTTCATTCTCATTTGAATCCATAAATTTCTAGAATTAGTCCTTGATTTTTTCTATAATCCATAGCTTTTTGATCAAAGTGTTTTTCGGTTTTCACGAGCTCCAATTTCTATCAATTTTTTTTCTGCTATTGATTTCAACTTTTATGGCTTTATGTTCTCAGAAGATGCTTTGCAATAATTCAATGGTTTGGACTTTGTTGACATTTGCTTCATGTGCTAACACATGGTCTATTCTGGAAAATGTTTCATGTGTGTTGGAGAAGAAGATGACTTATCTGTTGATGGATAAAAAGTTCTATATATGTCAATGAAGTCTAATTGATTAATTGTCAGAATAAGATCTTCTGTGTCTTAGCTTTTTTCTAGATGATCTCTCCATTACCTAATGTGGAGTGTTGATTTTATGTTTGTGGAGATGCTTGTGTTACATTTCTGATTTTGATGCATTGCATTGTTATTGCACTTTCTGGCTATTCTTATTATCTCTCTTAATATTATGAACTTAATCCCAAATTTAACTTCTCCATGTCTTATTAACTGTGTCTCCAAAGGACTGTAACTACTGTAGCATATCCATCTTATTAATGTGATGCTATCAAATCTACCAGACGCTCCTTGAATACTCTGGGGGTCAGTTCTACCCTGGCCTCTAGGGTCACCATGAGTCGGATCCAACTTGATGGCACTTGGTTTGGTATTTTAGTTTTCATTACATGATTACTGGTTCCCCTCTTTTAATGTTGCAGCTATGATTGAATTTGGTCCCTTTCCTAACTAAGTACGTTTCTGTATGTTGTGTTCTACATTGCCTCTTTAAAGATACAGTTGATAGTTTTGTTTTTCTAAGCAAAGAGCTTCTTTCAGTATTTCTTGTAGTTTGGGTTTGGTTTTTACAAAGTCTGAGCTTCTATCTGTCTGTGAATGTCTCAATTTCATATTCATATTTGAATGACAGTTTTTCAGGAGAAATAATTCTTGGTTGAAAATTTTTCTCCTTCGGGGCTTGGAATGTACCATCCCACTGCCTCCTTGCCAATGTCATTTCTGCTGAGAAGTCAGATGAAAGAATACAGTGCTGCCCTGTGTATGTTAGCTTTGCTTTCAGTCACATTGTCTTTAAGAGTTTCATTTTATTAAGCTTCATTGTAATATGTCTTGATGTCTTTCTCTTGGGGTGTGGTTTTCATGGTGTTCGATACCAATCTTGGATATCCATGTTCTCTTCTTTTCTAAATTCTAGGAAGTTTTCCGTCAGCAATTCAACAGCAACACTCTCTGTATTTCCGGTTATCCCACCTCATTCAGGAATTCCAGTTAACCATAGATTATTCCTCTTGATAGAGTCCAACATGTTTCATAACGCTTCTTCACTTTTCCAATTTTTTTTCTCTGACTTCACCTCATAAATTCTGGTGTCAGTTGCTCTGTCTTCACAGTCACTAAGTCTGACTTTCGTCTCCTCAATTCTGCTCTTTTGGCTTTGGTTTGAATTCTCTGTCATTTTGTTATTGATCTGTTGGATTTCAGAAAGTTGATGTTCCATCAGTTCTAAGAGCTTGCTTAATTTTTCGTTTTGCTCTGATGCATTTTGTTTAATCTCTAAGAGGGCTCTATATATAATTCTTTTGTACTCAAACTCCAATAGTTACAGAAAGTCTTCTTCATTTGGAAAGCTTTTTGATTCTTTATTTTGTGAGCTTTCTGGAGCCATGGTGGGGTGTTTCTTTAAATGCTTAGCAATGGTCTGTTGCCTACAGGCCATCTAGAGTTTGTTTATTTTCTCTGGTGTTGCTTCAACAGGACCTGAGGCAGAGTTCTGGGAAGGGAACTTTTCAGCAGCAGCCTCTTTGTACTCTAGTGGCTGACACCAGCGGACTCTCTGGGGTGGCAGACTCCACCTCCTGGCTGGCAGAGACATCACCCTATTTATGGATTCATTGAGGGGGATCAACAGACTCTATGATGTGGGTCACTAAAGGCTGGAAAAGATGCCATCAGGCTGTATAGTACCTAATAGCTAAAAGCAATCTGACAACTTCCAAAATCACTCAGGCTGTAGGGTGTGGCAGGCCCTGCCTTCTGGCTGACAATAGAAGCACCTCTTCAGTAGTCCCCAGATGCTGTGATGTAGTTCAAAGTAGAGAGGTGCTAGCACCCTGTTGCCTTGCTCTGTTAGGTCTTCCTCCTGAGGCAACAGTGTCTTAAACACAGCATTTCTGCTAGAAATGTGTTCCCCAGTCTAGCACTGCCTCCCAGCATGGGAATTAGCTCCTGATTGGGTGACTCCACCTTCCAGCTAACCAAAAGATCATCCCATTCAAGCTGCCCCTGCTGCCATGAAACAGCAGAATCTATTGTGGAGCTCAGTAAAGAGAGCATAGAGGAGATGTGATGCCCTCAGTCCACTGTGGGACTCTAAAAATGTGGCTATCTCATACCCTGTCTCTCTGCTGCAGCACCCTTTGTTCATTTCAGCACTGCTGTTCAGTGTATCTGCTGGCTCATGACCATTCTCTGCCTACCGGCCAGTATACACAAAACAAAATAAATGAAAGTGCCAGTACCTTCAGTCCATGCAAGTGGCAAAGCAACGGGAGCCGGACTCTGCAAAAGAAAGGTTGTTTCCTATTTAGTGGCATGTAGTCCAGTCTGACAACCCTATGCCATGTCCTACTGCCCACTGGGTGTTCAGAAATCTCTGCTCAATTATCAATCCAGGCCTTAGGTGCCTAGTCCTCTATGTTGGCTCTGCCTCCTCAGCTTACTTTTCTGTGAAGAAACACATTTATCTTTGTTAAAGCCATCGACCTGTGGTATTTATTTTATATCACTATAGATTACTAATTTTAGTATATGTGCTGCTGTCAGATCTGACTCAACAGCACTTGGCTTTGGCGTAGATTACTAAGACAATGGCGATTCTCTTTTGTTTGTTTTTTGATATGTTGTTGAATACTATTGACTAGAATTTTGCCAAAGATTTTTGAAAAATAACTTTATGAGAGATATTGTGATGTCTTTACCAGCTTCTGCTATCAGCATTATATTGGCTTCAAGGAATGAATTGGGCATATTCCATTATTTTCTATGCTCTGAAATGTCTTTAGCAATAGTGTTGCTAACTGATCTCTGAGTTTCATAGAATTCAGCAATGAAGTCATCTAGTCCAGAGGTTTTCTTTCTTTCTTTTTTACCCCTGGAGTTTTTAATTATTTTTTCAATTTCCTTTTTTTCTTATGGATTCATTTACTTGTTCTACCTTTGTGTAAATTTAGGTAGGTATTGTGTTTCTAGAAATTTGTTCATTTCCTCTATGGTTTCAAATTTATCAGAGTACAATTTTTCATAGTATCCTCATTTTCTTTTTAATTTCTGCAAGTCTGTTGTGATATCCCCCACTGAATTTCTTATTTGTGTTATTTGCTTCTTCTCCTCTTTTTGTTTCGTCAGTTTGGCCAATGGTTTATGAATTTTGTTGACCTTTTCAAATAAATGGCTTTTGGAATTTCAATTAATTCTATGTTCTCTAACTCATTCAGTTACACTCTAATATTATTTGTTTCTTCTGATGACTGAGGGATTCTTTTACTACTCTCTACTTGTTCAAGTTAAGGGGTTTAATGCTTTGATTTGGGCCCTTTCTTCTATTGGGATGTATGTACTTACTGAAATAAATTGTCCTCTGAGCATTGCTTTTGCTATGTGCCAAAGGTTCTGGTATGATGTACTTTCATTCTCACTTATTGCAGTGAATATCTGTAGCCTGTTTTGTTTTCTTCTATAACCCAGTTGCTCTTAAGGAAGGTTTTGTTCAGTTTCTGTGTGTTAGAGTTTTGTTTTTCCTTGTCTTCTCTGTTACTGATCTAGATTTTTATGGAGTTTTGGTCTGAAATATGCTTGGCAATATTTCAATGCTTTGGATTTTTTTTTATTATGACTGAGTGAAAATATACAGTCTCGTATAAATTTACATGACCACCTATATGCAACTTCCACTGCTCTTCCTGCCTGGTGGCAGCACACTATTCTTCTCTGCTCTATTCATGTCTCATCCTCCCAACAGTCTCCTTTCCCCTCCTCTCCACCCACTCTCCTTCCTCCAGCCAGAGGTCAGCAGGATGATTTCCTATAGATGCATAGAACCATAAATATATGGTCACTCTGCATCACCACGTCCAATCCATTCGTGTCCAAAGAGTGGAACTTCCTTATGATTTATGGGCAAGAGCAGCATCAGGGCCAGGGGCCATGCTCCCAGGGGAACCCCAAAACTGCTGGACCACCAATTGCAGTCTTTTAGTGGAGATCTCAAGATGCACCCCTTTTTATTCTTGTGTTGCCAGTGAGACTCAACTTAGTGAGCTCCATCACGGCTATCACTGGTGGTGGCCGGGCACTATTTGGTTCTTGTGGTCCCAAGTCTATGTAGGCACCCACTCTTCTGGGTCCCTTTATCTTCTGGTTTGTCTTCACCCCATGTCATTCTGGTCCTCAGTGAGCATCCATTTCTGCTGAGTTGGGACCATTTGCTGTGCCCTCGGATGGCAGCTTGGTAGCTTTTAAGATGCCAGATGCCACTCACCAATGTGGGGTGCAGGGAGCCCTCTTAGCAAAATTCTAGTTGTGCCAATTGGCCTCGATTTTGCCTAAGAGTATTGTTCCCTGTCCTCTGTCCCAGCTACACTATCATTGCAATATTGGGTTAAGATGGAAGAAGTATTCAAGTTACGCTGAAGTCCACTTAATATTGTTCTTGTTTGTAACGTGTGCTATCACTGATTTCACCCAACTAGATTTCTAGCTACTATCTAATCTAAACCTTCCCCCCTCACCCTTCTGCCCTCCCCTCCCACGCAGCTGTCAAAGAGTCTTTTCTTCTATAAATAAGTCTGTTTTTTAGATCTTATTGTAGGGGTCTGATTTTTTTAAAGCTTGTATTATGGTCTTACATGTGGCCTATTCTGGAACAAGTTCCATGTATGTTGGAAAAGAAATTATACTTGGTTGTTGCTGGGTGGAGTGCTCTGTATATGTGTATGAGGTCATAGTTGATTATGGTATTTAGATTTTCTGTGTCTTTATTGAACTTTTTTCTGGGTTCTTTCCTTCACTAAAAGTGGTGTGTTGAAGTCTACTGTTATTGTGGAACTATTTCTCTTTTCAGTGCTCTTAGACTTTATGTGATGTACGTAGACACTCTATCATTGATTGTATAAATATTTAGCATGGTTTTGTCCTCTTAATGTATTGATTGTTTAACCATTATTTACTGTCCTTCATTGTCCAGAGGGGTGCATTTTCTTTTAAAATATATTTCACAAGAAATTAATATTGTTGCTCCTGTTGTTTTTTGCACATTGTTTGCTTGGTATATTTTCTCCATCCTTTGCATTTTAGTTTGTTTGTGTGTTTGAGTCTAAAATGGGTCTTCTGTGGGTAGCTTAGAGACGGATCATGTTTGTTAATCCATTCTGCTATTGTCTATTTGTGCATTTAATCATTTATATTCAGTGTAATTATTGATAGGTATGAAATTACTACTGACATTTTGCATTTTGATGCTATCTTTTGTGCCTTGTCAGGAGTTTCTTTTTTCCACTTAGTTTTCTGTACTGACCCATTTTTCTTTACATGTACGATTGTTAATTTCTTTTGTGGTTACCTTGTATTTACCACTGTTTTTCTAAATTTAAACTAGTCTTTAGTTTCTTTGTATTGCCTTTATTTTCATTCCATATGAGATATCTGTGACTACATTTTTTTAGTTACCCTTTTTTGCCATAATGTTGCCATCTTTTAGGTATTGATATCCCTGTCTCCCCATTTTCAATGATTTAGTAGTAATTCCCACCAACCCCTCATAAGAGTTGGTATCTGTTTGCTCTGTTCTGCATTCAACCCTTGGGTTATCATCTGATGTTACTGATTTTTTTAGCCAGTATTATTTATCGTAATTTTCATTTGGTTTATACAAATTCCCTAAATTTCTGTTTATCTGGATGTGTGCTAATTTTGCCATCATATTTGAGAGACAGATGGGCTGGATATCTAATCCTTGGCTGCCAATTTTTTGTTTCCTTCAAGGCTTTTTCTTTTTGTGGCATTCGTGCATGGTTTCTACCAAGTAGTCCATATTTAATCTTAACGACTCAACACAGAATTATATTTTGTATGTTGCTAGCTGGTTTCAAAATTATTTCTTTATTTTTAGTTTTTGTGGGGTCGCCGTGAGTCAGATCCGAATTGACGGCACTTGGCTTGGCATGTTTGTTTATAATATGTCATGATGTCTTTCTTTTGGGATTTACCTTGTGTGGAGCTCGATGAGTATCTTGGATTGATATCATCTCATCCTTCATGATATCTGGGAAGTTTTCTGTCATCAAATCTTCAACAGTTCTCTCTATATTTTCCGTTATGTCTCTGTGTTCCAATCACTCATAAATTATTCCTTTTGACAGAGGTCCATGTGACTGCTAGTCTTTCTTCACTTTTTAAAATTCATTCTTCTGATAGTTTGTCAAATATTTTGGTGTCGGTTGATTTATCATCAGTCACAAATTCTGCATTTCTTTACCTCAATTCTGTTTCTTTGAACTTGTGTTGTCTAATTCTGTAATGTGTTACTAGTCTTCTGAATTTCTACATGTTTTCTGTCTGTGGATTCATGCAGCCTGTTTTGTTTATCATTATCCTCTGCCACATTTTTTTGATCTTCCTAAACTGTTGCCAAGCCAAGTGCCGTTGAGTAGGATCCGACTAATCTTTTATATTTTTCTAATTATTCCAGAAGTTCCCTTTAAATGGAAAATTGGAAAATTTCTTTTTTTTTCTACCTATTTCTTTTTCTTATTGTGATTAAGTGGAAGTATACAACCCAAATTAAATTTATATACCTGCTTATCTGCAGCTCCTCTGTTCTCCTTGCCCAGTGACAGTACGGTCCTCCATTTCGTTCTATATGTTTTATACCCTCTTAAAAATTTCCTGTCCCTGCCTCTCCACCTCTCCTGTCCCCTCCATTAACAGGCAAATAGGACAACATCCTAAAAATCCATAGAATAAAAAACATACACACACCGTATGCCACATTTTGTCCCTGAGTCAGGTCCATTCTTGTTTGAAGGATAGACCTCAGTAATATTTTCTGATCAGGAGCAGCAGTAGGTCTAGGGGCCATGCTCCCAGAGGAAATCCCCGGCTACTGGACAATTAATTGCATATTTTAGTGGAGTTCTTGAGGCACACTCCTTTTTTTCTCATGTTTTCACTAGGACTCAACATTGCATGCCCCATCATGGCTGTCTGTGGTGGTGGACAGGCACTATTTAGTTCTTCTAGTTTCATGTTAATACAGTTACCCATTTGTGTGGGTGCTTCTGTGTCATGGGCTCTTTTACCTTCGAGGCTTTGCTGTCCTTGATGATTATCTGTTCTGAATGAGTTGGGACCATTTTGTGTACCTCAGATGG
Organism: Heterohyrax brucei; assembly: GCA_028571685.1. NCBI lineage: Eukaryota > Metazoa > Chordata > Mammalia > Hyracoidea > Procaviidae > Heterohyrax > Heterohyrax brucei. The sequence goes on along the minus strand of CM053146.1, from coordinate 4,277,470 downwards.
CACCTTGCCAGATTTTAAGAGCCCAGGCTCCTCTCACCAATATGGGGAGCAGAAGACACTTTCAGGGATAGGCTAGTTATGCCAACTAAAGTTGATGTTCCCCAAGAGTATGATCCCTGGACTCCCACCCCTGCTGCTCTATTCTTGCTACATTGGGTTAAGATGAGTTTTCAATTTATGTTGAAGTCCAGTTAAGTTGATCTTCTTTCTTGTGTGTGCTGTCACCACTTTCACAAAACCAAATTTCTATCAACAGTCTAATCAATGACCAACCTTCTTCCTCCCTCCTCACCCTTGCAGCCATCAAAGAGTCTTTTCTTCTGTAGATAAGTCTATTTTTAAGTCCTCGTAGTAGGGACCTAATACAATATTTGTCCTTTTGCTGCTGACTGATTTCACTCAGCATAGTTTCCAGTCGAAACCAGATTATGAGATGCTTACTAAAATCATTGTTCTTTACCATTATATGGTGTTCAATTGAATAAATGAACCATAGTTTGTTTATCCATTTATCTGTCAATGGGCATATGGGTTGATTCCATCTTTTTGCTATTATGAACTGTGCTACAGTAAACATTTGTGTGCATGTTTGCATGAAAGCCTTTGTTTCTGAAAGATATATTCTGAACAGTGGGATTAGTGGGTCAAATGGTATGTCTATTTCCGCTGTTTAAAGAAGTGCAGGATTGCTTTCCAGAGAGATTGTACCATTTTGTGATCCCACCAGCAGTGTAGGAGAGGTCCAGTCTCCAAAGCTTCTCCAGCATTTTTTGTTCTGTGTTTTTTGGATCATGTGCAACTTTATTGGGGTGCAATGGTATCTCATCACAGTTTTGATTTGAATTTTTTTTGATAGCTGATCACCGTGAGCATTTCTTCATGTGTGTTTTGGCTCCCTAGATGTCCTCTTTGATAAAGCATCTGTTCATCTCCTTAACTGGGTTATTTACATTTTTCTTGCTGATATTTTGCAGTACCTTGTAGATTATGGAGATGTTTGTCCAACATGTAGTTGCCAAATATATTTTCCCGTTGTGTCCAAGCTAAGTGCCGCCGAGTCAGATCTGACTCATGTTGTGTAGGTGGTCTTTTAATTCTTTTGATAAAGTCTTTCAATTAGCAAAAGTGTTTACTCTTAGTAGTTCCCATTTATCTATTTTCTCTTCTGTTCGTGCTTTGTCAGATTTTGAAGCCTATCTAGGCTGTGCATTAATACTTCCATTGTTGACCCTACTTTTTTCTTGCATTACCTTTATCATTTTATGTTTGATATTTAGGTTTTGATCCAATTTGAGATAGCTTTTGTGTAAGATGTGAGAGATATGAGTCTTGTTTCAATTTTTTGCAGATGAACATCCAATTTTGCCAGCACCATTTGTTAGAGAGACTGTTTATACCCTGGTTCACAATCTTAGGGCCTTTGTCAAATATCAACTGTTCATAAGAAGATGGTGGCATCTTTGGGGTCTCAACTCTGTTCCTTTGGTCCATATGTCTCTTTTTGTATCAGCACCAGGCTGTTTTGATTACTGTGGTGGTGTAAAAGTTTCTAAGATCAGGAAGTGTGAGGCCTCCAACTGTGTTTCTGTTCTTCAGTAGTGCTTCACCTATCCAGGGTTTCTTCCCTTTCCTAGCAAAGTTCGTGCTTTGCTTCTCCATCTCATTAAAAAATGACACTGGAATTTGTATTGACATAGCATTGTATATGTAGATTGATTTGGGTAAAATAGACCTTTTCACAATGTGAAGTCTTCCTATCCATGAGCAGGGTAAGTTTCTTCATTGATGCAAGTCTCTTTTGGTTTCTTGTGGTAAAGACTTGTAGCTTTCTGTATTGGTCACCTATGTCTCTGGTGACATTTATTCCTAGGTATTGTTATCTTCTTGGGGGCTACAGTAAATGGTAACGATTTGGTGATTTCTTCTTTTATGATTTCTTTGTTGGTGTAAAGGATCTTACTGATTTACTTACGTTTATTTTATACCCTGACACTTCGATGAATTCTTCTATTAGTTCGAGTGATTTACTTATGGATTCTTTAGGATTCCCTGTATATACAATAATATCATTTGCAAATAGGGAAATTTTTACCTTTTCTTTACCAGTGCACATGCCCTTTGTTTCTGTGTCTTGTCTATTTGCTCTGGCTGGGACTTTTAGTATGATGTTGAATAGAAGTAGTGAGAGTGGGCATCCTTGTCTAATTCCTGTTCTAAAAGGGTATTCTTTCAGTGTTGTAGGTGGTTGGCTTTGCATAGACGCCCCTTATTGCATTGAGGAATTTGCCCTCTATTCCTATTTTGCTGAGTTTTTAGCGTGAATGGATATTGGACTTTGACAAATCCCTGTTCTGTATCAGTTGACAAAATCTGGTGATCCTTATCTTTTGTGCTATTTATGGGGTCGATTACATCAATTGTCTTTCTGATGTTGAACCAGCCTTGCATATCTGCTATGAATCCAATTTGGTCATGATGAATTATTTTTTTGTGTGTTGTTGAATTCCATTAGCATGGATTTTGTTGAGGATTTTTGCATCTAAGTTCATCAGTGATATTGATCTGTAATTTTCTTTTTTTGTGAGATCTTTCCTTGACTTTGGCATCAGGGTTATGCTGGCTTCATAGGATGAATTTGGGGATATTCCATCACTTTCTATGCTGTTAAATAACCTCAGTAGTATTGAAGTTAACTCTTTTTTAAAAGTTTGATAGAATTCTCCAATGAAGTCATCTGCACCAGGACTTTTTTTGTTTGGTAGTTTTTTTGGTTACTTTTTCAATCTCTTTTGTGACAGGCTTAATAATGTTCGACTCATTGTGGTAGTTTTGACATGTGATATGAATCTAGAAATGTGCCCATTCCTCTAGGTTTTCAAACCTGTTAGAGTACAGTCTATTGAAGTATTCTGTTATGATGCTTTTGATTTCAGTTGGGTCTGTTGTCACATCTCCCATATCATTTCTTATTTGGGTTATTTGTTTCCTTTTTTTCTTTAGTAAGTTTTCCAGTGGTTTGTCAGTTTCATTGATCTTTTTGAAAAACCAGCTTTTGGCCTTATCAATTTTTTCAATTGTTCTTCCATTCTCTAATTCATTTAGTTGTGCTCTGATATTTGTGCTTTGTTTTCTTCTTGTGCCTGAGGGGTTCCTTTGTTGCTCTCTTTCTACTTCTTCAAGCTTTAGTGTTAATTCTTTGGTTTGAGTCCTTTCTTCCTTCTGAGTCTGTGCATTTATAGAGATAAACTGACCTCTGACCACTGCTTTGGCTGTATGCCATACATTTTGATAGGATATGTTTTCATTCTCATTTGATGCCTTAATTTCTTTATTTTGTTCTTGATTTTTCTTATAACACATGGATTTTTGAGCAAGGTGTTGTTCACTCTTCATGAGTTCTAATTTCCACCTATGTTTTCTCTACTATTGATTTCAACTTTTATGGCTTGATGGTCTGAAAAAATGCTTTACAATAATTCAATAGTTTGGTTTTGTTGAGACTTGCTTTATCCCCTAGCACATGGTCTATTATGTTAAATGGTCCATGTGCATTGGAGAAGAAGTTGTACTTATCTGTTGATGGATAAAAAATTCTGTATATGTCAGTGAGGTCTATTTCATTGATTGTCACAATAAGATTTTCTGTGACTTTGCTGAGCTTGTTTTGGATGATCTGTGCATTACTAAAAGTAGTTTTCAAGTCTCCAACTACTATTGTGGGGTGATCTGTCTCATTTTTGAATGCAGTCAGTGTTCGTTTGATATATTTGGATGCTGTGGTACTGAGTGCATAAATATTTAATGTCGTTGAGTCCTGCTTATTTATTTAAACTTTCAGCAATAAATAGTGACTATCCTTTTCCACGATGGTGGATTTTACATTAAAATCTATTTTTCTGAGATTAGTATTGCCTTTCCTGCTCCTCTTTGCATGTTATTAGCTTGGTATGTATTTTTCCATCCTTTAATTTACAGTTTTGTAAGCAACATATTGACAGATCATGTCTTTTAACCCAGGATGCCACTTGTTGTCTTTTAATTGTAGAATTCAGTCTGTTTATGGTCCCTGTAATTATTGATGATTAAGTGTTTAGTGCTGTCATTTTAATGCCTTTAGCTTTGTGTTGTTTCCTTCTGTTTCTCTTAATATTCTGTTCTGGGTCCTTCTTTATTGGTTGACTTTTCATCTTTTTCAGTGTTGGTTTTGTTGTGTTTCCTTTATTGCATTTCTTGTTTTGATATGCTGCATTGCTATTAAATTTTGTGGCTACTCTTATGATCCCACTTAACAGTAAATTCAATTTTAACCTCTGTTTTTCTTTTTAATTTCTTCTCTGTGAAAAAGGACTATAATTATTGCAATGTATCCCTCTTTTCAGTGTGATGATGTCATGATTTACTTGATATGATCACTTGTACTCTTCTTTTAATATTGTGGCTTTGAATAAGCTTTGTGACTTTCTGAACTAAGATTCTGGATGATGTACCCTGCATCACCTCCTTAAATATATACCTAGTGATTTTGTTTTTCTAAGCAGAAAGCTTCTTTCAGTATTTTTTGTAGTTTGGGTTGTTTTTCACAGTCTCTCAGCTTCTGTTTATCTGCAAATGTGTTAATTTCATCTTCATATTTGTGAGACAATTTTGAAGGATACATAATTCTTGTTTGAAAGTCATTCTCTTTCAAGGCTTTGAATGTATTTTCCCACTGCCTTCTTGCTAACATCGTTTCTGCCAAGAAGTGAGATGGAAGCCCAGAGATCTTCCCTCTGAATGTTAGCTTTGTTTCAGCCTCACTGCCTTTAACTGCTTCTGCTTATGTTTCATTTTATTAAACTTAGTTATAATATGTCTTGGTATCTTTTGGGGTCCATTTTTTGTGGTGTTCGATATGCATCTCGGAACTATGTTCTCTTCTTTCATAATTTCAAGGAAGTTTTCTGTCAGTAACTCATGAACAATACTCTATGTTTTCAGCTATCCCTCCCTGTACAAGAACTCCAGTTATTCTCAGATTATTCCTCTTAATAGAGACCCACATTTTTCTTAATGCTTCTTCATTTTTCTTATTTTTTTTCTCTGATTCCTCCTCAAATTCTGGTGTCAGTTGCTATTCCTCAGTGTCATTAAGTCTGACTTCCATTTCTTCAGTTCTGCTCTTTTGGCTTTGGATTGAATTCTGTCATTTTATTGTTGATCTTTTGGATTACAGATCATTGATGTTCCATCAATTCAAATAGGTTGCTTAATTTTTCATTTTGCTGTGCTGCATTTTGTTTAATCTCGAGAAGGTCCTTCTATATAATTCTTTTGTACTTAACCTCTTACAGTTTCAGAAAGGCTTCTTCTTCTGGGAACCTTTTAGATTCTTCTACTTGGGAGTTTTCCAGAATGATGGCTCTTAAAATATGGCTAGCTCAATTCCAATGTCTCTATTGCACTATATGTTGTTTACCTCAGCACTGCAATTCAGTGTATTTCCCAGCTCATACCCAGCCCTTGCCTCCTGTACAACAAAGAAGGGGTCAGTACCTGCAGTCTGCCAGAGCAGTGAATCAGCAGGAGGAGGGCCCAGTGCATGCTACCTTGTTAACACAAGGGGGTGGTAGTTTCCCATTTAGTGGCAAATAGTCCAACCTAACAACACTATGTCCTACCTTAGTGCTTCCTGGATGTGCAGCATGCTCCATTCAATTATCTTTTCAGATCTTAGTTTTTGAGAGAATTGAGGAACCATGTGTCTAGTCCACCATCTTGGCTCTGCCCATCCCCTTCCCCAGAAAATTTCTTGAATCTTTATTTTGTGAGCTTTCTGAAGCCATCATGGTTTGAATCTTTAAGTGATTTGATACTGACTGTCTGAGCCACCAGAAAGCTGTATTTATTTATATTAGCTCACTGTGTTCTAACTTCTTTTTTTTTGTTTGTTTCTTTTATTTTGAACTGCCCTGATACGCTGGTCTTGTGAGCTAGTTTGATTATAGGTGCCTTAGATGTTCTAACACCCTGTTTCCAGATGGTTAGAGCTATTATTAGGTATATGGGGCCAGGCTTCTGTTTACTTTTCTTGTATGTGTTCAACTCAGGCTCCCCAGTTGTCAGTCAGCAAGTGTATGGTGCAGGCTGTCCTCTACAGTCCTAGATAGGCAGCGTGATCAGTGTAGGCACAAGTAACTGTCTGCACATGCTGAGAGAGGTAGGAGACTGACAGCTGTTAGTGAGTTTCTGTAAGGAAACCTTGTCCCTATTCCTTAATGGGAGTAGGTAGACAGTTTTAGCTGCAGAATGTTGGGCATTTAGGAAGCTGTATGCAGTGCAAAAAGGCTTTTAAGGCCTGTGAATCTCTTATACATAGGCAAAGGACTTGGTTTAGGGGAACTGGCAGAGATTTTCACTTCCACATTTGTTAAATTGTTCCTTTTCTATGTCTGGGAAAGTGGCTCAGGGCACATGCTAGTGGTCCTATTTCTGGCCCAGGTAGTAAGTACATCAGAATATGGTGCCTGATGCAGTGCACAGAAGGGAAGGGTAAGTACTGGAGAAATGGAGAGAGTTTTAGCCTGTAGGAAAGTTTTAGTTCTATATGCTGCAGGTTAGAAGCAAGACACTTAGCTTTTAAGAATTAAATGCTGCTTTCACTGATTTTGGAGGCATGAGTAGACTCTCCACCATTTGGTCTCTCCTTGTGAGGAAGATATACTCTAAATGCCACCACTTGTTCACCAAACTGGCCACTTCCATTCCTCCTGCAGGATGCTGATTCCTGCCAGTTCAGGATTGTGTTGTCCTATCTGCTTCCTTTCTGGCTACTCAAACTGATTTCTCAACTTTTCCTTTAATGTTCAGGGCTTCTACAAAACCAAACCCACTGCTGTCAAGTTGATTCCAACTCATAGCAGCCATATAGGACAAAGTAGAACTGCCCCACATTGTTTGGAAGGAGCAACTAGCAAATATGAATTGTTGATCTTTTGGTTAGCAGATTTGGCACTTAATCACTATGCCACCAAGGTTTCCTCAGGGCTCCTAGAATGTCATATATAATTGATTCATTTGTTTTTATGGGGCTTTGTTTTTAGAGGGATTACAAGAAGCATCTGATTGTTCCATCATCTTAGGTTTTTTTCCTCTACTTTATATTTTATGTGCAAGTTTGTAATTAGAGTCAGTTTTTCATACAAAAACCTATACACACTTTGTTTTGTGACCTAAGCTGCTCCTCCATACCGTGACAGCACATGCCTCCTCTCCATCCATGTTCCCCATGTCTGTTCAACAGACTCCTATCCTCTCATGTCTTCTTATCTCATCTCCAGGAAGAATCTTTCTTGTTAGCCTCCTGTGTCTACTTAATCCAAGAAGCACACTATTCACCAGTATTATTTTATGTCTTATAGACCAGTTCAAACTTTGTCTAAGGATTTGGCTTTTAGAATGGTTTCAGTTCTGGGATAACCAAGTATCCATGGTGCAAGCACTCTGGGGACCTTCCATGAAGTCTGATTTTTTTTTATCAGAGTTTGAGTTTGGTCTCCCACATTTCATTTCTTCCATTAAGGACACTTTGTTGAGTTTCTTGTGTGGGGAGTCATTGATGGTGGCAGGGCACTATCTAGTTCTTCCAGTCAGATGTTGATGTAGTCTCTGGTTTATGCTGCTCTTTCTATCTCTTGAGCTGATATATTCCTCATGTCTTTGATGCTCTTTATTTTCTTTTGCTCCATGTTGGTTGAAACCGACTGATGTTCTTTGGATGGCCACTTCCTAGCTTTTAAGCCCCTAGATATGACTCACCAAAGTGGGATGAAGAATATTTTTTTAATGAAATTCATTATGCCAGTTGACATATGTGTTCCCTGAAATCATGGTACTCAGACCCGTATCCCTCTGCTCTGTCCTTTAAAGTATTTGGTTGTATTTAGAAAACTCCTTTGGTTTTGGTTTAGTTCCGTTGTGCTGACTTCTTTACTATGTGTTGTCTCTGCCTTCGCTTGAAATAATTTTTGTCTATTATCAGATTGGTGAATACCTCTCTTTCTGTCTCCCCACCCTAATAACTATCAAAGACTATGTTTTTCTTTATTTAAATTTTTTCTTGAGCCAGACTTGTCTTGGTATATTATAGGAGAAGATACCCAAAGGCTTAGGGAAATTTGCATGTTAGAGTGGACTTATCCAGTTAGATTCAAAGATCTATACATGGAGAGCCTAGAGGCACACCTTTTATAACAAAGATGAGAAACAAATTTGTGAAGGAAGCCCCAGAGACTTTAAAGACTACTGTGATTTCTATTTTATATGTCAGATTTGACAGTGGTAACTATGCTAATTGAATTAATACACTTAACTACAATATGGCTGAATGGACTGCATGGCAGTAGGTGTCAAGTGCAGGAACTCTGTGGTCAAACATAAAATGCACATGGTTACCAAAATGGACCGCAGAGTCAAGTCAGTGATCAGGATAGTCTGGATCCTATGGACTTAATGAAATTGGCCAATTAATAATGGAGTACCTAGGAGTGAAATAGGTAATAAATCCACTAAATACTTACTTGATTTGTACAAGCAAAAAATTCTAGGTCACGTGAACAGGAGTTTAATTCAAATCACCAAAACAGAGTCATATCCACTCTATCAATCGTCAGACTTGAGTGAGTTTGCTGACCCACAACCCCTTGAATGTAAGGGAGTCTTGTTCCTCTTGAGGAAGAACTCCATAACACTGCCATAAAATTATTCTACTAAACATTGTCCCAGTCTTCCCCAATGATATCTACAGTCTTTTATGAGTAATACTCTTCTTTTGGGAAAAACACAAAATAAGACTTAGAGGGATTACCAGATATTGACTCTGAACTGACACTAACACAAGAGACCCAAAACATCACTGGTCCACTAGTCAGCTTGGGGTATATGAAGGTCAGGTTACTAATGGAATTTTAGCTTATGTGTGTCACTAAACTCATACTCTGGTTATCTCTCTGGGTCAAATTAGAATATCTAATTACATATGGTCATCCATATGTCATAACTGACATATCACCATCCATATGTTAGTTGTCTATTAGAATAGATAGAAGCTGATGGAACCATCACATTGGATCACTAACAAGTGTAGTAATGGTTATTACAGTAGTAAAAGCCAAGCTGAAGTCATTAGAACTGCTTCTACCTAGGAAAACAGTAAACCAAAGCAAGGAGAGACTGTAGAAATTAGTGCCATTATCAAGGAGTTGTAGGATGAAGAAGTATGATTTCCACCACATCTCCATTCAACTTACCTATATGTTCAGTGCAAAAACAACAAGAAAAAACAGTAACTGCTTAAAATGGAGCTGCTACTCCAGATGTAATATCATTGCTTGAACTAATTAATGTCTCTTGGTACCTTGTATGCAATTACTGAACAGGCTATTACCTTTTTATCCATATCTGTTTTGAAGGACCACCAGAAGTAGTTTACCATCAGGGGGAAAGGCCAACAGTACTGTTTTAGTCATCCAGTACTGCTCCAACAGAAAATACGATACTTCCTGTTATAAGTCGTTTGATGGAGTTGGTGAGGGTGGTGTTGTTTTCATTGATTGAGATTAGGGGTGGGTATCGTGGTTGCCCTAGTAATGCGAAGAAAATGATTCGTGTGCTGTATATAGCAGTTATGGAAGTAGATACAAGGGTGATTAGGAGGGCTCAAGCATTGACATGGGAGGTATTGATAGACTCGATGATTAGGTCTTTAGAGTAGAGTGGATGGTTTCATGAAGAGAATATTGTCACCGTCTGGTAAACTACAAATCCATTTATGAGTTATAGGTCCATTCAACAAGAAAAATTGTCACAGTCCAGTAGGCTGGGCCAAAGTTCAAGGAGAGCATCTTGGCACAGGAACATCAAATCTAAAGGATGTGCTCTGCTTTTGGTGCCACCTTCTTGGTAGTATGAGTTTCCCAATTTACTCTGTTCATGTCTTTCCCTTGTATTACACAGCTTGTAATAGAGTCCTGCCTCACCAAAACAACTGCTGTCCATTTTCCCTCATCAACATCACAGAGACAGGATTCATAATACATGTGAGGAATTGCACCATATTGGGACTGATAGCCAAGTCAAATCAATACATACATTTTTGGGGGGACACAATGCAATTCATGACAAGTATATCTTCAGTATTTTGCCCCAGAGCTATATCAATTATTCATTGTTATGTCATAACATATGTCATAACATATGCCCCTCAGGGACCTTCAGAGCCTCAAGGTATCACATTGGTCCATTCTGTTGATGACATTTTGCAGATTGGGCATAGTAAGGAAGAAATGTTAATGACTATTGACATACTGGTAAAATATTTGCATGCTAGAGGGTAGAAAATTAAATTCACAACAATTCAGGTACCTTCCATCTCAGTGAGCTCACCATCCATATGTCAGCACACAAGGCAAAATGAATGACTTCTGTTTTTGCTTTGGGTTTTAGTTATAGTAACTGTTTAGAATTAAATGTCTGTGGTGTTAACTGATACTCAAAATGGGTCCTACCCATGAAGGACTCTGGGATTGAGCAACAGTGAATGACAGGATAGTAACCCAGGAAATGTGTGCATCAGGGATGCATCATTTCTTCATACATATTCAATCTGCATGCTGAGCATTTAATCTGAAAAACTGGATTATATAAGGAAGAATGGGACACCAGGACTACAGACAACTAATTAACAACTTTCATTATGCAGATGGCATAACCTTGTTTGCTGAAAGTGAAGAGGATTTGAAGCACTTATTTGTGATGAATAAATACTACAGCTTTCAGTACGGATTACACACCAAAATAAAATAGAAAATAAATGAAAAATCCTAACTACTGGACCAATAAGCAACATTAGGATAAAAGGCCAAAATATCAAAGTTACCAAGGATTTCAGTTTACTCAGATACACAGCCAATGCCCTTGAAAGCAGATGTCGAAAAATCAAACAACATATTGCATTAGGTAAGCTTGCTGCAGAAGACATATTTATAGTTGTCTTAGTCATGTAATGCTGCTATAACAATTAACACAAGTGGTTGGCTTTAAAAAGAGAAATTTTATTTTGTCACAATCTGGTAGACTACAGCTCCAAAGTCAAAGCATCAACTCCAGGTGAAGTTTTTCTCTGTTGGCAGTGGAGGAAGATTCTTTTCCTCAGTCTTGCCCTCGACTGTGAGCTTCTGAGACACAGTGACCCTGAGTCCTTTCCAAAGGACACACTCTACTGGCTCTGCTTTGTTGATAGTATGAGATCCCCAAATGTCTCTTCTTTTATATCTTCTGTCTTTTATATCTCAAGAAATTTCCTGAAGGCACAATGTACTCTTACATATTGAGCTCTGCCCCACCAATGTAACTGCTCTCCATCATCTCTCATTTACATCACATAGAAGGGTTTACAGAACAGAAATATCACACAATACCAGAAATAATGGCCTAGACAAATCGCTACACAACACACACTTTTGGGGGGAGATGAGGAGGAGGTGGGCACAATTCAACCCATGACAACAGCGTTAAAAAGTGATGTTGTAACTTTGAGGAGTAAGGTTAGCCTGACCCAACCCGTGGTATTTTCAATCTGTTCATATGCTTATGAAAGCTGGGTAATGAATAAGGAACACCAAACAAGAACTGATGTCTGAATTGTGATTTTGATAAAGAATACTACTTATATCATAGACTTCCAGAAAAACAAACACACCTGTCTTGGAAGAATTAAAGCCAGAATGCTCCTTAAAAAGAAGAATAATGAGACTTCATTTCACATATTTTGGAAATGTCATGAGGGACCAAACCCTGGAGAAAGACATCATCTTTGATAAAGTAGAGCATCAGAGAAAAAGAAGAAGACTCTCAGTGAGATGGATTGATGATGGACTGTAAAAATGTGCTTAAACATAGCACTGATTGTTAGGATAACACAAGATCAAGCACTGCTTCATTCTGTTGTTCTTTGAAAGTGAATTGATGGCTCTTAGTAATAACTAGAATATAGGCCAAGCTCAGAAAGAAATAGATGGTCCACTCAAAAGAGACATTTGAGGAGAGTTTTTTTAAAAAGGGATTATTTTCTTTTTTTAAAAAATTGTGATTGAATGAAATTATACATTCCCATATAAATTTGCATGCTCACCTATATGCAGCTCCCACTGATCTCCCTGCATGGTGACAGCACACTCTTCCTCTCTGCTCCATACATGTCCTATCCTCCCAACAGTCTCCTATCTCCTTCTCTCTACCCACTCCCCTTCCTCCAGAATCAGGTCAGCAGGGTGACATCCTATATATGCATAGAACCATCAAGTACCCACAAAATATGGTCACTCTGCATCACCAAGTCCAATCCAATGCTGTCCAAAGAGTTGACCTTCATTATGATTAATGGACAGAGGCAGTATCAGGGTCAGGGGCCATGCTCCCAGAGGAACCCCGAAGATCCTGGACCATCAATTGTGGCCTTTAATGGAGATCTCAGGGTGCATCCCTATTTATTCCTGTGTTTCCAGGAATAAACTTTGTGAGCTCCATCACGGCTATTGCTGGTGGTGGCCAGGCACCAACTGGTTCTTCTGGTCACAAGTCAATGTATACACCCAATGTGGGTCTCTGTGTCTTCTGGGTTCCCTTTCCCCGTATCATTATGGATCTTAGTGATCATCCATTCCTGTTAAGTTGGGACCATTTGCTGTACCCTCAGATGGCAGCTTGGGAGCTTTTAAGACCCCAGATACCACTCACCAATGTGGGGTGCGGAGAGTCATCATTAGCAAAATGCTAGTTGTGCCAAATGGCCTCGATTTCCCCTGAGAACACGATCCCCGGCCCCCTGCCCCAGCTACTCTGTACTTGCAATATTGGGTTAAGATGGGAGGAGTACTCAAGTTGTGTTGAAGTCCAGTTAATATTGATCTTACTAATGTGTGCTCTCACCAGTTTCACCAAGTTTCTAACAACCATCTAATCTAAACCCTCCCCCCATCACCCTCCTGCCCTCCCCACCCCTGCAGCCATCAAAGAGTCTTTTCTTCTGTGCACGACTCTGATTTTAAGTTCTTACGTAGGGGTCTCATACAATATTTGTCCTTCTGTCACTGACTACTTTCACTCAACATAATGCCTCCAGTTGAAACCAGGTCAAGAGATGTTTCCTGCTATCATCGTTGTTCTTTATCATTGCACAGTGTTCCATTGAATACATATACCGTAGTTTACCTATCTATTCTTCTGTCGTTGGGCATCTGGGTTGATTCCATCTTTTTGCTGTTGTGGACTGTGCTGTGCTGAAGATTCGTGTGCATGTATCAGTTTGTATGAATGGCCTTGATTCTGTTGGATATATTCCAAGCAGTGGAATTACTGGGTCAAACGGTATATCCATATAAATTATTGCTTTCCAAAGAGGTTGCACCATTTTGCAATCCCACCAACAGTGTAGGAGAGTTCTACTTTCTCCACAGCCTCTCCAGCATTTGTTGTTTTGTGTTTCGTGGATCATGGCCAACGTTGTTGGGGTGAGATGGTATCTCATTGTCATTTTGATTTGAATTTCTTTAATAGCTAATGATCATGAGCATGTCCACATGTGGTTTTGGCTGCCTGGATCTCCTCTTCAGGGAAATGTCTATCCATTTCCTTTTCCCATTGCTTAATTAAATGATTTATCTTCTTCTTGTTGATATTTTGTAGTATCTTATAGATATGGAGATCGGGTATTTTTCTGACATATAGTTGCCAAATATTTTTTTCCATTCTGTAGGTCGCCTTTTAATTCTATTAATAAAGCCTTTGGATAAGCAAAAGTGTTAGATTCTTACATTTATCTGTTTTCTGTTGATTGTGGTTTTTTTGACACATTTTGAAGTCTGTCTATATCGTGTATTACAACTTCCACTGCTGTTCTTACTTTTTCTTGGATGACCTTTATCGTTTTAGATTTGATATTTAGGTCTTTTATCCAGTTTGACTTGGTGTTTGTATAAGGTGTAAGATTTGGATCTTGTTTCAATTTATTGCAGATAGATATTCAATTTTGCCAGCACCATTTGTTGAAGATTCTTTTTACTCCAGTTTAATGTCTTAGGACCTTTGTTGAATATTAACTGTTCACAGGCAGATAGTGTCATCTCTGGGATCTTGATTCTGCTCCATTGATCTGTCTGTCTCTTTTTGTACCAGTACCAGGCTGTTCTGACTACTGTAGCAGTATAATAGGTTCTAAAGTTGGGTAATGACAGACCACCCAGTCTGTTCTTCTTTAGTAGTGCTTTACTTATCCGGGGCTTCTTCCCTTTCCAGACAAAGTTGGTAATTTGTTTCTCTATCTCTTTAAAAATTGTCACTGGAACTTGTATCAGGATTGCATTATATAAGTAGATTGCTTTGGGTAAAATAGACATTTTCACAATGTGAAGTGTTCCTATCCATGAGCAGGGTAATTTTCTTTATTTATGTAAGTCTCTCTTAGTTTCTTGTTGTAAGGGCTTGTAGTTCTGTTTGTAAAGATCTGTTATTTCTCTGGTTAGATTTATTCCTAGATACTTTATCTTCTTAGGGGCTATAGTAAATGGTATTGACTTGGTGATTTCTTCCTTAATAATCTCGTCGTTGGTATAAAGGAATTCCACTGATTTACTTATGTTAATCTTGTATCCTAAGACTTTGCTGAACTCTTCTCTCAGTTTGAGTAGTTTACTTATGGATTCTGTGGGATTCTCTGCATAAACAATCATATCATCTGCAAATAGGAAGATGTTTACTTCTTCTTTGCCAATGCAGATGCCAAAAGGGACTATTTTCAAAGATGTGTGTAACAGTTAAGAAAAAGCCATAAGGATTGCTGAAGTATCTTGACTGCAGAAAGTTGTTACTGTCTTTAGGTCTCTTTATGATGACTGAATCCCCAAAAGAACTGTATCTGGAAGAGAGGGCTGTTTCATAGAAACTGTGATCCTTACTATTGTGGTGGTTAGCTATTCTGGTTGGTATTGCCTACCCTATGCACAACTGAATAAAAGGCTGCCCATGCCTACACCATCCTCATGACCTGCTGTGGATGGTGTGATCCATAGAGTTTTCACTGATTTCTTTCTGCATAAATTTTATTTATTTTTTTGTGGCAGTTTACAATATACAGCAGGACATGTGTCAACTCAATAGTTTCTACATGTACAATTTAGTGATATTAATTATATTCTTAGAGCTGATTTTTGAAAGTAGATTATCAGACATTTTTCGTAGTCCATTTTAATCTGGAAACTGTTGAAACATGTTCAGCATCACAGCAACACACAATCCTCCATGGACAGATAAGTAGTAGCCATGAGTCGGATCTGACTCAACAGCACTTGGCTTTGACTGGCACATAAGATGCATTGACTGGGAATCAGATTTGACGACCAACACAGAAGGTTACAATTATGCCAGTGAACCACTATTGGTCTCTTTGCCGATTATTGCATAACTTCAAAACTGTTGTCTAGCAGGGAGAAAGATAAAGCTTATTGCTCTTTATTTATGTCCTTGCAACTAGGTTATAAATGTTCATAGAGGGAAACTTACTGGAAGCCTAGAAAGGGGTAAAAATGAATTGTAGGAGTCATACGGAGACTATGTAGCACTTATACAAAAGTAAAGAAAACATTAGAATTTTAGAGGAGAAACAGAAGTTGCTCACCATATGCTTCACTGTGCAGTCTTGACTATTTTTGCTTTTGGTGGAACTGGTCAAAGATGCCAAGAGGTAAAGAGAAAAATGAAATCATACATTTTGGAAAAATATTAAATGGTTTTAATAAAAAGGAGAATGAAAAAAAGATAGAATAGAATGGTACGAGACCTGACAATTAAGTCCACGAACTTAATTGTTCTAAGTGCCACATACCTCATTGCTGAATATCACTATAGTCACCTTTGATAGACTACCCTTAGGAAGTTATGCACCTATGCCAGTGCCTAGTCCATCCTTCAAAGGAAATTTGGAACTCTTTTTGGAATGGCCATTGTGCACTTTTCTTTACCCAGAGATAAAGGAAATATTGAAAGGAAGGCATTTTGATGGCATTGAGGACATCAAGGACAATCTGACAACAGCTCTGATGGCCATTCCAGAAAAATTTCAAAATTGCTTTGAAGGGTGGACTAGATGTTGGCTTCCCAAGGTGGTTACTTTAAAAGTGATCATAGTGATATTCAGCAATGAAGTATACAGCACTTCTCCTAGCATATTTTGGGAACTTAATTGAAAGTTCTCATAAATGGTCAGAGAATGAGAAAAAGAAGGGAGATACAACAGAGAGAGATAAGTAGGTATGATCTCTATGAGAATTGAAAATGGGATACCTCTGGGCTGGGTTTTTGTAGCTGGGGTCAAAAAAAAAATTACAATCATCACCAACATGATTTTTCATCCATCTTCCTGTAGTGTATTCCTCACCACGATCCTCATAGCTAACTCAACTTCCTCACATTTTCACAAGGGTGTTATTCACCACAAGCCCTTATCTGACCATTCTTTCTCAAACTGCTCTCCCAGTTATCTGTATCTTGTTTTTTCCAATCATCTTTTGGCATACCATTCAATTTGTGTTTTCACTATATGTATTTCTTATAGTCTATTGATCCATGATAAAATATTCTCTAAAAGGCCAGAGACTTGTTGCTTTCTTCACTGATCCAACTTAAAGCCCTAGTAGAGTGATTCACACATATTAGGTACTGAATAAATATATATGGTTTTTAAATAAAGAACTGACTCACAGAGACAACCAATATAGTAGTACAACTTGAAGTTCTGCTTCACCATTTTTTCAGTTTACAAATAATGTGCACATCTGTCTACTGACCGAGTCTCCATAAAAAAGAAAGCTCTACTACCTTGAATAACATTTTCTTGTAAACCATGTGGCTTATGAGCCAGACACAACAGGAATTTTATGCTGCTTGGACATTTATTAGCTTGTAAATCTGCTTAAGTCATTTAGCATCTCCATACATCAAAAAAATAAAACAAAGAAATCTGTATTTCAGATGAGAAAATACCAGGCAGAGTAAATACTTATTGTTATTCGTCCATATTTGCCCCTCACTTGCCTCCACGTCCTTGCTTCAGAATGGGTCATAGCTACAAAGGACTCTGAATTCTGCATATGCTCCTTCTAGTCATGGTCTTTGTGACTCACAAGAAATGTTTCAGAGAGGCAATGCAAATAAAGTATGTGGGACCTGTGATATTGAGACTATGAGTGAACACGGCTGGGCCATGGTTTCCAGTATTGTGTGGTTGCCCTCTGTTGTATGTGTTGTGGATTTTCACCTCTGTATGTTGATGAGGCAGTTTTCCTATAAGGTGTGCATTGGGTTGAAGCCTTGTAGGAGGGTATGACTCAAACCCCATCCGTGGCTCAGCTAGTCTTTTCCCCGGTGTTTAGCCTTATCTAAGACATAGGTATATGCATAGACTCTCTCTGCGTCTGGATCCTGCTTCCAGTTTGTGATAATTGACTTCCCTAGAAGCCTGCTGTATGACCTGCCATTCTGAAATTCACAGGTCTCTGCAGCTCCTTGGACTGGTGACAAATTATTATGTGATCTGATTCTCTGGCTTCACAGCCTTTTGAGCCAGCATCCTGTGGTCTGAACTTCTTGTTAGGCTTTGTCAGCTCCTACAGCCCCATCGGTTGAGAGGTGCCTATAGCAGACCCATTAATTTGGGACTCACCAGCCTCCACAACCACATGAGCAATTTCCTTTATATGGTTTATGAATTCTGTGGGACATAGAAGGGAATTATAAAAATCAAAGACAAAGAAGAAAAGTACTGAGGGTAGAGGGAGTAGTTGATATTAGAGAGATAGAGTGGTACAACAGCTTGTAAAAGTTGGACGTTTGGGACATCTTTAGTTTCTATTTCATGGGAACCAGTTTTGTCCTGATCATTGTAAAAAGAAGTTGTTCATTTAAATTCTTTTTGCCTTAAATGAAGAAAGGGTCAGAAATATTCATGGAAGAACCTTGTAAGATTTTTTTCTAGGCTCTTCAACTCTGGTTTAAATCGACAGCACTTGGCTTGGCTTTAGCAAAAGATCAGGTACACAGCCATAGGTTTAGATTTTAGATTTTAGATAAAATTCCTTCTTGAACATTCTGAGATTTTCTAATTACCAATCAAGGACTGTTTTGTAAAGTTTAATTGACATCCAGCTCCCACAAATGTTAACAGACTTTTAATTTAAATCTAGCAAGGCAAAACAGTCTCATTCCTGGTCTGAGATAGATCGTTAAAAACTGCTATTTTACTACCTTTTGAAGTCTATCTTAGGGGGGCGGAGTCAAGATGGCTGACTAAGCCCACCTCTCCTTCTATCCCTCTGGAAAACAAGACCTGAATCGACAATCAAACAGAGCCTTCCAATCACCTAATCAGCCTCAGGACATGGCACAGAGCTGTTAATTGGGACTTCATACCACTCAGCGAAAAAGCTCCTCTCTTTCGCTGACTCTCGCTCCTGGCTAGCCCCCGCTCTCATGAACAGAAGGTAAACGCACCATTTTGACTTTTTTTCCCTCGGTTTCGGCTGGCGGGCGGAGCTGAGCCTTGACTGGCGGCTGGACTCAGACGCGCTGCTGGGGGGATAGGCAGGCGAAATTCCCATGTTCTGAGAGCCAGGCTCAGGACTCTGTTAATCTAGACACTTAGAGCCTTTCGTTTTGTAGCTGCCTCAGCGGGGTTTGTGCGGAGCTCCGCCGTCAGGGTGCCGGACGCCATGTTTGTACCGAGATTTTAGGGGGACCTCGTTGTTAGCCTGGGAGCCAGCACCTGCAAACAGGACAGCGCTTCTCCGTCAGAAAAAGTAGTGATTTTGCATAGTGCTGCCTACATTGGGGGGCCTGCAACAGAAGCAGAGGAATCGCTGCCTCTGGGCACCTTTAGCCCCTCTGTCTGCTGCCTGTGTGGAGGACGCCATGTTGGGTACAGTGGCTGCAGCTGGACCTAATTCTTAGCTTGGGAGCCAGAGCCTGCCCACAAGAGAGCGCTTTTCTATCACAAAACCAGTACTCGACACAGTGTTGGATAAGGCTAGGCCCTGTCAGCAGAGGACACCAGGGCACTAGCAGTGCTGTATTCTGAACTAGTTTGTTATCATTTGGGGTTGGATATAGTGGCGCTGACTCTGTCAGATGAGAAGAGGGACCTCTACACCTGAAAACCTAACTGACTTGTGAACTGGTCAGATACCTTTTGCTTTACATTTGAAGACAGCCTAGAGAAACATTTGCAATCCATCCTCACAGTACCTCTTCCAGCCTCTATATACTCACATGGGACCCAAAAAGCAACAGACAATTGTGACATACAAGCAATCACTCATGGCTTCAGAAGGCTCCCAAACAAAGCAACCAAGGAGTTTTCCAGATGAAGAAAGTTTTATGAAAGCATCAGGAAGTGAATACAAATTGATTATATACAGAGCCCTTCTAGACCTTATACAAAATGCATCAGAACAAAATGAAAAATTAAGCAAGTTGTCTGATCTGATGGAACACCAGTACTCTGAAATCCAACAGATCAAGAAGAAAATCAAAGACATAGAAACTTCAATGCAAAGCCAATAAAACAGAATGGAACAAATGGAAAAAAAGAATTTCTGACTTGGAAGACAGAGCTACTGATGCCAGCGTCTATGAGCAGAAATCAGAAAAAAGGAACAAGAAAAATGAAGAAACATTAAGAAGCATGTGGGACTCTATTAAGAGGAACAACCTTCGATGATTGGAGTCCCTGAACAGGGTGAGACATCTGAGAACACAGAGAGTATTATGGCTGAGCTGCTGATAGAAAACTTCCCACAAATCATGAAGGAAGAGAATATAGACAACTCAGATGCATATCGTACGCCACCCAATATAGATCTCAAAAGAAAGACTCCAAGACATATTATAATCAAGCTTAACAAAATGAAACATAAGCAGCAACTCTTAAAGGCAGCAAGACTCAAGGCAAAGCTAAAATTCAGAGGGAAACCCTGTAGGCTCTCGTCAGATTTCTCAGCAGAAACCATGCTGGTATGGAGACAGTGGCACGACACATTCAAAGTCTTGAAGGAGAAGAACTTCCAACCAAGAATTACATATCCTGCAAAACTATCTTTCAAATACAAAAATGAAATTAAGACATTCCCAGATAAAAAGAATCTCAGAGACTTTGTAAAAACCATACCCAAACTACAAGAAATACTGAAAGAAGTTCTTGGCTTTGGCTTAGAAGACGAAACCACTAACTTTATATTTTAGAATGACACACTACTCAATACTCATTTAGGAAAGGCTCCAAAGTAAATCACAGCTTTGATTTGGAAAGAAGCAATCCAGTGATCATCATGAAAACTATGGTGTCATCATAATAAAAGAGGGATGTACTACAGTCATTACAGTCCTTCCAGATGGAGAGGAAGATGACCAGACTGGTAGTAATTAAAATTGGGTTTATAAATAGTTTATTAAGGGGGTTCATAGGGGCAGCTGTAAAGCACAACAAAGATGTATCATGCCATTTCAAGAAGTCTAGCACACGAGTCTCAACAACTATAAAACCAGCTCTGAAAAAGGTGAAAAATCAACTCACAAAAAAGAGTGTCCCAGAACAGACTAATAAGAACAACAGAGAAAACATCAACATAAAAATAAACATATCACAATGGCAGCAGTGAACACATACCTATCAATAATTACACTGAATGTGAAAGGACAGAATGCTCCAGTAAAGAGACACCGAGTGTCATCTTGGATCAAAAGACATGACCCATCCATATGTTGTCTACAAGAAACTCACTTGAGACCTAAAGGCAGGAACAAACTGAAATTAAAGGATGGAAGAATATATATCAAGCTAACAATGAACATAGAAGAGGAGGGGTGGCAATTCTAATCTCAGACAAAATCAATTTTAATGTAAAATCCACCATCGTGGACAAAGATGGAAACCATTTATTGCTGAAAGGTTCAGTACACAAGCAAGACTTAACTATATTAAACATTTATGCACCTAATGTCAGAGCACCTAAATATGTCAAAGAAACACTGACTATGCTCAAAAGACAGTTAGATGACTGCACAATAATAGTGGGAGACTTTAACACTCCACTCTCATTACTAGACAGATCATCTAGAAAAAAGCTCAGTAAAGATACAGAAGACCCCATTGACACAATTAACCAACTAAACCTCTTTGATACATACAGAACTTTCCACCCATCAGCAGACAACTACACCTTCTTCTCCAGTGCACATGGAACATTCTCCAGAATTGACCACATGATAGGCCATAATGCAATGCTCAACAAAATCCATACCACTTAATAACTGCAAAGCATCTTCTCAGATCATAAAGCCATAAAAGTTGAAATCAATAGCAGAAAAAACAGAGATAGAAAGTGGAACTCTTGGAAACTGAACAACATCTTGCTCAAAAAAACATGGGTTATAGAGGAAATCAGGGATGAATTAAAGAAATTCATGGATTCCAATGAGAACGAAAACACTTCCTACCAGAACCTATGGGATACAGCCAAAGCAGTGCTCAGAGGTCTATTTATCTCCATAAATGCACACATCTGGAAGGAAGAAAGAAGCCAAATCAAGGAACTAACTCTACAGCTTGAACAAGTAGAAAGAGAAAAACAGAGGAAGCCCTCGGGCATTGGAAGAAATGAGATCATAAAGATTAGAGCAGAGCTAAATGAATTAGAGAGTAGAAAAACAATTGAAAAAATTGAAAAGACCAAAAGCTGGTTTTTTGAAAAGATCAACAAAAGTGATAAGCCATTGGCTAAGCTTACTAAAGAAAAGCAGGAAAGGAAACAAAGAACCCAAATTAGAAATGAGAAGGGAGTTGTCACCAGAGATGCAACAGAAATCAAAAATGTCATAACAGAATAGTATGAAAGACTGTACTCTAACGAATTTGAAAACCTAGGGGAAATGGACCAATTCCTTGACTCATACCACCTTCCCAAATTATCACAACGTGAAGCAGAACAACTTAATAAACCCATCACAAAGGAAGAGATTGAAAATGTCATCAAAACACTGCCAACCAAAAAAAGTCCGGGCCCAGATAGCTTCACAGCAGAATTCTATCAAGCATTTAGAGAAGAGTTATCCCCAATACTATTGAAGCTATTTCACAGTATAGAAAGGGATGGAGTACTCCGAAACTCATTGTATGAAACCAGCATAACCCTGATACCTAAGCCAGGGAAAGATCCAACAAAGACAGAGAACTACAGACTGATATCACTCATGAACCTAGATGTGAAAATCTTCAACAAAATTCTTACCAACAGAACACAACAACATATCAAGAAAATAATCCATCATGACCAAGTGGGATTCATACCAGGGATGCAAGCCTGGTTCAACATCAGGAAAACAATTAATGTGATTAACCACACAAATAACACAAAAGACAAAGACCACCTGATTTTGTCCATCGATGCCGAAAAGGTGTTTGATAAAGTCCAACACCTATTCATGCTAAAAACTCTTAGCAAAATGGGCATAGACGGCAAATTACTCAACACAATAAGGGCCATTAATACAAAGCCAATTGCCCACATCATCCTGAATGGAGAGAGACTGAAAGACTTTCCCTTGAGATCAGGAACTAGACAAGGATGCCCACTGTCACCTCTCCTATTCAACATTGTTCTAGAAGTTCTAGCCAGAGCAATTAGACAAGACGAACAAATAAAGGGCATCTGTATCGGCAAAGAGGAAGTTAAAATCTCCCTGTTTGCAGATGATATGACTGTATATGCAGAGAACCCCAAGGAATCTATAAGTAAGCTACTCAAACTGATAGTTCAGCAAAGTTTCAGGATACAAGATAAACATAAGTAAATCAGTAGGTTTCCTTTATACTCTCAACGAGACTATTAAGGAGGAAATTGTTAAATCAATACCATTTACGATAGCCCCTAAGAAGATAAAGTACCTAGGAATTAATCTAACCGGAGAAACAAAGAGCTTTACAAAGAGAACTACAAGCCCTTACTACAAGAAACTAAGAGAGACTTAGATAAATGGAAAAACCTACCCTGCTCATGGATAGGAAGACTTAACATTGTGAAAATGTCTATTTTACCCAAAGCAATTTATTTATATAATGCAATCCCAATAAAAGTTCCAGCATCATTTTTTAATGAGATGGAGAAACAAATCACCAATTTTGTTTGGAAAGGGAAGAAGCCCCGGATAAGTAAGTTACTACTAAAGAAGAAGAACACACTGGGAGGCCTCTCATTACCCGACCTAAGAACATACTACACTGCCACAGTGGTCAAAACAGCCTGGTACTGGTACAAGAATAGACAGATCGATCAATGGAACAGAATTGAGACCTCAAAGATGACACCATCTGCCTATGAACAGTTGATATTCGACAAAGGCCCTAAGACATTAAACTGGGGTAAAAACAGTCTCTTCAACAAATCGTGCTGGCAAAATTGGTTATCCATCTGCAGTAAGCTGAAGTCTATCTTAGGGACAAGAAAATGTGGCCCCAGATCACAGACCCTTTCACTAATATTCCAGAGCAGGTGTAAACCATAGAAATTCATGTTGGTTGTATAGTTTGTTCCATGTAAAGCAAGCAAGGAAAAATAAGTGACATTTTTTAGAAATTTAGATTAAAATAGATTCAAGTTTCTGAGTCTAAGGGGCACAGACTAGCAATTATCTTACATATTAATACAATTTAAAAAAAGTAGCATAAATTTTAAAACTTGCCAAAAGATGGAGAGGTAGCTGAAACGACAAGACATATATAGTTCCAAGTTTCTATTCTGGACTAAGATTTTAAAATTTTTTTTAAAACAGGTGCTCTGTGAAGGAAGGGAAAGGGAGACTAAACCAGAGTGTTTAGCCACCTTTACCTATCAAAACTATATTTAACTAAGCAGCTTTTTGTTCTCATCTTAAACATACATTGGGTGAGAGTATTAGCCTTGCTTGTATCACTGTCTGTAATTATTGTTATCTCTGATTAGTTAGATAATATACCTATGTTTGTTCTTGTATGCATAGAAGCAGCTTTGCACACCACAGTGAATTAAAGAACTGTTTTCAAGAATTTCTATGTTTCATCCACTGCCCAGATTAGAATACTGTGTGAGTATGGAATGTCTTTGTTGGCCACATGGTTTCCCAGTGTGAAGCAGGCTAGAACACAAACAACTCTCCAAAGATTTAGTTTGAATTGATTTACAATGTTAACTGAAAGATAAAGACAAAAAACAAACCAAACTTTGAAAAAGGTAAAGATGTGAACGCACAATGGTTATCTATTTCAATAAATGCTCTTGCTACCTCAGAGATAATCCTTACACTATTATATGCAAATGACACAACTGTGCTTGCTGAAATTGAAGAGGACTTGAAGTACTTAATAATGGAGCTCAGAGCCACATCCTTCAGTAGAGATTGTACCTCAGCATAAAACAAGAATCCTCAGAACTGAACCAGTAAGCAACATTAGGATAAATGGCAAAAAAATTTGAAGTTGTCAAGAATTTCATTTTACTTGAATCCACAGTCAACACCAATGGAAGCAACAGTGAAGAAATCAAAAGACACATTACAACTGACCCAAGGCATGTGTGTGTGTATGTGCATTTTTATTATCTCATATGCATGTCTTAAATATTTGGGACATGGTATTAGGAAGAATCAGTCCTTGAAGAAGGGTATCATGTTTGGTGGAATAAATAATCAATGAAAAAGAAAAAGACCTTCAATGAAATGCATTGTTGGCTTCAACAATGAGCTCAAGCAGAAAATTAATGGTGTGCATGGCGGAGAACTGGGCAGTAAGGGGACTGTCCCTGAAATTCAGGGAGGTCATCTTATCCAATGATAAGATCTTGCCATTAACTGAAAACAGCCTGGTCTGTAGGCCCCGTAGGGATGACTAAAAACAGCCTGGTATACCCCAGCTGGTATAACCATAAAATCATAAATAACTTTATGCTTGCCATCTCTGCCCTCCCAGTCAAAGCCCTTCCCTTATCAAAATCTTGACCATGAACAAACCTTACCCCTGACCCTGCTAATCAACACTTATTCCTTATCAGACCATAATACCTTAACCAGAATGTCTCACTACTCCCTTCTCTTCCTTTCCTTATCAACCCATAAACCCCTCACGCTACTCTATCTCATCAGAACTTTAAAACTATAAAAAAAAAAAAAAACGCCCTACTGTGAAGAAGTGGGCTGAGCCACTCTCAGCTCAGACCCTACTCTCTTTGTTTTCAAATAAACTTCAGTAGGACCCTTGGACTGGCTTGTCTCTGCCTCTGCTTCAGACCACCCTCTCCCCAACAGGCAGTATTTCATTCTGTTGTACATAGGATTCCCATGAGCTAGAACTGACTTGAACTTGATGGCACCTAACAACAATGACAGCATATACATGTGAAAGCTGGACAATGAATATGGAAGACAAAAGAATTGATGCCTTTAATTATTGTGTTGCTTGAAGAATATTGAATATATCATGACCTGCCAAAAGAAGGATCAAAGCTGTGTTGGAAGCAGTACAGCCAGAATGCTCCTTAGAAGCAAGATGAGACTTCACCTCACATATTTTGGACAAGCCATCAGGAAAAAATAGTCTCTAGAGAAGGACATCATGCTTGATAATGTGGGAGGTCAGCAAAAAAAGAGAAAAACACTCAACAAGATGAATTTACATCACATTTACAATATTTATGACAATGGATTCAAGCATAACAAGAATCATGAGAATGGTGCAAGGCTGGTCAGTATTTTGTTTCATTGTACATAGGGTCACCATGAGTTGAAACTGACTCAAGAGAACCTCACACCAACATCAACAGAATCCTTTCACATTGCACTTTGTTTCTCACTCTCCAGGTACTTACGTGATTGTTTTCAAAAGAAATTTCCCAAAAACCATAGTGGAATTAGTATACAGACATGCCTCTTATACACACAGACATAGACACACAAATTCACCCTCTCATGCCGTTCTATTTTATTTTTACACAGTGCTAATTTTGTTTACTAATACTGCATGCTTACATAGTCTCCATGGCTCCCAAGACAATACAAATCTTACAAAGGAAGATCCTTTGTTTAGATTTTGTTCTACACTGTTTCATAGCAGCCAAGCAGGTGCCTGACTCATAGTATACACTCTATAAATATCTATTGACTGACTAATTGACTAACTGGAACAAAATTGATTTTTTTTTTTAAATCTATAGCAGCTCTTTCTCCATTTCATCTCTCCAGTTACTCTCCTTCTCTCGCACTCACTTTAGCACCCTCTGGCACTTTCTTTCCCACTCTCATTTCTGTTTCTCTTAACCTGTTAACAATGTTTCTCTCTCTTTGCAAATTAGTTTTCTCTGCCTCTTCCACGCAGTTGTAGAAGGCAGCTACCACCGTAGAATTATAATTCACAACGCCATGCAGGTCATGAGCTATAATTAAATATTTAGCTCTCTAGTCCAAATATCTCAAAGAAAGATTTTGATGGTCCCAGCTAGCTACCTTAAGGTACGTCTACTCAATCCTATGGAGCCAGAATTACTTACTTATTACTTATGATTATCTTACATAGCTAATCATAGTGACTGCTGGACTATGTCACCATTTAGTCTAGAGAATTCTTATAAGGAAGTAGTACTCCCAAGCTGGATGGAGCATCCAATCAGGTGTCACACAAGAATGCATTTTAACCTAGTTTTGCAAAGGAAGAATCAAAGATTTAAGAAATTTAATAGAGTAAGTTTTGTGTAATTTTAGTCATTAAGTGTTAGATACAATATTTGAAGTCAAGCTCTCTGATTCAAGAAGCATTAGCTTTTATTGTTTTTTGTTTGTTTCAACAGTTTTACACACACAATTCAGTAACATTAACTACATCTGTCATGCCGTACAACCATAGCCATGATCTGTTTCCACAATTTTCCACAGACCCTAAGCAGAAGATCGTTATCTAATTATACTGCTAAACTATTTACAGCAAATGTAAAACCTTGTGAATAGGCGGAATACCACTTTTCTGATTAACTACATTATAAGAAAAGGCAAAATAATTTTTCAAATGCTATTAAGATCCCTAGTGTCATGGATTAAATACGGCCTTCCTAAAAATATGTGCAGTAATTTGGCTGGGCCAGGATTCCTGTATTCTGTGATTGCCCTCCATTTTGTGATTTTCTGATGCTGTAAATCCTAATCTTTGTGGTTAACAGAATGGAGTATGTTAGTGAGGATTAGGATGTGACTGTAAAACCTTTCCAAAGATTCCCTAGAATATATTAGTTCTGTCTTGATTTACTCTATACCCTTTCATCCTACAAGCAATAAAATGAGAGACAAACAAACAGAAAGTTATAAACCTCACACCATCAAGAAAACAGCACTGGGAGAAGAATACATACTCAGACATGAAGTGCCTGTGCCAAGACGTTCCTTGAACAAAGATTGATGCAACACAAGGACTTTCCTCCATAGCTAGCAGAGGGAAAGCTTACTCCTGGAGCAGACATGCTGAATTCGGACTTGTAGCTTACCAGACTGTGTAAGAATAAACTTTTCTTTGTTAAAGTCATCCACTTGTAGTAGTTCTGTTAGAGCACCACTAGTTGACTAAAACACTTAATTAGTTGACTTGGAGGTTAATGCAAAGAAGATTGTCCTGGGTAGATCTGGGGTGATCATGTGAGCTCTTAAAGGACAGATTAAACCATGAGAAACGATCTAGATATCCTGGAAGAAACTAGTTGTTAGGATTTCTATAGCGGCAAAGAGTCTTCCTTCAACTATGTAATACTGAAAGAGAAACCTGAACTTCCAGTGAGATTACAATCCAGGTTGACATCTTGATTGCAGTCTGGTGCTACTCTAAACAGAGGAACTAGTTAAACTGTTCCAGACTCCTGGCTCATAGAAACCACGAGATAATAAATGCTACTTAAAGCTGCTAATTTTATGGTAATTTGTTATACTTTACCCTTACCCATTGCCATAAAGTGAATTCCAGTTCATAGGAACCCTACAGGACAGAGTAGAATTGTTCCACAGAGTTTCCAAAGAATGGCTGCTGGATTTGAACTGCCAACTTTTTCTTGTTTGAAATGGTAGAAGTAAAAAATGTTTCTCATGAGTCGGATCCGACTCGACGGCACTTGGCTTGGCTTGGCAATATACTAAAACTCAAAAATATAAGCCTCCTCTATACTTCAGAATTTCCCTAATGGTAATTTTCTTTGTATATATTTTTTTCTTTATCCCCTTTAAAATACAACTCTACAAATACCACAGTGTGAAGGATTTGTATTGTTCTAAAACACCCAAGAATAGAGTTTTACAATTAGGTCAAGAAGGGGAAGTACTCTGCTTTAAACAAGAAAACGATTTCTATTAATAATTCAAAATGGCCAATTATAGAAGTCAAACTAGGATCAATTAAAGCAAATAAATCATTATATTCAAAACTCCTGTGGAGAATGATCTTGATCCACTAACTCTAAACTTGAGAATGAAACTGACAGCATATTATATAATCTTGTTTTGATCAAATTATTTTGGGTGAATGCTCAATGTTCATAGAGTAGTTATACTTACTAATTAAATTGCCATACATGCTAGTGTTGAGATTAAGGGTTGTCCCTCAGTTTCCTTCGTTTCAGGGATTCTGGCCCATACAGAATCCCTAGGCAAAGGACATTTGGTAATAAAATCTAAATCAAACATAAGCAAAGCTATTCCTTTGGCACAATTATGCTATGCAGAGAGGAATATTGACAGTGCAAAAACAGTAATTTTCTGAAAGAAACCACACCTATAGTAAAATGACATATCACTGTTTACTTGTGAGTAGCATTACCCTGATTGCTGGGTAAAGATTAACCTTTAGAATTGGATAGACCTGGAGGAAGACCAGTTGAGAGATTTTTTTCCCCCCAATAGT
The DNA here is from genome assembly GCA_028571685.1 of Heterohyrax brucei. Classification (NCBI taxonomy): domain Eukaryota; kingdom Metazoa; phylum Chordata; class Mammalia; order Hyracoidea; family Procaviidae; genus Heterohyrax; species Heterohyrax brucei. The sequence goes on along the minus strand of CM053146.1, from coordinate 4,248,435 downwards.
CCCAAATAAAGATGATGGCAAATTAAACCTAAGCTAAAGTAACATTTGGGAGTAATAATAAAAACATAAATTAAAAAGGCACTTCAAAAAATGTAATCCACTTTATTTCCACACAGAGACACTATTAGTGAGTAGAACTGCTCTCTAGGGTTTCCAAGGAGTGGTTAGTGGATTTGAACTGCTGACCTTTTGATTAGCAGCCTGAGCTCTTAGACATCATGACACATACACACACACACAACAAACAAACAAAAAACCTACTGCCTCAGAATCACGTCTGACTCATAGCAACCCTATAGGTCAGAGTAGAACTGCCCCACAGGGTTTCCAAGCAGTGGCTAGCTAATTCAAACTGCTGACCTCTTGGCAGTTAGGTTTTTTGCCACCAAGCTTCCACTGCACCACCAAAGCTCCAGACGCACGAGGAATGTCAAAATGACAAGGTTTAGAAATTGATTCTATGCAGTGTGGTGGAGAGTATGTAGGGCTTTGATCAAGTTTCTTCAGGTTCGAACCTCTGCTGTTTTAGGTGAAAGCTTACAGAGCAAATTAGTTTTTCATTCAAGAATTTATACACAAATTGTTTTGTGACATAGGTTGTAATCCCTGTGATGTGTCAACCCTCTCCTCCACCCCAGGTTTCTCCTTTCCGTGGCCTTTACAGCCTTCTAGTCTTTGCTTTGGGGCAGGTGTTGCCCATTCGATCTCATTTATATGATTGAGCGAAGATGCACATTCCTCACATATGCTGTTTTTTTGCTTTATAGACCTGTGTCATCCTTGGATGAAGGGTAAACCTTAGGAGTGATTTCATTTCTGAGTTAAAAAGGTGTCTAGAGGACATAATCTTAGTGTTCTTCCAGTCCCTGTCAGATCAGTAGGTCTGATATTTTCAGTGAATTTGATTTTGTTTTACCTTTTTCTCCTGGTCTCTCAGGGACCCTCTGCTGTGATCCCTGTCAGAGCAGTCATGGGTGGTAACTGGGCACCATCTAGTTATTCTGGGTGCAGGCTAGTGAAGGCTGCTATACTTGTGGTCCATTAGTCCTTTGAACTAACTTTTTCCATATGTCCTTGGTTTTCTTCATTATCCTTTGCTACTGACAGCTATTGGTGCTATTGAATAGCACTAATAGGTTTACCTTCAATGGCCACCCACAAGCTTTTGAGACCCAGACACTACTCACCAAAGACATAGAACATGTCTTTCATGAACCAAGTTACGCCAACTGGCTTAGATACCCCCTGAGACCATGACACTCGGCCCTTAATCCAGTAACTTGATCCCATAGGCTATTTGGATATACCTGTGATGTTTCTTTGAGTTTGTCTTGGTCATGTTGTGCTGACTTCCCCTGTAATGTGCCTTTCCCTTCATCGGTATCACATTTCTGTGCCTACTCAGGAATTTGCTCTCCGCTCTCCTCCTCTTCCTTGTAACATCAATGATTGCTTCTGTGTGAAAACCTCTTCATGAGTTTTTATAACAGTGATCATATACAGTGTTTAGCCTTTTGTCTTTGACTTATTTCCCTCAGGATAATGCCCTCCAGATTCATCTACACTGTGAGATGCTTTGTGGATTCATCATTTTTTTTTATCATCACATAGTATTCAATTCTTTGTATGTACCACAGTTTGTTTATACATTCATCACTTAAGTTGTTTCCATCTCTTTTCTATTGTGAATAACACTGCAGTGAGCATGGGGTGCATATGTTTATTCATGTAATGGTTCTTATTTATTTAAGATATATTCCTGGGAGAGAAATTGCTGTGTTGTACAGTATTTCTAGCTTTTTAAGAAACTGCCATATCATTTTCCATACCGGTTTTACATTTTTATATTCTTACCAGCAGTGCATAAGAGTTCCACTCTCCCGGAAACATCTTCAATGTTTATTCTTTTCTTTTTAATTCATGCAAATAATGTCACAGTGAGATAGCAACTCACTGTAGTTTTGATTTACTTTAGTGGCTAATGGTTGAGAACAATTCCTCATGTGTCTGTGTCCACCTGAATGTATTCCTTGGTGAACTGCCTTTTATATCCTCTCCCCATTTTTTTTTTAATTGGAATAGCTGCCTTTGCATTGTTAAGAAGCTCAGTATCTTATAGATCTAAAAGGTTATAACCTCTCTGGATTTTTTGTAGCCAGGTTTCTTTTTAATCTGTATTTTAATAAGATTCTCAGTTAATCTTTATGTATAGATTCCTGGGAACCTGTTAAAATGCAAATTCTGAGAAGGATGTCAAACCAAAGCAAATAGGTCTGATGCTCTACGAGGAAGAAATGATGATCAAGGGTATCCTCAGGTGTGTGTCTTCAGAATAGAACAAAACAAGACAAAATCCCATAGGACTAGAGTCAAGTTGATGGTGTGGAAAAATGAGTTTTCTTACTTTGCTTCTTTTTTAAAATTTTATTCCCATGAAACATCTCATATATCTCTACCAGACAGTTGAACATATGCATCCAACATAGGATATACTCTGAGTTGAATAATATTTGAAAATCCTCCAAATTGGACAGAAACTGAGATTAACAGAATTGATTGGATTGTCCCAAGAGAATGAATAATGTGAGAAACAAATGCTTACAGCAGGATTCCACATTTGATGGATAGACAGAGAAAGAGGAGCACACCAATGACCCAAGAAAAAGGAAAATTAGAACAGTGTCAAATCATAGAATTCAGGAGAATCGAGTTTCAATGAAGGAATTTAAAATTTTCATACACTGCCGAGGGATATGGTAGGGTTGGAATATTGTTGGGGAAACAGACTGATGATCAGGGACTTTTGTTAGAATGGCAAAAGACGAAGCTAGGCTGCCAGTGAGTTAAGAATTAAATGGGGCTTTAGAACTGAGTTACTGTTTTCAAGAAGTTCGGTGATATTTCCCTAAAATGACTTTTAGAGAAAGAGAGTTGATGATGCCATCTCTCTCTCTCTCTCTCTCCCGTGTTTTCTTTCTTTCCTTCTTTCTTCTCTTCCTCCCTCCCTCCCTTCTTCCCTCCCTCCTTCTCTTCTCTTCTCTCTCTCTCTTTCTATTGTGATTAAGTGAAAGTTTACAATCCAAGTGAATTTGTCACATAAAATCCCGAACACATACTTCTATGCAACTGTAGCTGCTCTCAGCACCATGTGACAGCACAGTCATCCTTTCCACTCTGCCCTTGCAGTGTTCATTCAAACAACATCTGTCCCCTCCTCTCCACTCTCCCTTCTCACCTCTAGAGAGGAGTTAGTCAGACAGCCTTATACACATTTAAGCCAAGAAATATATACAACATTGACATCACTCTATGTCTTATCAAAAACCCACTTCCTTTGAGTCAATTCTGACTCACAGTGACCTTATAGGTTCAGAGTAGAACTGCCCCAAAGTTTCCAACAAGTGGCTTGTAGATTGGGGCTCATAATTTTGTCATGTCTTTGAAGTCTTTTATTTACATCTGCTCCAGGTGGATTGGAACCAATTAATACTTATTAAATGGCAGCTGTGTAGCTTTTTATGACCCAAAACACCACTCACCAAAATGGAATGCAGAATCTTTTCTTAAAAAAAAAAAAAAAGACCAAAAAAACTAGTTATGTCAAGTGACCTAGATGTCCCCAGTAGAAAGGCATGGTCTCCCAATACCTGTCCCTACTACTCTGTCCTGTAAAATGTTTATTCATATTGAAAAAGCCTGTTAGCTTTTGAAGTAATCCAGTTGTGCTAATCTCCCTTCTATTGCATACTGTCATGACCTTCACCTAATCCAGTTACTGTCTACTACCTAATCTGTGAATACACGTCCCCCTCACTACACGCCCATGTAGCCAGATGTCAAAAGCTTTCTTCTGTGCTTAACTATTTTCTTAAGTCCTTATAATAGTGCTTTCATATAGTATTTGTCCTTTGGAAGCTGATTACTTTCATTCAGCATAATGTTGTGCGGATGACTCCAAGTTATGTTTCCTGAAATCATCTCTGTTCTTTATCATTGCACAATAATTCTATTGTGTAGATATACCATAGTTTTTTGTTTGTTTGTTTTTTAATCCATTCATTTGTTGATGGGTACCTAGGTTAATTCTGTCTTTTTGCTATTGTGGACAGTGTTGCAATAAACATTCACGTGCATGTTTATACGTTCAAGTGACAGCCCTAATTTCTCTAGGACGTATTCCAAGAAGTGAGATTGTTGGATATGTGGTATATCTATTATTAGCATTTTAAAAAGTGTCAAATGGATTTCCAAAGTGCTTATACCATTTTACATTTCCACAAGCATGGTGGAGGAGTTCTAATCTCTCTACAATTTCTCCACCATTATTTATTTGTTTATTTTTGATTAACGCCACTCTTGTTGTGGTGAGATGGTATCACACTGCAGCTTTGATTTGAATTTCGCTAATGGCTTGTGCTCGTGAGCATTTCTTCCTACGTCTTTTAGCTGCCTGGATGTCTTATTTGGTGATGTGCTTGGTCATATTCTTGGCCCATTTTAATTGCATTACTTACTGTTCCCTTGTTAAGATTTTGTAGTACCTTGTAGCTTATGAGGAAACTGTAGTGGAATAGTGGCTAAGTGCTACATCTGCTAACCAAAAAGTCAGTAGTTTGAATCCACCAGGCACTCCTTCAGTACTCTATTGAGCAGTTCTACTTGCTCCTCTATGGTCAGTATGAGTTGGAGAGACTCTACAGCAGTGGGTGCAGATTATGGACATTAAACACCTACCAGATTCTTGGTTGCCAGATAAAGTATTTTCCACTCCGTGGATAGCCTTTTTACTCTTTTGATGTGAAGTCTTTGGGTGAGCATCAGTGTTTGGTTTTCAGTAGTTCCCGTTTATCTCTTTTCTGCTGTTTGTGTGTTGTTAGTAATATTGCATAGTCTGTTTTTGCCTTATATTAGTGTTTCCAGCTTTGTTCCTTTTACTTCTTTCGTGGTTTTTATTGTTTTAGATTGCGTATTTAGGTCTGGGATCCATTTGAGTTACTTTTTGTGCATGGTGGGAAATATGAGTCTTGTTTCATTTTTTCTGTGGAAGGATGTACTGTTTTACCAATACCATTTACTGAAGAGACTTTTTTTGCCCCAATTCATGGACTTTGGGCCTTTGTCCAACAGTATTTGTTCATAGGTTAATGCTGTTATATCTGGATTCTCTACTCTATTCCACTGGACTATGTATCTGTTTTTGTACCAGTACCAGGTTCTTTTGACTACTGTGTCAGCAGAATAAGTTCTGATGTCAGGTAATGTGAGGCCCTCTCTCTTTGTTCTTCTTCAGTAATGCTTTACTTATCTGGGGTTTCTTCCCCTTCCATATGAAGTTGGTGATTTCTTTCTGCATCTCATTAAAAATGACATTGGAGTTTGTACTGGAATTGCATTGTATCTGTCTGTAATTCACTTTGGATAGAACATTTTCACTGTTAAGTCCTCCTATCTATGAGCAATGTAGGGTTCTTCAATTATGTGAGTCTGCTTTGGTTTCTTACAGTAGAGTCTTGTAATTGTCTTTGTATAAGTCTCTTACATCTCTGATTAGATTTATTCCTAGGTGCCTTATCTTCTTGGGTACTACTGCAAATGGTATTGATTTAGTGATTTACTTTTTGATGGTCTGTTTTTGGAAAGGAATCTGACTTATTCGAGTTTATCTTGTATTCTGATACTTTACTGAACTCTTCTATTAGTTCTAGTAGTTTTGTTCTGTGGATTCATTAGGGTTTTCTGTGCATAGGATCACAGAGCCTGCACACAGAAATACTTCTACTTCTTCTTTACTGACGCCTATCTCCCTCATTTCTTTATCTTGTCTGGTTGCTCTGGCCAGGACCTCCAGAACAATGCTGAATAAAGGTGGTAACAATGAGAATTCTTGCTGGTTCCCATTCTCACTGGAAAATTCTTTCAGTCTCCATTCAGAATGTTGTAGGCATTAGGCTTTGCATAGTTGCCTGTCATGGATTAAACTGTGTTTCCCAAAAAATCTGTGTAACAATTTGTCTAGGTCATGGTTCTTGCTTCTATGATGCTAACGATGGTGTACGGTTGGTAGCTGTGTTTGTGGGGCAGGATTCCGGATAAGATTGTTTTGTGCCTTGAGGCAGTCTCTTGAGAGACAAAGGAAAGATTTGGAAACCTCATATCACTAGGAAACAGAGCAGTGTCAGAAGCTTAGTATGCTTCTGGAAAGGACTAGTGTCCCTGTGACTCAGAAGTTCCAGTCCTCAGGAAGATTTATGACAAGGATTTTCCTCCAGATCCAGCAAAGAAAGCCTTCCCCTAGAAGTGACACTAAATTTGCACTTTCAGCATACTGGACTGTGACAAAATATACATTGAGGAATTTCTCTTCTATTCCTATTTTGTTGAGAGTTTTTAGCATGAATCTGTGTTGAACTTTGTCAAATGCCTTTTCTTCATCAATTGATAAAATCAAGTAATTCTTTTATTTATGTGGTTGACTACATGAATTGTTTCTTTCTATTGTTGAACCATCCCTGCATCCCAGGTATGAATCCTACTTGATCGTGGTGAATTAGTTTTTCATATTTTGTTGAATTCTATTGGCTAGAATTTTGTTTAGGATTTTTGCATCTAAGTTTATGAAAGATATTGGTCTGTAATTTTCCTTTTTTCTGCTACCTTTACTCAGTTTTGCTATGAAGGTTATGCTGGCTTCGTAGAATAAATTTAAGAGCGTTCTTTTCTTTTATTCTCTTTTTTGTCTTTTGAGAATTAAGAACAATTTTACAGTCTAATGTTACCATATAAAACTCAGAACTTTCACCTCTATTCTATTCTAGCTGACCTGCACTACCCCCTCCACATGACAGCATGCTTCCCTTTTTGTTTGGAAATTCTTGTAACATTTTGACCAAGGTCTAGCCCTCCTCACACAATCAACTCAGCTCCAGAGAAGTATTCCTCAGAAAACCCCATGAACATTTTTGAAGGTTTGTTCACCTCCAAAATCATTCTATGTTTTGTATGGTACAGGTCAGTCTTTGTCTAGGGAGCTGACCCCAGTGCAGAATGCAGTTCAGGGTTAGAGAGTCCAGGGGCAATGCTCCCAGGAGGTACTCTGTTCTGAAAGACCATCAAAGGTCATCTTTGGGTAGAGTTCTAGTTCTGCACTCTACTCCATCACCCACTGTGTCTGGAGCTCTGTTCTGCATACTCCATATGTGCTGTCATTGGTGGTGGTCTGGCACCATTTAGTTCTTCTTGCCTTGGCTTGGCCTGCCCTCTCCATCTGGTGGGCTTATAATTTTCTCCTGTCCTCAGTGTCCTCCATTTGCCTTGGGTCCAGGTGGGCTGAAATGATTCAGTGCTATTTAGATGGCAGTTTGCTGGCTTTTAAGACCCTAGTCGCCACTCACCCAGGTGGTATGTGGAGTAATACCTTGATAGAGGGAGAAAGCAAAACCTTGGGTATGAAAAAATTAGTCTCGATGTTCCCTGAGACCGTGTTCCCCCAATTCCAGACTCTGTTTCTCTGTTCTTCTGAAAAGGAGACAACTTGGTTTTGAAGTTGAGTAGTTGTGGGTACCCCACTTCTAGTGCATGCTGACATGTCCTATAGCCAGCCCCAATCCTAACCACTATTTAATTTGTAAAAAATCCATCTCCCTCACTGTCTCTACCCTTGTAACCATGAAATATTGCTTTCTAACCTGCTTAAATGATTAGGTGTGTCCTTATAATAATGGTATACAAAATTATTCTCTTGTTTCAGACTAATTTCATTCAGCATAATTTCCTCTAGATGGTAACACATAGTCAGGTATTTCTCTAAGCCATTGTTGTTTCTTATCATTGCATGGTATCTTATCATTCCACTGTATGAATGCACCATAGTTTGTTTAATCATTTTTCTGTTGATGGGCATCTAGGTTGTTTCCAACTTTTTGCTATTGTGAGAGAGCTGTAATAAACATTGGCATGCAAGTATCTGTTTCAGTGGTGTCCATTATCTCTTAAGGATATATTCCAAGGAGTGGGATTGCTGGATCATATAGTATTTCTATATCTAGTTTTCTAAGAAAGTGCCAAATTGATTTCCATTTGGTTAAACCATTTTGTGGTCCCACCAACAGTGTAGAAGAGTTCCAGTCTCTTCACATCCTCTCCAGCATTTATTATTCTGTTTTTTGGATTACTGTCAGCTTTGTCAGGGTGAGACAGTATCTTGTTGTGATTTTGATTTGGATTTCTCTGATGGTTAGAAATCATAAAAATCTCTTTATGTATCCGTTGGCAACCTGTATGTCTTCTTTGATGAAGTACCTGTTCATGTCATTTGCCCATTTTTCAATTTTTTTTCCCACCTTTTTCTTGTTGAGGTTTTGCACTATCTAGTAGGTTAGAGATCAGGCGGTGGACAGAAGTATGTTGGGCAAATATTCTTTCCCATTCTGTAGGTGCTGTTTTCACTCTTTTGATGAAGGCTTAGGATGACCATAAGTGTTCAAATTTTAAATTTTAAGTTCCCAGTTATCTATTTTTGTTTCTGATGATTGATGGTTGTTGCTGGTTTTCGGTAGACTCGATACCATGGGTTAGTGCTTCCCATGACTTCCCAAGTTTTCCTTCCAAGAATGTTATTGTTTCAACTTTTGTATTTTAGGTCTTTGATCTATTTTTAACTAGGTTTTATGCATGATGTGAGATAAGAGTCTTATTCCATTATTTTGCAGATGGATATCCAATTATGCCAACACCACTTGTTGAAGAGATTGTCTTTACCCCCAATTCACTGTCTTTGGGCCTTTATCAAATATCAGCTATTCATAAGTGTATGAAGTTATATTTGAATTTTCAGTTCTGTTCCATTGATCTATGTGTCTGCTTTTGTGCCAGTAACAGGCTGTCTTGACTACTGTTGCTGTGTAGTAGGCATGAAGGTCAGGAAGGGTGAGGCCTCCCACTTTGTTCCTCTTCTTTAGTAATAATTTATTTATCCATGTTCTCCTTCCTTCCCATATGAAGTTGGTGATTTGTTTCTCCATCTGTTTCTCCATGTAAAAAAAAATGATGCTGGAAACTGAGTTGGGATTGCATAGTATATATAGATTACTCTGGGAATTATAGACATTTTCACAATGTTAAGTCTTCCTATCCAGGAGCAAGTTAGGTTTCTCCACTTCTGTAAGTCACTTCTCATTTCTTGCAGTAGAGACTTACAGTTTTCTTACTATAGTTCTTTTACATCTCTAGTTAGATTTATCTCCAGGTATTTTATCATTTTGAGGGCTACAGTTAAATGGTAACAATCTTGTGATTTCCTCTCTGTCTCTTTGTTGGTATAATGGAATCCTAGTGATTTATTCATGTTTCTCTTGTAGCCTGATACTTTGCTGAAGTCTTGTATTAAATCCAGTAGTTCTTTGGTGAATTCCTTAGGGTTTTCTATGTATAAGATCATGTCTTCCACAAATAGGGATACTTTGACTTCTTCTTTGTCAATTTGGATTCCTCTTATTTTCTTTATCATGTCTAATTGCTGTGGCTAGGACCTCCAGGACAATGCTGAATAGAAGTGGTGACAATGGGCATCCTTGTTTAGTACCTGTTCTTAAGGGGGATGTTTTCACCTTCTCTCCATTATGTATGATGTTAGCTGTTGATTTAGTGTAGATGGGCTTTATTATGTTGAGGAATTTCCCTTCCATTCCTATTTTGCTGAGAGTTTTTAACATGAATGGGTGTTTGGCTTTATCAAATGCTTTTTCTGCATCAATTGATAGAATCAGATGTTTCTTGTCTTTTATTTTCTTACATCATTCAGTATATTAATTGTTTTCCTTATGTTGAACAACCCCTCCATCTGTAGTATGAATCCTACTTGGTCGTCATGAACTATTTTTTCCAAGTGTTGAATTCTGTTAGCTAAGATTTTGTTAAGGAATTTTACATCTAAGTTCATGAGAGATACTGGTCTTTAATTTTGCTTTTTTGTCCTGTCTTTACCTGATTTTGGTACCAGGGTTATACTAGCTTCATAGAACGAATATGAGAGTATTCTATCCTTTTCTATGTTGTGGAATACCTTTAGAAGTAGTGGTGTTAACTCTTCTATGAACATTTGATAGAATTCTGCAGTGAAACCAGCTGGGCCAGGGCTTTTTTTGGATGGAAGTTTTTAAATTGTCTTTTCAATTTACTCTTTTGTAATGGGTTTGTTTAGTTGTTCTATCTCTGATGTGCTAGTTTAGGTGTGTGATGTTTTTCCAAGAGTTGGCAATTTCCTCTGGGTTTTCACATTTGTTAGAGTATAATCTTTCAAAGTATTCTTCTATGATTCTCTCAATTTCAGCAGGGTCCATTGTGATACTGCCCATCACATTTCCAATTCAGATTATTTGTTTTGTCTCCTGTTTTTCTTTTGTCAGTTTGACCAATAACTTATCAATTTTGTCTGTCTTTTCCAAAAAACAGCATTTGGACTTGTGTACTCTTCCAATCATTTTTCTAGTTTCTATTTCATTTCTTTCTGCTCTAATTTTAATAATTTGCTTTCTTCTGGAAGCTGATGGGTTCATCTGTTGAGAGCTTTCTTGTTGTTCAAGTTGATAAGGTAATTCTTTGATTTTTGCTTTTTCTTCTTTTTGGATGTGTACATTCATTGAGATGAACTGACCTCTGAGCCTGCTTTTACGGTGTCCAGTAGATTTTGGTAGGATGTGTCTTCATTCTCATTTGATTCTGTGAAATTCTTTGTTACATCCTTGATTTCTTCTATTACCCAGTAGATCTTGAGCAAAATGTTATTTGGTCTCTGTGTTTTTTGTTTAATTTGCATCATTTTTCTGTTACTGATTTCTAGTTTTATAGCTCTGTAGTCTGAGAAAAAGCTTTGTATTGTTTAAATATTTTGAATTTTGTTGAGTATCACTCTGGCCTAATATGTGGTCCGTTCTGGAGAACACTCCATAAGTACTGGAAAAGAACGTATACTTAGCTGCTATTGAATGAAGTGTTCTGACTATGTCTGTAAGGTCAAGTTGGTTGATTGTGGCATTTAGATCCTCTCTGTGTTTACCAGTCTTTTTTTCAGGATGTTCTATCTTTTACTGATAGTTGTGTGTTGAAGTCTCCTACTATTATTACTGGACTATTTATGTTTTCAGTGCAAATAATGATTGTTTTACGCATTTTACAGTCTTGTCAGATATTTAGTATAGTTATGGGCTCCTGCTGAATTGAGCCTTTGGCCATTAGATAGTGACTCTCTTTATATTATAAGGTGGATTTAACTTTAAAGTCTGTTTTGTCAGACATTAGTATTGCCACTCTTGCTGTTTTTTGAATGTTATTAGCCTGATATTTTTTTTCTAACCTTAGAGTTGTAATTTCTTTGTGTATTTGAGTCTAAGGTGTGTCTCCTGTAAGCAGCATATAGATGGATTGTTTTTTGATCAAATTTGCTACTCTCTTTCTCTTAATTGACACACTTAGTCCATTTACATTCAGTGTGATTATTGATATATGTAATGTTAGTATTGTCATTTCAATACCTTTCTAGGAGTGTTGTGGATAATTCCTCTGTTGCGTTCTATTTTCTGTGCTAAGTCATTTTTCTTTATGTATTTTATTTTGTGGTTTTCAGCATTTATGTTCTTGAAACTGCGATTCTGTATGTTGCTTTCTGATGTGCAGAATTACAGGTTTCATTTGCAGTTACCCCCTTGTTCTCCTTTATTAATCTAAAAGTAGTGCAAACTTCAGTGTTTGTGTATTTCCTTGTCTTGCTCCACATCGGGAAGGTCTATGGGTACCTTTCCTTGATCTCCTGTTCGTATAACATAGTTGTTGATTATATCCTAGGATCTCTAAATTTCTATTTTTTCTGTGTTTTGGTTTTGGTTATTGTTTTTGGATTTCCTTTCCTGAGAATATCTAGATGCTCTGTCAAGTGTTTGATGTTTAAGTACACATCTATTGCTATTGATTTTCTAATCCAAGAACTTTCTTTAATGATTCTTGTAATTTTTATTTGGTTCTTAAAAATTCTCTAAATCTCCATTTATCTGTGAAAGTTTTAATTTCACAGTTATATCTGAGAGACAGTTTTGAAGGGTTTTTATTCTCCACTGAAGCTTTTTTTTCCCTTCAGGGCTTTGTATATGTTATTCCACTGTCTTATGGCTAGTATCATTTCAGCTGAGTACTTTGAGAGTAATCTTAATAATTTTCCTTTGTAGGCTATTTTTTTTTTATTATTATTTCTGACTGCCCTCACTGGTCTCTAGTTTTATTGAGCTTGATTATGATATGCTTTAGTGTATTTATTTTGGAGTCTATCTTGAGTGGGGCTTGATGAGCACCCCGAATGGAGATCTTTTCATCTTCCATGATGTCAGGGAAGCTTTCTGTCAGTAGATCTTCAACTATTTGCTCTGTATTTTGAGCTATGCCACCTTGTTTGGGTAGTCTAATCATATGAATATTATTTCTCTTAATAGAGTCCCACATCCCACCTCAATAATTATTATTGAGTCTTTAATCTTATTTTTCTTCATGTATGCTGGTGTCATTTACTTTGTCTTCAGGCTCACTAGTTCTGCCTTCCATGTCCTCGATTCCTCCCTTTTGTCTTTCTGATGAGTTATCAAGCTTGGTAATTATTGTAATCCGTCGAATTTCAGATTATTGCTGCCCAAACATTTCTCGCATCTTATATATCAGGGTGCTTTGCTGCATTTTCCCTGAACTCTCTCCTGTCATCTTGCATAGCTCTGTACATCAATGTTTTGTATTCTGTCTCTGATAGTTGCAGGAACTCTTCTTCATCTGTGAAATCCATTGATGCTTTATTTCGGGGAGTTTTTGGAAGCCATGGTAGTCACTTCTTTAGGTGTTTAGAGATTGATTGTTATCTCTGAGCCAGCTGAAAGTCATTAAAGTGACAGTATTAATAGTTCAGTTGGCTTGACTGGTATCTCTCTGTTGGGGCTTGGCCATAGATTCTCCTTGCAGCCTCATTATTCTCTGTTGTGTGCTCTTACTGTCCCACATTGGTCTGCTGCTGCTGCTGCCAACACAACTCCTGGTCGGGAAGTCATGTCTGCTTTTAGCAGCACCACCACCACTTCTGCCTCTGTTCTGGGATGGTCACTTGCACAGGTGCTGTGATTTTGCAGCCACCTTGTCATGGATTGAAATGTGTATTTCCCCCCCCCCCAAAATGTGTGTAACCATTTGGCTGTGCCATGATTCCCGATATTTTACGACTGTCCTCAATTTTGTGATTTCCCTATGCTGTATGTTAAAGGAGTAGTATAGGACTGTATATCCTTTCATAATATCATCTCCTTGCTCCATTGTAAAGGAAGTTTTCTTAGAGTGTGGCTTCCACCACCTTTTATCCTTTTATCCTAGAAGAAATAAAAGGGAAGGGAAGCAAGCAGAAAGTCGGGAACCTCATACCGTCAAGAAAGCAGCACTAGAGGACAGAGCCAGGATAGCAGACTAGACACATGTCTCCTCAATTCCCTCTGAAAACTAAGGCCTGGATTGCTAATTGAATGGAACACTCTGGACAACCAGGGAGCTCTAGGATACATCATAGAGTTGTCAGATACATCATAGATTGCCACTAAATGGAAAACTACCTCTCTCTGATGAGGCACAGTGTGCTGATCCCTGCTCCTGCTGACTCACTGACTGGGCAGACTGCACGTACTGATGCTTTGATCTTTTTTTGTTATCCAGGAACTGGGGAATGGCATGAGCCAACCAATACGCTAAACTGCAGTGCTAAAGGAAACAGTGTATAGCACAGCAGAGATGCAGTGCACGAGCTAGCTATATTTTGAAAGGCTGGCTCCTGACTGAGGGTACCACTGCCCTCTGACCCTTTCTATGCTGAGCTCCATAATAGATTCTGCTGTTCTGCAGCAAGAAGGGCAGATTCACCAGGATGCAATCTTGGTCAGCAGGTAAGTGGAGTCACTCAACCAGAGGCCTCTGCAGAGGATAATTCCCAAGCTGAGAAGCAGTGCCACACTGGAAAGCACTTTTCCAGCCAAAAGGCTGTGTTTAGCACAGCGTTACCTTATGAGTATGCACAGTTGAGGATGGAACCAAGGCTGTAACCCCTCCCTACTTTGAACTATATCATAGCATCTGTGGACAGATGAAGAGGTACCTCCATTGACAGCCAGAAGGCAGAGTCTGACACACGTGATCACTTGACTGATTTCTGGCAGCTGTCCCATAGCTCCTAAATTTTTAAAATCAGACTCCCTGGGAAATTAGCTGTTCAGTGGCCCAGCAGCATCTCTTTCAGGCTTTACTGACCTACATCATACAGTTGGTTGACAGTCCCCCAGTGACTCCATAAGTAGGGTGCCATCTTTGACAGATAGTAGGTGGAGGCTGCCACATCAGAGAATTGACTGGGGCCAGTCATGAGAATACACAAAGGCAGTTGGTGATCAACTCAGTTATCAGAATTACGCCTCCACTCCTGTTGAGTAACACCAGAGAAGCTAAACAGCCTCTAGATGGACCTAGGCAGCAGAAAACCTCTAACCATTTAAAGAAACAGCCCACCATGTATCCAGAAAACTTCAAAATAAAGAATCAAAACACTTCCTAGATGAAGAAAGTGTTCTGAAACTATCAGAGTTCAAGTACAGATGAATTATTTAAAGAACCCTGTTAGAAATTAGACAAAATGCAGCACAGCAAAATGAAAAATTAAGCAAGCCATCTGAACAGATGGAACATCAGTGATCTGAAATCCAAAAAGATATAACAAAACTACAGAACTGGACCATTTAATCCAAAGCCTAAAGAGCAGAATTGACAAAATGGAAGTCAGATTTAGTGACCCTGAGGAGAGAGCAACTGACCAGCATTTATGAAGAGAAATCAGATTAAAAAAAAATAGGCAAAATGAAGAAGCATTAAGAAATATGTGGGATTCCATCAAGAGGAATAATCTGTGATTAGTTGGACTTTTTGAAGACAGAGGGATGGCTGAAAATGCAGAGTATTGTCAAGTTGCCAACAGAAAACTTTTCTGAAGTTGTGAAAGAAGAGAACATAGATATCCAAGACATGTATCAAATACCACAGAAACCAGACCCTAAAAGAAAAACACTAATACGTATTAAAATCAAGCTTAATAAAATGAAACATAAACAGATTCTCTTAAAGGCAGCAAAGCTCAAAGCAAAGCTAACATACAGAGGGAAACCCTATAGGCTTTCATCTGGCTTCTTGGCAGAAACAATATTGGCAAGGAGGCAGTAAGATGATGCATTACAAGCTTCAAAGGAGAAAAACTTCCACTCAAGAATTACATATTCTTCAAAACTGTCTCTCAAATATGAAGATTAAATTAAGACATCTGTAGATAGACAGAAGCTTACAGAATCTGTAAGAATGAAATCAAAGCTAAAACAATTACTGAAAGAAGCTTTTTGCTTAGAAAAACAAAGCCATTAAGTATATATTTAAGGAGACAATGCAGAACACAGCATTCAGAAACCTATTCCATTAGGGAAGTCACAAAATTCAAAGCTACAATATTAAAAGAAGGGAACCAGTGATTATACCATGAAAACTATGACATCATCACACTAAAAAGAGGGATATACTACAGTAGTATACTACAGTAGTTATAGTCCTTTCAGATGGAGAGAAAGTTAAAAAGATATGCAGAAGTTAAAACTGAGTTTAAACTTACAATACTAAAGGGAATCACAGTGGTAGCTGCAAAGCACAATAACAACACAATACATCAAAACAAGAGACATGATACAAAATTCTCAACAACCACAAAAACAACACTGGAACAGATTGAAAGTCAACCCATAAAGAAGAATGACCCAGAACAGAATATTAAGAACTACTAAGAAAACATCAACACAAAAATAAACACAACAAGGGGGGCAGAGTCAAGATGGCAGACTAAGCACACGTCTCCCTAAATCGCTCTGGTAATTAAACAGAATTATCTGAACTGATAATTAAACAGAGCCTTCTGGACACCTAGTGAGCCCTAGGATGTGGCATAGGGCTGTCAATTTGGACTTCATACCACTGAATGCAAAACCTCCTCTCTTTCACTAACCCCACTCTAGGCGAACTCGGGCTTGCACAGACCGAAAATAACTCACCAGTTTGACTTTTTTTCCCTCTGTCTTGGCCAGCAGGTGGAGCTGGGAATTGACTAGCCACTGGTCTTGGATGCACTGCTTGTGGGACCACCAAGCGTAATTGCCGTGTTCTGACAGCCCGGCTTTGGAATCTGAGCATCTCGGCTCCTCTGGTTTATCTTTATGCCTCTGCCATGTGGTAGCTGTATAGATGTGCTTGTGTGGGACGTCCTCTTGATCCATTGGTAAACGGAGAAGCCCAGGCAGAGGCCCCGGCTGGACTTGATTCCTAGGCTGGGAGGCAGAGCTTGCTAGGGGTAGAGTGCTTTTCCAGCAGGGAGGCGGTGTTTTGCACAGTGTTGCTTGAGACTGGAGACCAGCGGCGGAGACTGTGGACTCTGGGCATCTCAGCACTCTCAGCCTCTCCTTCTACTGGGAGCCCAGGCCCAGCCATGTGGCAAGCTTGAGTGGGACGCCAACTTGTTTCACTGGGAAGTGGAGTTATCCATATGGAAGCCTCAGCTGGAACTACTTGATGGGCTGGAAGGCAGTGTCTACCCAGAAGAAAGTGCTTTTTGCAGAAAAACAGAATTCTACACAGTATCATCTATAGCTGGGGCCCAACAGCAGAGGCCAATGGAGCAGTAGCTCTTCTGTATTTTGAGCTAGTTTATAACATCTGGGGTTCAGTATAGAAGTGCTTACTTTGCTAGCTGGGAAGAGGGACGTATACACCTGAAAACTTGATTGACTTTGAAAGTTGTCAAATACTTTTTACTTCTCATTTTAAGATGGCTTAGAGAAACAATCGTGGACCATCCTCATAGCATCTCTCCCAGCCTCTGTTGACTCACATAAAGCCCCGAAAGCAACAAACGTTGGAGAAAATGGTAACCAGGAAATCACCCATGGTATCAGAAGGCCCCCGAAAGAAATTACCTCAGAACTTCCCAGACGAAGAAGCTTTTCTGAAACTATCAGAAGGGGAATACAAAAGGATTATATAAAGAGCCCTACTAGACCTTATACAAAATGCAGTAGACCAGAACAAAAAAATTAAGCAAGCTGTTCAATCTGGTGGAACACCAGTACTGTGAAATCCAACAGATCAAGAACAAAATCAAAGACATAGAAACTTCAATACAAAGCCAAGAAAACAGAATTGAACAAATGGAAAAGAGAATATCTGATTTGGAAGACAGAGCCACTGACTCCAGCATCTATGAGCAGAAATCAGAAAAAAGAAACAAGAAAAATGAAGAAGAATTAAGAAGCATGTGGGACTCTATTAAGAGGAAAAAATCTATGATTAATTGGAGTTCCTGAACAGGGTGAGACACCTGAGAACACAGAGTATTGTGGCTGAGCTGCTGACAGAAAACATCCTAGAAATTATGAAAGAAGAGAATATAGATATCCAAGATACATATTAAACACCACTCAATATAGATCTCAAAAGAAAAACTCCAAAACACATTCTAATCAAGCTTAACAAAATAAAACATAAGCAGAAACAAAAGCAGGAAGACTCAAAGCAAAGCTAACATTCAGAGGGAAACCTTGTAGGCTTTCATCAGATTTCTCAGTGGAAACACTACTAGCACAGAGATAGTGGGATGACACATTCAAAGCCTTGAAGAAGAACTTCCAACCAAGAATTATATATCTTGCAAAAATATCTTTCAAATATAAAAATGAAATTAAGACATCTGCAGATAAACAGATCCGACTCATGGCGACCTTCGGTGCTTGGCTAGCAGATAAACAGAAACTCAGAGACTTTGTAAAAACCAAACCAAAGCTACAAGAAATACTGAAAGAATCCCTTGTTTTGAAAAAACAAAAGAACTAACTTCATATTTTAGAAGGACATGACATCTAGCATCCTACTCAGGCAAGACTCCAAACACAATCAAAACTATAATAATGAAAGAAAAATAAACACATCAAAACAACAGCATTAAACACATACCTATCAGTAGTTACACTGAATGTAAGTGGACTGGTTGCTCTGATAGAGAGATAACAAGTGACGTCCTGGATCAAATGACATGACCCTTCTATGTGTTGCTTACAAGAAACACAACTTACACTTAAAGCTATGAAACAATGAAAATTAAAGGATGGAATAATATACACCAAGCTAACAATATACAAAGAAGAATAACTGTAGCAATACTAATCAGATAAAATAGATTTTAATGTAAAATCCCCCACCATGGACAATGACAGTCCCTATTTATTGCTGAAATGTTCACTATACAAGCAGGACTTAACAATATTATTTATGCATCCAGTACCAGAGAATCTAAGTACATCAAACAAACACTGACTACACTGAAAAATTATAGATCACTCCACAGTAATAGTTGGAGACTTCAAAACTCCACTTTCAGTAATGGACATATCATCCAGAAAAAAGCTCAGTAAAGATATAGAAGACCTTATTTTGACAACTAACCAACTAGACCCCATTGACATATACAGAAGTTTTTATCCATAAACAAGTAAGCTGATTCTCATGGGGTTGTAATTGTGTCCCCCCAAAAATGTGTGCAGCCATGTGGCTGGGATATGGTTCCCAGTATCCTGGGATTGTCCTCCATTGTGTGGTTTTGCTAACCTGTATGTTAAAGGATTAGGGTGGGGCTGTGAATTCCTACTGTGGGGGGAGTTTCCCTGGAGTATGGCTTGCCCCACCCTTAATGCTTTTAACTTGCAAGGAATAAAAGGAAAAAGAGACAAAGGACAATTTGAGAACCTCGCTACCATCAAGCAAGCAGCACTGGGAGCAGAGCGTGTCGTTCAGACCAGAGGTTCTTGCATGAGGATGCTCCCTGGACAAAGACTGATGCAATACCAGACTTTCCTCCAGAGCCGACAAGGGGAAAGTCTTTCCCTGGAGCGGACACCCTGAATATGGACTTGCAACCTACTGGACTGTGTAAGAATAAATCTTTCTTTGTTAAAGCCATCCACTCTGCGGTATTTCTGTTAGAGCAGCCTAGCTGACTAAAACACTGATGGATAAGTTGATGGTCCAATGCACATTGAATATTTTCCAAATAGACCACATGTTAGGACATAGAGCAAATCTCAATAAAATCGAAACCATTAAATTATTGAAAAGCTTCTTCTTGGACCATAAAGACATAAAATTCAAAATCAACAGCATAAAAGACAGACAGAAATTGGAACTCACAGAAACTGAACAACACCTTGCTCAAAAGCCATGAGTTATGGAAAAAAATCAAGGATGAAATAAATTGATGCGATCAAATGAGAATGAAAACACATCCTACCAGAACCTATGGGATACAGCAAAAGCCATGCTCAAAGTTCAATTATCTCTATAAATGCACACATCTGTAAGAAAGAAAGGACTGCAACCAAAGAATTAACCCTATAGCTTGAACAATCAGAAAAGAGCAACAGAGGAGCCCCTCAAACACCAGAAGAAAATAGATAATACAGATTAGAGGAGACCATCAAGAGATAGTGGAGTGCACACATGTCTCCTCATTTTCCACTGAGAACTAAGGCCCAGATGATATTTGTATGAAGCACTGAACATTTGGGGAACCCTAGGGCCTAGCATATTTGACTACACATCAGTATCAGACTAATCTTCCTCTCTCAAAAAATGAGCCAGCGGCTGGCTGATTTCTGCTTCTGCTGTTTCACAATATTGGAGAACTGCAGCTTCCATGGATGGTAACATTCATTATCAACTGGAAGGTGGAGTCTGCTGCTCCTAACTGCCTGTTCAGGCCAGAAAATTGGACAGCTCCTAGTTCAACAACTGGACAGCTCCCTGCATAGAAGTGAAGTTTATGTTTAAGGCTGAGAGGCTGTCTTAGGCTGGGTTTTCTAGGGAAGCAAAACCAGTAACACGTGTAGGTACAAGGAAAGATTTATAATATATATATATAGACAGATAGATAGATACAAATATAGGAAACAGCTCACGTAATCACAGAAGCTGAATGTCTCAAGCTCTGGCACAAGCCTCACATGTCCACGGAAGCTGACGAACCCAAGGTCAGCAAGTCAGAGACCAGAGTTGCAGATCACCGGTTGTGTAGATCAGTGGATCCCAAGCTGGTGGTGAGACGAAGCGACAGAGGCTGGAGGTCGGTGGATCCCAAGCTGGTGGCGAGACAAAGTGACAGAGGCTGGCGAACCCAGGATCGGCAGGTCAGGGAGCAGGACTGGGCAGAGGCTGGCGAGCGCAGGATTGGCAGTTCGGGGAGCAGGACTCTCAAGTGCCGACTGTAAGGACTGATGAGCCCAACAGCTGCTAGCTCAAGTCCTGGAACCAGATGCTGGAAGAAGAGAGCAGGAGCTCCTGGCCACGTGAGCAATCAGCAGCCGTAGCCCAGTGTCACGAGATGAGAGCTGAGGGGCAGAGAGCCACCACAAACCCTGCCCTGCCACTTAATACAGCAGCCAAATAGGTAGTAGCCAAGTTGACATAATCCTGACCACCACAGAGGCCTATGTATGTGCGTGGAGATTTGTCTGTGTTGAGAGGCCTGGCAGTTTTTTCTCCCACCCTTCTCTTACCCACATTGTAGGGTTGGCTGACAGTCCCAGTTTCTCCATAAGCATGGCAGCATCTTTGCTACCCAATAAGCACAGAATTTCACCCCAGAGAGTCCACCTGGGGCACATCACTAGAGTGTTAGAGACAGCTGGTGACCAACACTTCTCTTAGATCCAATACCAGAGAAACCAAACAGTGCTTAGATGGCACGCAGGCAGCAGATCATAATTGTCATTTAAAGAAGCAGCCTTCAAGTTCTCCAGAAAACTCACAAAATAAAGATTCAAAAAATTTCCCAGATGAAGAAGGCTTATGAATCTATCGGAGGTCAAATACAAAAGAGTTATATATAGAATCCTCCTAGAGATTAAACAAAATGTAGTAGGACAAAATGAAAAATTTAGTAAACTCTTTGAACTGATGGAACACCAACAATCTGAAATACATCAGAAAAATAACAAAATTACAGAGTTAGATAATTCAATCCAAAGCCAAAAGAGGAGGATTGAACAGACAGAATTTAAACTCAGTCACCTTGAAGACAGAGCAACTGACACCAGCATTTATGAGGTGAAATCAGAGAAAAGAAATAAGAAAAATGAAGAAGCATTAAGAAGCATGTGGGACTCCATGAAAAGGAATAATTTATGTTTAATTAGAGTTCCTGAACAAGTGGGGATTAATGACAATATAGAGAGTATTGCTGTAGAGATACTGACAGAAAACTTTCCTGAAATTGTAAACAAAGGAAACATAGGTATCCAAGATGTCATGGATCAAATTGTGTCCCCCCAAAAATATGTGTAGCTATGTAGCTGGGCCATGATTCCCAGTATCTTGTGACTGTCTTCCATTTTGTGATTTTCCTATGCTGTGTGTTAAAAGATTAGGGTGGGGCTGTAAATCCCTTTATAGGTTTACCTCCCTGCTCCACTGTGAAGGGAGTTTCCCTGGAGTATGGCTTGTCCTACCTTTAATCCTTTCATCCTACAGGAGATAAAAGGACAGAAAAGCAGGCAGAGAATTGGGAATCTTGTACCATCAAGAAAGCAGCACCGGAAGAATGTGTCCTTCAGACCTGAGGTTCCTGCACCAAGATGCTCCCTGGACAAAGCCTGATGCAATACCAGACTTCCCTCCTGAGCCAATAAGGGGAAAGCCTTCCCCTGGAGCTGATACCCTGAATATGAACTTGTAGCCTACAGGACTGTGTAAGAATAAACCTTTCTTTGTTAAAGCCATCCACTCTGTGGTATTTCTGTTAAAGCAGCCCTAGCTGACTAAAGCACAAGATGTTTATTGAACACCATTAAAGCTAGACCCCAAAAGAAAGACACCAAGATGTAATATAATCAAGCTTAATAAGTTAAAACATAAACAGATGCTTCTGAAGGCAGCAAGGCTCAAAACAAAGCTAACATCCCAAGGGAAACCCTGTAGGCTTTCGTCTGACTTTTCTTCAGAAATGATGCTGGCTAGAAGACAGTGGGCAGACACATTACAGCCCGGAAGAAGAAAAACTTCCCTCCAAGGATTATTTATCCTGGAAAATTGTCTATCAAATATAAAGGTCAAATTAAGACTTTTGAAGATAACGAGAAATTTAGAGACTTCATAAAAACTAAATCAAAATTACACGAAATATTGAAAGAAGCTCTTTGCTTAGAAAAAGAGAACCATTAAATGTATTTTTAAAGTGACAATTCAAAGCACGTCATCCAAAATTCTAATGTGTTAAGGGAGTCATAGAACTTAAAGCTACAATATTAAAATGAGGGAATTTGTGACCATACCATGACAACTATAACACCATCACAGATACAGAGTAAGCTTCAGAGTTATGCAGTAGTTAAACTTGGGTTTAATCTTAGTATGTTAAGGGCCATAATAGATGTAGCCATAAAGCGAGTGAACAATGCATTGTATCAAAATACAAAATGCAATACAGGAGTCTCAATAAACACAAAATCAACACTGAAACAACAACCCATAAAGAAGAAAGGCCCAGAACAGAATATTAAAAGCAATATAGAAAACACCAACACAAAAGTAATTACATGAAAATGATGGCACTAAGCACATACCTATCAATAATTACAGTGAATGTAAATGGACTGAATGCTCCAGTAAAGAGATGGCAAGTGACATCCTGGATCAAAGGATACAACCCATTCATATGTCGCTTACAAGAAACCCACCTTATACTTAAAGACATGGACAAATTGAAAATTGAAGGATGAAATAATATATATCAAGGTAACAATACACAAAAAAGAGTAGGTATGGCAATACTAATCCCAGATAAAATAGATTTTAATATAAAATCCATTATTGTGGACAAGGATGTTCATTACTTATTGCTGAAAGGTTCGGTACTCAAGCAGGACTTAACAATATTAAATATTTACGCACCCAATGCTAGAGCATCTAAATAATTTGAACAAATAATGACAACACTGGAAAATGAGAAAGATCATTCCACAATAATATTTGGAGACTTCAACACTCCCATTTCAGTTATGGATAGATCATTCAGAAAAAAGCTCAGTAAAGATGCAGAAGATCTTATTGCAACAATCAACCAACTTGATCTTATCGACATACACAGATCTTTTCATCCATCAGCAAATAAGTACACCTTCTTCTCCAATGCACATGGAACATTCTCCAGAATAGACCATGTGTTAGGTCATAAAGCAGTTCTCTATAAAATTCAAACCACTGATTGACTGCAAAGTATCTTCTCAGATCATAGAGCAATAAAAGTTGAAATCAATAACTGAAAATTCATAAGTAGAAATTCAAAGTTAAAGAAACTGAACAACACTTTACTCAGAAAGCTTTGGGTTATAGAAGAAATTGACAAAATAAAGAAATTTATGGAATCAAATGAGAATGAAAACATGTCCTACCAGAGTTTATGGGATACAGCAAAAGCAGTGCTCAGAGGTCAGTTTATCTCTATAACTGCACACATCTGGAAAGAAGAAAGGGCCCAAATTAAAGAATTAATCTTAACAGCTTGAACAAGTAGAAAGAGAGCAACAGAAGAACGCCTCAGTCACCAGAAGAAAATAGATTATAAGGATTAGAGCAGAGCTAAATGAATTAGAGAATAGAAAAACAATTGGAAAAAAATAACAAAACCAAAAGCTAGTTCTTTGAAAAGATCAACCAAATTGATAAGCCACTGGCTAAAGGTTCAAAAGAAAAACAGCAGAAGATTCAAATAATCCGACTAAGCAATGAGATGGGAGTCATTACAACAGACCCAGAGGAAATCCAACATATCATAATAGAATACTATGGAAGGCTGTACTCTAACAGGTTTAAAAACCTAGGAGAAATGGACAAATTTCTAGATTCATATGACTCACCAAGATTATCACAAGGAAAAGTTGATCAAGTTAATGAATCTATCACAAAAGACAAGATTGAAAAAGTCATCAAAAATCTACCAACCCAAAAAAGTCCCGGCCCAGATGGCTTCACCAGAGAATTCTACCAAACTTTTAGAGAAGAGTTACCTCTGATACTAATGAGGCTATTTCACACCATAGAAAAGGATGGAATACTCACAAATTCATTCTACGAAGCCAGCATAACACTGATACCAAAGCCAGCAAAAGAGCCCACAAAAAAAGAAAATTATAGGCCGGTATTACTCATGAACCTATATGCAAAAGTCTTCAACGAAATTCTAGCAAATAGAATTCAACAGCATATAAAAAAATAATTCATCATGATCAAGTTGGTTTCAAGGCTGGTTCAACATCAGAAAATCAATGTAATCAGCCACATTAATACACAAAATATAAGAATCACCTGATTTTGTCAACTGATGTAGAAAAGCCACTGGACAAAGTTTAACACCCATTCATGCTTAAAACTCTCAGAAAAATAGTAATAGAGAGGAAATTCCTCAATGCAATTAGTAGCATCTACGCAAAGCCAACTGCCTTCATAGTCCTGAATGGTGAAAGACTGAAAGAATTCACTTTGTGAAAGGAAACTAGACAAGGATGCCCACTCTCACCACTTCTATTCAACACTGTTAGAAATCCTAGCCAGAGCAATTAGACAAGACAAAGAAATAAACAGCATCCGTATCAGCAATGAAGAAGTAAGTCTCCCTCTTTGAAGATTATATGATTGTTTATACGAGAATCCAAAGGAATCCATAAGTAAACTATTGGAACTAATAGCAGTTTTGCAAAGTAGCAGGATACAAGATAAACATAAGTAAATCAGTAGGATTCCTTTATACCAACAGTGAGATTATTACGGAAGAAATCACCAAACCAATTCCATTTACTATAGCTCCCAAGAAGATAAAATACCTAGGAATAAATCTAACTAGAGAAATAAGAGATCTTTACAAAGAGAATTACAAGACGTTACTACAAGAAACAAAGAGAGACTTACATAAATGGAGTAATCTACCGTGCTCATGGATAGGAAGACTCAATATTGTGAAAATGTCTATTTTGCCCAAAGCAATCTACTTATATGATGCAATCCCAATACAAATTCCAGTGACATTTTTTAATGAGATGGAGAAACAAATCATCAACTTTGTTTAGAAATGGAAGAAACTTCGGACAAGTAAAGCACTGTTGAAGAAGAACATACTGGAATGCCTCTCACTATCTGACTTTAGAACCTGTTACACTGTCACAGTAGTCAAAAACAGCCTGGTACTGGTACAAAAAGAGACATATAGACCAATGGGACAGAGTGAAGACCACAGAGACGCTGCCATCCTCCTGTGAACAGTTGATATTTGACAAAGGCTTCAAGATTTTAAACTGAGGTAAGAAGAGTCTCTTTAACAAATGGTTCTGGCAAAATTGGAAATCCATC
The DNA here is from genome assembly GCA_028571685.1 of Heterohyrax brucei. NCBI lineage: Eukaryota > Metazoa > Chordata > Mammalia > Hyracoidea > Procaviidae > Heterohyrax > Heterohyrax brucei. The sequence continues at coordinate 4,222,905 of CM053146.1, read as the reverse complement.
TGCAAAAAATTGAAACAAGAACCATATCTCACACATTATACAAAAACAAACTCAAATTGGATAAAAATATAAAATCTAAAATGATAAAGCTCATCTAAGATAAAATAGGATTAACAGTGGAAGTTTCAATACACAACACAGACAGACTTCAAAATCTGACAAAGCACATTCAACAGAAAATAGGTAAATGAGAACTACTAAGCATCAAACACTTTTGCTCATCCAAAGACTTCATCAAAAGAATTAAAAGACCACCTACAGAATGAGAAAAAATATTTGGCAACTCTATGTCAGACTAACATCTGATCTCCATAATCCATAAAATACTACAAAATATCAACAAGAAAAGGATAAATAATCCAATTAAGTATGGGAGAAGGCGATGGAAAGACATTTCTCTAAAGAGGATATCCAGGCAGCCAAATGACATATGTAGAATTGCTCACAGTCATTAGCTGTGACAAAGGCTTCAAGATTTTAAACTGAGGTAAGAAGAGTCTCTTTAACAAATGGTTCTGGCAAAATTGGAAATCCATCTGCAAAAAAATGAAGCAAGAACAATATCTCACACATTATACAAAAACAAACTCAAATTGGATAAAAATATAAAATTAAAATTATATAAAAATATAAAATTAAAGACATTCAAATCAAAACTACTATGAGATACCATCTCACCACAACAAGATTGGCCATGATCCAGAATCATGTTATAATGCTGGAGAGACTCTGGAGAGATTGGAACACTCCTACACTGCTGGTAGGATTGCCAAATTGTACAACCTCTTTGGAAAGCAATCCGGTGCTTCCTTAAAAAGCTGGAAAGAGATATACCCTTTGATCTAGTAATCCCACTGCTCAGAATATATCCTGCAGAATCAGGGACAGTCACATGAAGATACATGTACACAAGTATTTATTGCATCACAGTCTCAATAGCTAAAAGATAGAATCAACCCAGATACCCAACAGATGAATTGATAAGCAAACTATGGTACATTCTCTCAATGGAGCACTATGCAATGATAAAGAACAATGATGATTTTATGAAGTATCTCATAACCTGGTTTCAACTGGAAGATATTACACTGAGTGAAATCAGTCAGTGGTACAAGGACAAATATTGTATGAGACCTCAACTATAATGACTTAATTGTAGACTCATGTACAGAAGAAAAGACTCTGACAGCTGCAACTGTGGGGAAGGAGAGAGAGGGCTGGTCCTAGATTAGTTGACAGACATTTAGTTGGGTGAAAGCAGTGACAGTACGCAGAAGAAAGATCATCTTAATTGGACTTCAACAAACTGAAATCTCTTCTAACCTTAACACAATATTGCATGGATCGAATAGCAGGAGCAGGAGTCTGGGGACCATGTTCTCAGAGGACATCATGGCCAACTGGCAAAACTATTGCTAAGAGAGTCTTCTGCACTCCATAATGGTGAGTGTCATCTGGGTTCTTGAAATCTAACAAGCTGTTATTTGAGGTACACCAAATCGTCCCAACTCATCTGGAAGAGAAGATCACCAAGAACAACCAAGACAAGAGGGACAAAGTGTCCAGAAGACAGAAGGATCCATGTGAATGGGTGACTGTAAGATGCCCCACTTCTGGTCCAAGTACTGCGTCACAATTAAGTGCCAATTGTAGAGCAGAAAGAGGAGGAGGATGCACTGTGGATAGGGAGAGACATTAGCATGTGTGAAAAGCTTGAACCACAGGATTTTATAAGCACTTAGCTTATGATGCTCAGGTGAAAGTTCTCTGTGGTTCTGTGAGTATAATGATGAGAAGCTCAGCTTCCCTACTGAGAAAGGCATGCTCTGCTGGCAAAACTTTGCTCTATTCAGCTGCTGGCCACTGCAGTGCCACAACTGTGCTTGATTGCCAGAACCGTGCCCCTCTGTGGCTGCATATTTGATTCTGACAAAGGTAGTTGTTCACCTTTCTGTAATCCAGTTTGATTATGCAGCCTTCCCTCTGATATTCAGGGCTCCTGCAGTGTCATATATTGTCTGTTCAGCTGTTTTTCAAGTATTTTGTTGTTACAGGGAACAGAGAAAAACTGTGTCTACTCTATCATGTTAGCCCTACCTCCTGAGGCCATTTCCTTAGCTAGTTAGTTACAGAGAAAAGAAGATGTGAAAGTTTGAATGAATATGTTCATCTTAAGAGGAACAGCAGGGAAGGATGTCCACAGGGAAAATTTAGGTTTCTAATAGGAAAGGAAGTAGAGGAAAGCAAGAATGAAGGAGAATCAGATTTCATGGGACAGCATAAAGGAAAATATAAGAATGCAGTTCACAGGAATTTGGGTGAGGGTACTGACATCTAAGACAAGTGAGATAGCAGAGTCTAATGTTTCATAGCATATTTAAGATATAATCAAGACCTTGACTTGAAGATAATCATTTATCAGACAGCAGGCAAGCTGTAGTCAATATCAGAAAAACAAATGTGATAAACACAACTAAATCAGTAGGATCCCTTTATACCAACAAAGAGATCAAAGAAGAAATCACCAAATCAATATACCATTTACAATAGCTCCCAAGAAGATAAACTAAATAGGAATAAATCTAACCAGATATGTTAGGGACCTATACAGAGAAAATTACAAGACCCTACAGCAAGAAAACAGAAGAGACTTGCATAAGTGGAAAAATCTACCTTGCTTATGAATAAGAAGATACAACATTGAAAAAGTGTCTATTCTATCCAAAGTGATTTGCATATATAATGCATTCCCGATACGAATTCCAATGTAAATTTTTTAATGAGATGGAGAAAAAATTATCAGTTTTGTTTGGAAATGGAAGAAATCCCAGATAAGTAAATCACTACTGAAGAAGAGGAACACAGTGGGAGGCCTCACACTACCAGACCTTAGAACCTGTCATACTTCTACGGTAGTCAAAACAGCAGTACAAATCCCAGTACAAAAGCAGATACATAGACTGAGGGAACAGGCTAGAGAATCCAGAAACATCACCATCCTCCTATGAACAGTTGATATTCGACAAAGGCCCAGTGGTTGCAAACTGGGGTAACCACAGTCTCTTTAACAAATGGTGCTGGCAAAATTTGGTATCCATCTGCAAAAAAACTGAAACAAGATGCATATCTCATACCCTACACAAAAACTAACTCAAAATGTATCAAAGACCTAAATATAAAACCTAAAATGGTACACATTATGGAAGAAAAAGTAGAGACAACAATGGAAGTTCTAATACAGGACTTAGACAGACTACAAAATCTTACCAGCAATACAAAAACAACAGAAGAGAAAATAGATAAATGCGAGCATCTAAAAAAAAATCAAAGACTCATCCAAAGACTTTACAAAGAGAGTAAAAAGACTGCCTACGGAATGGGAAAAAATATTTGGCAATTACATATCAGATCAACGTCTAATTTCCGTGATCTACAAGGTACTGCAAAATAGCAACAAGAAAAAGACAAATAACCAATTAGACATTGAGTAAAGGATATGGACACTTAACCAAAGAAGAAATTCAGACAGCCAAAGACATATGGGGAAATGCTTAAGATTGTTAGCTATTAGAGAAATCCAAATCAAAACTACAATGAGATACTGTCTTACCCCAGTGAGGTTGGCAATAATACAGAAAAACACAAAACAACAAATGTGAGAGAGACCGTGAAGAGATGGAAACTCCTGCACTACTGATGGGAATATAAAATGGTACAACCCATTTGAAAAACAATTTGGATCTCCTTTAAAAAACCTAGAAATAGGAATGCTACATTACCCAGAAACCCCCCTGCTTGGAATATATTCTGCAGAAATAAGGGCTGTCGTACCAACAGATATATGCACACGAGTGTTTGTTGCAGTACTGTCCACAATAGCAAAAAGATGAAATCAACCTAGGTGACCATCAACAGATGAAGGGATAAACAAATTATGGTATGGAACACTATGCAAAGATAAAGAACAACGATAATTTTAGGAAGCATCCCATAACCTGGTATCAACTAGAAGACATTACGCTGAGTGAAAACAGTCAGCTGCAAAAGGACAAACATTGTAAGAGACCATTATTATAAGGACTTAGAAAAGGACTTACACACAGAGGAAAAGATTCTTTGATGGCTACAAGGTTAAGGAAGGAGGGAGAAGATTTTTCATAGATTAGATAGTTGATAGGAATTCAGTTAGGTGAAGGATGTGACAGCATTCAGTAGAAGGTAGGTTGGCATAACTGGACAACACCATAGACTGACAGGTTGTCTAAACTGAATCCAACATTTCAAAGGATAGAGTAGGAGGGACATGGGTCTGGGGACTGTGTTTTCAGGGTATATAGATGTCCGTTGACATAGCTAGCCTTTTGCTAAGAGAGTCTTCTGCATTCCATATTGGTTGAGTGGTGTGTGGGCTTTTAAAATCCAGCAAAATGTCATCTGAGGAACACCTATTTGTCCCAATCCACCTGGAAGAAATGATGACCAAAAACATCAAAGATAAGAGGAAAAATGAGCCCTAGAGACAGAGGGACTCATAGGGTTGGGAGAATACGTCAACATGAGACCGGAAGAACATGATAGTGTCTGGCCAACACCAGAGACAACCTTGCTAGGTTGTAGAGTGCCTGATGTAGCACAAGAAAAAGAGGTGTGAAGATCAAGAATTTTAATAAATGACCAGTATTGATGGTCTACAACCTGGAGGGTCCCCTGGAAACATGACTGTAGATTTGCTGCTGCTGCAGACCTGAAACCAGTACTGAGGTCAACAATTCAGAGAAAGAAAGGACTGGACTCGGAGTCACAGAGTGAGCAAGTGGTGTGTGTACTTTATGGTTTCATACATTTATCAAAGGCTGTCCTATTGGTTTCTTTCTAGGGGGGAAAGAAGAAGATGAAGAGAAGGAGACAAGTGTTTGCTGGGAAGATGCTAGAAGAGAGCAAAGGAGTAATGTGCTATCACGGGTGGGGAGAGCAGATAGAGCTGTAGAGAGGCAGATATATAAAACTGACTCGGATTGCATATTTTCACTTAAACATAATAAATTTTTTTTTAAAAAAAGAACAAATGTTTGGGAACATTTAAAGTTATGACTGTCAGTATTCTTCATGAAAAACTTAGGTAATTTTGTTAGAGTTTTATTTATTATGATTACCATTATAAGATTGAAGATCTTAAAATGATGTGGAAAAAAAGTAAAAGTTATAATTAAGGATTAAAAGAAGTTCTCCATTCCCTACTTTTTGCAAAAATATTGTACCCCTTAGGAAAAAAATACTTAACAATTCTGTTTATTTTCCTAAATTAGTCTGTTTAGCTATATTTTAGTTAATATTTAACTTTTCAAGAACAATAGTCATTTTTATGAAATAAGTCAGAAACAAAATAGTATATGACATTATTTATATATAATACTTAGAATAGGCAAATACATAGAGATAGAAGACTTTTCTAATGGCCACCAGGGCTAAAAACAGGAGTTATTACATAAAGTGTGCTGAATTTAATTAGAGATTTGAAGATCTGAGATTAAAACTCAATCTAGATGTCACAATAGTAGAAAATAATGAAGGCTGAAGTGGGGAAGAGGGGAATGTATAGATACAGAAGTAGAGTTAAAGTGAGAAAGTGGGTAGAGACACAAAGAAGGAGCAGAGGAAAAGGATAAAGAGGAGGAGGAAAAACAAAAAATTGTGTGATATTGATGTCTCAGGAGTTATTTAATGTCGTATTAGTCATCAGTTTTTCCAAATCTACATAAATTTCAAAATTTTGAACTCTAGTTGAAATGATTAATCTTCCATATTAATAAATATTGTATCATTATAAATAAACTATATTCAAAAGTTTTCAGTCCTTAAACTAACTCAGATAATTGAGAGTATGACTTACAGTATTTAACTTTTCCCTCTCTTTTGATTCTTTGCTTAATCTCATGATGAAAAGTATAGAAAGATGGAAAAAAACTGACTAAAAGTGGTGCTTTTTAAAAATCGTATCATTTAAAATTGGCCTGAGATAAATGGACTGTGTTTTCCTAACGTCAGCACATTTTATTACAAGATTTACCTCATATGCAAGTTTGTTACAATAATATTTACATAAGTGTTTTTTTTAATTTTCACAGTATTTCATGTGTGCACGTGTGTGTATGACAAAAAATGTATGAGAAATTTGACATTTTAGCCATTATTAATTGTACAACCAAGTGATGTTAATTACGTTCACTATGTTGTGTAACTATTACCATTACCCATTTTCAAATATTTTTATCCCTCTAAACAGAAATTCAGCACCCTTTATGTAACAACTTCTTATTTTTAGCTCCCCCAAGCTTCTGGTGGTCGTTAGAAAAGTGTTTTGTTGCTATGTATTTGCCTATTGTAAGTATTATGTATAATGTCATATACTATTTTGCCTTTTGTGTCTGACTTATTTCATAAAAATGAATATTGTTCTTGAAAAGTTAAATATTAACTAAAATGTAGCTAAACAGGCTAATATAAGAAACTAAGCAGAATTCTTAAGTATTTTTTCTTACCCTTACTTTTTTGCAAAAAGTAAGTAGTGAATGGAGAACTTCTTTTAATCCTTAATTATAACTTTTACTTTTTTTTCCACATCATTATAAGATCTTAGAGCTCATAATAGTAATATTAAGCACATATTTTGTGTGACTTTTATCTTTTAAATATAATTATCTTTGGATTGCAAAAGAAAGATGTGAATTGAAAAACAATGCAAAATCTAATAGTCCAAAATCTCAATTACAAAGTGTAACTATTTTCTTATTATGATTAAATCCAAATCAATTTTGCATGCCTACTTATCTTCAGCTCCATCTGCTCTCCTCACCCAGTGAGCATAATCTTCCCTTTCACTCTGTATTTCTAGTATCCTCTAACCAAGCACCTGTTCCCTCCTCTCCACACTTCTGTAGCACCTAGAAAGAAACCAGTAGGACAGCCTCCTATAAATACTTAAAACCATACAGTACACACACAATACTGTCACACTGTGTTCCCAAGTCCAGTTCATTCTTGTCTGAAGAGTTGACCTCAGTATTGATTTCCAGTCAGGGCCAGCAGCAAGTCTAAGGACTGTGTTTCCAGGGAACCCTCCCAATTGTTGGACCATCAGTTCTGGTCTTTTACTAGAATTCTTGAGCTGTGCCCCTATTTTTCTCATGTTGTCTCAGGGACTCTGCATTGCATCCCCCATCGAAGTAGCCTTTGGTGGTAGATGGACACCATCTGGTTCTTCTGGTGTCATGTTGATACAGTCTCCCGTTCATACAGATCCTTCTGTCCCTGGGGTCTTTTTCACTTGTGACTTTGTTGTTCTAGGTCATCTGTTCCAGATGAGTTGGGACCATTTCATGTACCTCAGGTGGCAGTTTGCTAGCTTTTAAGACCCCAGACACCACTCCCCAACATGGGGTGAAGAAGACTGTCTTAGCAAAAGACATGCCAATTAGCCTCCATGTCCCTGAAAACATGGCCCTCAGACCTTATCCCTGCTCTATCTTTTAAAATATTGGTTTGAGTTTAGAAAACCTTTTAGTTTATGGTGTAGTCCAGTTATGTTGATCTGCACTCTGCTGAATGCAGTCACTGCTTTCACCTAACCAAATTCCTTATCTACTATCTAATCTATGACCAACCCTCTCTCTGTCTCCTCATCAACTCTTACAGCTGCCAAAGTCTTTTTCTTCTGTATATAAGTCCATTTCTCAGTCCTCATAGCAGAGATCTCATACAATACTTGTCCTTTTTCTGCTTACCGGTTGCATTCAGTATAATATCTTATACTTGAAATCAAGTTATGAGATGCTTCCTAAAATCATCATTGTTCTTTATCACTGCATAGTGTTCCATTGAGTGTATGTACTATAGCTTGTTTATCCATTCATCTGTTGATGGGCATCTAGGTTGATCACATCTTTTTGCTACTGTCAACAGTGCTGCAATAAATATTCATGTGCATGTATCTGTCCATGTGACCACCTTTATTTCTGTAGGATATAGTCAGAGCAGTGAAATTGCTGGACCATATGATAGTTCTATTTCTAGCTTTTGAAAGAAGCACAGAATGGCTTTCCAAAGAGGTTGTAGCATTTTTTACTCCCACCAGAAATGTAGGAAAGTCCCCACCTTTCCACAGTCTCTCCAGCATTTGTTGTTTTGTATTTTGGATTATGACCAACCTTGTTGGGATGACACAGTATCTCACTGCAGTTTTGATTCGGATTTCTCTAATAGCTAATGATCAAGAGCATTTCCTGATGTGTCTTTTGGCTGTCTGGATGTCTTCTTTGGTGACACGTCTGTCCTTCTCCTTTGTGCATTGCTTAATTAGGTTATTTAACATTTTCTTGTTGATATTTTGCAGTATCTTGTAGATTATAGAAATCACACATCAGTCTGACTCGTAGTTGCCAAATATTTTTTCCCATTCTGTAGGTCAGCTTTTAACTCTTTGGATGACAGTACGTGTTTGATTCTTAATAGTTCCCGGCACTTGGCTGGCTAGTTCTATTTTTTGTGCATTGTTTGTCAGATTTTGTAGTCTGTCTAAGCTGTACATTAGAACTTCCATTGTTGACTCTATTTTTTCTTGCATAATCTTTATCATTTTAGGTTTGATATTTCTGTCGTTCTATTTTGAGTTAGTTTTTGTGTATGGTGTGCAACATGGGTCTTGTTTTGGCTTCTTGCAGGATGGATACTCAATTCTGTCAGCATTATTTGTGAAAGAGACTGTATTGTCTTTACCCCAGTTTACAATCTTAGAGTCTTTGTTGAATATCAGCTGTTACTAAGAGGTTAGTGGCATCTCTGGGGTCTCAAATCTGTTCCACTGGTCTTTTGTACCAGTACCAGGCTGTTTTGACTACTGGTCAAAACTACTAGGTTCCAAAGTTGGGTTGTGTGAGACCACACACTGTGTTCCTCTTCTTCAGTAGTGCTTTACTTATCTAGAGTTCCTTCCCTTCCAAAGTTGGTGATTTGTGTCTCCATCTCATTAAAAAATGGCACTAGAATTTTTCTTGGGATTGCGTTGTATATGTAGATGGTTTTGGGTAAAACAGGCATTTTTCACAATGTTAAGCCTTTCTATCCATGAGCAGGGTAGGTTTCTCAACTTATGTAAGTCTCTTTTGGTTTCTTGCAGTAAGGTTTTGTAGTTCTCTCTGTATAGTTCTCTTATTTCTCTAGTTAGATTTATTCTTAGGTATTTTATTTTCCTGGGGGCTATAGTAAATAATATTGATTTTATGATTTCTTTGATGATCTCTTCACGGGTGTAAAAGAATCCTACTGATTTACTCATGTTTATCTTATGTCCTGATACTTTGTTGAACTCTTCTATTATTTCCAATAGGTTATTTATGGATTCTTTAGGGTTCTCTGTATATGTGATCACATAGTCTGTAAGTAGAAATACTTATTCTTCTTCTTTGCTGATGTGGATGCCCTTTAATTCATTCTCATATCTAATTGCTCTTTCTAGAACCTCTAGAACATCCTTGTCCAATTCCCATTCTCAGGAGGAATTCTTTCAGTCTCTCTCTAATCAGGATGCTGTAGGCAATCGGCTTTGCATAGATGCCCCTTATTGCACTGAGGGCTTCCCCTTCTATTCCTATTTTGCTGAGTGTTTTTAACTGAGTTGGACTTTGTCAAATGCCTTTTCTGCACCAATTGACAAAATTAAGTGACTCTTATCCTTTGTGTTGTTTATGTGGTTGTTCAGATTAATTGTTTTTGTGATAGTGAACCAGACTTGCATCCCTGATAGGAATCCAACTTGGTCATGATTAATTATCTTTTGATATGTTTTTTGAATTCTATTGGCTAGGATTTTGTTGAAGATTTCTGTATCTAGGTTCACGAGTGATATTTGTCTGTACATTTCTTTTTTTGTAGGATCTTTCCCTGGCTTGGTTATCATGCTTATGCTGGCTTTATAGAATGAATTTTGGAGAATTCTGTCCTTTTATATGCTGTTAAATGGCCTCAGTAGTTTTGTAATTAACTCCTTTCTAAAAGTCTGATAGAAATCTCCAGTGAAGTTGTCTGGGCCAGGACTTTCTTTGGTTTCTAGTTTTTTGATTACTTTATTTCAGTCTCTTCCTTTGTGATGTATTTATTTAGTTGTTCTACTTCTCCTTGGAAAATTTTGGTAGGTGATGTGAATCTAGAAATTTGTCCATTTTTCCTAGGTTTTCAAGTCTGTTACAGGACATTTTTTCATAGTATTCTGCTACTATACTTTTGATTTTGGTTGGGGATGTTGTGACATCTCCCATCTAATTTCTTATTGAGGTTATTTATTTCTTCTCCTGTTTTCTTTTGTAAGTTTAGCCAATGTTTTGTCAGTTTTGTTGATCTTTTCAGAAAATAAGCTTTTGCTTTTGTTATTTTTCTCAACTGTTCTTCTATTCTGTAATTCATTTAGTTCTGTTCTAATCTTTATTATCTGTTTTCTTCTGGTGCCCGAGAAGTTCTTTGGTTTCTCTCTGCTTGTTCAAGTTGTAGGGTTGATTCTTTGGTTTGCGCCTTTTCTTCATTCCAGATGTGAATATTTATAGAGAGATCTCTGAGCACTGGTTTTTCTGCATCCCATAGATTCCATTCTAGTATATTTTCATTCTCATTTCATTCTGTAAATGTCTTATTGTATCTTTGAATTCCTCTGTATCCCATGTATTTTTTCGAACAAGGTGTTATACTGTTTCCATGAGTTCAAATTTCTACCTTTGCTTTTTCTATTGATTTCAACACTTACAACTTTATGGTCCAAGAAGATGCTTTGCAATAATTCAATGGTTTGGATTTTATTAAGACTTGTTTTATAACCTAATGCATGGTATTGTGTGGAGAGAGTTCCATGTGCATTGGAAAAGCAAGTGTACTTACCCATTGTTGGGTAAAAATTTCTTGTACATGTTGATGAGATCTAGTTGGTTGATTGTCACAATAAGATCTTCTGTATATTTACTGAGCTTTTTTTTTTTTTTTTTTTTTTTGGATGCTCTGTCCATTATTGAAAGTAGAGTGTTGAAATCTCCTACTATTATTGTGGAGTGATCTATTTCATTCTTCAGTTTTGTCAGTGTTTGTTTGATGTATTTAGATGCTCTAACATTGGGTCCATAAGTCTTTAGTATTGTTATATCCTGCCTATGTATTGATCCTTTCAGCAGCTGTGACCATTCTTGTGCATGATGGTAGATTTTACATTAAAATCTGTTATCTGACATTAGCATTGCCATTCCTGCTCTTCTTTGTATGTTGTTAGCTTGGTGTACATATTACCATCTTTTGATTTCCAGTTCGTTAATATCTCTCAGTCTAAGTTGTGTTTCTTGTAAGCAACCTATAGACAGATCATGTTTTTGGATCCAAATTGTTACCATCTGCCTCTTTACCAGAGCATTCAATCCATTTACATTTAGTGTAATTATCGATAGGTATGTGTTTAGTTCTGTCATTCTGTTGTCAGTATTTTTGTGTTATTGATGTTTTCTTTGCTCCTTTTAATATTCTGTTGTGGGTCATTTTTCATTATGGGTTTACTTTTCCTCTTTTTCAGTGTTGTTTTTGTGTTTGTTGAGATTCCAGTATTATGTTTCTTATTTTGATATGTTGCATTGTTAGTTTACTTTTGAGCTACCTGTTTGATCCCCCTTAATGTTCTAAGTTCAAACCAATCTTTAACTGCTGTATAGCTTCTTAATTTCCTCCCCACCTGAAAGGGTTATATCTACCATAAAATATCTCTATACTGTGATGACACTGTAATTTTCCTGTTAGGATCACTGGTGCCCTACTTTCAATATTTTGGCTTTGATTAAGCTTGGTGACTTCCCTAATGGAGTAGGCTTCAGAACATTGTGTTCTGCATTACCTTCTTAAGTATACATTTGATGTTATTGTTTTCCTAAACATAGAGATCTTTTCAGTATTTTTTGTAGTTTTGGTTTAGATTTGCAAAGTCTCTAAGCTACTGTTTATCTGTGAAGGTCTTAATTTCAACTTCATATATGAGATACAGTTTTTTCAGGATGTATAATTCTTGTTTGGAAGTGTTTTTCCTTCACAGCTTTGTATGTGTCATCCCTCTGTCTTCTTGCCAATATGGTTTCTGCCAAGAAGTCAGATGAAAGTCTACATGACTTCCCTATCTGTACATTAGTTTTGCTTTAAGCCTTGCTGCCTTTAAAAGCCTCTCCTCTTGTTTTGTTTTATTAAGTTTGATTATAATATGTCTTCATGTCTTTCTTTCAGGTTCTAGTTTTTCTTGTGTTCAGCAATCATCTTGAATATATTCTCTCCTTTCATGATTTCAGGAGAGTTTTCTGTCAAAGGCTCTTCAACAGCTCTGTCTATATTTTCTGCTATCTCTTCCTGTTCAGAAATTCCAGTCATTCATGGAGTATTCCTCTTGATGGATTCTCACATGCTTCTTACTTTTTTGATTCTTGTATCTGATTTCTCCTTATAAATGCTGATGTCAGTTACTTTACCTTCAAGCTTATTAATGCTGCATTCCATTTTCTCCATCCTGCTCTTTGGCTTTGGATCAATTTGTATAATTCTGTGATTTTATTACTGATCTGCTGCATTTGAGATCTTTGATGTTCTAGCAGTTCATACAGTTAACTTTTCATTTTGTTCTGCTGCATTTTGTTTAATCTCTAGAAAAGCTCTCTGTATAATTCTTTTACACTGTACCTCTGATAATATCAGAAAGGCTTCTTCATCTGGAAAGTTGTTGATTATTTTTGAGCCATGATGGTCTCATTCCTTAAATGGTTAGATATCGATGGTCATCTTCATGCCATCACAAAGCTGTTCAGCTTCTCTGGTGTTACACCACTGGGAGCTGTGGAGTGGTTCTATGAATGCGGTGGGTATGGGGCCTGCTAGGTTTGGCTGCTAGCTGCTGCTGACTTCTCTAAGTGCAGCCAGCTTATGTATAGCTTCTCTGGCAATATAGATAATGTGAAGCCCTACAGTGCTGCACTGCTTAGACGCTGGCCCCAGCTGGGTGCTCAGAGGTGGCAGGTCCTCCTCCCAGTTGCTAAAGGGGACAAGCTAGTTGTGCTGACTGTTTGAAGACTATGATGTAGCTTAGGGAAGGGAGGAGAGGAGGATACTACCACACTTGGCTGCCAGGGACTGCTATGTCTTCTACATGCATTTTTCTTAAAACTGCTTTTATGTGTACAGAGGCACTTTCCAGCAACTGCTGAAAGCAGCCAGGCCCTAAGAGGTGGCAGACCCCACCTCCTGGCTGGCAAAGATAGTGCCCTAGTTATAGAGTGGGAGTCCATCAGCCATTGCTATGATGTGACTCAGTGAAGAGTGGTGGAAATGGCACCACCACAATCAGGTGCCAGTCACCTCTGCATTCTGTAGCTGTGTTCTCTATCTGATCTTAACATAAAACTGCCCTACCACTGAGAGAAGCATTGACCAGCAGCAGCTGAAAGCAGCCAGGCTCTCAGAAGTGGCAGAGCCCACCTCCTGGTTGGCAGAGATGGTGCCTTGTACATCATTCCAGACAGTATAATGTGGCTCAAGGAGGAGAGGAGTTAGGGTACAGCTGTATTTGGCTGCCAGCCTTTCCTATGATCCTTGGGTATGATCATCTTAAAAACAGCTTGTTTGCTGGGAGAATCACTATTCAGACAGGGATTGCTGCTCAGTATGGGAATTAGCTCCAGGTGAGACCTCAGGTATAGCAAAATATGCCTCACAGCTGACCAAGATGGTGTCCTGCCTGATCACCTTTCCAACACTAAGTCAGCAGTATCTATGGTGCAGCTCTGAGAAGGCTGAGAGGGGTGCTGGCACCCTTAGTCAGCAGCTGTGCTGAGCTCTCTAAATGTGGTTTTCCCAAACATTCTTTCTGCTGCAGGATACACTGTTTACTTAAGCACTGCAGGTCAGCATAGTAGCCAGCTCATGTCAGGCTCACAGGCTCGGCAGTCCTAATCCTAACCTCACAATTAACAAAGAGGGCATCTATGCCTGTAATCCTCTCAAACAATGCAACAGCAGAATCAGGATTCTGTGGGCTGCTGCCCCTTCCTGTTTCCCAGTCCGATCTCACAACCCTGTGCCAGAACTTAAGTCTCCCGGAATGTCCACACTGCTCCTTTCAATTATTTTTTCAGGGCTTAGTTCTCAGAGGGAACTGAGGAAACATGTGTCTCGTCTACCATCTTGGCCCTCCCCTGCATAACTATTTTTAGTGTTTGAGGATACTTCCTTTAATTTTCTTTCTAGGCACATCATTATAAACTTGAAATTTGACTATAAGCTTCTCATCCTAAATGTTTCCATATTACAACATAAGTATCTATGTGTGTTGTCAACTGATTCTACACTACATAATTTTAGTATCTACTCACATTTTGATGTATGCATTCGTGATCACTTATTTCCAATGTTTCTCCTTGACTTTATTTACAGGTTTTGTTGTTATAAATCTTATTATAATAAATAAATATTATTTATTTTTAGTACACCTTTGATTTGTGTGACAGAGTTGTGTAGCTACTAACCAAAGTTGTTTTATTTGTAGACATAAATGAAATATATATCCAAGTACTTTTTTCCAGTGGGGTGAGTTTATGCAAATTATTTCTGTCAAAAAATGAAACCGAAATCTGAGGCAACATTAGCAAAAGTTGTATTTTCATAAGTTTGGAGTCTAAGGTGACACATCTGCACTCACTTTCTTTCATCAAAGTTTCAAAAATTTGCAAAGGGAGCTTTATAGGGCAAAATAAGGAAATACTGAGGTAGTACCTGAATGACAAGCATTAAAGTAGAATGTGTGGAAGCAAAGAAGACTTTCATTTTCACGTTTCAATACACTGGAAATTCTTGGCTCATTAACTTTGCCCCTTTTTAATAGAAAAGAAAGTTTTTTAATCTAAGAGGTGAAGTGTTCTCTCTGCCAGTCTTTTCCTGAGTCAACTGGGGACAAATGGGGTGCTCCTTGTGGTCAAACTGTAGGGTAAGAGGTTTTTCAGTTCTGATTAATAACAAGACATGAATTAAAGGGAATCACTGGTTCCACACTTTGCTAGCAAAACTCCCAGCATGGTCCCCCAAATTGTTTGTCTACTTGTTTGTTCTTTTAGCTTTATCTTAAAAGACAATGTGGAAGACAAGTTTGTTCTGGGTGCCTATAGGAAACATCAGTTCAGAAGATCATTTTGGAGTTTCCATGAGAGAGATAAGAACTCTATTTCATTAGTACTTTGAGATATATTTAAGTATGTTTATAGTGTTTTCCCCCTTGTCATTACATATTTCCTCATAAAGTTTCTACACTAAGTATGAATTTTATAACCAGAAATAAATATTATAAAATTTGGCTTGTTTAATGTTATTAATCTTTAGTGTCTTGATTCTTTATTTCTTAAAAACAAGTGAATTTATATTATATTTCACATTCCTCTAGCTGTCATAGTTCATGATTTCACAGGACTAGGTGCAGAAATCAAAGTTCAGGGTGATTACATTTATAGGGAGGCTGGAAACCCTTATGCGTGAAATGGAAAAACTTGGCTTCCCAAGATAACTGGATAAAGCAAAAAGATGTAAGAGAAAGAAATTGTGTTAAATACAAACTACTAAACAGGGATTGTTGTGTTGTTTGTGGGTATTGCATTTCCTAGTGGTGGTATGGTCCCACAGCTCTGAGTAGAGTACGGGTTAAATGTCACCTTTACACTGCATGTCAAGTTTACATTTTTACTTTTTCTAACTTTCATGGATCAGCAAGGTATTTAATTTTTATTTAAATAAATTGAATATCACTTGTTAGTGGTACCTCTCCTATTTTTCTTTCCAACTCCTGGAGAACCTGGAATATTTCCTTACATAAATGGGATCCTTAATAAATATTTTCACCTCAACATCAAGAAAACAAAAATTCTCACAAATGGACCAATAAGCAATATCATCGTAAATGAAAAAAGATTGAGGTTGTGAAAGATTTCATGTAACTTGGTTCTACAATTAACAACCACAAAAGCAGCAGTCAACAAATCAAAAGATGCATTGCATTTGGGGAAATGAGCTGCAAAAGATCTCTTTAAAGTATTGAAAAGTAAAGATGTCACCTTGAAGACTAAGGTGTGACTGACCAAAGCCACAGTATTTCCAATCACATCATATGCATGTGAAAGCTGGTTAATGAACAAGGATGATAGAAGAATTGATGCTTTTGAATAGTGGTGTTGGGGAAGAATATTAAATGCACCACGGACTGACAAAAGAACAAACCAATCTATTCTGGAAGAAGTACAGCCAGAATGCTCCATGGAAGCAAAGATGTTGAGGTTGCGTTTTATATACTTTTAACATGTTGTCAAGAGGGAACAGTCCCTGGAGAAGGACATCATGCTTGGTGGAGTGGAGGGTCAGCAAAAAAGAGGAAGCTCTTCAATGAGATGGATTGACACAGTGACTGCAAAGATGGACTTAAGCATAAAAATGATTGCGGACTTGGCACAAGACTGAACAGTGTTTCATTCTGTTGTTCATAGCATCACTACAAGTGAGAATCAACTCAACAGCACCTAGCAACAACAACAATAAATATTTGCCTAATAAACTTGAATTGAAGTATATCTATTAACTCAGATACAGTTTTTGGCTACTACTACTATTGATGATGATATCTGCCATTGAATTTATTCCAACTCACGATGACATTATGCACATCAGAATGAAATGTTTCCTGGTCCTGTACTATCTTCACCAATGCTGGCATGTTCAAGTCCATTATTGTGGCTGTTGTGTCAATCCATCTCAAGAAAAGTTTCCTCTCTCTTTGCTGACCATCTACTTCATTAAATGTGATATTCACCTCTAACAACTGATTTCTCCTCGTGACATGTCTAAAGCAAACAAGTCTGGTGATGTACTGTTGTGACTGGTAAAGTTACATTGGCTAATATTTAGAAGTATATGTCACTAGTTTTTTGTTTTCCCCTAGTCTGTCTTTCTCTGGAAAGCTCCATGGAATCCTGTCTACCATGGATGACCCTGCTTGTATTTGAAATATCACTGGTGCATCTTTCAGTACCACAACACACAAGCTATTAAGGGACAACAAACTGACAGATGAGTGGAAACAGTTGCTAATAAATCTACACAAATCACCTAACTACTAAATATTAATTTTCCTCTAAATCATATATTAAATTCCTGAAATTACATGTGGACTTCAAACATTGCAACAGGTATACTGGTCACAATGATTCATCATGACATATGTTATACAGGCACATACAATGTTATTGGTCATGTAGGTAACTTCTATTACTCAAAAATTCAATAAACTTTATATGGTTCTTACTGCATAATAAAGTACAGTTATGGGAACTGAGAATATAGCAATTGACACAATTGACCAGGGTACCACTCCCCTTCCTTAACTTACATTTGAGTTGGAGCATGATTTACTGCTTAACAAAGATTATTACCAGTAAGCTTCTCTATTCTGTGGAAAGGATTTGTCCTCCAGATATTTCATATAAACATATTGAGGTGTACAGAAATCATTTAATGTGCTAAATGTCACTTTCTGGAGGACAATTGTGTTTTTGTTCCAAGCCTATCTTAGTATCAGAGCTCTTACTCTCTATATACAAAAGTTGACTTAAAGTTATGGATTAGACTTTAGTAGTAAGGTTAACACATTATCCTTGAATATTTACTGCTGATAAAAACTCTCAGCATTGAAAGTTTTGTTCTCTTGCTTCATAGGTTCACATGTCTAACTTTCTCTATTTTCATTGTAATTCTCAGAGTTCTGCATAATGTGTACTTCCATTGTCATTCTACAAGCATGTAATGTCTTCCTGAGAGAGTTTATCCACGCTGTATCTTTAACTGCTGGAGCCCTGGTAGTACAGTGGTTAAGAGCTTGTTTGTAAACCAAACAGCTGGCAGTTCAAATTCACCAGCTACTACTTAGAAACTGTACAGGACAGTTTTACTCTGTCCTATAGGGTTGCTATGAGTCTAAATCAACTCAAGGGCAACAAGTGTTTGTTGTCGTTTATACCTTTAATTAGTGTCTCTACAGAAATGGAGTCCAAATTTAAACTTAGACTGCTCTCTGAACCTGCAGGTTGAAGTGTCTAAATGCCTACTACACACTACCATTTAGATCTTCTTAAAATATACAAACTTACATAGAAAAGTAAATTTGTTACTTCTCCTTACAACTCTCACTAACACACATGCACACACACAGGAGAACTAATGGCCATTTTGTATTCTCTAAAGGGAGAGATTACTATCCAGGTAATACTTAAAAGTAAGAAAATTACACCTTGGATATCATCTTATGCTTGTTACTGATTTCAAGTCATGCCAATATCATCTCCTACATATTTTTCAAACGCAGCCACTTTATCTCTTCCCATTGCCCCACAGCATATTGTTTTCTGAAAAATAATGAGACTAAGCCTTGCACTGAGGCTATCAATGAATATGAATATAGTTCTTATTTAGAGGGTGTTTGTATTCATCATGATCCCTCTGGAAATCTGTTGTGAACTTTGATAATATCTCAAAGCCTGGACTTAACTATTCTAATTACAGTCAAATTTTATGAGCTCTCATATGCAACAAAATGGGTTGAGGGTTTGAAGTCAACTGCAACTGATAAATGGCCCAAATATTCGGGTGTCAGGAGATTCTTAATGAAGTTCGTTGATGTGGGGAGGTGTTCAGTCACCAAAAATATCTTAATGATCACATAGTAGAAGAAAACAGTGCATCTAGCAACTTGCTGATGACATTAAATTGAAGGAGTTTGTACACACTATCATAGATTTAACATTTAAACAACATTTACATGATTAGACAAAAATTTTAGCAAGCAATTCAGCTGTCAAAATTGTAGTGGGACAGAGTTCTGAGAGGCAGGCTAGAGGATATTACTATGTAATGCAGATTCCAAGGGAGACATTTAAAAAGCAGGTATGATTTATTTTGTCTGATTTTTCAACTAATCGTTAGATACTGTTGAATTGTCTCCTTGGAGCAAAGATAGATGAAGATATTGGCAGTTTGGTGGCATAGTTGGTATTATAATCTTGAATGATTTATTAATGCTCTAGTATTTTCTAATATCTTAACATATCTAGAGAAAACAACTTAGAAAAACCGAAGAACCACTATTTACAAACGTTTTCACACCACACCCTGTTTAAATTGTCTTTTATGCAGAAAACTTTACTTGTCATGATACATTTTATGTTTGAAAGATAAAGTCCAGTCTCCTGAATTTCTCAGGTGTAATGGATTTACTGATGATCACAAAGCAATTATATGAATGTGGTAGACAGAATAATGGTTTCCTAAAGTATCGACTTTACAGAACTTATAAATACGCTGATACACAGCAAAAGGGAGTTTGTAGATGTGATTAAGATTACAGACCTGCAGATGGGAAGATTACCCATGTTTTATGTCCTCTTAATCTCATGAGCTCTTAAAATCAGAAGAGCTTCTCACGCTACAGTCAAGGATATGTGGCAGATGAGACGGTAAAAGACACGAAGCAGAAGTGACGTATAAGAAGAATTCCATCGGCTGGTGCTTGGGGACCACAAGCCAAAGATGAATTACTAAGTAGATGTTGTTTTTTGTCATTGTAGTCAAAAATGGTGGCACAAATGGTTAACACACTTAATTGCTAACTGAAAAGTCAGAAGTTCAAGACCACTCTTAGGTACCTCTGAAGAAAGGCCTGATGATGTACTTTTAAAAAAAATCAGCCAGTGCCATTCTGCATATACATATTGGGTTACCATGAGTCAGATTTGTCAAGCAACTTCTATTTATTAATTTGTAAGAGTTCACAATGAAAATGAGTAATCTATAGTAATAAAATAAAATAGCAGAAGCTTTTTTTTAGGGAGAGGGCAAGAGCATCTTGGCTGGGGAAAAAGTCTATACAAGGACATGAGGCATTGACTGGATTACCAACTACCATGTGAAGGATTTTGAATTTAAGATAGAATCATGAAAAAAGAAACTGCTGTACTACCTGGGAAAGCAAAGGAGTTTATCTTCAAAGTGTTCAGGGAAAGTCTGTCTGAGAAGATGGATTTGAATAGAGACCGAAATGAAGCATGATAATCCAAGTTATTTCAAGTCTCATGGAAAAACGTTCTCAGAAAAGAGTATGAAGAATGTGATGAGATGAAATAAAAAGGTCAATGTGACTAAAGTGCAGGGAGCAAGAGCAGTGAATGGAGGTGAGGTCAGAAAGATGATAAGGGACACCAGGAAAAGAAGTATGCATTTAATAATGCTGAGGTGGAAATCCACTGGAGGGTCCTACAGACCATAAATGTGTCTGTTTCATAGTTAGTGTCAAAAATAAGGGTCATTGTTCTCGTTTATCTTAGATAGTAGGTTGCACAGGAGCCTTTTGAAGGCAGTATTCCCATAAGATTTCAATCACTGAGGATTTCATGTTTTATGGGACTCGAACCAAGTTTGGAAATCCAGCACTTTGCAAACCTTAAAAGTAATTCTGGCTTCTCTGTGGGAAAGAGGATTCAGGAAAAGGGATAAGTTAAAAATAATTAAAGTTATCCAGGTAAAAAATAATGATATGTTTACACCAGTGTGGTAGTTGTGGATGTTGCTAGTTGATTATATTCTGGAAATGTTGCAATGTAAAAGCCAATGTGATTTGTTAGTGGATTGATTGTTTAGTATGAGACAAAAAAAATAAGTGTCAAGAATATAATATGCTGGCACTTAAGCTCTGATAAAAATCCATAAAACATGTAACAACTTCAGTCTAGTAACGAGGAGGAAAGCAAACAAACAAATAATATACTAGAAAAATTCCAGTAGATGAGCATCCATCAAATACAGGGGCATCCTGTCAAATATTTGACCAATGCTTCTTAAAATTATGAATGATGTTGAAAAAAGAAAGGAAGAAGAAATTTCTGGGGAGCAATCACAGTCTCTCTCCTTAAAGCTGTTGTCAGGAGATTCTTATGAAGGAGATATTTAAGGAGAAATGATAAATAAATGTAGTGGGGCATCCTGAAATGGGACCTGGAATAGAAAAGAAAAAGTTTTAATTTAAATGAAGTATGGACTAGTTAATACAAATGTATCAATATTGGTTTATTAATTGCAACACGTTTACATAACTAATGTAAAATGTTAACAGTGGAGAAAAGTAGGTACAGGTAGTTTTTGTCTACCAAAAGGAAACTTGGTTAACTGCTTGTCCACTTGGTACAAATTCATTATGCACAATCTCTCTGATACCAAAAAAAGGTTAGCGACATCATTTTGACTCTTGATTTGGACTGACAGAGTGTTTTTGGTCATGGGGAATTGAATAACTTCCACTGTGCACTTGGACTTTTTGTTTCTAGGTTATATTGGTACATTCATGTTTCATCATCAGTGATAACACAGCTCAAAACATCATCTTGCCTCTCAAAAGTGTCTTGGCAAACTTTGAATCTCTGCTTTTGTAAATCAGTGAGCTCTTTTGGGGCCATTTTTACGTACACCTTTCTTATGCCAAGATTTTCAGTTAACACTTCCCTAACTGTTTCTCTATTGGTGTTTACTTGGTCTGCTATCTGCCAATTTTCACACATGATTTGACAAATTTTTGCAATGTTTTCATCTGTTCTGCTTGTTACTGGCTGCTGTGACCTCTCTTCATCTGTGACAGTTTCTCTCCCTTCAGAGAAATATTTAGTCCATTTGTATAGTGCTGTTTTCTTCAGGGCATTATCCTCATAAACTCAGACTAACATGTCCCTGATGTCACTTCCACTTTTGCAAGTTTGACAAATTTAACGTTTGTTCATCCCTGTAATTCAAGCTCTAACATTCTTGCAATGGCACACAAAAATACACAGCAGCAATAGCGAATGCCTCTCGGCAAGGCACTGCAACATGTCAACACAAACACAGCTATGAGACACTGATATATCAATGCTAAGAAACCTTACTGAGTTGTTCGTACAGTGCTGCCAACATAAGCACATGGTGACAAGTCCATCAACTTAATTGTCAAACTTTGCATATTCCAACCAATTCTTATCTATTGTTAGGTATTTATTGCAACAGGATGGATTGACACAGTGGCTGCAACAATGGGCTTAAACATAAAATCGATTGTGGGCATTTAGCAGAACCAGGCAGTGTTTCCTTCTGTTGTGCATGGGGTTGCTATGAGTAGGAACTGACTTGATGGCACCTAACAACAACAGTGAAATGAAAGTAAACAACTAGCAATTATTTCTTGTATGAGACCTGACCTTCTCTGCTTTAAATCTCCATATTATTCTGCTCTATTGTTATTGGAGATGTAGAAGAATATCTATTCTCCCTTTTATAATTTGTGTATCATTAACACATTTCTTCTTTCTCTTTTGTCACCTAACAGATGTAACTAGTTAGTTTGCTAACACATGCAGTTCAGCTTTGGGGAAAACGACTCAGTACGAAAAAATGGTCGTTATAGAATCTAGTTAATTTTTACACTTCACTATACTCCCTCCTGCTTTCTACAAGATTTGCCTGTCCATCTAACTCTGGATTTGGGGATATGATAGCAAGAGGCTATATTTATGTTACAGAATAGTTAGAATTTTGACTTTTTGGCTATATTTATCAGCAAAGAATTGACACCATTCTAGAAGCATACTTTTTTATAGCTGTCTCCTGCCATGTTTTGGTTCACTTAGAAATGAAAAACATTGTGCCACAACCTTGTCCAATCAATTGCTATCAAAGCAAGCACATGGTAACAGAAGGGAATTAAGTAGGGAGACCACAGTACCTGGTGGTATAGCACAATGGTCATTCTTATCCTTTCATTGGTTATGTCACATTCTGTCTGTAGTTCATATGTGCAGATAAACTGACAAGGACACAGCTTGTCATGTTCATTCACCCGAAAAAGAAGCTGGAAGGAAGAAGGTTAGAGAGAGCCGAACAGATGTGTTTGTGATCATTTGTAGACCCAGGCTGAATCAGATATTATTACAGCATCCAGTTCAATGAAGGCTTTCAAATTCACACTCATAATTGCATTGTCATAACAAAATTATCTAAGCTAGAAAACAGGATCATCATTATGTTGTGAATCACTAGTGAGAAACATAAGCCCTAGGGGAGCTTCCAGGAAAACAGTGGCAACGAGTTTTTTGGTTTGTTTGTTCTTTTTTCAGTGTTCTCTGTCAATTGTCAGGAGTCCTGGTGGCAAAGTGGTTAAGAGTTTAAGCTGCTAATATAAAAGTTGAAGGTTGAAATCCACCAGCAACTCCTTGGAAACCCTATGGGGCAGTTTTATTCTGTCTTATAGTGTTAGTATGAGTCAGAATCAACTTGATGGCAAATTTCTTTTTTTTTTTTTGGTTATCAGTTATGAACTATCAATATAAATAAGTCTAATGGGATGTAGGGATGGAATCTAAGCCTGGTATCAGCCAACTAGTGATTTCTGAAGGAGGGGAACCTGTGTGCTTTTAGAAGTGAGAAGGAAGAAATCTTCCCTAAGAAGAAAAGGTGGAAGAATATATATGTAACCCAAGTTGAAAAGTTAGTTATTGTATGGAAGAGAGTGGTAGAGCAATTTTAAAGAGAGCTTGCTATGTGCCACTCAGAGTGTCTTCCAATTTATTTTCCATAGCCAATATCTAAATACCTCTAAGATGTGGGTATATAATAAGATAAATCAAACCAAATGAGCTGTAGCACACATGCTTACATAAGAAGTGAAGAACACCTGTTACATAACAACTTAAGGTGAATGGAGAGGACTTTTATTTCCTCAACAAGTAATAAAGTTTATCTTAGTACAAAAAGAAGCTACAAGAGATACAGTCCACACAAGGAACCAAAATAACCACATAATATTGTTATTAAAATATACACCAAAATATCTGTTGTGGCAATGAATTTCAAGGCAGAGAACCAAGAACTATTTATTGAAATGGCAGAGAAGGAAATTTCATGTAATCAAAGTGACAGTATTTCCAAGTCTATACATTTTGAGACAAAACTTTGGCTCTCAAAGGACTTGAATGAGTCTGAGTATTCTACGATTTCATGAGTGAGAATCAAACCAGATCAACTGTAACTTGTTGCTACTATAGCAGCTTTATTCAGCACTGCATGTTAATTTGACCACTCTTGGTGGCTCAGATGAATAAGCTTTGGCTGCTACCCGGGAAGTTGGCATTTGGAAACCACCTAAGCACCCTCAGGAGGGAGACTGGGTCATCTGTCCCCACTAAGGCTACAGCCAAGAAAAATCCCATGGGCCAATTCCACTCAGTTGCATGAGGTTGCTATGATTTAGAGTCAACTTGATAGCAACAAATGTTAGCTGGAGGAGGCAGGTCAGAGATGGCAGAATTAGTCAGATGCTTCCTGTGGTCCTTCTTACAACAAAGACCAGAAAAAAACAAGTGGATTGATTATATACGAAAATCTAGGGTCTCTAAATACTAAAGACAAAGTTCTTGGGCTAACTGGCGGGAGGAGGGAGAGACAGCTCAGAATAATGAAGAAGAGTCAAACCTGGCTTAGCCAGTACCCTGCAGTCTGGATTGGTTGGTGCACCTGGGCTGAAGCAAGCAATATCACTCAGGAGGCATTTCCTACATCTGGAGAAACCAACAACTGAGAGTCTGCAAAAGTCTTCAGAGCCAGGAAGAAGTGGCTCTGGATCTGCAAAAGATATATGCAAGCATCTAATCTATGTACAGATCAAAATAATCATTCCCTCTCTAGAAAGGATCTCTGTCCCCCATACTCACCACTTCCCTAATGTGATCCACATCCAAGTCTGGATAGTGTTCAGCAACTTCTGTGACCCCTTAGCTAGAAGTAGTAGTCTTTGTGCCCAAGTCAGTCTCCTGGCATTGGGGAGGAAATGAATAAATGAATGAGAAAATCAGAAAAACCAAAATAAATTGCCAAGTTCCCTAAACTAAGAACTCAAGGCAGGCACTGCACTTTTGCCTAGGTACAGGTGTAAGGGGTCCATGGATTTTAAATGCCTTTCATTCCTGCTGTGAACACATGGACACATTCAACAGACTAGGTCTTACTATTAAAGCACAACAAGATATACATCTGAACCTCATTTTCAATGGCAACAGCTAAAGGGGAGTGACAAGTTCACGACTTTGACACCACCCTGCTTATTAAGCAGGGACTTCACCTACACGTATCAGAGATATGAGGACTGATCACTCTACTCACTCCAGCTAGCCAAACATGACTGGGATCCCAGAATAAGTGACACCTCCAAGTTCTTACAGACAACAGCATTGAATGTCCAAAGTCTGGCTACAAAACTGACCAAACTACATTATTTAGGTGGCAGGGACATTATATCTAACCAGGCACTCAGGAGTAGCTATGAGTCCCCTACCTTGCTTAGCTCATAACTCTCTACTGCAGTCAGATATCTGTGCCTGCTTCTATCACCCTTATGTAGCCCTACCTGTCTAGGACTGCAGGGGAGAGTCTGAAACACACACTTAGTGACCAATAACATGGATACCTGGGCTGAACCCACACAAGAAAAATAAACTTATTCCTCAGATCTACACCTGGTAATAGCAATAACCACCTGACGACAGTCTTTGAGCGCTTCAAAGTAAACAATAACTAAAGTAGCTCACACATCCAGCCTCTTTGGGCAGATCAAAACAAAACAAGAAGCTAGGACATAGTCAAGAAACATAAAATAAATATAGTAACTTATTGGTAGCTAGGAGACAACAGTCACAAATCACATAAAGAGGCAGACTATGATAATTTGAGGAAGATACTAAAACAAAGAAACAGGAAACCTCACGAAGGAAAAGAAGGTCTTGGAATTACCAGAGATACAATTTGAACGTTTAATATATAGAGCTTTTCAAGAGATCAGGAAGTAAATCAGGCAAAATACAGACAAAACCAAGGAACACAGAGAAAAAGAAATAGAAGAATCTAGGAAGGCTACACTCAAGAGTAATGACAAATTTAATAGACTGCTAGAATCCAAAGAGAAATCACAAGTAGAAACCCAAAATATTAATTATAACATTTTAGAATAAGGCTACTTAATAGAAAGTCATAGGAGTAGAGACAACGGGAGTCAGAATTAGTGATGCTGAGGACAAAGCATTTGATATCAATTTCTTTGAGGAAAAAAACAAAAAATAATTTGAAAAATGATGAAATAAGAATTATGAGAGACATTGTCAAGAGAAATAGTTTATGAATGATTGGAGTATTAGAATAGAGGGTAAACTACAGAGAGAATTATTGAAATTTTGTTGGCAGAGAACTACTCTCATACTGGGAAATATGAAACGATGTACGAGGTCTGACAATTGTTCTAAGTGCTACATATCTCACCTTGGAAGTACTCCCCTTGGGAAACTGAACTGATGCCAGTGCCTAGTCTACCCTTCAAAGAAATTTTGAAACTCTTTCTGTAATGGCCATTGCACACACTGGCACAGTAGCAAGTTCATGAACTTAACTGTACAGTTGCCTGTGAGGGAGTTTTTAGCCAGTAAACAAATGACTGTATCGGAATATCCACCCCACTCATCTGATCTGGCCCCCACTGATGCCTGTCTTTACTCAGAGATGAATGTTGAGAGAAAGACATTTTGGTGACATTCAGAACATCAAGGGTGATATGACAACAGCTCTAATGGCCATTCCAGAAAGCCAAGCCAGCCAAATGCCGTCGACTAAAGAGTTCCGAATTTTCTTTCAAGGATAGACTAGGTATTGGTGTCAGTACATAGCTTCCCAACGGGAGTACTATAAAGGTGGTAACAGTGATATTCAGCAATGAGGTATGTAGCACTTTTTCTAGGCTGAGTTTGCAAACTTAGTTGGCAGTCCTTGTAATCCAAGAAGCTCATCAAGCCCCACACAGATTAGATCCCAAAAGAAAATGACCAAGATACCTTATAACCAAACTTGTCAAAATCAAAGTGGAAGAAACAATTTTAAGAGCAGCTAGGGATAAATGGAAATTTATCTATAAAAGTGAGCCACTAAGACTAAGCTTTGACTACTTAGCAGAAAACATGCAAGCAGAAAGGCAATGAGATGCCATATATAAAGCTTTGAAGGGGAAAAAGTATGCTAGCCAAGAATTATATAGTCAAAAAACTATCCCTCAAATACAAAAGCAAAATTAGGGCATTTCTCAATAAGTGATTTTGTAAAAACCAAATAAAAGATATTCGACTTGACTGCACTTGGCTTGGCTATTACAGAAGAGAGTACCTTCATGAAAGAATCAATCACATTAGATAAAAACCCAAGACTAGAACATAAGACAGAAAAATCAGATATCAACCTAGACAGTGTGTGACAACAGTAGGTTAAAGCTGAAACATTGAAAATAGGGGAATACAAACATCAGTATGTAAAAGATAATAACAATAAAATCAAAATAAGAGAAAAAAGTGCAGTCATAGAAGTTTCACACCCAGATAAAGTTAAAGTGATATCAACTAATTAAAGACATTTAAATTTTGAAAGAGTTAAAATTTAAGGTAACCACAAAGAAAAATAATACATTTACATATCAAAGAAAAAAAATAAGCACTCAGTAAATACAAAATCAACAAAAATAAAGAAGATGAAAGGTAAAGACATGAAGAAAAAAACCAGGCAGGGATAATTAAGCGAAACAAAGAAAGGGCCAACACCACACAAAAAAAGACAAAAAGAAAAAAGTCAATACGACAACACTAACCTCGTACCTGTCAATTATTAAATCGAAGGTAAATGGATCAAAAATACACCAATAAAAAAAAGAGAGTGACAGACTGGATTTAAAAAAATCTATATGTTGCCTACAAGAGATATATTTTACACTCAAAGACACAAATAAACAAAAACCCAAAGGATGAAAAAAACATATCAAGCAAACTTCAACAAAAAAGAGCAGGAATGACAATCTTAATCTCTGACTAGATAGCCTTTAAAACAAAATCTACCACAAAAGATAGGAAGGACACTATATAGTAATTAAAGAATTAATACCACAATGCTATTAAAAGTAATGATGTCATCTTGAAGACTAAAATACACCTGACTCAAGCCATGGTATTTTCAATCACATCATATGCATGTGAAAGCTGGACTATGGGCAAAGAAGACAGAAGAATTGTTGGCTTTCAATTGTGGTGTTGGAGAAGAATGCTGAATGTACCATGGACCACCAAAAGAACAAACAGATCTGCCCTGGAAGAAGTCCAACCAGAGTGCTCCTTGGAAGCAAAGATGGCAAGACTGTGTCTTACAAACTTTGGACATGTTCTCAGGAAGGATCAGTCCCTGAAGAAGGACATCATGGTTGGTAAAGTGAGCCAGCCAAGCCAGGTCAGCAAAAAAGAGGAAGACCTTCAACAATATGGATAGACGCAGTGGTTACAACAACGGGCGTACGCATGCAAACGACTGTGGACCTGGCACAAGACTAGGCAGTGTCTTGTTCTGTTGTTCACAGGGTTGCTATGAGTCAGAACCAACTTGACAGCACCTAACAATAACAACAACACAATGGAACATAACCGTAATAAATATTTCTGCTCCAAATGGCAGGGCTCTAAAATACATGAAACAAACTCTAATAGCATTGAAAAGAGAAATAGGAGGCTCCAGCTGCCTCCCTCCCTCCCTTCTCCCTACCTACCTATGTACCTACCTACCTACCTATCTACCTACCTACCTACCTTTCAGCCTCTGCAGAGGATTCAGTCACCAATCTCCTACCGAGGCCAGCACACACACAGGAGTCTTCAATACACCACTTTTGATGAAGGATAGAACATCTACAAAGAAACTCAATAAAGGCACAGAAAGAAACTTAATAAAGACACCCACCCACTACCGTTGAGTCAGTTCTGACTATACTGGCCCTATGGACAGAGTTGAACGGCCCCACAGAGTTTCCAAGGAGAGCCTTGCAGATTCGAACTGCCAACCTCATGGTTAGCAGCTGTAGCACTTAACCACTGCACCACCAGGATTTCCTCAGTAAAGACACAAGATCTAAATGTCACAATCAGCTAACTAGATCTCATAGAAATATAAGAACATTTCACCCAACAATAGCCAAGTATACCTTCTTTTCCAATGCACATGGAACATTCTCCAAAATAGACCACATATTAGGCCACAAAGCAAGCTGTAATAGAATCCCAAATACTGAAACATTAAAAAGTATCTTTTTTGACCACAAAACCATAAAAGTTGACATCAGTGATATAAAAAGGAATTAAAAAAATTGAATATATGTAAAGTGAATAACATCTTGCTCAAAAACTGCTGAATTATAGAAAAAATCAAAACTAGGAAAAAGAAATGAATAGAATCAAATGGGAATGAAAACAAATTCTACCAAACATTCAGGACACAGCAAAAGCAATACTCAAAAATCAACTTATAGCAATAAATTCCCACATTCAGATAGAAGAAAACATAAAAAAAGTAACTCTACAACTTGAAGAAATAGAAATTGAGCAGCAAAAGCCCATAGGCAACAGAAGAAAGGCATTAAAAAAAAAATTACAGCAGAAATAAGTAAAATAGGGAAAAGAAAAACAATTGGAAGAATCAGCAAGACCCAAAGCTATTCTTTGAAACTGTCTATCAACAAAATTTGTAAACCTTTGGGAAATCTGACAAAAGAAAAACAGGAAAATAACCTGAATAAGAAGTGAAACAGGCATTGTTACCACAACCTAATGGAAATTACTAGTATCATAATGGAATACTATGAAAAATTGTATTCCAATAAATTTGAAAATTTAGAGGAAATGTATAACTTTCTAGAAACACACTACCTATGTAAACTAACACTACCAAAAGTTATATAAACCTATAACAAAAGAAGAAATTGTAAAAGTAATTTAAAAACTCTAAAACAAAACACCAAAAAACAAAAAAAAAAAAGGCCTGATTCCCAGAGAAGAGTTAACACTGGCACTGCTAAAGATGTTTTAGAGCATAGAAATGGATAAAATACTTCCAAACTCATTCTGTGAAGCCAGCATAATCTTGATACCAAAGCCAGGTAAAGACATCACAAAAAAATAAAATTACAAATATCCCTCATAAGCTTAGATGCAAAATTCCTCAACAAAATTCAAAAAAACTTCCAAAAAAAAAAAAAAAAAACAATTCACTGTCTCGACGGCACTTGGCTGGTGATCAAGTGGGATTTACACCTGGTATACAGGGATGTTCCAACTTTACAAAATGAATAAATATAACCTGTCACATAAAAAAACACATGAGATAAAAAACAAGTAATCTTAGCAATCTGTGCGAAAAGACATTTAACAACATGGCACTTGGCTGGCCAACACCTATTCACACCTATTCATGATTAAAAACTCTCAGACAAATTAGGAATAGAAAGATAATTCCTTCACATAAATAAAGGGTATTTATACAAAGCCAACACCATCCTAAACTGAGAGACAGTCTGAAAGTATTCACTTTGAAAATGAGTACCCAGAACCAGTGGCAGACCAGAATGACCTCTATCACCACTGTTGTTCGGTGTTTTGTAGGATATCCTAGCCAGAGCTAGAAGGCAACAACAACAACAAAAAAAACCCAAAAGGGCACCCAACTTGGTAAGGAATAAGCAAAAATATCCCTATTTGCAGAAGATATGATCTTATACACAGAAAACTCCAAAAAGTTCACAGGAAAGCTCGTGGAAATAATAAAAATATTATAAGGATACAAGACATATAAAAGTCAGTTGGATTCCTCTACGCCAAGAAAGAGAACTTTGAAAAAGAAATCATCAAATCCATTCGATTTACAGTGTTGAGTCTCGCAGGTCTGGGTTGCCGGCTGCAGATTAGTTGGGTCTCACGAGTCTGTACCGCCCATGCTGATGAGTTGAGTCCCCCAGGTCTATACCGCCCACGGCTGATCTGTGACGATGAAGAATGCCACACAGAAGACACTGGTGTTGAGGAGCAGAGCCAATATCTCTAGTGCCCCAGACTGATTTGGGCATTATAAGGCTCATATTTATTTAGTAAACGGAGTAAGTATACGGGCAGGAAAGAAGGTATTGCGTTGAATAGGGCTTTGGGGAATTTCCTCCCAAGGCGAACTTGTGCCTTCTATTTAATCAGTATACAAAGGCTACGTCCTCAGGTGAATCCACCGTTGGAGGAGGAAAGCATGTAGGCCTGGGCACAGGTACAAAGATCACATTAGCGGGCCAGATCCATCGTTAGCCAGGGTCTGATGTCACGCATTCCAGCTGGAATTCTTTAATTGACGCCTGGTATGGGTGGACGGCCTCTTAAGGCAGAAGCCATACCTCTCAGATAGGTCTCATCTGTCCAGTACCCATCTGTCCAGGCAAAGAAAGGGAGTTTCTCCAAGTGTACTTTATCCTGGGCGAGTAGAAGGGGAGAAGGAAAGAAGAAGAGGCCGAGCAATCTGCCTTTTAACCTGACAGGGTTAGCAGAGTTCCAGGGAAATGGAATATGTTATGCGTATGACAGTGTGCCTCATGTTGTGTGGAGTTTGTCTTGCAGGGGGCAGACACTTTCCTTGTCTGCTCCACGTAACCCCTCATCCTGTCAGGGGAGTCTTAAAGTGGGAGATGATGCCCTTTGGCTGTTAAATGTCTGACCCATGCCCGCAAATTATTTTATGGACCCAATCCTCGGCCGTTGAATGGAACAGACAGATACCCTCACCTTTCTGGGCCAAAGTTACAGAGGTAGAAGTAGCCAGGTCTTCAGAATCCACCAGGACGTGCCCTGGCCTGGATTCCTCAGTTACCACGATCACTCCCCAGCCTCTTCACGGAAGGCTTTAGCAGAGAAGTAAAGGAAAGAAAAAGTTTGCTCCTCCCTAGGAAAGGACTTACCCAACAACACCCCATTCTCATACTTCTAAATCTAAAGTTCTGGCATCTGGAAACCACGGGAAAAACTGACTTGATAAAATATATTGTCGAATTGAAAGCAAAAGTTGTTGCAGAGTGTGAGGTTTAACTGTGCACTGAACAGCCTTTAATAATTGCTGCAATGTTTTAAAATATAGCTTCTGTTCCTTAGTGAGCTCTTGGCTCATGTCTAGCTCCCCTGGTTCCTACCCGGCAGTGACCCCCTTTCCTTATAGGCAGGGACCTGGGATCCTTCACCCGGGGAAAAACTCACTGGTTC
Source organism: Heterohyrax brucei (assembly GCA_028571685.1). Lineage (NCBI taxonomy): Eukaryota > Metazoa > Chordata > Mammalia > Hyracoidea > Procaviidae > Heterohyrax > Heterohyrax brucei. The sequence continues at coordinate 4,190,623 of CM053146.1, read as the reverse complement.
TGCAGAGGTCCAATCACGTCGGGGTTACCGTATGTTGAGTCTCACTGGTGTGGGTTGCCTGTGGCTGATCATTTGGGTCTTGCATGTCTATACTGCCTTCAGCTGATCAGTGCTAATGAAGAATGCCACACAGAAGACACTGGTGTTGAGGAGGAGAGCCTGTATCTCTAATGCCCCAGACTGATTTGGGCATTATAAGGCTCATAGTTATTTGGCAAACAATAGGTATACGTGCAGGAAAGCAAGTATTGCATTGAACAGGATTTTAGGATATTTCCTCCCAAGGCAAACTTGTGCCTTCTATTTAACCAGTATAACAAAGGCCACTTCCTCAGGTGAATCTAGCTTTCGAGGAGGAAAGCGTGTAGGCCTGGTCAGAGGTACAAAGGTCACATTAGTGGGCCAGACCCATCGCTCGCCAGGGTCTGATGTCACGCATTCCAGCTGTTTGCAGCTGTTATTCATTCACTCATTCACAGGCTCACAAGCCCTGCATCAAGGCCACGATGCTTGTCCTAAGCTTTGCCATGTTTCCAACATTCAATAGTCCCAAGGAGACAAAATACTTAGGAATAATTCCAACCAGAGACGTAAAAGACTTATAGAAAGAAAATAACTAAACATTACAGCAAGAGATCAAAGGAGACCTATGTAAGTGGAAAAACATACCATGTTCATGGATAGGAAGACTCAAGATTGTGAAAATGTCAACTCTATACAAAGAGATCTACAGATACAACACAATGCTGATTCAAATTCCAACTTTTATAATGAGATGGAGAAACAAATCACCAACTTCATAAGGAAAGGGAAGAGGCCATGGATAAAGTAATATTGAAGAAGAGCAAAGTGGAATGTCACACTACCTGACTTTAGAACTTATAATACTACCACAGCAGCCAACCTGCCTGATACTGGTACAACAGACACACAGACTGAAGAGCCAGAATTGGGAATCCAGAAGCAAATTCATCCACCTATGAGCAGCTGAAATTTGACAAAAGCCCAAGGTCTGTTAAATGATGAAAAGACGGTCTCTAACAAATGGTGCTGGCATAACTTGATATACAGTGTGCATAAAAAAAAGATTCATACCTCACACCATATAAAAACTAAATAAAAATGGATCAAAGACCTAAATACAAAGTCTAAAATAATAAAGAACATTAAAGAAAAAATAGGAACAAAGCTAGGAGCCCTAATACATGGCATAAAAAGAGGAAAAAAGCTAACTAGCAATGCACAAACACCAGAAGAGAAACTAGATAACTGGGAAAAAACCAACCTACTGCTGTTGAGCTGATTCTAACTCACAGTGACTTTGTGGGGCAGAGTAGAACTGCCCTATATAGTTTCCAAGGAATGCCTAATGGATTCAAATTGCCAACCTTTTGGCTGGTAGCCTTATCATGTAACCACTATGCTGTCAGTGTTTCCAGATAAGTGGGAGCACTAAAAAAGTAAACACTTATGTCTATCAAAGACTTTACTAAGAGAGTAAGAAGACAACCTATAGACTGAGAAAAATGTTTTGGTTGGGACACATCTAATAAAACCTGAAATCTACAAATAACTGCTGCAACTCTACAACGGAAAAGACAAATAACCTAATTGAAAAGTGGGCTAAATACTTTAACAGACACTTCACCAAAGAAGACATTCATGTGATTCATAGATACATTAGGAAATGCTCATGATCATTACTGTTAGAAAAATTCAAATCAAAACTATGGTGAGATACCTTCTCACTCAACAAGGCTAGCAGTAATCTAAAAATATAAAATAATAAATGCTGAAAAGGTTTAGAGACTAGAACACTTGTGCACTGCTGGTGTGAATGTAAAATGGCACAATCACTTTGGAAATCAATTTGAGACTTCCTTAAAAACTAGAAGCACTATGTGATTCTTCAATCCCGCTCTTGGAATATAGCCTAGAGAAATGAGAGCCATCATATGACTAGATACATTCACTCTTGTGTTCACTGCAGCACTGTTGACAATAGCAAAAAGACTGAAACAACCAAGGTGAACAAGAACAGGTAAACGAATAAACAAATTGTGCTTCATACTCACAACAGAATACTACTAATTGATTAAGAGCAAGGGTGACTCTGTGAAATGTCTCACAACATGGATGCATCTGAATGGGAACATACTGAGCAAAATCAGTTAGCTGCAAAAGAAAAATATTTCATGCAACCACTATTACATGGACTCAAGGATAAATTTAAACACAAAATATTCTTTGATGGTTATGAGGCTGGAGAGGGCAAGAGGTGGATTCATTAATTAGTAGACAAGAATCATCTCAAATGAAGGGAAGGGCAACACACAACACAGAGGATGTCAGCACAAATGGATTAACTAAAAACCGGAAAGTCTCCTGAACAAGACCAAATACTCTAAGGGAGAGAAGAGAAAGGGCTGGGGTCTCAGGCTGGTAGTTTCAAGGGACATAAAGGTCAACTAGAATAACAAAATTTATTAAGAAAATGTTCTGTATTCCACTTTGGTGAGAGAGCTTGTGAGCAGCCTTCTAAGTGGTGTCAACCCACTTGGAGCACAGGAGAATGAAGAGCACAAAAGACAGAAGGAAACTATTAGCCCAGGTTCACATAGACCAGAGACTCTGTCAGCCTGAGAACAAAAGAACTACAAGATGCCAGGTTATCACCAATGTCTTCTCTCAGAAGAAACACAAGAGAGAGCTCCTGATGGAACAGGAGAAAAGTGTGAAGAAGCATTCAAATTCATTTCACAAGTCCAGACTTAAGAGTCTTTGTCATGGATTGAATTGTGTGACCCCAAAAGATATGTAGCCATGTGGCTGGGCCGTGATTCTCAGTACTTTGTGATTGTCTTATGTTTTGTGACTTTCCTATGCTGTATGTTAAAGAATTAGGGTGGGACTGTAAATCTCTTTAGAAGATCACCTCCCTGCTCCACTGTAAAGGAAGTTTCCCTGGAGTATGGCTTGCACTACCCTTCATCCTTTCACCCTACAAGAGATAAAAACAAAGGGAAGCAAATAGAATTGGGGACCTCATACTATCAAGGAAGCAGCATCCAAAAAAGAGTGTGTCCTTCAGACCTGAGATTCCTGTACCAGGATGCACCCTGAACAAAGACTGACGTAATACCAGAATTTTTCCCCAGAGCCCACAAGGGGGAAAGCCTTCCCCTGGAGCAGGCATCCTGACTTTGGACTTGTAGCCTACCGGACTGTATGAGAATAAATCTTCCTTTGTTAAAGCCATACACTCTGTGGTATTTCTGTTATAGCCGCACTAGCTGACTAAAACATTCTTAGACTGGAGGAATCCCCCAAACCGTGTCTCCAGAACAAAAGCCCAGAATAAAACCATTCCCAAGGGCGGTGCTTCAAACACAGATCAAACTCAACTAAAAAGCACAAAATAACACTCTTGCAGAGTGTACTTCTAACTTAAATAAGATACTCAAGACCGAAGGAGTAACTCCTGTCTGAAGGTGAAATTTGAAGGCCAGAGGGACAGGAGCTTGTTGGATGGAAATTGGATACCTGCTGTGGAAAAGGAGAGAGTGCTGTCACATTATAGGGATTGCAGCTAGTCTCACAGAACATCATGTGTGTAAAGTGTGTCAAGAGAAATTAGCTTGAGCTATAATTTTTGACCTAGAGAACAATTTTAAAAAATGAAAAAAAAAGTTGGAGTGGAAGTCACATACTCAGTGGTCATCTGTGAGCTAGTCAATGTTGTGGGGTATGCCAGCCAAGTGCCGTCTGTGGGGTATAAACGATGTTAAAAGCTTAGTCCCTGAATTTTTCCTTATATTCTTTTCTCTTTTTTAGTTAATAGAGTAATGTAACGTCAAAATGATGGCCTTGGTAGCTAAATAGATCTAGTTTTGAATTCTTTTTTTTTTTTTTTAGTTTTGAATTCTTGAATTCTACCTCATTCACTTATCAGTTATGTGAGTTTGTTGAGCTCACTAAAAAAATATTTTATTGTGCTTTAAAGTGAAAATTTACAATCCAAATCAATTTGCTTGTGTACCCTTGTGCCCTGTGTGTACACTGCTATGCAACTTCAACTGCTCTATCTTCCACCTAGTGGCGGTACACTCCTCCTCCTTTCTACTCTGTACATCTCATAGCCTTTCAACCAACTTATGTCCCCCTCCACCCTCTCATCTCACAAAAGCTGCTCAGACAGCCTTAGGTTTACATTTAAGCCAAGAAGCACATTCTTCACCAACATCACTCTATGTCCTTTAGTCCAGTCCAAACTCTGAAGAATTTGCTTTGCACTGGCTTCAGCTCTGAGCTAACAGAGTCCAGTGGTCATGTCCTCAGTGGACCCTCCAGTTTGTCAGATCAACAAGTCTGATCTTCTAATAGGGATCTAGTCCTAAACACTAATTTTTATCTCACTATAACGAGGACTTTATGTTATGTTCCATGTCAGAGCAGTCATTGGAGGTGGCCAGGTACCATCTAGTTCTCCTGTTCTCACGCTCATATAGTCTCTGGATCATAGGGCACATTCTGTCAGCTAGGCCTCTATTTTCCTCAGGTCCTTGATGTCCTTCATTCTTTTCTCCTACAGGTGGGTTGGGGCCAATTAATGTTACTTAGATGGCCACTTGCTAGCTTTCAAGACCTCAGATGCCACTCATTAAAATGATATGAAGAACATTTTCTGAAAAAAGTTATGCTAATTAGCCTAGATGTCCCCTGAAACCATGGTCCCTGTACATCTATTCCTCCTAGCATGTCCTTTAAAATGTTGGGTGTAATTGAACAATGGGCAAAAGGTCTGGACAGGACTATTCCAAAGAAGACATTCAGGCAGACAAAATATACATAAGGAAATGCTCATGATCATTAGTGTGGGCAACATAGCCACAGCTGGGGCTGTGGGCAACATGGCCATGGTTAAGACAAGCATTGTGGCCTTAGTACAGGGCTTGTGAGCCTGTGAATGAGTGAACGTAAACAGCTGCAAACGGCTTGAATGCGTAATTCAAGACCCTTGCAAGTGATGGGTCTGGCCTGCTCAATGTGACCCTTGTACCCGCATCCAGCCCTTTGTGCTTTTCTCCTCATAAGGTGAACTCACCTGAGGAAGTGGCCTTTGTTATGCTGTTTAGATAAGAAGACACAAGTTTGTTTTGTGAGGGACTTTCCAATCCCTATTCAATTCAAAGCTTGTTTGCTGCACGTATACATGTTTTGTTCACTAAATAAAAATGAGCTGCTCAATGCCAAAGCTAGAGTTGGGGCATCAGAGTTACCAGCTCTCCTCCTCACCAGCAGTTTTTCCTGTGTGGCATTAACACTGATCAGCTGTGGGCAATACAGACCCGCGAAATTCAACAACTAGCTATTAGAAAAATTCAAATCAAAACTACAGTGAGATATCATCTCACCAACAAGGTTGGCACTGAGCCAAAACACACAAGACAACAAATACTGAAGGGGCTGTGGAGAGACTGGAAATCTTCTACACTGCTGGTGGTAATGTAAAATGGTATAACCTCTTTAGGAATCAGTTTGGTGTTTTCTTAAGAAACTAGAAATAGCAATACCATATGATCCAGCAATTTCACTGCTTAGAATTTATCTTACGGAAATAAGGGCTGTCTCATAAACAGATACATGCATATCAATGTTCCCTTCAGCACTGGCCACAATGGCAAAAGATGCTAAACAAGAGACAAATGGATAAACAAACTATGGCACATATATCCAATGGAACACTATGCAGTGCTGAAGAACAGTGATGATTTTATGAAACATAACATGGAATCAACTGGAAGACATTGTGCTGAGTGAAATCAGTCATCTGCAAAAGGACACATACTGTATGAGACCACTATTATAAGGACTTAAGAAAGGGCTTATGCACAAAAGATTCTTTGATGGCTACAGTGGTGGACAGGGAAGGAGAGGGTTATTAATAGATTACATAGTCCTTAAGAATTCATTTAGGGAAAGGGAGTGACAACACACAGTAGAAGGCAGGTCAACATAACTGGATTACACTACAAGCTAAAAGGTTTTCTAAATTCAACTCAACATTTCAAAGGACAGAATAGGAGGACCAGGGTTCTGGGGGCCATATTTTCAGGGAACATTGAGATCATTTGCCATAACTAGTCTTTCTCCAGTAGACTCTTCTGCACCCCATATTGGTGAGTGGCATCTGGGACCTTGGAAGCCAACTTGGCAAGCTGCCACATGAGGGACATCAATTGGTCCCAACCCAGCTGAAATGAATAACAACTGAGAACATCAGACATGAGGAAAAACAAGCCCCGTAGACAGAAGCACCCATGTGGTTCCGAGACTACACCAGTGTGAGACCAGAAGAACCAAGTGGTGCCTGGTACCACCAAAGACATCCCTGATAGTGGACACAATGTACAGTCCCTGACACAGTACTAGAAAGAAGGGGTGTGTGTATCTAGAACTGTATTAAAGGAGCATACTCCATGGTCTGACAACCTGAAGGGTCCCCTGAGGACAAGTCACCTGAGCTTGCTGCTAGCCCAGAGCTGAAACCAGTAGTGAAATCAACATTTCAGAAGAATTGCCTGGACTTGGGGACACAGAGGGATGCTTGCAGTGTGTATACTTTATGATTTAATACATATATATATGGCCGTCCTACTGGTTTCTTTTCAGAGGGGAGAAAAGAGGGTGGACAGGAAGGCACACGTTTTGGTTGAATGGATACTGGAAGAGTCAAGAGAAGAGTATACTGTCACAGTGTGAGGAGAGCAGATAGCATTACAGAGAGGTGGGTACTTGGGGTTTTATATGGAAAACTAACTTGGATTATAAACTTTCACTTAATCACAATAAAAAATTTTAAAAATGTTGGGTTGTATTTAGAAAATCTTTTGATTTTTGTGAACTCCAATTGTGCTACCCTCACTTCTACTGAGTACTGTCACTCCTTTCTGCTAACTCAGTTACTATCTACTATCCAGTCTACGAATACTCCTCTCTCTCCCTACCCACCTTTGCAACTATCAAAGATTATTTTCTTCTGTGTTTACACCTTTTCTTAAGTCCTAATAATAGTGTTCTCGTACAATATTTGTCCTTTTCCAACTAATTTTACTCAGCATAATGAATCCATGTTAGCCAGCCAAGTGCCATCTTGTTAGGAGATGTTTTATAGGATCATCAGTGTTCTTCATTATTGCATATTATTCCATTGTGTTAACATACCAATTTATCCATTCATCTGTTGATGGCACCTAGGTTGATTTTCTCTTTTTGCCATTGTGAACAGGGCTACAGTAAACATTGATTGGCATATATTTGTTCATGTGGCAGCCCTTATTTCTCTAGGATGTATTCCAAGAAGTAGACTTTCTGTATCATATAGTGTTGCTATTTCCAGCTTTTTAAGAAAGCACTGTATCGATTTCCAAAACTATTATACCATTTTGCCTTCCCACCAGTAGTGTAGAAGAGCTCTAATATCTCTACAGCATCTCCAGCATTTATTATTTTGTGCTTTTTGCATTAATGACAGTCTTGCTGGGACAAGATGGCATCTCACTGTAGCTTGTATTTGGATTTTCTAATGGTTCATGACTGTGAATATTTCCTCAAATATCTGTTAGCATTCTGGATGTTGTTGCTGAAGTACCTCCTCATATTCTTTGCCCACTGTATAGCTGAGTTATTCTTATTTTTCTTTTTGAGATTTTGCAGAACTTTGCAGATTATAGAGATTAGACACCAATCAGATTCACAGTAACCACCTTTTTTTTCTCAATTTATATGCAGTCTTTTTATTTTTATCTTGTGTTTCTGCATTGTGAGTAACATTTATAGTCTCTTTATGATATGCATTATGGCTCCCAGCATTATCCCTGTTTTTTCTTCCATGTTGCTTATTGTTTTATATTTTATATTTAGGTCTTTGATCCATTTTGAGTTAGTTTTTGTAAAAGGTGTGAGATACGGATCTTTATTCACTTTTTTCTACAGATGGATATCCACTTATGCCAACATCACTTGTTAAAGAGAATGTCTTTTCCCCAGTTTAGAGATCGTGAATGTTTGTCAAATATTAGCAGCTCATAGGTGAATTATATTATATCTGGATTCTCAATTCTATTCCCTTGTTTATATCCATTTTGTACCAGTACCAGGCTGTTTTGACTACCATGGCAACATAATAGTTTTAAAGTCAGGTAGTGTGAACTCTATCACTTTGTTCTTCTTCAGTAATTCATTACTTATAGGGAGCTTCTTCGCTTTCCATATGAGGTTGATGATCTGTGTCTCCATCACATTAGAAAATGCCATTGGAATTTGTATTGGGGTTCCAATGTATCTATAGAATGCTTTAAGAAGAACTGATGTTTTATTTATTTATTTATTTAATAAGATTGAGTGAAAATGACATTCTCGTATAAATTTTCATGCCCATCTCTATGCAGTTCCCACTGCTCTCCCTATCCAGTGACAACACATTCTTCCTCTCCGCTTCATACATGTCTTATCCTCCCAACAATCTCCTATCCCTTCCTCTCCACCCACTCCCCCACCTCAGGCAAGAGATCAGCAGGACGACATCCTATAGATGCTTAGAATCGTAAAGTGCACACGTGATATTGTCACGCTGTGTCGCTGAGTCCAATCCATTCCTGTCCAAAGAGCTGACTTCCATTATGATTTATGGCTGGGCAGCATCAGGATCAGGGGCAATGCTCCCAGGGGTACTCTGAGGCCCCTGGACCATCGACGGTGGTGTTTTAGTGGAGATCTCAGGGTGAACCCCTTTTTATTCTTGTGTTGCCAGTGAGACTCAATTTTGTGAGCTCCATCACAGCTATCACTGGTGGTGGCCATGCACCATGTGGTTCTTCTGATTGCAAGTCAATGTGGTCATACACTCATGTGGGTCTCTCTGTCTTCTGGGTTTTCTTTCCCCCATGTCATTTTGATCCTTGGTGGTAATCCTTTCCTGCAGCATTGGGACAGTTTGCTGTAATCTCAGATGGCAGCTGGGCAGCTTTTAAGACCCCAGATACCACTCACCAATGTGGGGTGTGGAAAGCTCTGTCAGCAAAATGCTAGTTGTGACAGTGGTCTTGATTTCCCCTAAGAGTATGGCAGCCAACACCCAACCCCAGCTACTTGGTCCTTGCAAGATTGGCTTAAGATAGGAGGAGTAATCATGTTATGTTGAAGTCCAGTTAAAACTTATATTCTTCCTAATGTGTGCTGTCATAGCTTTCATGCAAACAAATTTCTATCAACTACCTAATCTAAGCCCTCCGCTGACCCTCCCTCTCTTCCCACCCTTGTGGGAGTCTTTTCTTCTATGCATGAGTCTGCTTTTAAGTTCTAATTGTAGGGGTCTCCTACAATATTTGTCCTTTTGTCACCAGCTACTTTCACTCAGCATAATGTCCTCCAACTGAAACCAGGTTATGTTTCCTGCAATCATCGTTGTTCTTTATTATTGCATAATGTTCCACTGAGTATATGTACCATAGTTTACCTATCCATTCCTCTGCTTTTGGGCATCTGGGTTGATTCCATCTTTTTGCTATTGTGGGCTGTGCTGTGATAAACATTCGTGTACATGTATCAGTTGGTGTGAATGGTCTTGATTCTGTAGGATATATTCTGAGCAGTGGAATTACTGGGTCAAATGGTATATCCATTTTCATCTTTTTAAGGAAGCCCCTGACTGCTTTCCAAAAAAGTTGCACCATTTCACAATCCCACCAACAGTTGAGGGGAGTTCCAGTTTCTCCCCATCCTCTCCAGCATTTGTTGTTTTTTGTTTTTTTTTTTTTTGGATCATGGACAAAATTGTTGGGGTGAGATGGTATCTCATTGTAGTTTTGATTTGAATTTCTTTAATAGCTAACAATGGTGAGAATGTCTGCATATGTTTTTTGGCTGCCTGGATTTCCTCTTTTGAGAAATGTCTGTCCACCTCCATTGTCCATCGCTTCATTGGATGATTTATCTTCTCATTGATCTCTTGCAGTACCTTATATATTATGGAGATCAGGCATCGGTCTGACATAGAGTTGCCAAATACTTTTTCCCATTTTGTAGGTGGCCATTTAACTTTGTTAATAAAGTCTTTGGATGAGCAAAAGTCTTTGAGTCTTAGTAATTCCCACTTATCTATTTTCTCTACTGTTGTTTGTGGTTTGTTTGACAGATTTTGAAGTCTGCCTATGCTGTGTATTAAAATTCCCATTGCTGTTCCTGCTTTTTCTTGGATGAGCTTTAACATTTTAGATTTGATATTTAGGTCTTTTGTCCAGTTTGAGTTGGATTTTGTATAAGGTGTAAGATATGAGTCTTGTTTCAATTTATTGCAAATGGATATCCAATTTTTCAAACACTATTTGTTGAAGAGATTGTTTTTACCCCAGTTTAATGTCTTAGAGCCTTTGTCGAATATCAACTGTTCATAGGCAGATGATGTCATCTCTGGGGTCTCAATTCTGTTCCATTGATCTGTCTGTCTCTTTGTTTCCGTACCAGGCTGTTTTGACTACTGTGGCAGTGTAATAGTTCTAAAATCAGGTAGTGAGAGGCCTCCTTGTGTGTTCTTCTCCTTCAATAGTGCTTTACATATCCGGATCTTCTTTCCTTTCCAAACAAAGTTGATTTATTTCTCCATCTCAATAGAAAAATGTCACTGGAATTTGTATTGGGATTGCATTATATAAGTAGATTGCTTTGGGTAAAATAGACATTTTCACAATGTTAATTCTTCATATCCATGAGCAGGGCAGGTTTCTTCATTTATGTAAGTCTGTCTTAGTTTCTTGTAGTAAGATGTTGTAGTTCTGTTTTGTAAAATTCTCTTATTTCTCTGGTTAGATTTATTCCTAGGTACATTATCTTCTTAGGAGCTGTAGTAAATAGTATTGATTTGGTGATTTCTTCATTAACAATCTTGTTGTTGGTATAAAGGAATGCTACTGATTTACTTACATTTATCTTGCATCCTGAGACTTTTCTATCAGTTTGAGTAGTTTGCTTATGGATTCTATAGGATTCTCTGCATTTGCAATCATATCATCTGCAAACAGGGAGATTTTTACATCTTCTTTGCTGATGCAGATGCTCTTTATTTCTTGATCTTGTCTGATTGCTCTGGCTAGAACTTCTAGTACAGTGTTGAATAGGAGAGGTGAGAGTGGGCATCCTTGTCTAGTTCCTGTTCTCACGGGAAAGTCTTTCAGTCTCTCTCCATTCAGTATGATGTAGGCAGTTGGCTTTGTATAATTGGCCGTTATTGCATTGAGGAATTTGCCATTTATTCCTATTTTGCTGAGAGTTTTTAGCACAAGTAGGTGTTGGACTTTATCAAATACCTTTATTGCATCAATAGACAAGATCAGGGGATTCTTGTCTTATGTTTCATTTATGTAGTTGATCACATTAATTGTTTTTCTAATGTTCAACCAGCCTTGAGTCCCTGGTATGAATCCAACTTGGTCATCATGGATTGTTTTTTGCATATATTGTTGTATTGTATTGACAAGAATTTTGTTGAAGATTTTTGCATCTAGATTCATGTGTGATATTGTTCTGTAGTTCTCCTTTTCAGTTGGGCCTTTCCCTGGCTTTGTTACCAGGGTTATGCTGGCTTCACAGAATGAATTTGGGAGTACTCCATTCCTTTCTATATTGTGAAATAGTCTCAGTGGAATTGAAGATAAATCTTCTCTAAAAGCTTGGTAGAATTTTGTGGTGAAGCCATCTGGGCCTGGGGTTTTTTTTGTTTGGCAGTTTTTTGATGAGTTTTTCAATCTCTTCCTTTTCGATGAGTTTATTAAGTTTTTCTGCTTCAGCTTGTGATAAGTTGGGTAGGTGATACGAAATGAGGATTTTTGCCCATTTTCTCTAGGTTTTCAAATTTGTTAGAGTACACTTTTTCATAGTGTTCTTTTATGATATTTTGGATTTCTGTTGGTTCTGTTGTGTCACCTCCCTCTCATTTCTTATTTGGGTTATTTGGTTTCTTTCCTGTTTCTCTTTAGTAAGTTTAAACAATGATTTGTTAATTTTGTAGATCTTTTAAAAAAATCAGCTTTTGGTCTTTTCAGTGTTTTCAATTGTTCTTCTGTTCTCTAATTTGTTTAGTTCTGCTCTATCTTTATGATTCGTTTTCTTCTGGTGCGTGAGAGGTTCCTCTGCTGTTCTGTCTCTACTGGTTCAAGTTGTAGTGTTAGTTCTTTGGTTTGGTTTCTTTCTTCCTTCCAGATTGTGTGCTTATGGAGATAACTGATGTCTGAGCACTGCTTTGTCTGTATCCCACAGGTTCTATTAGGAAGTGTTTACATTCTCATTGGAATCCATGAATTTCTTTATTTCATCCTTAATTTCTTCTATAACCCATGGCTTTTTGAGCAAGATGTTCAGTTTCTAAGAGTTCCAATTGCTGTCTATGTTTTTTCTGTTATTCATTTCAACTTTTATGGCTTTATGATCTGAGAAGATGCTTTGCATTAATTCAATGGTGTGGATTTTGTTGAGAATTGCTTTATGTCCTAACACATGGTCTATTCCGGAGAATGTTCCATTGGCACTGGAAAAGAAGGGGCAGTTGTTCACTGATGGATAGGAAGTTCTGTATATGTTGATGAGGTCTAGTTGGTTAATTGTGGCAGTAAGTTCTTTTGTCTCTTTGCTAAGCTTTTTTCTAGATGATCTGTCCAATATTGAGAGTGGAGTGTTGAAGTCTCCCACTATTATTGTGGGGTGAGCTGTCTCATTTTTTAAGGTAGTCAGTGTTTCTTCGATGTATTTAGGGGCTCTAGTATTAGGTTGATAAATATTTAATATTGTTAAGTCCTGCTTGTGTATTAAGCCTTTCAGCAATAGTATCCATCCTTGTCCACCATGTTGGATTTTACATTAAAATCTATTTTGTCTGACATTAGAGTTGCCACACCTTCTCTTCTTTGTGTACTGTTAGCTTTATATACATTCTTACATCCTTTAATGTTCAGTTTGTTCCTATCTTTAAGTCTAAGATGAGTTTCTTTAAGGCAATATGTGGATGGGTCATGTCTTTTGATCCAAGATGTCACTCGATATGTCTTTACTGGAGCATTCAGTCCATTCACATTCAGTGTAATGATTGATAGGTATATGTTTACTGCTGTCATTGTGATATATTTATTTTTATGTTGATGTTTTCTTTGTTCATTTTAATCTCTTCTGGGACATTCTTTGTGACTTGACTTTTCACCTTTTTCAAGGTTCATTATGTAGTTGTTGATACTCTTGCATTATGTTTTTTGATTTGATATGTTGCATCTTTATTGTACTTGGCTTCTCCTATGATCCCCCAAAATAAACTATGTATAAACTCAATTTTAATTTCTACCTGTCTTATTAACTTCCTCTCCATCTGGATGGACTATAATGACTGTAGTACATCTCTCTTTTTAATATTATGACATCACAGTTTTCATGATATACTCGCTGGATCCTTTCTTTCACTATTATAACTTTGATTGAGTTTGGAGCCTTCCCTAACTGAGTAGATTTCTGGGTCATGTGTTCTGTATTTTCTTCAAAAATATAAAGTTAGTGATTTTGTTCTTCTAAACCAAGAGATTCTTTCAGTATTTCTTGTAGGTTTGGTTTGGTTTTTATAAAGTCTCTGAGTTTCTGTTTATCTGTGAATGCCTTCATTTCGTTTTCATATTTGAAAGATAGCTTGGCAGGATATACAATTCTTGGTTGGAAGTTCTTCTCCTTCAAGGCTTTGAATGTGTCATGCCACTGTCTCCATGCCAGCGTGGTTTCTGCTGAGAAATCCAAAGACAGCCTACAGGAGTTCCCTCTGAATGTTAGATTTGCTTTGAGTCTTGCTGCCTTTACGAGTTTCTGTGTATGCTTCATTTTGTTAAGCTTAATTAGAATATGTCTTGGAGTCTTTCTTTTGAGATTTATATTGAGTGTCATTTGATAATGTATCTTGGATATCTAGGTTCTCTTCTTTTCTAATTTCTGGGAAGTTTTTTGTCAGCAGCTCAGTAACAATACTCTCCATGTTCTCAAGTGTCTTGCCCTCTTCAGGAATGCCAATTAATTGTAGATTGTTCTTCTTAATAGAATCCCATATGCTTCTTAATACTGATTCATTTTTTCTTGCATTCGCCCCCACCCTTGATTTCTCCTCATAGATGCTTGAGACAGTAGCTCTGTCTTCCAAGTCAGAAAGTTTCTCTTCCATTTGTTCCATTCTGTTTTCTTGGCTTTCAATTGAAGTTTCTATCTCTTTGATTTTGCACTTGATCTGTTGGATTTCCCAGTACTGGTGTTCCATCAGATCAAACAGCTTGCTTAATTTTTCATTTTGCTCTGCTACATTTTTTATAAGGTGTAGGAGGACTGTCACTATAATACTTTTGTATTCACCTTCTAATAGTTTCCAAAAGGTTTCTTTATCTGTGAATTTCTTTGTGGCTTTCTTTTGGAGGTCTTCTGAAACTGTATGTGATTTCTTGGTTATAGTTTTCTCCAGATTTTGTTGCTTTGGGGGCATCACGTGAGTCAATAAAGGCTTGGAGAGATGCTGTGAGGATGGACTGCAGTTGTTTCTCTAGGCTGTCTTAAAACAAAAGGTAAAAGGTATCTGACAACTTTCAAAATCAGTCAGATTTTCAAGTATACAAGTCCCTCTTCCCAGCTGGAAAAGTAAGGACCTCTATATCCAACCCCAGATTTTTATAAATGGTTCAAAATACAGAAAGTGTACTGCTCTGCTGGCCTCCACTGTTGAGCACTAGCTGTAGGTTACACTGTGTAGGGTTCTGCTTTTCTACCAGAAAAATGCTCTCCTGGCAAGTGCTGTCTTCCAGCCTAAGAATTAGGTCCAGCTGAGGCCTCCATATGGGTATATCTGCTTCCCAGTGGAACAAAATGGTGCCCTGCACAAGCTCCCCGCCTGTATTGGCACCAGCTACTCAATAATGGAGGCAGAAAGGGATTCTAAAGGTGCCAAGATGTGCAGAGTCCGAAGCCGGGCTCTCAAAATATGGCAATTTCGCCTGCTGATCCCAGCAGCACTGTGTCTGAGATTACCTGCTAGTCAAGTCTCAGCTCCACCTGCCAGCTAAGACAGAGAAAAAAAGTTAAAATGGCAAGTTATCTTCGAGCTGTGAATGCCAGCACTCACCAAGAGTGGGGGGTCAGTTAAAGAGAGGAAGTTTTCCATTCAATGTTCCGAAGTCAAAGTTAACACCCCTATGCTGTATCCTAGGGCTCACTAGGTGTCCAGGATGCTCTGCTTAATTATCAGTTCAGGGTTGGGTTTCCAGTGGGATTTAGGGAGACTTGCATTTATTCTGTCATCTTGACATTTTTATAATGTTAAGTCTTCTTATGCATGAGGAAGGTAAATTTCTCCACTTATGTAGGTCTCTTTTGGTTTCTTGCAGTATTTGTTGTTATTGTTAGGTACCACCAAATCAGTTCTGACTCATAGGGACCCTATAAACAACAGAACGAAAGTACTATGTCCACAATCATTTTTATGCTTAAACCCACTGTTGCAGCCACTGTGTCCATCCATCTCACCAAGAATATCCCTTGTTTACACTGACCCTCCACTCTACCAAGCATGAAGTCCTTCTCCAGGATCTGATCCTTCCTGACAACATGTCCAAAGTATGTAAGACCCAGTCTTCTCATCTTTGCTTCTAGGAGCACTCTGGTTGTATTTCTTCCAGAACAGATCTGTTTGTTCTTTTGGCAACCCATGGTACATTCAACATTCTTCTCCAACGCCACAATTCAAAGACATCAGTTCTTCTGTCTTCTTCATTGTCCAGCTTTCACATGCACATGGTGTGATTGAAAATACCATGGCTTGGGTCAGATGCATCTTAGTCTTCAACTGACATCTGTACTTTTCAATGCTTGAAAGAGGTCCTTGGCAGCAGATTTTCCCAGTGCAACGTACCTTTAATGCTTGAGTGCTGCTTCCATGGGCATTGATTGTGGACCCAAGTCAAATGAAATCCTCGACCACCTCAATTCCATCTCCACTTATGTTGCTTACTGGACCAGTTGTGAGGGGTTTTGTTTTCTTGATGTTGAGGTGCAATCCATACTAAAGGCTGTGGTCCTTGATCTTCATTAGTAAGTGTTTCAAATCTTCTTCCAACAAGTAAGGTGGTGTCATCTGTGTAACACAGGTTGTTAATGAGTCTTCCTCCAACTGTGATGTCTCATTCTTCTTTGTATAATCCTGTTTCTTGGATTATTTGCCTGGCATACAGATTAAAAAGGTATAGTGAAAGGATATAACCCTTATGCACACCTTTCCTGACTTTAAACCATGCAGTATCCATTTGTTCTATTTGAACAACTGCCTTTCGATCCACACACAAGTTCCTTAAGGGCACAATTAGGTGTTCCGAATTCCCGTTCTCTGCAATGTTTGCCATAGTTTAGTATAATCCACACAATCGGAATACTTTGCATAGCCAATGAACCATAACTAAACATTTTTCTGGTATTCTTTGCTTTCATTCAAGATCCATCTGACGTCAGCAACGATATCCCTAATTCCAAGTCCTCTTCTGAATCCAGCTTGAATTTCTGAAAGTTCCTTGTCCATATACTGTTGCAGAAGTTTTTGAATGCTCTTGAGCAAAATTTTACTTGACTGTGACGTTAACAATATTGTTCAGTAATTTTTGCATTCAATTGGATCACCTTTCTTTGGAATGGGCATGAATATTGATCTCTTCTGGTCAGTTGGCCAGGTCCTCCAGATTTCTTGGCATAAATGAATAAGCACTTATTACAGTATGTCATCTGCTTGTTCAAATATCTCAACTGATATTCCATCAATTCTTGGATCCTTGTTTTTTTCCCAGTGCCTTCAAAGCAGTTTCAGCTTCTTCCTTCAGTACCACTGGTTCCTGGTCATATGCTACCTCTTCAGTGGCTGAACATTGACTAGTTCTTTGTGATATAATGACTGTATTCCTTCCATCTTCTTTTGATGTTCTCTGAGTCGTTTAATGTTTTCCCTGTAGAATCCTTCACTTCTGCAACTCAAGGCTTGAAATTTTTCTTCAGTTCTTTCAGCTTGAGAAATGCAGAACATGTTCTGGCCTTCTGGCTTCCGCTTTCCAGCTCTTTGCACATGTCGTTATAATACTTTATCTTTTCAAGCTGCTCTTTGAAAGCTTCTGTTTTGGTCTTTTTCTTCACCTTTCTTTCTTGTTGCTTTTGCTGCTCGACATTCAAGAGCAAGTTTCAGAGTCTCTTCTGACATCCAATTTGGTCTTTTCTTTCTTTCTTGTCTTTTTAAGGTTTTGCTCTCTTCATGAATGATTCTTTGATATCATTCTACAGTTCATCTGGTCTTTGGTCATTAGTGGTCGACACATCAAACTTATTCTTGAGGTGGTCTTTAAACTCAGGAATGATACGCTCAAGATCTGACCATGGCTCTTTTGGACTTGTTCTAGTTTTCTTCAGTTTCAGTTTGAATTTGCATATAGCCAATTGATTATCTGTGTCACAGAAAGTACCTGATCCTGTTATGGAGCTTTTCCATACTCTTTTTCCACAAATGTAGTCAATTTGGCTCCTGCATGTTCCATCTGGTTAGGTTCATTTGTACAGTTCCCATTTGTGTTGGTGAAAAGAAGTATTTGCAATGAAGAAGCCGTTAGTCTTGCAAAATTCTACCATGTGGTTTCTGGCATTATTTATATCACTAAGGTCATATTTTTGGATTACTGATTCTCCTTCTTTTTTCTTTTCCCTCCAACTTTTGCCTTCCAGTCACCAGTAGTTATCAATGCATCCTGATTGCATTTTCAATCAATTTTAGAATGCAGAAGCTGGTAAGTATCTTCAAACTCTTTATGTTTGACCTTAGTAGTTGGTGTGTAAATTTGAAAAATAGTCATGTTAACTGGCCTTCCTTGTGGGCATGGATATTATCCTATCAGTGATAGCATTGTACTCCAGGACAGGTCTTGAAATGTTCTTTTTGACGTTGAATGCAACACCATTCCACTTTAAGGTTTTGTTTCCAGCATAGTAGTCCATATGATTGTCAGATTCAAAATGCCCCAAACCAGTCCATTTCAGCTTATTAATGCCTAGGATATCAATGTTTATGTGCTCTTTTTCATTTTTGATGATTTCCAATTTTCCTGGATTCATACTTCATACGTTCCAAGTCCTATTATTAATAGTTGCTTGCAGCTATTTCTTCTTGTTTTGAGTAGTGCCACATTAGCAAAAGATGATCCTGAAGGCCTTACTCCACCCATATCACTAAAGTCGACTGTACTTTGAAGAGGTAACTCTTCCCTGGTGGTCTTCCAGGTGACTTCCAACCTGGGGAGCTCACTTTCTGGCACCATATCTGACAGTGTTCCATTGCTATTCATCCGATTTTCCCGGACTAATTATTTTCTGAAGTAGACCCCTGGGTCCTTCTTCCTAGCCTATCTTAGTCTGGAAGCTCAGCTGACCTGTCTACCATGGTATGTAAGTACCAGTGGCATAGCTTCCAGCATCACAGGAATGAGCAAGCCTCCACCGACAGACCAAGTGGGGGATATTCACTCTTCTTGCAAGATAGTCTTGTAGTTTTGTTTGTAAAGGTTAGACTTATTCCAATGTATTTTATCTTCTTGGGTATTATTGTAAGTGGTATTTATTTGGTGACTTCTTCCTTGATGTTGTATTTGTTGGTATACAGGAGTCCAGTTGATCTCTGGATGTTTATCTTGTATCCTGATAATTTCATGAACTCTTCTACTATTTCTAGTAATTTTTTTGTTTGGTGGATTCTTTAGGGTTTTGTATGTGTAATATCATATCTGCAAATAGAGATATTTTTATTTCTTTACCAATGTGAATGCCCTTTATTTCTTTTTCTTGTCTGATTACTCTGGCTAGAACCTCCAGGACAATGTTGAATAACACATAAGACCAACTCTGTAGGGTCAATTCTGACTCAGTGACTCTGTGGGACAGAGTAGAACTGCTCCCATAGTTTCCACGGAGGACCTGGGGGATTCGAACTGCCAACATTTGATTAGCAGACTGGGCCTTAACTACTATCCCACCAGGTTAAATAAAAGTGGTGAAAAACATCATCACTGTCTGATTCCTGTTCTCAAGGGGAACGCTGTCAAACTCTCCATTCAGGAAGATGTAGCTGTTGGTTTTGCATAGATACCACTTGTTATATACAGGAATTTCCCTTCTGTTCCAATTTTACTGATAGTTTTTATACAAATTAGTGTTGGACTTTGTCCAACATGACTTTCCCTCATCAACTGTTAGAATCAAGCAGTTATTGTCTTTTATTTGTGAGGTTGATTACATTAATTGTTTTTCTAATGTTGATTCATCCCTACGTAATTAGTATAAATCCCAGTTGGTCATGGTGAAATATTTTTTTGATATGTTGTGAATTTTGTTGTCTAGAGTTTTGGTGGAGATTTTTGCATCTAAGTTCATGAGATATATTGGTCTGAAATTTTCCTCTTTTTGTGCTGTCTTCAGATGGTTTCGGTATCAGAATCTTTCTGGCTTCATAGAACAAATTTGGCAGTGTTCTATGCTTTTGTATGCTCTGAAATACCTTTAGTAATAGTGTTGGTAACTTTTTAAAGATTTGATAGAATTCTTCTGTGAAGATATCAGGACTAGTGCTTTTTTTTGTTTGAGAATTTTTAATTATCTTTTCAATCTCTTTTGTGATGAGTTTATTTAGTTCTACTGTTTGTGTCAGCTTTGGTAGGTGATATGTTTCTAAAAAGTTGTCTATTTCTTCTGGGTTTTTAAATTCATCAGAGTACAATTTTTCATTGTATTCTGTTTGTAATTCTTTATTTTCAGTTGGGACTGTGATGATATGCCCCTCTCGTTTCTATTTGAGTTATTTGTTTTCTCTCTTGTATTTATTTTGTCAGTTTGGTTAATGATTTATCAATTTTGTTGACCTTGTCACAAAAAATAGCTTTAGATCTTGTTAACTCTTTCAATCATTTTTTCTATTTTCTATTTTATTTCGTTCTGCTCTAATTTTTATTATTTGCTTTCTTATGGTGTCTGAGAAGTTGTTTTGCTGCTCTCTTTCCTCTCATTTGACTTGTAGAGTTAATTCTTTGATTTGGGCCCTTTCTGCTTTATTCATGTGTGGTTTTAATGAGATAAGTTGACCTCTGAGCACTGATTTTACTGTCTCACATAAATTCTGGCAGAATGTGTTTTCCTTTTCATTCGATAATATGAATTTCTTTTTTCCATTTCTTCTATGACCTTGCTCTTTCTCAGCTTGGTTTTGTTCAGTTTCTGTGTGTTCAATTTTGTTTTCTTTTTCCTGTTGTTGATATCTACTAGTTTGGCTTTATGATATGAAAAGATACTCTGTAATATTTCAATATTTTAACTTTATTAAGAATTATTTTGTGGCCTAATACATTGTCCTTTCTGGAAAGTGTTCCACATGCATTGGGAAAGAAAGTATACTTGCCTGCTATTGGGTACAGTGTTCTATGTATGTCTATGAGGTCAATTTGTTGGATAGTGGCATTTAGATCTTCTGGGTCTTTATTGAGCTTTTTTTCTAGATGTATTGACCTTCACTGAATGTGGTACATTATAGTCTCCTACTACTATTGTGGAGCTGTTTATTTCTGTTTTCAGTGCAGTTATTGCTTGTTTTATGTATTTTGGAGCCGTATCATTGGGTGTGCAGATACTTAATACAGTTGTGTCCTCCTGAGTTTAGTGCTGTCATGTTGATTTGTGTGTGTGTGTGTGTGTGTGTTAGAGACAATTCCTTTGTTCCCTATTTCTGTGCTGAGCTTTTTTTAATGTACTCTCTTTTCATCCTTTTCAAAGCTGTTTGTTTTATATTTACTGAGACTTCAAATTTTTCTTGTTTATTTTCATATATAGAA
Organism: Heterohyrax brucei; assembly: GCA_028571685.1. Taxonomy (NCBI): domain Eukaryota; kingdom Metazoa; phylum Chordata; class Mammalia; order Hyracoidea; family Procaviidae; genus Heterohyrax; species Heterohyrax brucei. The sequence continues at coordinate 4,169,666 of CM053146.1, read as the reverse complement.
TTGATAGTTTCCTTTGTGGTTATCTTAATAGTTAATATTAATAGTTAATATTAACTTAATAGTTAATAGTCAGCTAGGGCTGCTCTAACAGAAATATCACAAAGTGGATGGCTTTAATAAAGCCAGCCAAGTGCCTAATGGAAAGTTTAGTTTTACATAGTCCAGTGGGCTGCACGTCCATTTTCAGGGTGTCCGCTCCAGGGGAAGGCTTTCCCCCCTTGTTGGCTCAGGAGAAAAGTCCAGTATTGCATCAGTCTTTGTCCAGGGAGCATCTTGGCACAGGAACCTCAGGTCTGAAGGATGCTCTCTTCTCCTGGTGCTGCTGCTTTCTTGATGGTACCAGGTTCCCAATTCTCTGCCTGCTTCTCTGTCCTTTTATCTCTCATAGATGAAAGGAGTAAGGTGGGGCCAGCCATACTCCAGGGAAACTCCCTTTATAGTGGAGCAGAGAGGTAATCCTGTGAAGGGATTTACAGCCCCACCCTAACCTTTAACATACAGCTTAGGGAAACCACAAAATGGAGGACAGTCACAAGATACTGGGAATCATGGCCCAGCCACATGGCTACACATATTTTTGGGCGGACACAATTCAATCCATGACAACCCCATTCTTCTAATTTTATACCATTTTTCAGTTTTTTCTTATTATCTTGAATTCTTCTCCTTATGAAAGTTCCATGATTACATTTTTTTTTGAGACCCTCTTTTCTGTTTTGATGTCTACATAACGATCTCTTGTTTCTCTGTTTTGCCTATGATTTATTTTTGTGATTCTTATGTCTGTGTTGATATCCAGTTCCTTTGTTCTGCATTCTGGTCTTGGTTTCTTACCTGATGTTACTGATTTTCTAACCAAAGATATCCTCTAGAATTTCTTGCAGCTTTAGTTTGATTTCTGCAAACTGCCTAATATCTGTTTATCTGGGGATGTCCTAATTTTTCAACCATATTTGAGAGGCATTTTTTCCTAGATGTTTAATTCTTGGCTGGCAATTATTTTCCTTCAAGGCTTTGTATGTGTCCTCCCATTGCCTTCTTACCTGCATGGTTTCTGCTGAGTAGTCTGGGCTTAGTCTTACTAATTCTCCTTTGTAGGCTTTTTGTTGTTGTTGTTGTTGTTTATCCCTAGGTACTTTTAAAATACCTCTTTATCTTTAGTTTTGTCAAGCTTAATTATAATATTCCTTTACTTCTTAGTTTTGGATGAGCATCTTGGATACATACCTTCATATCTTTTGTGACATCAGGGGAGTTTTCTGTCAGCAAATCTTTGACAGTTCTTTCTGTATTTTCTGTTATCGTTCCTGTTCTGGTACTCCAATCACTAATAGATTACTTGTCTTCATAGTTTTACATTTATTAGTGTTTCTTGATTTTTAAAGATTCTTCTATCTAATTTTTCCTCTAGTATTTTTGATGTCAGGTGCTTTGCCTGCAATCTCACTAATGCAACCTTCCATTGTCTCCAGTCTGTCCTTTTGATTTTCATTTTAATTGCTTAATTCTATACTTTTCTGAATTTCTAATTCTTGCTTCTGTATGATTTTTGCAACTTGTTTAATTTGCCATTATAATCTACTGCACTTTGTATCTCCTTCCTTATCTCTTGAAGAGTTCTAAATACCTCAGAAGGGGATGGTGGTTTGTATAGGCACAGGTGTCTGGCTGTAGCTGCTCAGAAATGCAGAAGGCTTGCAGTCATCCCTGAGTGTCTGTGAGCAGAGCATATCCCCTCATGTCTTAAATCTAGATGAAAGAGTAGTTTCTGTCCTGATTTTATGGCTTAGAGGGTTTGTAGGCATTTTCTTCAAGTTTGTTAAAGTTTTCCAAATTGTTCTCCACTAAGTGTCTTGAATAATGGCTCAAGTCAGAGCTTAAGGAGTCCTACATCTGACTTAATTAATAGTGTCAGACTTTAGCACCAGGAACAGTGCAGAGAAGAGAGAGCTGGGAGAATGGAGATAGGTCTATCTTGAAGGAAAGCTTTAATCCACACACAGTAGGTTACACAAAGGTTTAGTTTTCATCTATCTGGTGCTATTTCTCTCTGGTTCTGGAGGTACAAGTGGATTCTCCAGACAATTACTCCCTAAGGAGGATGCCTACCAATCAGGTCAAGTCTTTGGAATATTATGTACTCTGGTCCTTCTCTCCCTTTGCTGTTGCACAGTTCAATTTCTCAACTTTACTTTTGAGGTTCAAGGCTCCTGGGGTGTCATATATGCTGGATTCATGTACTATTTTGGGTCTTTGCTTTCACACAGGTCACTGGAAGTGTCTGTCTGTTCCTCTGTCTTGTCTCTGCCTCCCTGTTGAACTCATTTAACCTGACAAATTTCAGTTTTGTAATCTGTAAAGTGAGGCCATATTTTATGTAGCTATATACTAACTTCAGAAAGCTTTGAAATTTAAGTGCCAGTGACTTACATATTCTGTCCTTTAAGGAATTTGATAGTCAAGATTATTGTTTTCCTTAGTTAGGGAAGAATGGTAACACTAACTCACAGATACACATACAAATTGTACACCAAAAGGGCAGTAGTTAAAATCCACCAGGAGCTCCATGGAAACTCTATGGGCCATTTCTACTCTGACCTCTAGGGTCTCTATAAGTTGGACTTGACTTGAAGGCAATGGGTTTGTATGGGTGCTAGGATGGATACAGTCTTTCTGTGCTATCTCTGACCACAGAGCATATATTACAAACTAGAGTCTATCTTCAGTCATGTCTCCCACTAGACAGTTAATCCTTGAAAAAAAATAGTTACTCTTGAATATACAGCACTGGCTCAGATGTTAACACTTAGTGAAAAATAAGAAAACATGAAAGCAATAATCAAGTAAATGATGTCATATATTATGAAACCAGAGAATACAGCAATTGTTTTTTAATGGTGAAGGGCACTAAAGCAGAAGAAAGACTTAAAAACATTTTTAAATTGCACAATTTTAAGTTTTCACTCACTTTTGTCTATAAAATAGCGTGTAATTTAGTCAAAAGTGATTGGGTCAAAGGGGAAAAATGATGTTATTTAGAGGAATCCAGATTAACAACAACTGATAGATTACTGAATTCTGTTTGCATACTTCCTGTGTATTAATATAAATACATAAATTGTTCTAATGTATTCCCTATTGACAGGCACATAATTTCCATAAATTCTTTAATAGTAATTCCAGGGCATAGATAGTTATCAGAAACTTAATGACAAACAAATAAGCAATAAAGAAACATTAATAGATCACAACATGTTGTAACATGATTATTAACAGCTGAAAAAATGTACATGGGTAATATATATTTTGAACAAATGTTTTATTATTTTAACCCAATTTTCAGAATCTAGTTTTCTTTCAGTGTGGTTGTAGTGATCCAATTTCTATCAGCCAGCCAACATGGAGTCCAATCTGCAGGTTTTTAGAGGAATACAAATTCATGAACACTAATGCTCAGTTTCTGTGCATATTTTAATGTTATGTCCTATTTTAAAAAATTGGGAAGTTTATTATCTCTTGTGCATTTATTGACTCCTTTTTCATCCTGTGTGTGGCATTTCTTCTGCTTCTATCAAACCTGAAGATGTTAGTTTACTTCATCACTGTGTTGTCTTTGGGGTATGTCTGTTTCAAGGTTTTGTATTTTGTTTTTGCATCTGTGAATTCCTGTACAGATGCTGTCATGGACATATTCACTCTGTGTTGTTCACTGTTCTTTAGCAACAAAAGCAAAAACAGCTGTAAGACACTTGTGTGAATGTAAGTTTTCACATATATACACAGACTAGTTCTACATCGTCAAGAAACAAGTTTTAGAGGAAAAAATATAGTTGTTTTTACTCTCATATGTACTTCTTATCACATTAATTTCCAGATTTGATATGTTATTACATTATGGCCACAGACAATGACAGATAGTGGTACGATTCTGAAAGGAAAAATAATTTGGATGTAATGTTAGTGACATGTCATCTAATTGGCAGAAGCTGGTATTTCAGGCTACTGTTATTAAGATTATATTGTGGGAGATGGCTGAAGGAGATCATGGTTTAATTTAAACGCAGAAAAGCAAGAAGGAATCTACAGAAAATTCTCTAACATAAATTGTGAACAAGTTTAAAAGTTAAGGGATCCATGTGTTTTCATTTAGGTGTCCATTGATTGTATGTGTATGTTTATAATTATCTAGAAAAAGGAAAAATTAGAGAGTTAAGGAAGATGCATGTTATTGAGCTATTATTTTCCAGCCCTCTGTTGTCAAGCCATGTCTTACCTATTTAGTATTCATCACCATCTCTAAGGAGCCTTGGATCAGTGGTTAAGCACTCAACTGCTAAACCGTTTGGACATATTAGTCTGTTCATAGGGCAAAGATGTGATAGATTGCTTCTGTAAAAATTTATAGCTTTGGAAGCACTATCGGGCAGTTCTGCTTTGTTCTATAGGGTCATTGGGAGTCAGAATAAACATGTGGGTAACGGGTGTAGTTTTTTTACTCTAGTTTTGTCTCACTAAGAGTACACAGGAAACCTTAGTGTCATAGTTAAGTGGTAAAATGCTAACCAAAATGTTAGATGTTTGAATCTTCCAGGAGCCCCCTGCAAACTCTATGTGACAGTTCTACTCTATCCTGTAGTGTTGCTATGAGTTGGAATAGACTCAAAGAAAAATTTTGTTTTTGATTGGGGAAACATACAGAAGTAAATTACAGTTTTAATGTGCTTACTTAAGTCCCTGCATTTTATCTCATTTATATATTTATATGATCAAACTTATATAACATCAACAGTGTTTTGATAAAAATGCCATTTTATGGCAAGACTACATTTACTATTATATCTCTGTGATAGACTGGACAAATACAAGGTAAAGAAAAACTTAGCAAAATTTGAAGTTTAGGAGAGTAGCATGAATGGTATATGGAAAAGCAATAATGGTCATTTAGTGCTTATCTAAGTTTGTTGCTAAGCTTTCCATTTGAACTGTCATTAATAGATAAACTTTTTTTCGTATCTGTTAATGACCATAATACAAGGGGATGGACTAAGGTCATAAAAGAAGAATGAATATTCTGCACATGTGTCTAAATAGCCAGGAGAGGAGGCAGGGCCAAGATTATGTAGTAGGTAGATGCTTCCTGTAGTCTCTTAACACAACGATCTCAAAAAACAAGTGAATTGGTTATATATGACAATCTAGGAGCCCTGAACATAAAAGATAAAGTAAAGAAGTCAGACTAAACAGGATAGGAAGGGAGAGAAAGTTCAGAAGCAGTGAAGATCTACCACATTCGACCTGACCAGCACACTTTAGGCTGGATCAGATGGAGCAGATAGGCTGTCTTGAAGATCAGGAGGAAATAGAGAGACCAGACAGGGTAACAGAGATAACAAAGCAGGTCTGGAGACAACTACCTCAGCCAAATTTAATTTGCACCCCACAGAGAGATCCACTTTTGCTGGCCAAGTGGAGCAGCAGCATGGTGGTTAGTGGCCAAGCAGAGCAGCAGCACTGTGAGTGGAGCATGTCTTTTGTAGTACAGAAGCTGAGCTTTAGATGACTACATTTGCAGAACCACAGAGGACTTACATCTGCGTATCATAAGCCAAGAGCTTGTAAACTCTTGCAGATACAAATTTTTTTCTTACACTCTGATTTCTCTCCCTTTCCACAGCACTTCTCTCACATGGCTCTGCACAAGGCAAGAAATTCTGATGCACTACTTTGGCTGAAAGTAAGACATCTTATGTACATGTCCTGAGTTATTTTCCTGGATGTGGAGAGAGAACCAAAGCAGGGAAAGAAAAAAACTTATCCTGGATTCCCTAAGCAGGCAAGTCCCTCTATCATTTCTGTGTGTTCACAGACAGATCTAACAACCTAGTGAGAGGACATTGGAATTTTTAAGGCTGCAATAATAAATTTTACTCAAAGGACCAAAATGTTGGACACTCAAAAATTAAATTTAAAAAATTGATATATGTAAATTTGAACACAGTGATTGAACGAATTACAAACACTATCTGATGCTCAGAGACAGCAGTCAATTTCAAATAACTTAAAGAAGCAATTCAAATCCACCAGGCGCTCCTTGAATACTCTGAGGGTCAGTTCTACCCTGGCCCCTAGGGTTGCCATGAGTCAGATCCGACTCGACGGCACTCGGCTGGCAAAGAAGCAGACCACCATGGCCTCAGAAAACATTCAAAACAAGAAATTAAAAAGTTTTCCAGATGAAGACTTTTTGTAACTTTCAGAATTAGAATATAAAAGAGTAATACTTAGACATGTACAAGGCATTAGAAACGAGATTAGGCAAAGTTCAGCAGAGCATAATGAAAAATTAAACAGGCTGCAAGAGATACTTGAGCAAAAGCAATCTGAAATTCAGTAGATTAACAATAAGAATTGCATGGGACTCTACCAAGAGGAATAAATTATGAGAGACCGGAGTAGCAGAACAGGGGGGTGATAACAAAAAATAAAGAGAGAACTGTTAAAGATATACAGATGGAAAACTTCCTTGAAATCATGAAAAATGAGATGATAAGAATCCAAGTTCAATCCATTGAACTTCACATAAGGTAGAGTCCAAAAGAAAGACATCATAACATATTATAATCAAAATTACAGAAAAGACATGATTTTAAAGGCAGTTAGGCTTAAACCAAAAATAACATACAAAGGAGAGTCACTAAGACTGAACTTAGATTATTCAGCAGAAACCATGATAGCAAGATGACAATGGGATGACATATACAAAGTCTTGAAGGTGTGGAGAACAAACTGCCAACTAAGAATCCAAGAGTTTCATATCCTGGAAAACTGTCTCTCAAATGTGGCAGCAAAAGTGGGACACACCCAGATAAACAGAATAGAGAATTTGCAAAGACCAAACAAGAATTACAAGAAACATTGAAAGAAGTTCTTTGATTGGAAAATCAATAAAATCAGATATATATTTAAGAAAATAATACAGGACAGAGCATCTGGAAATCAACACGGATGGAGAATCTGCAAAAATGAATCAAGGCTAAAACACTAAAAATAGAGCTTCAGAAATCTCAGTATGTAAATGACAATAGCATTATAGAAAAAGTGGGTCAAGTTAATGTATTCATACATCTTTTAAGATGTAGAGAAAGTCAAGATGATACAAAGAAATTAAAGATTGGTTTAAATTTAGAACATTAGGGTTAAATATCAAGTTAACTGGAAAGGAAATTAACAATCATACACATCAAAGCAAAAAACAAAATCCAGAGGTCTCAGCAGATATAAAACCAATGACTATGAAAAGGAGGAAAGGAAAACCCACAAAGAAAAAAATTCTCACAGAAAAGTAGAACAAGGAAACTGTAAACAAAACACCAAAAAAGGGATGAAAATGACAGCACTAAATTCATACCTATCAATAATCATATTGAATGTAAATGGGTTAAATGTACCAATATTAGAGAGAAAAAGTAGCAGAAGGGACATCTATGTTTTGCCTATAGGAGACACATCTTAGATTTAGCCAGCCAAGCCAAGGGTCACCATGAGTACACGCGAAAGAGATGGCAAATATATACCAACCTAAAAACATTTACAAAAGATCAAGAGTGTAAATGTTAGCTTTGGATAAACTACACTTGAAAGTAAAATCCACCACAGCACACAAATCCAAGTCACCCAAGTGCCGTCTAGTCAGAGTCGACTCATGGTGACCCTAGGGCATACAAGGAAGGTTATTATATATTGCTTATATTGTCAATACATCAGGAAGATATAACTATATTAAATATTTATGCACCCAAAGACAGAGTTTCTAAATACATCAAACGAACTCTAATAGCATTGGAAAGTGAGACAGATAGTTCCACAATAACAGAGACTTCAACATACCACTTTTGGTGATGGATAGAATGTCCAGAAAGAAGCTCAGTAAAGACACAGATGATTGAAATGCCACAGTCAAACAACTTGATCTCATAGATGTATACAGAAAACTCCACACAACAACAGGCAGGTATATCTTCTTTTCCAATGGACATGGAAGTTTCTTCAGAACAGAACTTGTATCAGGCCATAAAACAAATCTTAACAAAATCTAAAGCATTGAAATATTGCAAAGCATTTCTTAGACCATAAAGCTATAAATGTCAAAATCAATAGCAGAAAAGGCAAGGGAAAAAATTCAAACATATGGAAACTGAACAATATCTTGCTCAAAAACTTCTGGGTCATAGAAAAAAATCAAGGACATAATAAAGGCATTTATAGAATCAAATGAGAAGGAAAACACATCTTACCATTATCTATGGGCCACAGCAAAAGTGATCAGAAGTCAATTTATCTCAATAAATGCACATATCCAAAGAAAATAAAGGGCCGGAATCAAAGACTTCACCCTCCAACTTGAACAAGTAGAAACAGAGCAAGAAAGGAACCTCTCAAGCACCAGATGAAAATGGACAATAAAAATTAGAGCTGAACTAAATGAATTTTTTTAAAAGATCAACAAAATTGATAAACTATTGGCTAATTGAGAAAAGAAAACAGAAGAGAAAGAAAATAACTAGAATGAGAATTGAGATGTGCAATATCACAACAAATCCAACCAAAATTAAAAGAATTATAACAGATTACTATGAAAAATTGAACCACATTTGGAAAAAAATGAAAAGCAAAAACCTAGAAGAAATGGACAAATTTCTAGAAACACGTAACATATCAAAACTAACACAAACAGAAGAGCAACTTAATAAACCTATCACAAGAGATTGAAAAAGCAATTTAAAAACTCCCACCCCCCAGAAGTTCTGGTTCAAATGGCTTCACTGGGTAATTCTGTCAAACTTTTAGACAGGCGTTAACATCACTCTTATTAAAGGAATTTCACGGCACAGAAAAGGATTACATACACCCAAATTTATTCTATGAAGCCCACATGACCCTGATGCCCAAACTGGGTAAAGATAGCACAAAAAGAAAATTACAGATGAATGTCTCTCATGATCTTAGAAGCAGAAATTCTCAACTAAATTCTAGCCAATAGAACTCAACAACATATCAAAAAATGTATTCACCATAACCATATAAGATTCACACCATGGATGCAGGGATGGTTCAACATTATAAAAACAACTAATATAGTCAACAACATAAACAAAACAAAAGTCATTTAATTTTATCAACTGATGCAGCAAATGTGTTTGACAAAGTCCAACCCACATTCTTATTAAAAACTCTCAGCAAAATAGTAATAGAATGGAAATTCATCAAGATAATAAGGGGTATCATCCTAAAGGAGAGAAATTGAAAGCATTCACCTTGAGAACAGAAGCCAGCCAAGGATACCTATTGTCAACACTCTTTTTCAACATTGTCTTGGATTTTCTAGCTGGAGAAATCAGACAAGGAAAAGAAATAAATGCCATCTAAATTGGCAAGGAAGTTGATTTTATACACAGAAAATGTTAAAGAATCCACAAAAAAACTACTGGAACTAATAATAGAAGAGTTCAGTAAACTATCAGGATATGTAAGATAAACATAAATAAATCAGTGAGATTCCTTTACAACAACAAAGAAACCATCAAAGAGAAAATTACCAAATCATTACCACTTTCAATAGCCCACAAGAAGATAAAATATCTAGGAACGAATCTAACCAGACACGTAAAAGACCTGTACAAAGATAATTACGATTCTACTGCAAGAAATCAAAAAAAGCATACATAAATGGAGAAGTCTACCTTGCTTATGCACAGGAAGACTTAACATCATGAAAATGGCTATTCTTTCCAAAGCCATCCACAGATACAACGCAATCCCAATAAAAATTCCAATGTCATTTTTTAATGACATGGAGTCAAAAATCACCAACTTGATATGGAAAGCAAAGAAGCTCCAGAGAAATAAAGCATTACTGAAGAAGAGTCAGACCTTATAACCTATTACATTGCCATGGTAGTCAAAACAGACTGGTACTCTAGGAAACACAGATAAACAGATCAGTGGAACAGACTAGAGAATCCAGATGTAACACCATCCACCTATGAGCAGCTGATATTTGACAGAGGCCCCAAGTCTGTGTACTGGAGAAAACACATTCTCTTCAGCAACAAATGGTGTTGGCAGAACTTGTTATCTGTCCGCAAAAAAACTGAAACAAGACCCATATCTCATACCACGCACAAAAAATTAACTCAAAATAGGTCAAAGACCTAAATGCAAAATAACAAAGATCATGGAAGAAAAAAATAAGGACAATGATGGGAGTCCTAACACACAGAATAAACAGGCTACATTGCTTAAGAATACACAAACACCAGAAGAGAAAGTAGATAATGAGAACTCCTAAAAATCCAATACTTATGCTTACTCAAAGACGTCACCAAAAGAGCAAAAAGACTACCTACAGACTGGGACAAAAATTTTGGCAACCAAGAACCTGATTGGCATCTAATCTCCTTAATCTACAAGGTACTATAAAACCTCAACAAGATAAAGACAAATAACCCAGTTAAAAAATAGACACAGTATATGGATAGGCACTCCAATGAAGAGGACATCCAGGCAGTTAACAGACACTTGAGGAAATACTCATGATCATTATTAGCTTTAGAAAAATCCAAATCGAAACAGCAATAAGACACCATCTCATCCCTGCCCCTTCAAAAGATGGCATTAATCCAAAAAGCACAAGACAATAAATGTTGGAGAGCTGTGGAGAGAATACAACTCTTCTATACAGCTTGTAGGAATGGAAAATGGTACAACCACTCTGGAAATCTATTTGGCACTTTCTTAAAAAGCTAGAAATAGAAATATCATATGATCCAGCAAACCTACTGCTTAGAATATATCCTAAAGAAATAAGGCTGTCACACAGATACATGCACATCAATGTTTATTGTAGCACTGGGCACAATAGCAAAAAGATGGAATCAACCTAAGTACCCATCAACAGATGAATGGATAAACTATCTTATATTCACACAGTAAAATGCTGTACAATGATAAAGAACAATGATGATCTTAGGAAACATCTGATAATATAGAGTCATCTGGAAGACATGCTGAGCAAAAATCAGTTAGTTACAGAAGGACAAATATTGTATGAGACCACTATTATAAGGACTCAAGAAATAGTTTAAACATGGAAGAAAATAACTGCTGATGGTTATAAGAGAGCGGTATTAGTGAGACACGTACTCACGGATTGGATAGTATATAGAAATTGGGTAAGTGAAGGAAGTGACAGCCTACAGTAGAAGGGAGATTAGCACTGCTAGACTACATCAAAAACTAAGAGGTTTCCTAAACACAACCCTACATTTCAAAGGTTAGAGTAGCAGTGGTGGGGGTCTGGCTTCGTGGTTTTAGGGGACATATAGGTCAACTGGCATAACTTTTTGTTTTGCTTTGTTTAAGAAAATGTTGTACATCTCATTTTGGTGAGTGGTGTCTGGGGTCTTAAAAGCTAGCAAGCTGGTTTCTAAGGTTCCAAGCCACATGAAGCAGAGCAGAATGAAGAAGGATACCAGAGACATGAGCAAAATATGAGCTCAGCAGATAGAAGGGGCCAAATCGTTGGGAGATTATGTCAGTATGAGACCAAAGAACTACATGGTGCTCAGCCACCACCAATGACTGCCCTGACAGGGAATACAATGTGAAGTCCCTGATGTGCCTGGAGAAAAATGGTGTTACAGATCTAGTACTCTATTAAAAGACCAAAATTGATGGTCTGACAAGATTGGGAGTCCCCTGAGAACATGGCCCTGGACTCAGTGCTAGCCAAGAGCTGAAGCCAATACCAAAGCCAACAACCCAGACAAAAATTGAACTGGTCTAAAAGACACAGAGTAATGCTATTGAAGTACATGGTTTAAATGTATGCATGAGACTGTAGGAGCAGCTTGTCTCTAGAGGCAAGATGAGTGGGTGGAGAGGATGGGATAGGAATTCATTGAATGAATATGGGAAATACAGGATGGAAAAGAGTAGTGTACTGTCATAGGTTTGGGAAGCAACTAGGGTTGCACAGAGGTATGTTCTATAAGCAGCCCTGGAATGCGAATGTGTGTTTTATAGGATGTCTTTTAAAGGTATCACAAAAGAATGATGCTTTGCAATGGCTTTTATACGATGCCTAGATTAAATGTTGCGTATCTCACTAAACAATTTTAAACACTTTGAATTAGGCGACTTTTATTAGTTGTGCTGACTAGAACAATCACCATAAATAGAAAAGAAAAAAAGAGGGAAAAGTGAAACACCAAAATGAAATAGTTTAAATAAATATAAATCAAACCAGTTGTTACAGAGTCATTTACAACTCACTGCGACCTCATCTGTGCTCCATAGAGTTTCCAATTGCTGCAATGTTACAGAAATAGATCATTAGGCCTTTCTTCCAAGCACCTCCATTTGGATGTGAATTGTCCACCTGTAGGTTATTAGCCAAGTGCTTAACCATTTTCAATACATGAGGACTACTGTTAAATATGGCAGAAGTGTTTTTTAGTGAAAGTTTGTTTCCCTAACGTAGAAGCCTAGTTCATAGAAGATGGCTGGGAAGTTTAGCTACATGTTCTTATTCAGAGTTCCAAGTTACTTCTACTTGAGTGCTACAATACTCTAGTATACTCTCTTGTACATATCCAGATGTTACAAAATGAGTGACTGCTTTATCCGGCAAGGGGAAACACACCCTTTAGGGTCCAAGGAGAGTTAGTTTGCTGTAAGTTGAAGATGGCTTAAAAGGTTCTCAGGTCCTTTTCTGATCAAGTTACTGTTCCAAAACTAATTGCTTAGTGGCACCTAGCTGCAAGAAGCATAGGGAAAAGATAGCCAGCCAAGCCAAAAGATAACCATGTGTGAAAGCATCTTTTGTGGGATACTAGCCTATTGCCCAGGGATTGTATAAATGTATTACTCCCCTAGGGCCAAGGCTTTCCATCCTATCTGTGTTAGTCATCTAGTACTGGTATAAGAGAAATATTACAAGGGAATGGCTAAAAAAAGAGAATTTTATTTTGTCACAGTCCAGTAGGCTGAAAGTGAAAATTCAGCTCCACAGGAAGGCTTTCTCTTTTGGCTCTGGAGGCAGGTCCTTGTCTTCAATCTTCTTTACTAAGAACTTCTAAGGTGTAGGGACCACATCCAAAGGATGTGCTCTGCTCCTGGCTCTGCTTCTTGGTGGCATGAGGTCCCAATTCTCTGCTTGCTTCCCTTTCCTTTCCAAGGCACATACAGTCTTACACATTGACTCTTGCCCTACTAAAATGGCAAATTGTTAAATGGATTAACTTAAAAGCTAACTAGTGAGATCAAAGAGTTTCTCTCTGGTTTCCTGTGCCCGACTACCTATAGTGAGAGCTTTGTCTTCTCTCATCAAAGCCAATAAATATACAGAAGAACTGCAGAAAATTATACAGACTGGCCACATTCCTCATTGGGTGAAAATTTGACTGGTTATCCAAGAATTAGGCATCAAATACTGCCAGTGTCATGGACACTCGTAGATTTGAAGGCTGACAATAGATTACCAGGCCTTAGACGCTGTCTTGAGTTTCAGTATTCACAGTTTAGCTTACTTAAACATCAGAGTTCTTGGATAAAATAACCCAAGTATTTAAAGAGGTGGCCAATGAAAACTAAAATTACTCATCTATCAAGCTACAAAGTTCAGTCTTTATCAAATTCTTGTCAGTCTGTGACATAATACATTTTTAAAAAATATCCTCATAAATTGTCATGTGACTAAATCAGAAACGTTTATTTATGAATTTGTATTTATGATATATCCAGCATATATTTGGCTTGGCATTTTAAAGTCTCTGGAATATTTTAGCTTTAACAAGAGAGTTCTTTCATTATATCTTATAACCTTGAAAATTTTGGCCATACTAATATTAATGAGTCCAAAAAAAGATTGTGAATTGTTTATTTAGTGCTTTTTTTAACACAAATACCACAAGTGAATGTCTTTAGCAAACAAAAATCTATCATTTCATGGTTTAGAAGTCTAAATTCAGGGTCCAGCTCCAAGAGAAGGCATTCTCATTCTGTTGGCTCTGAGGGAAGCTCTCAGCATCCATCTTCCTCTGGTCTAGGAACTTCTTAGTACAGGAACTCAAGGTTCAAATAATGTGCCCCAATCCTGGATATTCTGTCTTGGTGGTAGGAGGTCCCCCTCCTTTTTATTTCTTCTCTCTTTTATATCTTAAGTGATGCTGTCTCATTAACACAACTGTGTCTAATCCATCTCATTGACATCATAAAACCCATTTCCATGAAGTCAGTTCCCACTCAAAAATACCCTGTGGGACCAAGTAGAACTGCCCCATAGAGTTTCCCAGGAGCAGCTGATAGATTTGAACTGCTGACCTTGTGGTTAGCAGCCATAGCTTTTAACTACTCTGCAACCAGAGTTTCACCATTAACACATGAACTAAAACTAAAGCCATGGCCGTCGAGTTGATTTCAGCGCGCAGTGGCCCTTCAGTACAAAGTAGAACTCCCTCATAGCATTTTCAAGGAGCTTTTGGTGGATTTGAACTGCTGGCTTTTGGTTAGCAGCCTGATGTCTTAACCACTATGCCATACAATGTAGGACAACTAAACAACACTAGAATTACGGCCTGGCCAAGTTGATATACATTTTGGGGGAACACAATTCAATCCATAGAATACTGCTCTGTGGACACCCAACATTCATGTTCTTGCCACACCATTATAATCATCCCAAAAGTTTTAAATCAACTCCAAGTGAAAATTCCATTCAAGGCAAAATTCTTCTTTATTTGTGAAATCTATAATACAATTTATATACTTCTGGCTGGCAAAGTACAATGGTGTGACAGGCACAAGGTAGGTATTTCTATTACAAATGGCAGAAAAAGGAGTAGTCGGCACGAAGGAAATCAAAAACCCAGCAGAATTATTTGCGTTAGCTCTCCAGGCTTGAAAATAATCCCTGTTCTCTGAGACTATGTAGGCAACGGCCCTGCCCTCCAGAATCTGGGTATTGTCTGGAATCTCTGTCACCTGGGTGGTGGTCCCTAAGCCCTGGGCTTCAGCTCTGCATTCCAGGTCCACTGAAACTGAAACTTGGCTTTAGGTAGACGCATTCTTCTAGTCCATCTGTGTGGCAGCCCAACCTCCTGGGTCCCAGCAGTATCCTCTGTGGAGACATTGTTCTCCTTTAGCAATAAAGGCTTCATTGAGGAACAGAGATTTTTCCTGCAGGGACTACTTGAAAAGTCAAAGTAGCATTAGTGAGCCTCCATAGAGCTCTATGGGAGGACATATAGTATATTAAGCATTCTCTGAAGACTACCTTGACCAGTTTCTCCATGCTCACATATGTCTTCTCAGCTGTCAGAAAAATCTCCTGACTGATTGCCAGTCTTTTTCTTATGGTCTCTAGGTAGCCAGAACAAATAAGAATAAAATATCTGTGTCACACACCTAAGCCAGCCCAGTCACAGAGCCCTGCAGGCAAATCAAACCTGTAAATCCTCCTCCATAAACATCTCTGATTTGGCTTCCTCTTCTTCAGATTTAGTGTTTCATTCGGCTGATGAGTCTGTCAGTTATCCCTGGGAAATGACAGCCTTGACAGTGACTGAGGGAGCACTACAGTTTATCCACTGTGGACTCTCATCTCTTCAAAATGTTTTCTGAATGCTTGGTTAGTCCAGGGGAAATCTGAAGTGGAAGAAAGAAAACAGAACACACAAGGGAGAAACAGTGGAGGTAGAAAAAGCAGCAAGCGATTACAGGCAGAATTATGTTGGCATTTTGCTATTTATTTATTTTTGGGGGAGGATGATACTGGTTTGGAGCAAGGTTAATACCAGGACAATGAGAACATAATCGGGAAAAAAAAGTAGATAATATGAGAGTTAAAAAAAGGCATCCCTACTGAGTCACGTTCTACCATTTATTTTGGCCAAAGGAAAAATATGTACAGAAACTGACATAACATAGTTCATAATGATAATGTTCAACATACTAATTTAGTGAGTGGTATTTGGCATCCTAAAAGCTTAGGAGTGTCCATCTAAGATACAACTACTGGTGTCTTCCATTCTGGAGCAGAGGAGACTAAAGGAAACCAAAATTCACAGGTCTGATGGTCTACATAAACCACAGCCTCTTCTAGCCTGAAGCAAAAAGATTTCAACAATGCCCAGCTACCACTACCAGCTGCTCTGCCAGGGCCTCGATAGTCCAAGTTAGAATGGGAGAATAATTTGTAAAAAAAGTTGAATTCATAAAAAATCAGACTTACTGTATAGATAGGGACTAACAGAAACCTTGAGACTACTGCTCTAAGACTCACCTTTTTAACCTGGAACTGAAGTCATTCCTGGAGGTCATTGTCATGGATTGCATTGTGTCTCCCAAAAATGGATGTATTGATTTTCCCAGTATGGAGCAATTCCTCCCGTGTGTTGTGAATCCTCCCTCTGTGACATTGATGTTGGAGAATGTGCAGTAGTTGTGCTGTTAAGGTAGGACTCAAGTTACCAGCTGTGGAATACAAGGGAGAGAAGTGAGCATAGATGTTTGGGAACTTCATACCGTCAAGAATGAGAATAGAGCACATCCTTTGGACCTGAGGTTCCTGTGCTGAGATGCTCTCATTGAATTTGGACTCTTGGCCTGCCAGACTGTAATGATTTCTCATACTGAGGGGACATGTAACTGAATTTGTGGCTTAGTGGACTGTGACAAATAAAGCTTCTCTTCATGGAAACATCCACCTGCGGCATTTTCTGTTGGAACAGTACTAGGTGACTGAAACAGTCATTTTTCAGCCAAATAATAGACTGGCCTATTAAATAAAAAAACAACATCCAGGAGGAATGTGCTTTTTAAAACAATTAACTATATAAGACCAGATAGGCAACATTAGGCAAAGAGGGGCAGTGAAACTTGAGAAATGGAAATGAGGAAGGCATATTGGAAATGCAGAGTGTGCTGACATATTGTGGGCATAGCAATTAATTTGCGTATGAATTACTGTGAGGGAAATTATTTGCTGTGTAAAGTTTCACCTAACCACAATAAAACGTTAAGTTAAAAAAAAAGCCACACTTTTGCCCATCCAAGCTTTATTGATGTGCAGTTCAGGGACATCATTTATATTCATCATATTGTACAACCATTGTTGATATATGTTAGCAAAATTTCTATTACCAAGTCATGAACTAATTACTTCCTAAAATCTTGCTCACCCTTTTTCCCTCCCTTTTGCCCCTGGTTAATACTAATAGATAGTGGTTTCTATTAAAAAAGAGAGATAGAGAGATGCATCAGATTGGCAGGTTTATGTTTAGTACTGTTAAATCAATACTTCCCTGTTTCAGAACATATAAATTTCTCTTTGAAATTTATATTCAACTGAGTTTGAATATTTATATTCTAACTGAGTTTGCCTGGTCCAGCGGGGTGGGAGAGCATGTTGAAGTTTTGCCACTTTTGGGTTTAAGTGCTGTGAGATAATGCATGACTTGTCACACTCTCTTTTTGTCATGGCGTCTACCAACCCCACCATTAGAAGCATGGTGGGACAACACTGGGCAGCACAGCCCCTAGTTGGTTCCCCATGAGAATGTCAAATCAACAAGAAATATGTTCCTGGTATTTTAAGCCATGAGATTGCTGTTATTAATATCAAGCATATAATAGGAAAATATCATAACAGAATAAAGGAAGTAAATAAATTAGCTAATAAATAAACATGAGTTTTAAATTACTGTCAAGACAAATTAACTTCTACATTCAGAATAAACAGCAAATCTGAGCCACCACACCAACCCATGAATATTCTGCCCATCATCTAAGATGCAACCACCATACTCAAAACCCGTTCTTTCTTTTTCTAACCCAGACTGGAAGCGGAGTTCTGGTGGTGTGAAACATTAATTTACTGGGCTTCTAACTAAAAGGATGGCATCCACTCAGAGAAATCTCAGAGAAAAGGCCTAGGGATTTGTGCCTTAAAAATTAACCATTGAGAAGTCTATCTATGGAGCACCATTTGACTCTGACATACACAGTGTTTTCATGAGTCAGAAAAGACGCAAAGACAACTGGTTAATCTAGAAATGTTGATCTCGGTTTCCTTCCATCTCCAATATCCTCCTTCATAAATACACACAGTAGTATATTAGGATGGAAACTCTGGTGGCATAGTGGATAAGTGCTACAGCTGCTAAACAAAAAGGTGACAGTTTGAGTCTGCCAGGCACTCCTTGAAAACTCTGTGGAGCAGTTCTACTCTGTCCTATAGGGTTGCTATGACTTGGAATAGACTCAACGGCAGTGGGTTTGGCTTCAGGGTATATTAGAATAATTGGATTTTGAATTCAAAAGATCTTCAATTGGATTTAAGCTCAATCACTTGCTGTGCCTTTTAGCATGCCATTTTAGTGCAGCTGAGTCTCAGTTTCCCCATTTGTTAAAACGACTAAATAATACCTAGGTCTGCAAGGTTGCTGTACTAGAAATGATGCATGCAAACTTCAGGGCAATGATTAACTCTTTATCTATCTATCTATCTATCTATCTGTCTGTCTGTCTGTCTGTCTATCTATCTACCATCTACACTAATGTGGTGCTCAGAAGATGTACTACAAGGTAGTTAGTAGTGCCTGTCGTTTATATTCTAAAAGGAAAGGATAGGAAAGAAGATGTGTTATATCTCTGTGCACTCCATTAGTAGGCAGCACTACACTTAAAGTGTACAATTATTACACAATTAGTTAATGATTTAATGAGTAATTTTTCCTACATGTTTTACAGAGCCCCAGTGGTTCAGTGGTTAAGACTTGCTAACCAAAGGGTTTGCAGTTTGAATCTATCAGTCACTCCTTGGAAACCCTATGACACGGTCTGTAGGATTGCTATGAGTCATGTATTGTCCACCCAAGGCCCCTAGTGCGTACTGCCATGTACTCAAAGCCATAGATACACAATTAAGAGAACCATTGGCCATGCTTTCCCATTCAGTTGCCATAGACAAAGGAGCCAGAACCTTAGCTCACCTACCTTCATAAATACCTAAGAGAAACCCTCACCTGCCTGAAAGGTTTAGTTATTTATTCTGATTTCTAACCCCTTCACTTTCTCTTCTCTGAATAATAGAGAATCAGTGATAATAACAGGAAATGGCTAGGCTGGTGAGGGTGAGATCTGCCTTGAAAACCCTGTGGGGCAGTTCTACTCTGCACACATACAATCACTGTGAGTCAGAATCAACTCAAAGGCTACTGGTTTGTCTGTTCTGGTTTGTTTTAATGAAGACAACAGAGGATACGGTGGACTATCCTGCTCTGTCTTCTCTCCATTCTAAAAGCATGCATTTATGTTCCTATGGAGATAAAAGAAAGGAAAATTCTCTAGCTTTCATTTCTTTTGTTCATCTTGTTTTACAGCAGCCTCCCCTTGCCGCCTGTACGTACCTGACCATGTATGGGTTATTCGTACAGTAAGCTCGTGACAGCACGTTTCACACTGAGCTGAGCTGAGTCAAATACTTTTTCACTTCTCTCCATACCTAAAAATACTCCGCTAACCTTAGCCTTTCTGTCTGCCTTTTATCTCCCTCTCTTTTCTCTTTCATGCTTTCTCTCATTCAAATATTTCCAAAGAGTAGATACTATATGTATGTGAATTATTTCGCCTATTAGGCCATACTTATATGCTTGGGACCTGGATGATGATACACTTCTGTATAATGGAGAGCATGAGTTTTATTTTGTGTTGCTTTTGGTTCATTATTGTTGTCTTTCTTTTATTCTCTCTCTATTTTGTTTTACTGTGGTATTTTGAAAGAAAGCACTCAGCCTCTAACTTACTGAATTTTAGAAACTTAAAATAGTATGGTGAGAAGATTCATCATTCTACCTACCTCTCAGGGCATTATGACTTAATTAATGTACCCTTCGTGAGACTTTGCTCTGTAGGAATCACACAGCTGCCCTGGCTGATGAAAATGAAGGTGTTGTGAAGTGCAAAAGCCTGAGTGTTTTGACTGTGTGTATGTTTTAAATGTTTAACATAGATATTTTCCAACTTTTGGTTAATTTGTGCTCAGAAATTGGCCCTGTCTTTCGTCAGTTTGTAGATGGTAAATATGGAGGACAAGATATGTGAAGCTGAAACTACTAATGGTGGTAATGACCAAAAAAATCATAGCTGAATCCTTATCACTGTCTCAAAACTATTTTGAAGCATGAATTTTATTACATTAGTTTTATTATGCTCAGTTATTCCAGCTATGAGGGGGTAAATTTTTATTTTCTGTCTCAGCACCTGCATGGATTCTTGGAGAGGGGAGAGCATTGTATTTCCATTTTTAAGTTCTGCCCTCAAGTGAGTTTGTCTCTCTCTGTTTTTCTGTTTTTTAACGTTTTTGAAACTTAGTATATCACATTACACTGGTAAGTGATTTTTGTTCATTAGAAGTGAAAGCTGCTTTTTTTTGAGCCTGTTAAGCTCCCCACAAGGAAAACACAAGTGTCAGTGAAGCTTAACCAGACCCTTGAGCATATCCAGGACAAGGAAATTGAGCTAAGGCCGCACTCCCAAGGCCCAGGCAGCAGGTGTGTGTGCACCAGATGTTCCAGATCCCTCTTTCTCTCTCTGTCTCTCATTTTCCTTCTCTGTTTCCAACTCTCTTCTCTCTTTTTGTCTGTCACTTAACAAATAGACAACACAGCAAAAAGTTCAGGCTAGTGGATACATTGAGAGTCTACTCATTTGATGTCAAAATTTCCACTGTAAAATCAAGTCATGGTACACAGATTGGGCATTTCTTCTTTTTTCCAGAGCAGGGAATTTCTCAGAGTTGGACCTACTCAGAGATTATCTTGAGCATTCTTCTTTTCATTTCTTGTTTCTTTCTTTTCTTTTTTAAGAAAGGGAAAGTCCATGCTTGAGAAACACTAAGAAGGAATCTTTGAGTGGCACAAATGGTTAATTCACTCAGCTAATCTAAGATTTCAGATTTGAATCCATTCAGAACTATTTCAGAAGAAAGTACTGGCAGTCTATTTCCAAAACTTAGAACTGAAAACTCTGTGGATCACACTTCTTCTCTGACTCCTATGTAGTTGCTATGAGTTGGAATCAACTGAGTGGCAACTGGTTTAAAATTGTTTCATTAAATATTTGGGAAATTATAAAAAAGGAACTTAGGGAGAAATGATTGTAATTCAGTCCATCATATGACAACAGTGATTCTACTTAACATTTAGTTCAACCATAAAATATGTTGGCCTCTGTGCTAAACATTTTACAGTCACAAAAAGTTGTATAGTCAGTTGCTAATGTTATCTCAATTTTCATGTATAATGACTAAGATTTAGAAAGATTACATAATTTGCCCAATGCCACATAGCCAATAAGTGACTGACCAAGGATATGGATGCCAGTCTATGTCTCTAATAAGAACATTGTGAGTTTCCTATAGGAATAGGTATTTTAATGCCTATGCTAAAATTCTAGAAGAGACACCAAAAATAACTAAGGAATCAGAGAGTGGATGTAATGCTAGGGGAACTGCTCATAAACTGTAAAAATAGAAAAAAGAAATTCCAGTTTGTACTTCTGTGACCTCAGAGGCATCCGTTAGTCCTGCCTCTGTGCATCAAAATGCAAAAGTACAACAAAGCACTTAACTCTAAAGTATGTTTCTGAGATTTCTGAAATTCCATGCTCACAGAAAAGAACTTATTACTAGAAATCATTTCATAATTCATAGAGTTTCCAAAAGGGCTATTTTCATCAGCTTTTAAAAAGCAATTCTCTTTTTTTAAACATTATACATTTTTCTGCAGCTGCTGTTCAAAGTGATCTCAAATAACATGAAAATATAGATTTTTATGTGTTTTAGTACAGTGACGATGTGTATTAAAATAAAATGGAAAATACGTATTTGCTCATAGTTTTGATTTTTGTACATACCAAAATATTGTTAGATCTTGTTTTTCAGAATCAATGATGTTATTTGAAATGAAAGCTAGCAAAATTGCAGAGGGAGCTGTTCTTTATTTGTTAAAGAGGCAGAGTTGTGTAGTGGTTCCAAGTATAACTTTAGAGTGTCGCAAACCTTTATTTGTAGACTCCTTCAAGTGCTCACTACGTGGACTTGGGCAGATCCTTGTCTCTGATTCTTAGTACCTTCATCTGAATACTCAAGAGTAAATGGATATGTCACAGAAGATTAAATTACTAAGGCTCACTACATGGTCAATATATGATTACATGCTAACCATATGCATAAAATACGAAATAAAATATTCTAACTATAAGCATACGATTGAATTAATTGATAACTATTAAGAACCTAGTTTAGAATCTAAGATATAATTTTTCCTGAAAGATTTTATAAGTATTTGAAATGATGGACATGCATACCTAAAAGAGTCTTTCCTATTTTGAGATTCATATAAACAATAGATATCTATTAATCACATCTTCATGGCTATCACTCTCATTGTGATACAGCATAGGTATGATGACGAAGTGATTGATATTATTTCTCATAACTTCAGTAATAAAGAGGGTAACTTATTTGCTATTACATTGCCTAGTGTGCTTGGAGTCTAAAAATCTCTGAATGGAAAATTAAGCCAGCTCTACAGGCTAAATGGAAAATTAGAATCGTGTTTTCCATCAGGGGATATGCCCTTAGAGCTGTGATTCAACAGACTATGACTGAGTATACAAATGTCTGTGTGAGAGAGGATTTGCAAGATGAAGTTAGTCCTTTTGGCCTTGTAGAGATATGCTGCCTAGCAGATGCTGACATGTTGGGAACCAAGATGCCCTTCAAGTAACATTTCTCACAATAAAATTCACCGTCTACTGGTCATCAGCTCTGCAAGCTCTAGAACTCACTGTGGCCAGTTGTACCCTGTGCTTTGGGATTTGGATATGTCATTTGATGTTGACAAAGCTCCAGACCAATGTTTAACCCTAGAATATTAATGACATAATCCATAAGACACAGAAATATAACAGCAAAACATGCTGGGATCTCGCATAGGAAAGAACAAAGCATTATTCTTCTAGTGGAGGATTGTATTTGTAGGAAGATTAATGGAATGTGTACTCTGATATCCAGTTTTTCTACATGCTTATACAGTCAGAACCCCAGATTCCAGCTTGCCAGATGAACCATCTGAGGAGCTTCATGCAGCTTGGCTTGGGCATTTATTCCAGCTCTGACCAGGGTTCATGTGAATGGAAAACACAAAGGTAACTCCTCCGCAAGTAATTATACATAGTACAGTGCTGGCTGGGCTGAGCAAGAAGTAGCAAATGCCAGATCACCACAAGACTGGAAGCACAACAAAAGTGAAAAACTCTGTAATCTTAATACATGGAGCCTTTATATCACCCCTACACTGTTGATGCTTAGACTGCTTTAATGGAGAGAGAAATAAACATCTATTATTGAAGCCATGAGTATTTTGAAAACAGTCCAATCAGCTTCCTAATAATCATGTTGACACCATTTTAAGGTGCTGAGTTCCTGTCCAATCTGTTTATCCCTTACAGCAACCATTAGTGCAATGGAAGTTCAGAAAAATGTGTAGTCAGTGAGGACTGGGTGAAATAGGTATAAGAGGATTTGACAGGAAAGGGATATACTGAGCAGAGGCCAAAGAGGAAATGAGCTTGACATATATAGAGAACAATGTGGAGACTATTATGTCCGAAGCAATAAGGTTAAATCAGAAGAGAAAGTGAGATGTATGAGAGAGAGGCATACTCATTACTAGCTAGATGATTTGAGTACCTATAGTACTCTGATGTTCTGTAATTTGGAGACATTCCCAGGGAAGTATGTACAACAGAGAGATTGAAAAGTTCATTCTTGACTGTCCATCCATTATTGTAATCTATTGTATTTATTGGTTGCACTATTCAACTGCTTTGATGCTTTTGAGGAAAAACTACAGAGAAGGCATCTAGATGCACAAATAGTGCCAAGTACAAGGTATAACAGTTCAGTTCCTTTAAATTCCTAAGAGAAAGCTATTATGTAAGTCCCACCAAAACACATGTACACATGAGCTTCAGAGTTTGGGGATGATTCATCATTTTCAATAGCTTCGTCTTACAAATTGTCTAATAAAACTTTTCCCACTGAAAATTAATTATATCTTAGATATTTAGTGCTGCTGTAACAGAAATACCACAAGCAGCTGCTTTAACAAACAGAGATTTATTTTTCCCACAGTTTATGCGACTGGCAGTTTGAATTCAAGGTGCTGGCTATAGGGGAAGGCTTTCCTTCATTGCTCGCAGTGGAGGAAAATCCTCATTTCCCCTGCTTCTGCTCCTTGGCAATTTTCACATGGCTTGGCATCTCTCTTCCTCCATCTCTGTTCTGCTGGCTTGTTTAATTTCTTTTATGTCTAAAAAGATATTGACTCAAGAGACACTCTACACTAATCCTGCCTCATTAGCATAATACAGACAACCCACCCCAAATAGGATTATAACCATAAGCCTAGAGGTTAAGATTTGTAACACCTATTTGGGGGAACATAATTCAACCTATAACACATATTCAACAAAAGGAGAACTTGAAGTGGTGGATAAAAATTGGAGGATGAAAGAAAGTAAGGAGGATCATACATGAAAATGTAATTTTTGTAGAATAATCATTTACCTTTTTGAGACTTAAAGCTATTTTATAAGTCAAAGTCTTTGGGGTTTGGTTTGGTGGTATTATAGTGCTGCTATAACAGAAATAAAATACAAGTGGATGGCTTTAACCAGGAAAGACATTTCTCCATAGTCAAATAGTTCTAAGTCCAAATTCAGGGTGTCATCTCCAAGGGAATGCTTTCTCTGTTGGCCCTGGAGGCAAGTCCTTGTTTGCAATCTTCCCCTGGAATGGGAGCATCTCGGGTATAGGGACCCTGAGTCCAAAGGACACACTTTTCCCACAATACTGCTTTCTTGGTTGTACGAGGTCCTTTGTCTTTCTGTTCTCTTCTTTCTTCTACATCCCAAGAGATTATCTCAACAAAATATAAACTTGTAGATTGAGTCCTGCCTCACTAACAAGACTTATAGCCCATTGTCCGTCATTAACATCATAGAGGTAGGGTTTACAACACACTGGGGAAAAAAAAAAGTCACATAGTCCAGAAATTATGACCAGCCAAACAGATATACATACTTGGGGGTGTGGAGTGGGGAACACAGGTCAATCCATGACAGCAAGATTTTATGTTTTTCTGTCTCTTTTTGCCTTTTTCAAACCAGTGCTTATGGCACAGTTAGTTTATATCCACATAAATCTCCACTTAACATTTGTGTGACAGGCAGAGAATGGCGAACTCAGGAAGAAGTTTCTTCTCCCTTATTCCTCTGTTTAACTATTTCAGAATTGCTCTAAGCTCTCCTCCAAATAGAAAGTCTGCCTCAGTTTAACAGTTGCATGCAGTGTAGGGTTTTGTGCTTCTGACAGTTATTTCAAACAGCTTAATGAGGTCATACAATATTTGTCTTTTTATGTCTGAATTATTTCATTCAGCATAATGTTTTCACAGTCTGTTATTGCTATAATATGCATCAGAGCTTCATTTTTCTTTATGGCTGAATATTATTCTTCTATTATATGTATGGTCCCCATTAAGAATTTTCTAAATTTTGTTTTTCTGTTCTTCTGTTGATGAACATGTGAGATGTTTTTGCCTTTTGACTATTGTAAATAAAGTTGCAGTGAACACTGGCATGCATGTATTTGAGTCCTTTTGAATCTTGAAACACCTAGAATTGACAAAAGACGAAAGTTTATTAGCCATAGCTGGGGCCGAAGGGAGGAGGGAATAGGAGTTACTGCTGAAGCTTCTGTTTGGGGTTATGTAAAATTCTGGAATTGGATAGTGATGGTGGTAGCCCACGTAATGAATGTAATTAATGTCAACTAAAAGTGGTGAAGATGACAAACTTTTTGTTATATACATTTTACTACAAAAGGAAAATTTAGAAATTCTTAGTGGAGACCAACAATTTAACAGATGTTTGTCAGGTGATGATTTATTTAGATCAGATGTCATCTACCTTCATTTCATCCATTTCCATATTTCTTTATGAGTCATTTTCTCAGCTGAAATATGATGATTGTACGCTGTACATCCCCTAACTCTAAGTCCATAGCCTTCTGGCCACCTTCTTCAGTCTTGAAATGTGTTACTGAAGACAAACATCTATAGTAACCTTGGACAAAGTATATTTACACACTTTTTTCCATTTCCGACCTACAAAAACAGACACATATTCTGTCTTCAGGGGTTGGAGGCTGACACCCTCTCTCTTGCTAATCCCAGATGCCTTAGAGGTTTGCAAACATTTTGCCTTTGCTTTGGTAAAATGGGTAATGATTGGAGGGTTTCAACCTGGAATGAGATCTAATTTTTATTTTGACATGCTCAGTCTTTTGCTGGGTTGCAATCAGATTTACAGAGACATAAAGGAGAACAGAAAGGTTTATTAGAAGGCTGTTTCCAACAGCAGTAGAAGCGGTGAGAATTAGTAAGAACATAGATGTGTTCTGAAGGTAGAACACACAAGATTTCCTCAAGAATTGGATTTTCTGTGTGAGAGAAAAAGGAGCAGAGAAACAATCTAGCAGCTTTTGGTCTAAACAAGAAGCAGCCTGTATCAGTAGGTTTGGAGAAGGCTTTAGGTGAAACAGATATTTGAATGCATGGAGGCCAGTTCAAATCAAGAGCACAGTTTTAATTTTGTTGGGTTTCAGACAAGACTTATACATCTAAAGGAGCTCTGGTGGCCAGTGATTGAGCACTTCATGGTTAACTAAAGGTCGGTGCTTCTAATAACCCTGTTGCTCCATGCGAGAAAGATCTGGCATTCTGCTTCAGTAAAAATTTGCAGCCTTGGAAACTCAGTGTGATAGATTTACACTGTGCTCTAAAGTGGCTACGGTACAATAAAATCCCTGGTGCTGTAGTTGTTAAGAGCTAAGGCTGCTAACCAACAGGTTGGCAGTTGAATCCACCAGATGTTCCTTAAAAAGCCTATGGGAGAGATTATAGAGTTGCTATGAGTCAGAATCAAGGGCAACAGGTGGCTCTTGTTTCTTTCGCCCACTATGAGTAAGGTATCAAATCAAGGGCAATAGAGTTTATCTTTATTTTTGATTTTACACATCCAAAAAGAGATGGTGATTGAGGAGATTTATCTGTATAATCTGGGTTTCAAATAACTGGAATACAAGTTTGAAAGTATACGTAAATACAATATCAATGACTGAAACCATAGATACACTATTATTAAGAGGCTAGAGTGAGTAGGAAGAAGTAACAAAGGTGGAGGATATGCAGTACAAGAAATGAAATTAAGAAAAGTTTCCCTTAAGGACCATTATATTGATTACACTTACTAATGACAGACATGTGCTTTGAGTCAACTTTAATTTCTCAGTGAAAAAAACAAAACTCTGCCCATGTATTTGCTATTTCGTGCATCAAACACTAAATAAACACCTATTAAAGGCCCAGTATTGCCCTAATTGCTGATGACACAAATATTTCTTTTTTTTCTGAAGTCCTTCTTTCAAATAATTCAGCTCAAAGATGAAAAATTGCATAGCATTAAGAAAATCACAATTAAAATTATTAAAATATTATAGCAGAGATTCAAATCAAATGCTGTATTCTAAGACTCCCAACTGAGATACTCCTTGAGGTTTCATGAAGTTTAAGGAACAAAGTCATATTTGCAAGTGTAAAAAGAGAGCTTATAATCAGAACTTCAATCTCCTTTGTGTTTTTCTTCTTAAAAGAACTTTTGGGAAGCTCTGAGGGCTCTGCACCGTTCAAACTTAAATCTGACTTATAAGGCCAAGACTTATAAGGGGCAACTCTTTTTCTAAATTGTGCTTTTGGTGAAAGTTCAAAGTTCAAGTTAGTCGTACAAAAATTTATACACACAGTGTTTTGTGACACTAGTTGCTATCTCTATAATTTCCTTTTTCCACCCCAGCTTTTCCATGTCCATTCAACTTTTCTTCCTTCTCAAATCACCTCCAGACAGGAGCTGCCCATTTATTTTCATGTATCTACTTGAATAAGCAGATGCCCCTCACCTCTTCACAAGTATAGTTTTATGTCTTCTAAACCAAACCAAACCAAACCAAACCCATTGCCATGTAGTCAACTCCAACTCATTGTGAACCCTATAGGAAAGAACAGAACTTTCCTAAAGAGTTCCCAAGGTGTGCCTGTTGGCTCTCAACAGCTAATTTGTTGGTTAGCAGACATAGTGCTTAACCACTATGCCACCAGGGTTTCCTTTTATGTCTAATAGTCCAGTTTAATCTTTGAAGAGGTGCCTTTGGGAATGGTTTTTGCTCTGGGTTAACAAAGAGTACAGGGGCCATGTTTTCTGGAGTTCCTCCAGTCTCAGTCAAACCATTAACTCTGGTCTGTTTATGTATATTTGAGTTCTGCTCCACAGTTTTCTCCTGCTCCATCAGAGACTCCAAGGGGCAAATCTTTCATTGGAGGAGTCCAAGACTACACCTGAACTCGTTTGTCTTCTGACACCAAGTGACCTTCAGTTATACCCTCACAGGTGTGGTAGGAAAGATGGTGTGAACTTATCTTGAACAAAACTAAAAAAAAAAAAAAAACTATGAGATGAAATAAAATGAGTACTTCCTAAATTCTAGATAATTTTGGTGAACTAGTGAAGAGATACTATGAAGAATATTAAGCAGGATGCTGAGAATTCAAAATTGGAAGGCTTACCCTGAAAGGCCTGATCAAAGTCTATTACTTTTAACAGCTAAGTCTGTTTAGAACCCAGGGCCGCAGAATGTGCCTAACCACATCATGCACCTCAGGGAAACACTGTGGACACACCTGAATGAGGCACTAGACAGGAATGCAACCTGTTCTGAAGTACTTTGAGACTGCACAGAGGACACACAGTGGGTAGAAAAGAGAGAAGCAGCTACCGATCAGTAAACTGAAAGAAAGAATGAAACAGAGTATTAAAACACACTATACCATACAAAGTTATATTACTGGTCATTGAGATATTTTTATTACCTCAATGACAGGAAGACCAAATGGACATATGCCTCCCCCGGTCCCCCTGCATTGTATTTAAAACAACATAGTGCCATTTAGTCAAGTTAGATTCATAGCAACTCTACAGGACAGAGTACAACTGCCTCACAGCTTTTCCGAGGCTTTAATCTTTACAGAAGCAGGCTGTACCATCTTTCTTCCAAGGTGCAGCTGATGGCTTTGAACTACTGAATTTTCATGAAGCAACTGAGTGCTTTAAACTTGAGCTAGGAGAGCTTTTTATCAAACCAAACCAAATCTGTTGCCATCAAGTTGAGTAGATCTGCCCCATAGAGTTTCCAAGGAGCATCTGGTGGATTTGAACTGCTGACCTCTTGGTTAGCAGCTGTAGCTCTTAACTGCTATGCCACCAGGGTTTCAGGGCTCTGTATTAGATGACAGAATTCATGAGACAGTGATCTGGAGAAACATCATAGAAATCAAGTCACCTATTCATCAGCTCCTATCCCTTGTCCTTCCCTAAAATATGCTTTAGGAAATCACTGGCCTAGAAGACACAGGTTTTAATCAAAGATGAGTAAGAATCATTAGGGTATGAAAATGAAGTCTATGACTGAAAAAAACCAATGGAGAAAAAACGGAATAGAGGAAGAATCATAAGAAGTTTAAATAAAAAGCAAAAAAAAAAAAAAAAAAAAAATTGTTAGAGCAAAAGAATTGTCATAAAGTGCATCTCAAATACTTTAATATAATACCTTATAAATGGATAATAGTATTTAAAAAAAACTAAATAATAAAACACAAGGAATTAAAAAAGAGTTGATGTGATATAGAAAATAACTAAAGGGAGAACAGAATCCTGTGATTTGAATGTCTACCTTACAAAAAAGGTAAGCAGAAGTTGATGAAAATAAAATTATGGACATAAAGGAATTAAAGAATTAAATAAAACTAATAGAGCAAAAAATGAGAGGTATTACAAATAAAAAATTGCTAATGAAATACATTTATTATCTCTAAAATGAAAGAACACAATAAATAAAACAATCATTGAAGACACGGTAAAAGCAAAAGTCTTGAAACAAAAGAAGATTTGAATCTAGCTTGAAAGCACGTACCATGTCTAGGAAAAAGTGACAAAGAACAATCAACCTAAGATAGATACTTTTGAAGTCACACAACTTTAACAAAAAGAGGAAATTAATTGCCAATCCAGTCCAAACATATACATTAAATGCTTTAAATGGGGGGAGGGGGGAGTACAGTTAGTTTTTCTAGAAAAAAATTAGTTCTTAAAAAAAGGATAAAATTTCTACTAATGCATCTGGAAAATAAATGGGTGAGCCAAGAATTTAATAACTACAACAGTGTTGTTAAAATATAAGCAAAATAGTGTTGCCTTTATCTGTAAGAATTGTTAAAAAATGAAATAATTCAAGAAACAAGTTCTTTCTTTAAAAAACACAAAAATTACTTTCTGTTCAAATCTCCAGATGTATGATATGCAAGAAAACTACTGGTAATTACTAAACTTACTTAAACATATAATTAAGACTTTAAAAATACTGTCGCAACTGTGGTTATAGAATAAGATGTAAACATTTGTTTAAATTTTGGTGAATTTATAAAGTAAAAAAAGAGGATGGTATTTAACGCAAGTTTGCTTATTTCCTCTTTTTCTCATTCTAAAGCCAATAAATGCTGTTTAGGTGACAAATTAGAAAAAGAGATATTTAAGCATACATTTTAAAGTTTTAAAAGAATCAAACAAGAAGGAAAAACTCTATAAGCTTTCAAAATATCAAAATATGACAATTCAGAAAGTAAAAATTAGGTAAAATGTAAACAATTTAAAATGTAATAGAGATAAATCAATTGTGAAAATAAAATATATTAATTTATTTTAAAAAAATTTCCAAATGATTCAAAACTGAAGCCCAAATACACATTATGCAGAAAGGATATCTCTGAAATAAAGTGATAGTAAACCTTAAGATAGTCAAAGTTGAAGCAGAGACATTAACAAACCACATCAAACCAGGGATTCTGGCATTAAAATAACGCACAGTCAAGTTTAAGTTAAAGATATTTCAGTGGATTATATAACCCTTTATTTTAGGGCTAACTAGGATCTGAGAGGAAATCTGCTAGGCACTCCTTGGAAACTCTGTGGGGCTGTTCTACTCTGATCTATAAGGTCACTATGAGATGGAATTGACTCAAAGGCAGGTTTTTTTTTTTTAGGATTTGAAAGCCAACTGTAGCCTGCCCTGAGTTTTTGTAAATAAAGTTCCCTTGGAACGCAGCCACACCCAACAATTTGTGTACTATGAATGGTTGCTTTCAAGTGACATAGGCTGTATTAAGTACTTGGTGTAGAGACTGTATCATTCGAAAAGCTTAACTATTTACTATGTGGCCCTTTACTGCAAATACTGTTGGTCGTTGATTTACTGTGATACAGCAGAATACCCATGTATGATATAAATGCTACAAATATTATTCCTTAAATATCAGTTCACCAAAATGTATAAATCAAAAACACAAATGGAAACATCGTTAAAAACACAGCTCCTTGAGGGGCTCTTAACTTATTCATCTCCCTCCATGACAGATTAAGTGGCAATGTATAAGTAAGCAGGTGAAAAATCTAAGTAACATAAATTAACAAAATGAATCTAACATAAGGGTGTGGAAACAGGAACAAAATATCTTTTTTGGTGAATATTCATATAGCTTCAAGGAAGGGCCATCTGGCATTACCTATCCACAGCTGCAATTCCGTTATAAGAACTTGTCTTAAACACCCACTTTGGGGTGAATGCAAATATTTGTGTGCAGGAATGTCTTTTCTAGCATTGTTCATAGTAGTAAAAACAACAAATAAATTGAAGACAATATCAAAAAAACAACAAATAAAACCAAAAATAACCAAAATGTTTATCAAGAATAGTTAATCCTAGTTTCAGTTGGAGGACATTATGTTGCATGAAAGTAGCTTGCGACAAAAGGACAAATATTATATGAGACCCCTACAATAAGAACTTAACAACATACTCTTTCATAGAGGACAAGACTCTTTGATGGCTGCAAGGGTGGGGACGGAGGGTGGAAGAGGGTGGGGTGTAGATTAGATAGTTCATGGAAATTTGGTTGGGTGAAATTTGTGACAGCACACATTAGAAAGAAGATCAATTTTAACTGGACTTCAACATAACGTGATTACTCCTCCCATCTTAACCCAACATTGCAAGGACAGAGTAGCTGGGGTGGGCAGCTGCAGACCATGCTCTCGGGGGAAATAGAGGCCAGTTGGCATAACTAGCATTTTGCTAAGAGAATCTTCTGCACCCCAGATTGGTGAGTGGTCTGGGATCTTAAAAGCTGCCAAGCTGCTATCTGAGGTACAGCTAATGGTTCCAAGTCAGCAGGAACAGATGATCACCAAGGAGCAAAACGACATGGGGGAAAGAGAACCCAGAGGACAGAGGGACCCACGTGAGTGGGTGACTACATCGACATGTGACCAGAAGAACCATATGGTGCCCGGCCAACACCAGCGATAGCCGTGATTGTACTCACAAAGTTGAGTCTTACTGGCAATACAAAAATAAAAAGGGTTACACCCTTAGAGCTTCACTAAAGACTGCAATTGATGGACCAGGGGCCTCAGGGGTTTCCCTGGGAGCATGGCCTCTGACCCTAATGCTGCCCTTGTACATAAATTATAATGGAGGTCAACTCTTCGGACACGAATGGATTGGACTTGGTGACACAGACTGACCATATCAGGTGTGCACTTTATGGTTCTATGCATCTATAGGATGTCGTCCTGCTGGCCTCTTATTGGAGAAGGAGGAAAGGGTGTAGAGGAGGGGATAGGACATTGTTAGGAGGATATGACATGTACAGAAAGGAGAGAAAAAGTGTGTTGTCACCAGGCAGGGAGAGCAGTGGGAGCTGCACATAGGCGGGCATGCGAATTTATAAGGGAATGTACATTTTCACTCAATCATAAGAAAAAAAAAAACAACAATGAACATGAAAAAAAATATTCATGAAGAAAAAAAGAATAGTTAATAACTGTGTTAACTAACTGAACATGAATTAGCTAAATGCACAATAAATGTATATAATTTATTATACTCCTTGTTACATCTATTTTAAAAAATGAGGCAGATTTATATACTTCCAAGATAACAGAAATAAAAGTATAAACTACAGGAAAAATAAAATTATAAGCAAACACTCACATATGTAAGTAAAGTTATGAAACATTTCTTAGAAGTTACATAAAGAATATTAATAGGCTTATCCTTCAGATGTAAACTTTTATTATGTATTGATGATGTTTTTATAATAATGAAATTATTAGTTTTACTTTAAAAAATGTAGATGTCCCAATTAAACAGCAAAGCCACTGGGTCAGGTTTTGTTTTTCAGATTAATGTAGAATTTATTAAAACCATGAGAAAAGTTGTAGCTTATTCTAGGATTTCATAGCCTAACCATGGATGCAGGAGCCCTGATGGCAAAGGTTAAGCATTCTTCTGCTTAACTCACAGTTTAGTGGATTGAATCCACCTATTAGCTATACAAAAGATAGAATTAGCCATCTGTTCCCAAAAGGACTACAGTCTAGAAAATCCAATGAGAGTAGTTCTAGTTAATCACATGGAGTCTCCTTGGGTTGGAATAGATTTGAAGGCACCCAACAACAATAATTGTTACTACGGACACCCGTCCCAACCTTTCCTGGATCCCGGCAAGGCTGTTTGTTTGCCCTCAAATAAACACTCTTGTAAAGAAAAGTAATCATTTATACTACTCTGGGAAAGTTGTGTGGACATAGCTGACAGCTTCAATTTCCTGCTTTGCTTCTGGGATATCATGACCAAGAAGCAGAACAACCTGCCTGTGTAATTTTTTAATATCCAAGCACCTCATGCTGGAGACGGTGGGCTGCAGGCCCTTGTTTTCCCTTGGTTCCCTTTAATGAGATACCCAATTTGGATATCTCATTTCACACTTGTTTTGTCTCACCACAGGTGATACGATGCTCATGACCTGCTCATATGCCTAAACATAAGCATTTAAAGACCTACTGACTGTTCTTATACAATGCATTTTGGTACTGGTTCAGTAAGAGTTTTATGTATTAAGGATTTTCCTTATTAGCTACTCTCAACTTCTGTTTTCTTGCCCTCTCTTTTTCTTTCTTTCCTTTTTTAAATCTAAAGCAGCCTACATTTAGGGAAGCAAACCCTGTATCTAGAAATGTAATGAAGAAATCATTTATTTAGTTCTTATCAAAAAACAATTTGCAATTTGAGTGTTATATCCCTTGGCACATACAGAAATCTCAACATTTACTTGAGTGAAAGTAGTCAGGGACAAAAGGACAAATATTGTATGAGACTTCTACGATAAAAACTCAAAAACAGACTTGTGCATAGAAGAAAAGACTCTTTGATGGCTGCAAGGGAGGGTAGGGACAGAGGATGAGTGGGGGGAGGGTTTAGATTAGATAGTTGGTAGAAATTTGGTTGTGTGAAATCGGTGACAGCACACATTAGAAACAAGAACAATATTAAGTGGACTTCAACATAACTTGAATACTTCTCCCATCTTAACCCAATATTGCAAGGTCAGAGTAGCTGGGCGAGGGGGCAGGGGACCATACTCTTAGGCGAAATCAAGGCTAACTGGCACAACTAGCATATTGCCAAGTGGGCTCTCTGCACCCCACATTGGTGAGTGGCATCTGGGTCCTTAAAAGCTGCCTAGCTCCTATCCGAGGGCACAGCAAATGGTCCCAACAACCCAGCAGGAATGGGTGCTCACTGAGGACCAAAACGACACAGGGGAAAGACAACGGGTGCCTACATCGACTTGGGACCAGATGAACCAGGTGGTGCCCGGCCACTACCTCTGACAGATGCAACGGACCTCTCAAAGTTGAGTCTCACTGGCAACACAAGAATAAAAAGAAGTATACATGAGATCTCCACTAAACGGCAACAACTGATGGTCCAGCAGCTTTGGAGTTCTCCTGGGAGCATGGCCCCTGGCCCTGATGCTGCTCTTGCTCATAAATCATAATGAAGGTCCACTCTTCGGACACGAATGGATTGGACTTGGCAATGTAGGGTGACCATGTATCAGATGCACTTTATGGTTCTATGTATCTATAGGATATCTTTCCGCTGAGCTCTGGCTGAAGTAAGGGGAGTGGGTGGAGAGGAGGGGAAAGAAAACTGTTGGAAAGGTGAGACATGTATGGAGCAGAGAGGAATAGTGTGCTGTTACCGGGCAGGGAGAACAGTGGAAGCTGCATATAGGTGGGCATATAAATTTATATGGGAATGTACATTTTCACTCAGTCATAATAAAAAAAAAAGGAAATCTCAACATTCAGAAATTGTTACATTGATACATTTGTGTCTCTACAACTGAGCTTCCAGACTAAACTATATGTGGGTGACATATGAAATGACTTCAATCATGTCTAAACAATTACAGAGACAGGTAAGGTTAGAGATTGAAAAGCGCTTTTAGTACAAATCACAACTTCTGTTTAGCAGATGACAGATCTAGTAACTAATCTGATTGTATTTCATATGATTAGGATTTTCTTACCACCTAGGGAGAGCCTGTGCTTTGGCTGTTATTCTACCAAGTGGAGGCTTAAGTCCACCCAGAGGCGTGCCAGAGAAAATGCTTGGTGATCTACTCTGAAACATTAGCCATTGAAAACCTAATGGAGCACAGTTCTTCACTGACGTACATAGGATCATGATAAGTTGCAATTGACTGGATGATAACTGGTACTACCCTACCGAAGCCCAAGCTTGTCTAGTAATAAGATTGATCCTCCAGGAGGATGACCTGTTATAACTACACACTTCCTAAGTAGAGGGTGGACTTCTGAGTTACTTACAGACAGTGTCATGGATTGAATTGTGTCTCAGTTGTGTTGCAGTTTGAGTGTGATATCCCTTGGCACATACAGAAATGTCAACATTCAGTTGAGTGAAATTAGTCAGAGACAAGAGGACAAATATTGTATGAGACCCCTATGATAAAAACTTCAAAACAGACTTATGCATAGAAGAAAAGACTCTTTGAAGGCTGCAAGGGAGGGTAGCGAGGGAGGGTAAAGGGAGACGGTTTAGATTAGATAGTTGGTTGAAATGTTGGTAGAAGCAATTCCTGGTATTGTATGATATTCCTATACGTTGTAAATTGTGTCTTTATGGTGTTAATGAGAGAAGGTAGGTGGTTGTTGCACTGGTGAGGAAGGACTCAGTGCATACAACTCTACTGTGCCTACTGGACTGTGACAGAACAAAATTTCTGTTTTTTAAAGCCATCTACTTGTGTTTTTCTGTTATGGCAACACTAGATAACTAAGAAAGATTTTAACTTTAGGGCAACTGGAGGTGGACTTGAGTCAGGAGTTCATTGGTTTTGGATCAGGTTCAGTTTCAAACAGGCTCATGAAAGTACCAAAAAGCTGGACTACAGAGAGGGAAGAATAAAGTGAATGTGTAGACAAAAGGAAAGAATGGTCTATGCTTCCCAGAGGGGCAGAAAAAGGCCTTTGTAGTCCAATTTTGGTAGTGTTTGAATTCTTTCTCTCTAAGTAACAGAAAAACTAATCCAAATGGAAATATTTATTCATACAATTAAAATATCAGGGGTAGTGTTACATGAGATTTTTATCTAGAACCCTAAATATGTTGCCAATACCCAAATTTGGTCCTCCGTTCCTTAACTTCACTTCCTTGGAATGTACTCCATTCTGAAACAGTCTTTTCGTAGGTCTTTCCTTGCTTGCAAAATGGCCACTAGTATTTTCTTGTGCAAAAGTCATGTTCAAGTGCAGAAAAAAAAAGGTCTTATTTTCTCACCAATAATGGTGCCCCTTTCCCCCATAAGTACTTCTGTAAGTCCTGCTATGCTAAGATTTTTATGTGTGTTGCTGTAAAAAAAAAAAAAAAAATAGCATAGCATTTCATAGTTTATAAAAGGTATCTCCTGGGAGGAAGGCACTGTTGGCAAACAAACATAGAAAACAAATACTATTTGCAATAAAATACAGTACTTTTTTTCCCCAGAAATTCATTGAAATTCTCACCATGTGTTAAGAGCTCTGAGTTCTTTAGCCCAAAGTCTGAAGCCAAGGCATTGTGATGCTTCCTTAAAACTACGACTAAGCTGATTTGTTTCATAAAGTGTTATTGGATGAACTTCAGCTTTTCCCTATCCCCTTGGATATTACATATAAAATATTTATTTCCAGAAGTAGCCTGACCCTGCTCCAAAGAAAAGTGTATAGCTTTCATCAAACATGTTAAATATCAACAGTATCCAACAAATTGTGCACCAATACTTTTAGCTTATGTCAGAATCACTTGTAGGATTTGTCAAAGCACAAATAACCGGACACCATGCAATGTTTATGATTCAGTAGATCTGGGCTAGAGGCCAGAATCTCAATCTCTAATATGTTCCCAGGTGATGCTTATGTGATTGGTAGGGAACACGAGTTTGAGAATCACTGGTTAAATGTTTTCTCGTAATCTCTAATTTGCTGAAGTCTCATAACTCTTAGATCAAGCTCTTCGTCTGTTCTTTAAGAATCACGTCTGGGTTCTGATGTTGACTGAATATTGCCTCCAAAAAAACATGTTGAAATCCAAATCCCTGTACTTGTAAATAGCCCACTATTTGGAAACAGGCATTTTTTTTTCTGTTATGTTAACAAGGTCATACCAGAGATTAGTGGGTTCTAAACCTAGTAAGTTTTGAATGATAAAAATTGTATAATAGACATATAGACATGTGCAAGGGGCAGAGTAAGACACACATATACATCAGAAGTGTCTTCAAGCCTAGGAACATCAAGAAGGATTGCCAGCAGCTACAAAAAGCTGAAATAGACAAGGAGGGATCTTGTCCCAGCTCTATAGCTGAATTTGAACTTCTAGCCTTTGAAATCATAAGAAAATAGATCTATATTCTCTAATGCTACATAGTTGTGATACTTTTGTTGTGACAGGACTAAGTAACTAAGGTTCTAAACAACTCTGCTGAGATATCCCACAGCAACCACAAACTCAGTAGGTTCAAAATTAAAAACATCATCTCACCCCCAAGATTTTTTTTTTCCAATGTGCATTCCACTATTTTTCCTATTACCCATCTCTTATGCCAGGAATCTGGAGAACAACACTGGGATCCCTTTGAGATTGTATCAACACACCCACTTAGTGTCCTTCGATACGATTCATAAGTTTTTATCATTTCTGACACTATTTAAGTTCACACTATCAACTATAAGATGGCAAGAGGTGAGAGTGTGGTAGCTTATCTCAAAGACATTCAAAATTAGTATGTCAGAGAAATCTGATCATGTCATTTCCCTGCTCAATTGCAAGTGGCTGCTGTTGTTAGATGACACTGAGATGGTTCCAACTACATATAACAGAAAAAAATGTGGCCCAGGCCCATGCCACGTACACAATCATTACTATACTTTTGTCCATTGTTGCAACCAGTGTCAATCCGCCTCACTGAGGGCCTTTATCTTTGCTACAGACCCTCAGCTTTACGAAGCATGATGTCCTTACTCCAAAGATTGGTCCTTCCTGACAAGAAATGCCAAGTAAATGAGATGAAGTCTTTCTGTTCTTGCTCTTTTATATACCATTCTGGCTGTGCTTTATCCAAGATAGATTTGTCCATTCTTCTGACAGTCTGCGGTATACTCTTCACCAACACTACAGTTCAAATGAAATAATTCTTTGGTATTTCTTATTTGTTGTTTAGCTTTTGTACGTATGTTA
This sequence comes from Heterohyrax brucei, assembly GCA_028571685.1. Classification (NCBI taxonomy): domain Eukaryota; kingdom Metazoa; phylum Chordata; class Mammalia; order Hyracoidea; family Procaviidae; genus Heterohyrax; species Heterohyrax brucei. Next base: position 4,130,722 of record CM053146.1, on the reverse strand, counting down.
GGTGATTGAAAATATCATGACTTGGGTCAGGTGTACCTTAGTTCTTAAAGTTTTATTTTTGCTTTTTAACACTTTAAAGAGGTCTGTTGCAACAGATTTGCCCAGTGCAATCCTGTACATTTTTTGACTGGATCCAAGGGCATTGACTATGAATTCAAATAAACTGAAATCCCTGGAAACCTCAATATTCTATTGTTTTTGTTATTGTGTTGCTTACTGGTCCAGTTTGGGCTTTTCATTTCTTTATGTTGAGGTGTATTTCCTATTTAAGGCTTTAGTCTTTAATCTTTAATGGTAAGTGCTTTAAGTCCTCTAAGCTTTCATCAAGCAAGATTGTATCATGTGCATATGGCAGATTGTTAATGAGTCTTCCTGCAGTCTTGATGCCCTGTTTTGCTTACAGCCCAGCTTCTCAGATTACTTGCTCAGCATGCTGATTAAGTATGGTGAAAGGATACAACTCATTCTGTTCAAATGACTGCCTCTCTGTCTACGTGGAAGTTTCACGTAAGAACAATGAAGTTATCTGGAATTCCTATACTTTGCAATGTTATCTATGATTTGTTATGTCTCACACAGTGGAATGACTTTGTATAGTCAAAAAAACTAGGTAAATATTCATCTGTATTATCTGCTTCTAGTTAAGATCTGTCTGGCATCATCAAAGATACCCTTGTTCCACATCCTCTTCTGAATCCATCTTGAATTTCTGGAAGTTTGCTGTTGATATATTGCTGAAACATTTTGAGTTATCTTCAAAATGCTGCTGAATACTCTTCCATAATTCTTTATTGCTTGCTAATTGCAATTTCTTTCTTTCTTTTTTTTACTGTGACTGAGTGAAAATGTACATTCACATACAAATTTACACGCACACCTATGTGCAGGTTCCACTGCTCTCCCTGCCCAGTGACAACACACTGTTCCTCTCTGCTCCATATATGTCTCATCCTCCCAGCAGTCTCCTTTCCTCTCCTGTCCACCCACTCACCTCACTCCAGCCAGAGGTCAGCAGGATGATATTATATAGATACATAGAACCATAAAGTACATCCAATATATGATCACTCTGCATCGCCAAGACCAATCCATTCGTGTCTGAAGAGTGGACCTTCATTATGATGTGGCAAGGGCAGAATCAGGGCCAGGGGCCATGCTCTCAGGGGAATCCTGAAGCTGCTGGGCCATCAGTTGCGGTCGTTTAGTGGAGATCTCAGAGTGTACCCCTCTTTATTCTTGTGTTGCAGTGAGACTCAACCTAATGAGCTCCATCGCGGCTATCACTGGTCGTGGCCAGGCACCATCCGGTTCTTCTGGTCCCAAGTCTATGTAGGCATCCACTCATGTGGGTCTCTCTGTGTTCTGGGTTGTCTTTACCCCATGCCACTTTGGTCCTCAGTGAGCACCCGTTTCTGCTGAGTTGGGACCATTTGCTGTGCATTTGGATGGCAGCTTGGCAGCTTTTAAGACCCCAGATGCCACTCACCAGTGTGGGGTGTTGAGAGCCCTCTTAGCAAAACACTATTTGTGCCAATTAGCCTCAATTTTGCCTAAGAGTATGGTCCCCTGCCCCACTGCCCCAGCTACTCTGTCCTTGCAATATTGGCTTAAGATGGAAGGAGTATTCAAGTTATGTTGAGGGCTACTTAATATTGTTCTTGTTTCTAATGTGTGCTATCACCCATTTCACCCAACCAAATTTCTACCAACTATCTAATCTAAACCCTCCCCCACCTCACCCTCCCTGCCTCCCCTCACTTGCAGCTCTCAAAGAGTCTTTTCTTCTATACATAAGTCCATTTTTGAGATCTTATTGTAGGCGTCTCAAACAATATTTGTCCTTCTGTCGGTGACTGCTTTCACTCAACATAATGTCTTCCAGTTGAAACCAGGTTATGAGATGTTTCCTGGAATCATCACTATTCTTTATCATTGCATAGTGCTCCATTGAGTATATATACCATAGTTTACCTACCCATTCTTCTGTTGTTGGGCATCTGGGTTGATTCCATCTTTTTGCTATCGTGGACTGTGCTGCGATTAACAATCTTCTGCATGTGTCTGTTGGTGTGAATGGACTTGATTCTACAGGATAAATACCAAGTAGTGGAATTACTGGATCAAATGGTATATCTATATCCGGTTTTTTAAGGAAGCACCAGATTGCTTTCAAAAGAGGCTGGAGCATTTTGTAACCCCATCAACAGTGTGGTAGAGTTCCACTTTCACCACAGCCTCTCCAGCATTAGTTGTTCTGTGTTTTTTGGATCATGGTGAACCTTGTTGGGGTAAGATGGTATCTCATTGTAGATTTGATTTGAATTTATTTAATAACTAAAGATCATGAACATGTTCGTATATGTTTTTTGGCTGCCTGGATCTCCTCTTTAGAGAAATATCTGTCTGTCTCCTTTGCCCATTGCTTAATTGGATGATTTATCTTCTTATTGATATTTTGCAGTACCTTACAGATTATGGAGATCAGTTGCAAAATATTTTTTCCCATTCTGTAGGTGGCCTTTTAATTCTATTAATAAAGACTTTGGATGAGGAAAAGTGTTTGATTCTTAATAGTTCCCATTTATCTATTTTCTCTTCTGTTGATTATAGTTTGCTTGACAGATTTTGAAGTCTGTGTGCGTTGTGTATTAAAACGTGCATTGTTGTTCCTACCTTTTCTTGGATGAGCTTTATCGTTTTAGATTTGATATTTAGGTCTTTTATCCAGTTTGCATTGGTTTTTGTATAAGGTGTAAGATATGGATCTTGTTTCAATTTATTGCAGATAGATATCCAATTTTGGCAGCACCAGTTGTTGAAGAGACTGTTTTTACTCCAGTTTAAAGTCTTAGGGCCTTTGTCAAATATCAACTGTTCATAGGCAGATGATGTCATCTCTGGGGTCTCAATTCTGTTCCAATGATCAATTTGTCTGTTCTTGTACCAGTACCAGGCTGTTTTGATCACTGTGGCAGTGTAGTATGTTCTAAGGTCGGGTAATGTGAGGCCTCCCAGTGTGTTCTTCCTCTTTAGTACTACCTTACTTATCCGGGGCTTTGTCCCCTTCTGAACAAAATTGGTGATTTGTCTCTCTATCTCATTAAAAAACGATACTGGAACTTGTATTGGGATTGCATTATATAAGTAGATTGCTTTGGGAAAATAGACATTTTCATAATGTTAAGTCTTCCTATCTGTGAGCAGGGTAGGGTTTTCCATTTATCTAAGTCTCTCTTAGTTTCTTGTAGTGAGGGCTTGTAGTTCACTTTGTAAAGATCTGTTATTTCTCTGGTTAGATTAATTCCGAGGTACTTTATCTTCTTACAGGCCATAGTAAGTGGTATTGATTTGATGATTTCTTCATTAACAATTTTGTTGTTGGTATAAAGGAATCCTACAGAATGACTTACGTTGTCTTGTATCCTGAGACTTTGCTGAACTCTTCTGTCAGTTTGAGTAGTTTACTTACAGCCTCTTTGGGATTCTCTGCATATACAATCATATCATCAGCCTACAGGGAGATTTTGGCTTCTTCTTTGCCAGTGCAGATGCCCTTTATTTCTTTGTCTTGTTTAATTGCTCTGGCTAGAACTTCTAGTACAATGCTGAATAGGAGAGGTGAGAGTGGGCATCCTTGTGTAGATCCTGTTCTCAAGGGAAAGTCTTTCAGTCTTTCTCCATTCAGGATGATGTAGGCAGTTGGCTTTGTATAAATGGCCCTTATTGCGTTGAGGAATTTTCCATCTATGCTGATTTTGCTAAGAGTTTTTAGCATGAATGGGTGTTGGACTTTATCAAGTGCCTTTACTACATCAGTGGACACAATGAGGTGATTCTTGTCTTCTGTGATATCTACGTGGTTGATGACATTAATTGTTTTTCTGATGTTGAACCAGCCTTGCATGCCTGGTATGAATCCCACTTGGTCATGATGGATTATTTTTTGGATATGTTGTTGTATTCTTTTGGCAAGAATTTTGTTGAAGTTTTTTGCAGCTAGATTCATGAGTGATACTGGTCTGTACTTCTCCTTCTTTGTTGGGTCTTTCCCTGGCTTTGGTATCAGGCTTATGCTGGCTTTATAGAATGAGTTTGGAAGTACTCCATCCCTTTCTATACTGTGAAATATTCTCAGTGATATTGGAGATAACTCTTCTCTAAAAGCTTGGTAAAATTCTGCAGTGAAGTCATCTGGGCCTGGGCTCCTTTTGGTTGACAGTTTTTTTATGACATTTTCTATCTCTTCCTTTTTGATGGGTTTATCAAGTTGTTCTGCTTCACATTGTGATGATTTGGGTAGGTGGTATGAATCAAGAAATTCGTCCATTTCCTTTAGGTTTTCAAATTTGTTAGAGTACAGTCCTTCATAGTATTCTGTTATGATATTTTCGATTTCTGTTGGATACGTTGTGACAACTTCTCTCTCATTTCTAATTTTGGTTGTTTCCTTTCCTATTTTTCTTTAGTAAGTTTAGCCAGTGGTTTGTCAATTTGGTTGATCTTTTCAAAAAAACAGCTTTTGGTCTTTTCAATTTTTTTCAATTGATTTTCTATTCTCTAATTCATTTAGCTCTGCTCTAATCTTTATAATCCGGTTTCTTCTATTGCATGAGGGATTCCTCTATTGTTCTCTCTCTACTTGTTCAAGCTGTAGGGTTAGTTCCTTGATTTGGTTTCTTTCTTCCTTCCAGATATGTGCATTTATGGAGAGAAACTGACCTCTGAGCACTGCTTTGGCTGTATCCCATAGGTTCTGGTAGGAAGTGTTTTCATTCACATTGGAATCTGTGTATTTTTTTTATTTCATCTTTTATTTCTTCTATCACCCATGGTCTTTTGAGTAAGATGTTGTTCAGTTTCCAAGAGTTCCACTTTCTATGTTTTTTCTGCTATTGATTTTGACCTTTATGGCTTTATGATCTCAGAATATGCTTTGCAGCAATTCAGTGGTATGGATTGTTGAGAATTGCATTATGTCTTAACACATGGTCAATTCTGGACAATGTTCCATGTGTACTGGAGAAGAAAGTGTAGTTGTCCACTGATGGGTAGAAGGTTCTATATATGTCGATGAGGTTTAATTAGTTAATTGTGGCAATAAGATCTTCTGTATCTTTACTGAGCTTTTGTCTAGATGATCTGTCTAGTATTGAGAGTGGAGTGTTGAAGTCTCCCACTATTATTGTGGAGTAATCTAACTCTATTTTGAGTGTAGTCAGTGTATCTTTGACGTATTTAGGTGCTCTGATATTAGGTGCATTAATATTTAGTATAGTTAAGTCTTGCTTGTGTACTGAACCTTTCAGCAAAGAATAGTGTCCATCTTTGTCCACGATGGTGGATTTTACATTAAAATTGATTTTGTCTGAGATTAGAATTGCCACCCCTGCTCTTCTTTGTTCATTGTTAGCTTGATATATATTCCTCCATCCTTTAATTTTCAGTTTGTTCTTATCTTTAAGTCTCAAGTGAGTTTCTTGTAGACGACATATGGATGGGTTGTGTCTTTTGATCCAAGATGTCACTCGATGTCTCTTTACTGGAGCATTCAGTCCATTCACATTCAATGTAATTATTGATAGGTATGTGTTTAGTACTGCCATTGTGATATGTTTATTTTTGTGTTGATGTTTTCTCTGTTGTTCTTATTAGTCTTTTCTCGGACATTCTTTTTTTGTGAGTTGATTTTTCACCTTTTTCAGAGCTAATTTTATAGTTGAGACTCCTATGTTACATTTACTGATATGGTATGTTACACATTTGTTGTGCGTTATGGCTGCCCCTATAATCCCCCTTAATAAACTATATATAAACTCAATTTTAATTAATAGCAGTCTTGTCATCTTCATCTCCATCTAGAAGGACTATAACTACTATAGTACATCCCTCTTTTTAATATGATGGCACCATAGTTTTCATGATAATCACTTGATTTTTTTCTTCCAGTATTAAAGCTGTGATTGAATTTGGAGCCTTCCCTAACTGAGTAGAGTTCTGAATAATGTGTCATTCTAAAGTATAAATTTAGTGGTTTTGTTCTTCTAAGCCATAGCCAAGAACTTCTTTCAGTATTTCTTGTAGCTTTGGTTTGGTTTTTACAAAGTCTCTGAGTTTGTGTTTACCTCGGAATGTCTTAATTTCATTTTCATATTTGAAAGATAGTTTTGCAGAATATGTAATTCTTGGTTGGAAGTTCTTCTCTCTGAAGGCTTTGAATGTCTGATGGCACTGTCTCCTTGCCAGCACGCTTTCTGCTGATAAATCTGACAAAACCCTACAAAGTTTCCCTCTGAATGTTAGCTTTGCTTTGAGTCTTGGTGCCTTTAAGAGTTGCTGCTTATGTTTCATTTTGTTAAGCTTGATTAGAATATGTCTTGGAGTCTTTCTTTTGAGATCTATATTCGGTGGTGTATGATATGCATCTGGGATATCTATATTCTCTTCCTTCATGATTTCTGGGAAGTTTTCTGTCAGCAGCTCAGCAATGATACTCTCTTTGTTCTCAGGTATTTCATCCTGTTCAGGGACTCCAATTAAGCAAAGGTTGTTTCTCTTAATAGAGTCCCACATACTTCTTAATGCTTCTTCTTTTTTCTTGTTTCTTTTTCTGATTTCTGCTCATAGACACTGGCATCAGTAGCTCTTTCTTCCATGACAGAAACTCTTTTTTCCATTTGTTCAATCCAGTTTTCTTCACTTTGAATGGAAGTTTCTATGTCTTTGATTTTCTTCTTGATCTGTTGGATTTCAGAGTACTGGTGTTCCATCAGATTGAACAGCTTGCTTATTTTTTCTTTTCTTCTGCTGCATTTTGTATAAAGTCTAGAAGGGCTCTGTATATAATCATTTTGTATTCACCTTCTGCTGATTTCTGAGAAGTTTCTTCATCTGGAAAACTCCTTGTTTATTTTGTCTGTGAGCCTTCTGAAGCCGTGGGTGATTTCTTGTATGCCACAAGTGTCTGTTGCCTTTTGGGTTTCATGTGAGTAAGTGAAGGCTGGGAGAGATACTGCGAGGACGTACTTCAGATGTTTCTCTAGGCTGTCTTAAAATGTAAAGCAACAGGTATCTGACCACTTCCCAAGTCAGTCAGGTTTTCAGGTGTAGAGGTCCTCTTCCCAACTGGCAAAGTAAGCACTTCTATATCCAATCCAAGATGATACAAACTATTTCAAAATACAGCAATGCTACTGCCCTTTTGGCCTCTGCTGACAGGGCCCAGCCTTAGGTGACACTGTGTAAACTACTGCTTTTCTGGTAGAAAAGTGCTCTCCTGTGGGCAGGCTCTGGCTCCCAAGCTAATAAATAGGTCAGCTGTGGCCGACATATCTAAAGTGGTGCCCTGCACATAGTCAGCAGATAGAGGGACTAAAGGTGCTGAGAGGTAGTGAGTCTTCCGCCTCTGTTGCTGGGCCCCAACAGTAGGCAACACTGTGCAAACTACTGCTTTTCTGTTGGAGAAGCACTGTCCTGTTTGTAGGCACTGGCTCCCAGGCTAAGAATTAGGTCCCGCTAAAATCTCCGTATCCAATATAGCATCCTGCACCCAGGCACTGCGGTTCCATACAAACCACGCTGTGGCAGTTATAAAAAGCCAGGTCCAAAGTTGCTAGATGAACAGAGTCCTAAGCCTGGCTCTCAAAATATGGCAATTTCGCCTGCCTAACCCACCAGCAGTGCATCTGAGTCTAGTCACTAGGCAAGACCCAGCTCTGCCCCTGGCCAAGACAGAGAAAAAAAAAGTCAAAATGGTGCATTTACCTTCAGTCTGTGAGAGTTACAGCTAGTCAGGGGCCAGAGTCAGTGAAAGAGAGGAGGTTTTTAGCTCAGTAATATGAAGTCCAAATTAACAGGTATGTGCTGTGCCCTGGGGGCTCACTAGGTGACCAGAAGGCTCCATTTGATTATCACTTCAGGTCTTGGTTTCCAGAGGGCTATAAGGAGATGTGTGCTTAGTCTGTCATCTTTACTCCACCTCCTGCAATTTCTTTAACATGCAAAAGCAAGTCTTTTTATAACAGAGTTTCTGTTGACCTTTTATCTTCAGCTCCTACTCACTTTCCTTACTATGTTCTTCAATGTAGATCCATTCTTAAGAAATGACCTCAAGTATGACCTACTTCTGGAACCTTCTTTTATACTATTCCTAACAGATCTGAATTGATCAGATCTCTGTTGTTCATGCAGATGCCTGTAATACCACCTATTGCAGTGCAGCAAAAATCCTTTCAATCTATTTAATTTCCCCACTGATTATCAAGTTGTTGATGCTGTTGTTAGTATTTTCAGTGCCTATATCCCCTGAAAACTAAGTGATACACAGTGAAGGCTGAAAAACTACAAATTGAGTAGGGGCAGAATCAAGGTGGTGGACTAGACACACATCTCCTTAACTCACTCTGAAAACTAAGGATAGGATTGATAATTAAATGGAGCCTTGTGCACAACCAGTGAGCCCTAAGGCATGGCATAGGGCTGTCATTTTGGACCACATGTCACTGAATGGGAAATTTCTTCTCTTTCACTACCCCTGTCTTTGTTGAATGGCCAGCTCTGGCAGATTAAAGGTAACTATTGGCTTTAGCTTTTTTCCTTTTTGTTAGCCTGTGGCAATGATTGGGCTTAAGTGACAGCAAAATTCTGCCAAATTGCTGACATGACCAACAGATAGAATAGCCAGACTTTGAGAGCCTGGCTCTGAACTCTGAGTACCAAGGCCCCTCTACCCTTATTTCTGAACCTCCACCATTGATTCAGCTATTTCAGAGCAGGCAGGAGAGCCTCTGCAGGATTACCAGCCTGGGGAGCACTTCCCCAGAAGAAAAGCTGTGTTTAGCACAGTTTACCCTTGAGGTAGGGCCCGGCACCTGATGACAGCAGGAGAGTAGCCTGTCCATAATGTGAACTAGAGCACAGCATATAGGGATGCATATAGAGATGCCTCCACTGCCATTTGGAAAGACAGGCTTGCACACCTGACAGCCTGACTGTTTATGGAAGCTGTCAGATAGCTTTTACCTTTCAAAATAAGACTACCTAGAGAAATAACCGTGGTGCAGCCTGACGGCATCTCTTCTAATCTTGACTGACCCACAACATAGGGTCAGTTGACAGCCTCCTAGTGATTCCCTAAGTAGGGCCGTGTCTTTGCAAGCCAAGAGGTGGAACCTGCTATCACAGAGAATCCACTGGGCCCAGTCACTGGAGCACATGGAGGTAACTGGTGATCAATTTCTACTTCAGCTCCTATTAAGGTAACACCAGAGAAACGAAACAGTGTCTAGATGCCCAAAGAACAACTGACCTTGGCCCGACACTTAAGAAAAAATCCAACCATGACTCCAGAAAGCTCCAAAAAGAAAGAACCAAAGAACTTCCCAGATGAAGAAGCCTTTCTGAAACTTTAGGAGGTTGAATATGAAAGAATTATACAGAGAGCCCTCCTAGCTATTATACAAAATTTAGCAGATCAAAATGAAAAAATATGCAAGCAGTTCAAACTGATGGAACTCTAGCATCCTGAAATCCAAAAGCCAGCCAAGCCGAGTACCACTGAGTCGGTGTAGTGGGTTAAGTGCTACCACTGCTAACCACAAGGTCGGCAGTTCAAATCCACCAGGTGCTCTTTGAGTACTCCAGGAGTCATCCTACCCTGGTCTCTAGGGTCGTCGTGAAATCCAGCAGATCAATAACAAAATTAAAGAAACAGAAAACTCAATTCAAAGCCAAGAGAACAGAATTGAACAAATGGAAAACAGACATTCTGACTTGGAAGACAGAACTACTGACACCAGCATTTTTGAAGAGATATCAGAGAAAAGACAAACAAAAAAATGAAGAAGTATTAAGAAACATGTGAGACTCTATCAAGGGGAACAATCTATGATTAATTGACATTCCTGAACAGGAAGGATACCTGAAAACACAGAGAGGATTGTTGTTGACTTGCTGACAGAAAATTTACCAGAAATTATGAAAGAAGCCCAGCCCAGTACCATCAAGTCAGAAGAGACTATAGATAGCCAAGATGCATATCTATCACCATACATTTTAGACCCCAAAACAAAGTCTCCAAGACATATTATAATGAAGCTTAACAAAATGAAACATAAGCAGAAACTCTTAAAGGCAGCAAAACTCAAAGCGAAGCTAACATTCAGAGGGAAGCCCTGTAGGCTCCCATCAGACTTCTCAGCAGAAACCATGTTGGCACGGAGAAAGTGGGGAGGCACATTCAAAGCTTTGAAGGAGAAAAACTTCCAACCAAGAATTATATATCCTGCAAAGCTGTCTTTCAAATATGAAAATGAAATTAAGACCTTCACAGATAAACAGAAACTCACAGACTTTGTAAAAACAAAACCAAAGCTTATAGGAAATACTGAAAGAAGCTCTTGGTTTAGAACAAAGCCATTAACTCTATATTTTAGGAGACAATACAGGACCCATCACCCAGAGATGTACTCAGTTAGGGAAAGCACAAAACCCCAGCCAAAGCTATAATACCAAAAGCAGTGGTCCATGAAAACTATGATACCAGCACATTAAAAAAAAAGGGATGTATTACAGTATAGTCCATCCAGATGGAGACGAAGTTAATAAGATTTTTAGAAGTTAAAAGCGGGTTTAAATATACATTACTAAGAGGAGATCTTAGGGGTAGATGCAAAGCACAACAATGAAGCAACATATCAAAACAAAAAATGCAATACAGGAGTCTCAACAAACACAAAATCAACACTGAAAATGGTGAAAAATCAACCCATAAAGAAGAATGTCCCAGAAAAGAATAGTAAGAGCAACAGAGAAAACATCACGACAAAAATAAATACAGCAAAGTGATAGCACTAAACACATACCTATCAATAATTACACTGAAGGTAAATGGACTGAACGCTCCAGTAAAGAGACAATGAGTGACATCTTCGATCAAAAGACACGACCCGTTTATTTGCTGCTTACAAGAAACTCACCTTAGATTTAAAGATATGAACAAACTGAAAATTAAAAGATGTAATAATATATACCAAGCTAACAATATACAAAGAAGAGCTAATCTCAGATAAAATAGATTACACTATCAAAAAAAAAAGCTCAATAAACACACAGAAGACGTTATTGTGACAATTAACCAACTAGATCTCATTGACATACACAAAACTTTCTATCCAACATGTTAAGTGAAATAAGTCAGCGGCACAAGGACAAATAGGGTATGAGATCCCTATTTTAAGGACTTGAAAACTGACTTGTACAGAAAAGACTCTGACTGCTGCAAGGGAGGGGAGGAAAGAAGGGAGAGGAGTAGTTATAGAAATTTGGTAGAAATTTGGTTGGCTGAAATCAGTGACAGCACACATCAGAAAGAAGATCAATTTAACTGAACTTCAACATAACCTGGAAACTCTTCCAATCTTAACCCAATAGGTAAGGACAGAGTAACAGGGGCAGGGGTCTGGTAACCATCCTCTCAGAGGACATTGAGGCCAATTGGCTTAACTAGCCTGTTGCTAAGAGAGTGCTCTCCAGCCCATATTGGTGAGTGGCATCTGGGCCTTAAAAGCTAGCAAGCTGCCATCTGAGGTACACCAGTTGGTGCTAACTAATCCAGAGTAGATTATCACCAAAGACAAAAATGACACAGGGGAAAGAGAACCCAGAAGACAGAAAGAATGGGTGACTACGTCAACATGCAACCAGAAGAACCAGACGGTGCCCAGCCACTTCCAGTAATAGCCGTGATGGGGTTCACAAAATTGAGTCTCAGTGACAATATGAGAATAAGAAAGGGTGCACCCAGAGTACTCCACTAAAAGACCACAACTGATGGTCCGAAAGCCTAGGGATTCCCCTGGGATCCTGGCCTCTAGATCTGAAGCTGCCTCTAATCATAAATCATTACTGAGGTCAACTCCTTGGACAGGAATGGATTGGACTCGGCAACACAGGGTGACTGTAACTTGTGTGTACTTTATGGTTCTATGTATCTACAGGCTGTCACCCAACTGGCCACTTACTAGAGGGGAGTGGAGAGGGTGGAGAAGAGGGGACAGGGGATTGTCAAGAGCTTATGACTTGTATAGAACAGATAGGAGGAGTGTGCTGTTACCAGGTAAGGAGAGCAGTAGAAGCTGCACATAGGAGGGCAAGCGAATTTAAACCAGATTGTATACTTTCACTCAATCACAGTAAATAAAAAATAAAAACCTACAAATTGAAAGAGTGACATTTTGCAACAGAGCTTTTTCTACCATCATATCCTCAACTCAGAGAGTCTAGTAGAATCCTACAGCAAACAATTGAGGAGGTTGCATATACTAGCATGTCTGGCCTGCCATCAATCCAGTGACATTAAATGTCTTAGTCAAGCTCAGACAGTATTAAAGACATTTAGACATTTGCTTGAATGCTCTTCTTAAGATCTTGTGCTTTGGAACACATGCAAGTTGATTTCTTTCAAAGTATAAAAGAATAACTGAGTTTATGTAGTTCAGTTGTAACAACTTGAGGTGACTTCAGGAGAGAAGATTATCATCTGCAGACAAATGTGATTTTACAGCAAATAAATCTTATAAGATTAGGGAATCAAGACTAACATCAATTATAAGTCATTATTGCATTTAATTCCTGGGTCAGAGAGAAAAAAATAAAAATAAAAGCATATGTAATTACAGTTTAAATTACCAGTACTTATTCAGATTACAGAACTCTCTAGTACCCTTGAGAGTACCATCTGGACTGAAATATTAGAGCTTTCTAAGTGTTATCTAATAATAAGAATATACTGATTTGAAGAGGAGTTCCCTGCCCCCAATCCTGAGAGCAGTAATGGGAATAATCTCTATAATTCTAATTTTTAAGTGTTTCTAAATGGACAGTTTTCTTTCAATTCAATTTCTGTGGATTTTCTGCAAATACACAAACCAGCTAAAGCACACATCTGGAACTGAGTGCCTAAATCACCTTTCTGCCTGCCATTATTTGCTTAATGCTCCTGACACGATGACATATTTTACTTTCACTCATTGATACATGCAATCATTTCAAAACATTCAGGTGACTAGATGGACAGAAGTTCAATTGATATTTCTCTGGAATAGACTATGGTGAGGTGGCAAGGGAGAAAAGAGATGAAATTATAAAAGTGAAAGGCTTCATGTCTGTGTGACTTTGGCAAGCTTTCTCATGTGGCTGGACATTCCCATGGGCCAAAGAGAAATAACAATGTCTATGTACACCCTATCAATTGGGAAACTAATCTGCTTTGTTACTTTTCACCTAAAACACATTATGTATTTTTAAAGAAATAGCAATGCCTTCCATTGTGTCCCAAGTCTTATTATGACACAGAAATAAGAAAGCATTTTGGACATACAATATTGAGCACAAAATGTCATCCATTTTATTTTTCCAGCACTTGAAACAATTTCAAATTTTGTATTTACTAAAGGAGCTTTTATAAAATCTGTACCATTTGTGGGCTATGAGTTCCACGACACCACAGCTTCGTTTGTGTTATAGTTACTTATCACAGTGCTTAGGCACATGATAGTAGATTTTTGTTGAATAGTTGAGCCAATTTTACAGTTTTAATCATCTTGAGTCATAGCCTGATGTTTTGCCCATAAGTGAATACAGAAAGTCTCCCTTAAGGGATGACGCCTGATTGACCTCCAGAACCTACTTTTGGACTTCTCACTGTGACGTCTCTGAGCCTTTCTTGGTTGAGGCAATAAAGAAGTGGAAAGAATCACTTTGAAGAACTGATTCTATCCTTGAATCCTACAGGAGCTCCTCAGTGCCTGCAACGCAGGGCAGCCAGCTGAAGAAAGCAATGCTCTAGAGTATCACTTTGAGACCAGCATGAGAACAGGTTCATGGTAAGTAAATGCGGCGAGCGATCTGCAGTCTTGTTCTTCTGTCAGTTTTCTTAATTTGGACTGTTCCACTTCCCTCCTTTCTTCACTGTATTTTAAATTTCTTAACAATAACTACTGAGAGCATTGATTCCTCTCTCCTAAGTCAACTCAACATATTTTTCTATGAATAAAACAAACAACAGTAATAACAACAACAACAACAAAACAAAACACTGCTACCTGGTCAATTGTGACTCACAGCAATGCTATGGACAGAGTACAAGTGCCCCATAGAGTTTCCAAGTAGTGCCTGGGGTACTCGAACTTCTTACCTTTCAGTTAACCACTACACCACCAGGTTTCCTCCCATGAATAAATTTCCTAATAAATAAATCCATAGGTATTTATTGAACAGCCAAGTATCTATTTGATTAATCAGTAGTGTTTCTTAAATAGCCCTTCAGCCTTAGTAGCACACTGAAATCACCTAAGACTGAGCTGGCTTAGGCACTAAACCCCACAGCCATACATCCCTGGTTACTGGCTCTATGTAGTTCTGAGTCTGGATATGTGTCAGAGGCTCTCCAGATGAGCCTAATCTGGAGATTAGGGTTGAAAACCATTAATATTTTCCATACCTAGCAGGGTAGCAACACGAGGTAGTTGTGCTCGGAAAACCTAATTAGAAGAGACAATATTGACATGTATAGTGGCTAAGTGCTACATTTGCTAACCAAAAGGTTGGCAGTTTGAATCTGCAAGGAGCTCCTTGGAAAGTCTATGGAGCAGTTCTACCCTGTCCTATAGGGTCACTATGAGTTGGAATTGACTGTAAGATATCACAGGAGATGCTCATTACAGGTCCCAAATCAGAATTACGGAGGTTCGTGGAGAAGGTTATTGAGATGTAAATGAACCGTGTTGATTGCAAGACCAAATGCATTTGATCATATTTTTGTCTTGTCTAACAGTTTATAAAATCCAGGTTGTTTTAGTCAGCTAGCGCTGCTCTAACAGAAATACCATAGAGTGGATGGCTTTAACAAAAGAAGGTTTATTCTTACACAGTACAGTAGGCTACAAGTCCAAATTCAAGATGTCTGCTCCAGGGGAAGGTTTTCCCCCTTGTTAGCTCTGGAGGAAAGTCAGGTATTGCATCAGTCTTTGTCCAGGGAGTATCTTGGCACAGGAACCTCAGGTCTGAAGGATGCCCTCTTCTCCTGGTGCTGTTTGCTTGATGGTATGAGGTTCCCAATTCTCTGTTTGCTTCTCTTTCCTTCTATCTTTTGTAGGATGCAAGGATTAAGAAGACTTAAGCCACACTCAAGGGAATCTCCCTTTTCAGTGGAGCAGGGAGGTGATCTTCT
Organism: Heterohyrax brucei; assembly: GCA_028571685.1. Lineage (NCBI taxonomy): Eukaryota > Metazoa > Chordata > Mammalia > Hyracoidea > Procaviidae > Heterohyrax > Heterohyrax brucei. The sequence goes on along the minus strand of CM053146.1, from coordinate 4,115,496 downwards.
GAAGGGAATTACAGTCCCACCCTAATTCTTTAACACTCAGCACAGTAAAATCACAAAATAGAGGACAGTCGTAGAATACAAGGAATCGTGGTCACATGGCTACACCTATTTTGGGGGGGACACAATTCAGTCCATGACATCCCACCCTTTGGCACCCCAAAAATCACATCATTGAAATATGTAACACATTCACCCCATCATAGCAAAATCATGTCTATCCCATATGATAGAGGTCTTAAATCAGTTCCAAGTCCAAAGTTCAGAAAATCCTTTATATATATGAAACCTAGAATACAAGCTCTCTGCTTCCCAAGCTATCACGGCAGAACAGGCAAAGTTAGACATTGCATTACAAATGGGAGAAACTACAGGGAAAGAAGACTTTAACAGGCCAAAAGCAAGTCAGTAGAACTCATTACATTAGCCCTCAAAGCTTTGAAAATAATCTTACAGTTTTTGAACCATTTTACACAGTGGCCCTGTCCTCCAGACTTTAGGTATTGGCCACACTGTCTGGATTCTGAGTGGAGACCCCAGCCCTGTGCTACAACTCTGCCTTCAAAGGTCACTTGGACAGAAACTCTGCCCCATTGGCTTTAGGTGCACCATAAACCCAAATGAGTGGCAATTCCACCCTTACAAACACAGGACATCATGGTTCCACCCTGTCAAATCCCTGAGATCATGCACACACCTTTTGAGACTGAAGCAGCTCAGCTTCTCACACTGTTTGTCTCTTCGTCTTCAGCTTCTTATGGCCTCATGTCCTGGGCCTCAGGCCCACATCTGCCCTGCTGGGGCAAGTGTATCAAAGCACTGTATCTCCAATGATTCAAGTGCCCAGAGGCATCCCACTCTTGCTGGAAAGTGTCCTGCACAAAGGCACTCAGCTTTCTCCCTCTGTGGGTCAGCAAGGCCAGCTCCATGGATTTAAGAGCCCAGAGGCACCCTATTTCATGAGGAAAACTCCGTGCACAGGCACTCAGTTCTCTCGCTCTGTGGGTTGGCTCCAGCATTGCCTCTGGTTCTGTTGCTGCCGCTGCGGCTGTCACCAGCCCTGTGTTTCTCGAATCTTCTATCCATTTGCAGGTTCAAAATGACTCCCACATTTTAGGTATTTGCTAGAGCAGCACCCCACTTTCGTGGCACCAAATTCTGTTTTAGTCAGCTAGTGCTGCTCTAACAGGAATACCACAAAGTGGACCGATTTAACAAGGAAAGTTTACTCTTACACAGTATGGCAGGCTACAAGTCCAAATTCACGATGTCTGCTTCAGGGGAAGGTTTTCTCTCCTTGTCGGCTCTGGAGGAAAGTCAGGTATTGCATCAGTCTTTGTCCAAGGAACATCTTGGAACAGGAATCTCTGGTCTGAAGGATGCGCTCTTCTTCTTAGTGCTGCTTGGTTGATAGTATGAGGTTCCCAAATCTCTGCTTGCTTCCTTTTCCTTTCATCTCTTGTAGGATGAAAGGATTAAGGGTGGGGCAAGCCACACTCCAGAGAAACTTCCTTTACAATGGAGCAGGGAGGTGATCTTCTGAAGGGATTTACAGTCCCACCCTAATCCTTTAACACACAGTACAGTAAAAGCACAAAATAGAGGACAACTATAGAATATAGGGAATCATGGTCACATGGTTACGCCTATTTTGGGAGGACACAATTCAATCCACGACACAGGTGATTCCTCTGACCTGAAGAGTGTGTGATAATATATCACAAGGAGTCCAGTCCCTCAGTGGTTTAAAAATATAAAGGTCTTGTGTGCTAACTGAAAGACTTGGGGTTCAAGTCCACCAGGAGGCACATCAGAAGAAAGACATGATGATCTAGTTTCAAAAAACTGAGCCACTGAAAACCTCCTGGAGCACAGTTTTACTCTGATACCTGTGGGATCTCCATGAGCTGATATATTGACTTATGCCAGCTGGTTGATTTTGCTATTGTTGTTATCTTTATTGTATTAAAAAATGTATCTAAAGAAGACCAAGATCAGAGAGAGGGCTGGTATCATAAATAAGAAGGGACATTTGTTGCACGAGATTAGCTTGTAACAGGACTGAAAGTTCAAGTGGTTAATGAATAGGCAGGATAAATTGGGATCTGGAGTAGACAAACCATATTCATGGGACTTTATAAGGAAATTACTCTTTATCTTTAGGCTCTAGCCAACCTCACTCTAACACATAAAACAGAAGGACCTCTTTCTTCATCTAGCATCATGTCCAGCAGCTGAACCAAACAATTTTTCTTTCTATATTTTACATTCTTTCTCAAAAGTAGCCATTGAAGTTTCCGTTCTGTATTTTTTTTTCTCTCTCTTTAAAGGGATTTTTTTTTTTTTAACATCTTACTGTTGCCAAGATATTTACCATGTTCTGTGCTGGAAAATACTAGGCGATTTTATTTTTATATCAATTGTGTGATGGTCGCCATGAGTCAGATCTGACTCGATGGCACTTGGCTTGGTGTGTGAGGTTAGGTTTTTTTTTTTTATTTCTAGTGTACAAGTAAGAGAACTGAAAAGCAGAACAAAGAAAAAAGTAATTTACCACATAGACTGTAGCTTATGATAAACTAAGGGAAGCTTGTACTCTGATTTGACTGATTCTAACATCAAAGGAAAGCCAAATAGTTTAAGTGATGAACAAGAAAACCACTTCCTTAGAATGCAAATAAGTTTGAGAGCATAGGATCCTCTTAACATTAGGGGAATATCTTAGAATTAATTCCGGAAAATCCAATTACGTCAAAAGATAGGAATGTGCATAAAACCATAAATGGAGAGACATGATAAATATGAAACAGGGAATGTGGAAAAATTGACTTGGTCTAGTTGCATTTTCACTCCCTTTACTTCTGAAGCTCGAGGCTAAACTGGCCAAATGTCCCTAAGAATAAAGAAATAAAAAGAAAGCAAAACATTACTAACAACATCACAAAAAGAAGCAAGATGTGTAGGCTTCCTGATCCTATATCCAAGGAAGTGATTAATGATGTCCATCATAAATATGAGATTGTAACATAATGGGCTGCCTAGTGAGGCTAACAAAGTTAAAGTAAATAGGTACAATGCTGAAGATACCCAGATAAGCAGTAATAATTCAAGAAAATGAGTAGCAAACTTTCCGCTATTATTTTACTTATCTTTTATTGTGACTGAGTGAAAGTGTACAATTCAATTTAAATTTGCATGCCCGCCTACCTCCAGCTCCCCCTGGTAACAGCACACTCCTTTCTGTTCTATACATGCCATAACCTCTGAACAATCTCCTGTCCGCTCTTGTCCACCTTCTCCACTTCCCACCAGTAAGAGGCAAAAAAATATATAGTGCACATGTGGTATTGTCACTCTCTATCACCAAGCCCAATCCATTCCTGTCCAAATTGACCTCAGTAATGATGTATGATCAGGGGCAGCATCAGGTCTAGGGGCTGTGCTCCCAGGGGAACCCTCAGGCCTTGGGGCCATCATCTGCAGTCTTTTAGACTTACCACTATTATTTGTTCTTATTTTCTTTTTCTTAAATGTTATACCTTCAGCCATATCCACTGGCATACCCACCAATGGCCTTTGTTCTCAGGATTGGTGAGGTGCTATTCCTTTGGATGTAGCAACTAGCTGTGGTTCATCCGGCTCAGCCAGCTTTTAGGTTTATTTGAAGAATTTGGCCCTCACTCTGTTTCTTTCCTCTGCCCTTCTCAGGAAGAATGATTCATTCCTAAAATGGTGCCCAGAATATACTACCCAGAATAGATCCATCTTCCCAAAAACCCCATGAGGAAGATTTACCATAGTAGTAAAACAACAAACCAGTTGCAAGAGAATCAATTCTGTCTCATGATGACCTCATGTGTATCAGAGTAGAAATGCACTCCAGTGGCTGATTTTTTGCTAATATATCATAAGGCCTTTCTTCCCAGGTAGAACTCAGTTTGTAGCTGAGTACTTTACCACTGTGCCACCAGGGTTCCTCTTATGAGGCATCTCTGGGTAGATTTGAACCTCCAATCTTTTGTTTAGTAGCCAAGAAAGTTAATAGCTTATACCACTCAGCAGGGTGTCCTAGTCATCATCATCATCATTATGACATTTTCATTATATTCTCATTCATTTAATAAGTAAGAAAAGCAGACTAACTAGCTCCATCTTCTGTGTGAAAAAATAAGATACAGAGGAAAATCTTAAGTTTATACCTATCAGGTGGTTGAGACCAGATTCCCAGTGCTATTTCTTTGATTAAAAGCTGAAGAATAAGATTAAAATAGCCTGCTCACATGTTCCCTTGTGAATTTTGAGGTTTCTGAAGAAACAAATGCATTGTCATCTTCAACTAACATTCATTATGAATTCCAGGATTGGTGACACTGTTGGAGGCATTAAAAAGTGGTAATTAATTGTATATTACAAATAAAGCCTTTTCCTCCCTCACAGAACATGTAATTCAATTATAATACTTTTAACAATAATGCAGTGCTCTAGCATTATATTGCTTTGCCATCATTAATTAATGCACTCTCTCAAGGATGTTCCGCTTGATGACACAGTTCCGTTAGTCTACCTACTGCTCAAAGCTTCAAGAGAATCAGTCAGCAGAGCTACTCTTCCGGGTACAAACTCCCATGACTCAAAGCACAAAGTCAGGTTAACTTGCATACACCATGGTATGTTGATTGCTCTTCTGTAGTGAGCCTTAAAATAGAGAAATACCATTTCTCCACTTTTATTCTTTTTCAAAATTGGTTTCGTGGCCTATTTGTGGAAACATTTGCTACGAATTCCAAATTGTGAAATTCAAACTGTGAGACTGCCAGATACACAGTTTAGTTTGGTCTCATTTTCTGAATACATTTTCTGTAGCTTGCTTTTAATTGGAGATTATAAATCAGCAGAGAGATTAAGTTTAAATCCACTCAGATGTGAACAGGTAACTGCTGAATCAACTGTGCTTGCTGAATTCCTACGTTCCAGGCTTTGTGTAAACCAACTAAATCTACTTTATTTCCTCCTTTTGCCTCTGTGTTCTAAGATACTATAGGGCAAAGTGTCAGGAAAAAAAAAAAAAAAAAAAACACTATAAATATTTCACTGCATTATCCCCCCTCCAACAAAGTGACCAAGAACATAAATTTCATGAGAGCTTTCAGTTTACACTGAGATGTTTCTATTTGGTTTTGAGTTGATTCTTCATAGTTCAGCCACGGCTAAGGAAGCAATATTCGAACAGACCTGAAGTTTTAAACTTTGGGTGAACCAGATGGGAAAAAATTATTGTTGAAGCCTTGCTGAAAATCTAATCTCCCTCATACAAAACAAGGGACACTCTAATGCATATCACAAAATAAGTAGGGTTTTCATGGCTAAACATCTCCACTTTGGTAGTATAAAGGCATCTTTTATACCATTTGATGCATTGGGCATGGCAATCTATGATAATGTCAGCCAAATTGAGACTCATGCATCAAATCTAACCCTATTTCCAGATTTGTTGCAAAGCAAGCAAATTTCTTGCCAATGGGTTATTGAGCAGAGTGAGAAATAGCAGTTGCCCTGCTTACAGTTGGGGGCCAACTGCTCTGAATACATGTGGCTCTCCTCAGTCCTGCCAATAATCCAGTCTCATACATTAGGCTTTTGAAAGAGCACTCCATTCCTCTTCAGATTCTCCCATTCTGAGACTCTGACCCCTAAGTTTTCCAGTTTGAGTGATGCTTCCATATCCACATAGATTGTAAAAATTTGGGTTTATTCCAGTTTCTCTTCATCGGCTATGACTGAGCTGATTGGAACCTGTTTGATAACCTGGCTTCCACAGAGGGGACACAATGATACTGAGAAGTGAGCAAAACAAAAAGTCGTGGGACTTAATTAACTTTTTAACATAAAAACTGAAATGCATTCATATTATTTCTGTCAGGATGTATTTTCCTAGCTCCGTGTCTCATATTCATGGAGGACCTGCATCAGAATTGACTCAACAGCAGTATTTCTTTTTCAATTTTTTATTTTATTTAATCATTTACTGTGAGATAAAAAGTTGAAAGTGCATGCTCTATGAGAACATTTCAATGAAAAATAGAAAGTATAAGTGCTGTCCAAGTTCAGCATGGAATGTGTTAACAGTAGTCATAGATTGAATGTGTTCCCCCCAAAATGTGTGCAGCAATTAGGATAGGCCTTAATTCCTGGTATTGTGTGATGACCTTATTGTTGTAAATCCTGTCTCTGTGATGTTAATGAGGGAGGATAGGTGGCAATTGTGTTGGTAGGATCCGCCCTAGGATTTACTGTGTAAGATTATGTTGTGCCTTGAGGCAATCTTTTGGGATTAAAGGAAAGGGAAACAAGCAGAGAGTTTTGGAGACTTGATATCAGAAAAAAAAACTGAAGGCGTGGTTTCAGAAAAAAACCACAGCTGGAAGCAGAGCGCATCTTTTGTAAAGGACTTGAGGTCCCCGTGCCTCAGAAGCTCCCAGTTCGGGGGAGGTTTGACTATAAGGACCTTCCTCCAGAGCCAACAAAGAAGGCTTTCCTCTGAAGCTGCTGCCCTGATGTAGGGAACAATAACACCCTCTAATGACCCTTGGAATGTACCTATTAAAGAAACATCCACCGCAACCTTTCCTGCTTTCAGGTTAAAGCAATTAAGACAAGGATATAGAAAACATGAGCCAAAAAAACTCTACGGATACTCACTTTCACTAGTGTGTGTCCCCAGTACTGACCCTTTGATGCAGAACAGGTTATTCCAATACGCACAGGGTGGGGATCCACCTTGCAGTTGCTGACGTCTGTAATGGTGGACATATGTGACAACATGTTATCCCCACCCTCTTTAGACAATCAACCTAGCCCTGATTAACACACTGCTCACACCTCTGGACCAGAGCCAGTTTGAACCAGGGGAAAGGGGCATCAGTAAAAATCTACCTGCCCCATACCAGTGCGCTGTTAACAGCCTGTCCAGGTGGCTGCCACTGGATACAGTACTGCTGTCCCAGTTAGTACATTTCTCTTTTGATGAGTAAACCCATGTCTGTTAGATGATCTGGTCAGTATTTTGGTCTCTTTGCAGCCATGCATTCAGCATTGTTGGGAATAAATCCTAACAATCCAAAAGCCTGAATTTGGACTGTAGCCTACTGAACTGCAACAGAATAACATCTCTATTTTTAAAGCCATTCATTTATGATATTTCTGTTGCAGCAGCACTAGATAACTAAAACACCAGAGGTGAAAGGAAATTACAACGCTTTATTCTCTGTTTCCAAAAGTCCACAGGAAGAAAGAACATCTTCCTGAATACTGGTTCTCAAAGTGTGTCCCTAAAACAACAGCATTAATATTACTCAGGAATGTGACAGAAATGCAAATCCACAGACCAGAACCTAGACAGACCTACTCCAGCAATTTTAATAAATTTTCCAGAGTATTTGCATATGCATTTAAGTTTGAGTTATAAAAAGTTGAGGAAAAATTAGAAAAAAACTGTCACCATTTTGGACAAAATTCTTTTTAAATCACTGATATCAATTTGTTGTTCTGGTCACAACATGATACTGAAAGAATAAAAAAAAATTCTAAAAAAATAGGTCAAGAGGGAATTATAAAATTTTACTGTTAGTGGTAAGACATAAACTGAGATTTCAGTGTAACAACAGTCCTTAACTTTATATCCACATGAACCCCCATCAGGATCAAATACTAGATGAAAGTGCATGTATTTCTGATGTCTGACATAAAAAATCCTTTATAGGAAGTGAACTGAGCTCATTTTATATGCAAGGATTATCATTAACTCAACTGCTCCTCTACAGCTCTGTTCTTATCTCACATCTCGCGTCTCACATTCTCAAGAAATCTGAGTCACTATGAAGATTCTCACTTTTTCAAGGCTCATTCATAACATGTCAAGCAACATCCCTTTCAGAAATATAATCTTAAAAAAAGATTCAAAAGGTAAAAAATTCTCCAAAAAAAGGTCCTAACACTAGTGCCTTATGAACATCCCTAGGTGGCAGCAGACCAAATTATTTTCTTAGGATACTTGACTGTGTGTCAGCTTCAGGTCTGTAAACCAGTTCACTCTGGTCTGAATCGCTGCTGAGGACATGCCTTTCACTGTAGGGATCTTGTTAAAAAATAAATTATAATTCAGTATATCTGGGATGGAAACATAAATTTTCAGCCAAGTTCCAATTTGAGTGAACTGGCCCAAAGCTCTGGTTAAACTTTCTGTTAAAAAATTAAAGGGGGGTGGGGTTTCTTTGGTAGCAATGGCAAGCCAAGTAACAGTGATCCAAATGAGCCTATGATGCACTGAACATATCAGTGGGCCATGTTTTGTTCCTTCTCGTATAATAAATATTTTATTTTATCTTAATGGAAACCTGGTGACCTAGATTTTAACATCTGCCTCTTGAGCCAATAGACTAGTTTGGAGCTCCTTGTTGAAACTGAAGAGTCTTTGTGAGATACAACAGTTTGAGGAGATCAGCTACTAACGGAAAAACTGGTGGCTTAATTCTGCAATGAGGCACATCACAAGAAAATGTTTGGTGATCTATTTCCAAAAAAATCAATGACTGAAAATCCTAGGGAGAACAATTCTACTCTGAGATGCATGTGCTTACTGTGAGTCAGAACTGACTCAATGATAACTCAATTAATTATTATCTTGTTTGAGATTTATTAAAAGAAGAAATTGAACAGGATAGAAGTGTCAAAGCCTCCTGACAGAAAGAAATTATTTTCAAACAAAGTACAAAATGTAATCTAGGGTTCGTATGGAAAACTGTTCCACTCCTTGAACTCTATAGCAAAGAACATAGCACAACGTCACTCCACTCCCAATAATGCCTGAAAGCTTTGGGAGGAATTCAAAACTGTACTGGTACAGTTTACATTTGTTGACAAGCCTTCCTGCTTAATGGAACTGCCAGCAGCCCACATGAATAAACAGGAGTCAGAGCAGGAGCTTCAGTCAGCTTAGTATGAGACTGCTGGCTGGACAAGAATGCCATAAATACAGAAGAGTCCATGGCACTCTGCAGATGTCCTGGAAAGTAAAAGGCTGACACCCTCTTCCTACGAAGAATTGACTATGGGACCAGTTGATATATGCATGTCTTCTATGATTACGCTATTATTAATTGGAAAACTGAAGATAGTCTTACTGTGCCCTTTCACACTACAGTTTAGTAGTGTGAAATACACAATGATTAAATGTATGGTGTCATGGATTGAATTGTTTTCCCCCAAAATATGCATGTCAATTTGGCCACGCCATGATTCCCAGTGTTGTTTGATTCTCTAGCATTTTGTCATCTGACACACAAATCTTACCATTGTGATATCAATGAGATGAATTAGTGGCAGTTATAATGGTAATATCTATAAGATTAGATTGTGTCTTAGGCCAATTTCTTCTGAGACTTAGAAGAGGAATGCAAGCAGAGACACGGGTACCTCATACTACAAAGAAGCCAGTATGATCAGCGGACTGTATCTTTTGGATCCAGGGTTCCTGTGTGGAGAAGATTAACAAGAAGAATTTTCCTCCAGAGCAGACAAAGAAAGCCTTCTCCTGGAAATGACACCTTGAATTTGGACTCTTTGCCAACTAGACAGAAAAAGAATAAAATTCTGTTTTTTAACACCACGCACTTGTGTTATTTCTGTTACAGCAGGTAACTAGGACATATGGTAAGGTTTTCTTTTTTGGTTTGCTTGTTTTTTATGGCAGCCACAAGGAATAGAAAGAAGACTATACCTGGACCCTTGATTATGTTCTCAGTCTGAAGAGTATGTTAGTGGGTGAAGGTTGCCTGGACTGCTAAACTACATTCCATTCCCTATCTTATCACTGTCCCAAACCAGATAAACAGACTTACATTCCTTTCCCTGTGTAGTAAATCAATTATTTAAAACCTTCAAGAAGGTAATAATATTTTGGGTATTTTTCATTGTTCAGTAAGATGTAAAGGAATCTGGTGCCTCCCTGTTCTGTACGGTGACAAGTTTTGACATTTTACAGATACAAATCCCTTTGTAATCTAGCTATAAATCTGCTGGAATTGTAACCCAAGTGGAACAGTCTTGGAGAAACCATTCTCACCGTTCCCCAGATTCACATGCTTATCTGTTAATAAAGCATTGTTTGAACCTTTCCCTATCTCTGAGTTTGTGTGCAGTGACAGGCAGAACAAACTTGCTATTTGGTTTGGCAACAAGTAGAATGACTGTAAAAACAGTGCTTCCTACTAATGATGTTCACCATCTATCAGGCAGTTTGAATCTGAGAGGAGCTGAAGATGGATCAGGAGGAAAAAAAGACTGATGTTTCTATCCTACTTAACACAGTTTTGATAACATGGTGACTATTCTTAACAGGATTATACAGTTGCGATTCATAATGTTTTTACTGGATATATTTCAGACATAGATCCTAAGGCAGAGGTCCCCAGGCTGTGGAAAATTCCACTAACTCAAGAATCTTTGCATCAGAATCCTTCATTCTTTGCAGACTTCCTCCTCCCAGTTTTGCATTAAAATTCTATTTCCTTTGTTTGGCAAGCCTTGGAATTTTACATGAAAATTCTGGTGATGAATGAAGTTTTATGTAAACCCGATTGTGCCTGCTTAGTATGGTTAAGAATATTGCTGATATAACGTCTATGAACTCCCTACTTGTAAATCCTTTAAAAAAGTAACCTTTTTTTCCCACTTTCACTGAGTAGTCTCACAAGCAGCAGTCATCTCTGATTGACTCCCTTCCTTGTACAATGAAATAAACATGAGTTTTCTGCTCTCCCACCTCAGTCTATCATTTATTAGCAAGTGACAGTCAAGCTCAGCAGAATCTTGGGTTTCTACCCAATAACATTCCTTGTTCATCTTAGTCTGGAAATTCTGCTGAAATATGTTCAGCATCATGGCAACATGCAAGGCTCCACTGACGGTTGACAGCTCTGCAGAAAGTGCTTTGAATAGGAATTGAACCTTGCTCTCTGACATGGAAAGCTAGAATTCCACTGCTGAACAACCATGGATACCCTACATAGCTCACCATTTTCTCTACTAAGATTTTCTTGCACTTTTTCAGTGTCTCCTAGTCTCTCTCTGTTTCTCTGACATACATACTGACACACTGTGAAGCAGTCACATATACACATAAATTCAAATCTACAGAAAATCTACATATGAAATGATTTAAAATATTTCATTGCTAATAAATTCCTTGGGATTGTCAGTGTTAAACCTATTCTGTGATCCCGACATGTATGTTTAGTCTACAATCTGGCCCAGTGAATATTATTTCAGAGGAGAAATTTGAATTCTGAAAGTGAAAACAATTTGCTCGAAACTTAACTAGATTTTGCTTTCAGTCTTTAGAGAGATACTTTGCAACACTTGTGTTCTCATGACAAAATGTCTCCTAGTTCTAGGTGTACCTCTTGACATTACTGCTGAAATAAATATTGCTCTCACACACTATTCCTTCTTCACTGAAACCATTTAGGTCTTGAATTTTCTAAACTATTGTCAACCGCTTCCACACGTTTGCAATTGTAAACTAAATTAACCATTTGAGCAAAACACAGAGCCAAATTAAGCACAAAGAACTAAACTCTTTTGCTTTTAAAATTTCACTGCTGTTGGGCTTTTAACTATATTATTGATTCTGGTATTTCAAAGGAAGGAAGCATGCTTGGAAGTACACTCTAGAATTTGAACTCCATGTGTCTAAAAATCTTTTCTCTCTCCAGGTACTGTGCAAGTATAGATGAGCTTGTCCCATTTTAGGCCTCATCATTTCTGACCCAGGATACCTTTTGCAAATAGCTATTTCATCCCCCAACCCCTCAAAAAACAGTCCTCAGACTTATTATTTAAAGAATTCTGTTGATTTATGACCTCAGGAAAAAAGTGGCAGAGCAGCCCTGGATACAGCCAAACCTTCTGGGGATTTTAATTTAACAGTGCATCCACTATTAGTTATTGTGCATTAATCTCTTGTTATTTTTAACATCCTCAAGATGTAACTCTTTTACAACTAGGAGATGAGCTATTATAAAATATTTATTGATTGTGAATAGAAATGGACAATTTCAGCTCTATTCCATGTCTTTAGCAAATGAAAGATAATCTCCATGAAAAATTTAGATGCCAGTCTGAGTTATGGCTTTTGAAACAAAATGACTTGTTACTTATTTAGATACTGTATAATCATGACCTTTTTTTTTCTTTTTTTAAGTAGGAACATTTATTATCAGTTACAGTGGTCCCCAGATAACAAATCAACCCTGATTTGTGAGTCACCAAAGCTAATGCTGTCAGTTGAAATGTTAATCTTGTGAAGCCTTTCAGTTTGGAAGAGGTTTTAAGTACACAAATCCTTTATTTGAATTGTATCATAAGCACTGATTCGTTACTGCTTTTGCAGAAATAGAGCAAAAATGATGATTTTTCCAGTTGGAATATATAAAAAATAATAAATATTTAAGAAAAAGCATTTGGTTTATTTTCAAAGCTGAAGGTCAGAAATAGCTTCAGTAAAAAACAAACTCCAGAATCATCTTAAAATCCTCCTTTTATTCAGCTACTTGCCCAGTTCTCTAGATTCTACTTTAACTGCTTTCAAAATATCTTAAAAAAGAGAATATTTTTCCCTCTGCTACCTCTTTGATTAATATTTTGTCATCTCTTCTTACCTTACAGCTTTCCATATAGTTCACTTGACAGTAAGCCCGTTTCTTTCTCCACAAACTGTAAGACCATCTTTGTAAAACATGATTCTAATTACATTGCCCTGCTGCTGAAAGATGTGCAATGACTGACTACTGCCTCCATGATAAAGTGATACTCCTATGTCATTTACAATTATAAAAAATATGATAGCATATTACTTTCTCACATCACCGCTTCTCATTCTGGCCAGCACCCAGCATCCTGTATCTAGCTTCTTTGAATCACATAAAAAGAAAAAAAAAAAAAATTAAAATGCTTTGGAATCGATTCTGATTCATAGTAGATCTCCCCCATAGGGTTTATAGGCTGTAATCTTTAAGGAAGCAAATTGATGCATCTTTCCTCCCCACAAGCTGCTAGTGAGGTCAAACCACCAACCTTCAGTTAGCAACCAAGCACTTGACCACTGAACCACCAGAGCTCTTCTTGAATCACTTACTCTTCACCAAATAGTAAGCTCATACTGTGGCTTGTGTTGTTCATTCTATTCAAAACCTTTTGTCCCCCTCTTTCTATGGTTGATAGATTCGATGGGTTTGTAAAACTAGATCAAATATCAATGCCCTCTGGTTCACACATGCAGAGTCAGTTAATTACCCTATTTTACCCCTTAATTCTGTTTAATTCCTAAGCATGCACTTAACACGTAGTTAGCTCTGCATTTGTCTGTCTCTTCAGGGACAATAGTGAAGACTTATTTGCCTTTACACATTTAATAGCTGTCTGCTTGTATACAATAGGTTCTAATTGAGGCTTTATAAAAGACACCTGGGCCAAGGTGGGGCAAGGCTTTGCAAAGTTAAACCAAAGAACTGGAAAAGAGACACTGTAACATTATATTCATGTTATAAAATTTTATAAGTAGCATTCAGAGCTGGACTTTAGCTACTAGCAATGTTTATTTTGCAGTGCTGAAAGTTGTTTCTAGTAAATAGCACAGGTTTAACAAATATTATTTCTAGTAAATAGCACAGGTTTAACAAATAGGGTTACAAATGCTTATAGAGACCAGACAGAAGAACATGCATAAGGTGGCAGATAGACCTGGAGCATGCTTAAGGATGATCCTTTCTCACAGAAACAAGAATGAGTATTCTCTTTCAACACTCCAGAGGGGCCATGCATATTATGTATGTATGTTTATGTCTATTGCTGCTAATGAGGATGATGACAATAATAATACCAAAAAAAATAAAAATTACCACTGAGTCAATTCTAACTCATAATGACCACACGAGACAGAGAAGAACTGCTCCATAGGGTTTCCAAGGATCAACTTGTAGATGTGAATTGCTGATTTTTTGATTAGTAGCCAAACACTTAACCACTGTGTCACCAGAGCCCCGATAATAATAGTAATACTTAATTATTGATTATTATGAATGTACTAGATAAATGATAAGTTTTCTTTGTACAAGGTCATAATTATTCCTCCAAACACCTCTGTGAATTAAGTGTTACTTTTCCCATTTTAGAAGTAAGTAATCTAAGGCTCATAGACCTTACCTTTCTCGGGTAAGATCACATAGCTATATTTATGCTAAATATCTAAAGAACTCCAAAAGTTAATTTTTTAGAACAATTCCCTTTTTGAGAGCAATATAGCTCTTGAAGAATAAAGCTGGTATTCCACACAGGTGAGGTTGACCTCACCCATGCTGCTTGCCTCATAAACCTTTTTTGTTATGAGATTTCTTAGTCTTAAGTGAACAAGATTCTCCAAGAGAGGCACGAAGCAAGTTGCTTTCTCCAAACTTTTTTTTATTACAATTGAATGAAAATATACACTTCCATATAAATTTGCATGCTCGCCTATTGCAGCTCCCACTGCTCCCCCTGCCTAGTGACAGCACACCCCTCCTCTCTGCTCCATACATGTCTATCTTCCCAGCAGTCTCAAATCCCCTCCTCTCCACCCACTCCGCTTCCTCCAGCAAGAAGTCAGCAGGATGACACCTTATAGATGCATAGAACCATAAAATTCCCACAAGATATGGACACTCTGCATCGCCAAGTCCAAATCATTGCTTGTAACTGAATGCTCTTGCTGTTTTCAAAGCTTAGCACATAAAAAAAGGGCATCATAATTTCATATCTGTTAAATCACTTCAGAATTGACCTTAGGAGGGGCAGGATAAAGATGGTGGAAGAGACACACGTTTCCGTAATTCCCTCTGAAAACTAAGGCCTGAACTGATAATTAAACAGAGCTTCCTTGACACCTAGTGAATGCTAGGACATGACATAGTGCTGTCAGTTTGGACTACGAGCCACTGAACGGGAAACTGCTTGTCTTTTGCCGAATGCCACTCTGGTTGAAACAGCCAGCTACTGCAGACTAAAGGTGATTGGTGTTTTTAACTTTTTTTCTTCTGATTGGCCAGCAGGTGGGGGATGGGCTTAACCAGCAGCTATGCAGAGCTGTAGTGCTAAAGTGATCAGTGTGTGGAATAGTCACTTTTTGAGCTCTGGACTCAGAGTACCACAGCCACTCCACCTTCTCTCCTCAGATCTCTGCAATAGATTCTGCTGTTTTACAGGGGCAGAACAGCTTCATGGGACACCATCTTGTTTGACTAGGAATTGGAAATACCCAAATGGAGGCCTCAGTAGGGGCTACTTCCCAGGCTGGGAAGCAGTCCCAGCCCAGCAAGTATTTTTCTAGCGGAAAAGCTGTGTTTAGCACTGTGTAGTCTAATGGGTGGGGACCAGAAGGGAATGACAGCAGGTCAGTATCCTGTCCTACTTTGAACTACATCACTGTATCTTGGGACAGCTGACAAGGTGCCTCCACTGTCAGCCAGAAGAAGGGGCATACCACATCCGACAGCCTCACTGATTTCGGAAGTGGTCAGATAGCTTTTACTTTTTAAAATAAGACTGTCTAGAGAACTAACTATAGTGCAGCCCGATGGCATCTCCTCCAGCCTTTACTGACTCACATCACAGGGTTGGCAGATGCTCCCCAATTACTTCATAAGTAAGGTTGTGTCTTTTCCAGCCAGGAGGTGGAGCCTGCTTCCCCAGAGATTCCACTGGGCTAAGTCACTGGAGTACATAGAGGTGACTGGTATTCAATTTCCTTCTCAGAACTGTACCTCAGATCCTGTTAAGGCAACATCAGAGAAACTAAACATCCTTTAGATGTCCCTTAAGCAACAAGCCCTAGCCAGACATTTTTAAAAAAAATCCTGTAGGCTTTTGTCTGACTTCTCGGCAGAAACAATGTTGGCACAGAGGCAGTGGGAAGACACATTCAAAGCCTTGAAGGAAAAAACATCCAGTCAAGAATTCTATATTCTGCAAAATGGTCTTTCAAATATGAAAATGAATTTAAGACATTTGCAGATAAATGTAAACTTAAAGACTTTGTAAAAACCAAACCAAAGCTACAAGAAATGCTAAAAGAAGCTCTTTGCTTAGAAAAACAAAACTATTAGCTCTATATTTGAGGAGACAATGCAGGACACAACATCCAGTAACCTATTCAGTTAAGGAAGGCACAAAACTCAGTCAAAGCTATAATATTAAAAGAAGGAATCCAGGGATAAGATCATGAAAACTGTGACACCATTACATTAAAAAGAGGCATGTACTACAGTCATTATATTTCTTCCAGATGCAGAGGATGTTAATAAGATATGTTGAAGTTTAAATTGGGGTTAAACTTGGATTATTAAGGGGGATCATATGAGTAGCCACAACGCACAGTAAAGATGCACCATATCAAAACAAGAAATGCAACATATGAGCCTCAACAAACACAAAATCAACACTGAAAAGGATGAAAAATCAACCCATGAAGAATGACTCAGAACAGAATATGAAGACCAACAGAAAAAACATGAGCAGCAAAATAAATACATCAAAATGACAGCACTAAATGCATACCTATCAGAAATACATGGAATGTAAATGGACCGAAAACTCCAGTAAAGGGACGAGTGACATCTTGGATAAAAAGACACAACCTATCTATATGTTGCTAACAAGAAACTCACATTAGACTTCAAGATATGAACAAACTGAAAATTACAGGCTGGAAGAATATATACCAAGCTAACAATACATGAAGAAGAACCAGTGTGGCAATACTAACAGCAGATAACGTAGATTTTAATGAAAAATCCACCATTGTAGACAAGGATGGTTACTATCTATTTCTGAAAGTTTCAGTACACAAGCAGCACTTAACAATATTAACTATTTATGGATCCAGTACTAGAACATCTAAATATATTGAACAAACACTGACTACATTGAAATATGAAATAGATCACTCCACAGCAATAGTGGGAGACTTCAACATTCCACTTTCAGTATTGAACAGATCTTCTAGAAAAAGCTCAGTAAAGACATAGAAGACCTTATTGCGACAGTTAACCAACTAGACCTTAATTGACATATACAAAACATTTTATCCATCAACAGATAAATACACCTTCTTCTCCTATGCACATGGAACATTTTCCAGAATAGTCGATGTGTTAGAACATAAAACAAATCTCAAAAAAATCCAAGCCATTGAATTATTGCAAAGCATCTTCTCAGACCATAAAGCCATAAATGTCAAATAGCAGAAAAAACATAGAAATTGGAACTCATGAGAACTGAACAACATCTTGCTCAAAAAATGATGAGTTATACAAGAAATGAAGGATGACCTAAAGAAATTTGTGTATTTAAAAGAGAATGAAAACATTTCCTACCATAATCTATGGGATACAGCCAAAGCAGTACTCAGGGATAAATTTATCTCTATAAATGCACACATCTGGAAGAAAGAACTCAAACCAAAGAATTAACCCTACAGCTTGAACAAGTAGAAAGAGAGTAACAGAGGAACCACTCAGTCACCAAAGGAAAACAGATAATAAGGATTAGAGCACAACTAAATGAATTAGAGAATAGAAGAATAGCTGAAAAAAAAACTGATAAGACCAAAAGCTGATTTTTGAAAAGATCAACAAAATTGGCAAACCATTGGCTAAACATACAGAAGAAAAACAGGAAAAGAAATAAATAACCTGAATGAGACATGAGGTGAAAGTTGACCCAAAAGATCCACCAGAAATCAAAAGTATCATAAGAGAATATTACAAAAGACTGTACTCTAACAAATGTGAATACCAAGAGGAAATGGATGAATTCCTAGATTCATATCACCTACCAAAATTATCACAAGGAGAACAACTTAATAAACCTATCAGAAAGAAGAGATTGAAAAAGTCATCCAAAAACTACCAACCAAAATAGCCCTGAGTCTTAACTGAAGAATTCCACCAAGATTTTAGAGAAGAGTTAACTCCAATACTACTTAGAAAATTTCACAGCATAGAAAAGAATAGAACACTCCCAAACTCATTCTATGAAGCCAGAATAATCCTGATACCAAAGCCAAGGAAAGATCCCACAAATAAAAGGAAAATTACAGACCAATACCACTCATGAACCTAGATGCAAAAATCTTCAACAAAATCCTTGCCAATAGAATTCAACAACATATCAAAAAAGTAATTCATCACAACCAAGTTGCACATCAGGGATGCAAGACTTGTCCAACATCAGAAAAACAATTAATGTGATCAACCACATAAATAACACAAAAGATAAGAATCATCTGATTTGGTCAAATGATGGAGAAAAGGCCTTTGACAAAGGCCAACACCATGCATGCTGAAAACTCTCAGCAAAACAGAAATAGAAGGGAAATTCCACCATGCAATAAGGGCCAACACGTACATCACCGTGAATGGAGAGAGACTGAAAGGATTCCACTTGAGAACAGAACTAGACAAAGATGCCCACTGCCACCTCTCTTACTCAAAATTGTACTAGAAGTTCTGGCCAGAGAAATTAGACAAGATAAAGAAATAAAGGCCATATACATCGGCAAAGAAGTAAAATTATCCCTATATGCAGATGATATGATTGCATATGCAAATAATCCTAAAGAATCCATAAGTAAACTACTCAAACTAATGGAAGAGTTCAGCAATGTATCACGATACAAGATAAACATAAGTAAATCATTCAGATTCCTTTATGTCAGCAAAGAGATCACTAAAGAAGAAATCACTAACTCAATACTATTTACTATAGCCACCAAGAAGATAAAATACCAGGGATAAATCTAACTAGACAAATAAGAGAGTTATACAAAGAGAACTACAAGACCTTACCTCAAGAAACTATGAGAGACTTACATAAATGGAGAAACCTACCCTGCTCATGGATAGGAAGATTTAACATTGTGACAATGTCTATTTTACCCAAACTGACCAACATATTCAATGTAATCTCAACACAAATCCCACTGACACTTTTTAATGAGATGGAGAAACAAATCATGAAAGGGAAGAAATTTTGGATAAGCAGAGCACTACTGAAGAAGAACACACTCGGAGGCCTCTCACTACCCAACTTTACCTATTAGACTGCCACAGTAGTCAAAACAGCCTGGTACTGGTACAAAAAGAGACATATAGACCAATGGAATAGAGTTCAGACCCCAGAGATGCCACCATCCTGTTGTGAACACTTGACATTCAACAAAGGTCCTAAGATTGTAAACTGGGGAAAAAACAATCTCTTTAACAAATGGTGCTGGCAAAATTGGATATCCATCTGTAAAAAATTGAAACAAACCCATATCTCATACCATACACCAAAACCAACTCTAATTGGATAAAAGATCTAAATATCAAACCTAAGATGATAAAGCTCATGAAAGAAAAAATACAACCAACAATAGAAGTCTTAATACGCAACTTAGACTTCAAAATCTTACAAAGCATGGGCTATAGAAGAGAAAATAGATAAATAGGAACTACTAAGAATTAAACACTTTTGCTCATCCAAAGACTTTATCAAAAGAATTTAAAGACCACCAACAGAATGGGAAAAAATATTTGGCAAGTACATGTTGGACCGATGTCTGATCTATGTAATCTACAAAGTACTGCAAAATATCAACGAAAAGAGGATAAATAGCCAGCCCAATTAAGCGTTGGACGAAGGAGATGAACAGATACTTCTCTGAAGAGGATACTCAGGCAGCCAAAAGACATTTGCAGAAACGCTCATGATTATTAGTCATTAAAGAAATCCAAATGAAAACTACAATGAGATACCATCTCACCTCAACAAGGTTGACCATGATCCAAAAAAACACAAAACAACAAATGCTGGAGATGCTGTGGAGAAACTGTAACTCTCTTACTCTGCTGGTGGCATTAAAAAATGGTATAACTTCTGGAAAGCAGTCTGTCGTTTTGTTAAAAATCTGGAAGTAGATACACCATTTCACCCAGTAATCCCTCTCCTTGGAATATATCCTACAGAATCAAGAGCAGTCACACCAACAGATACGTGCACAAGAATGTTTATTGCAGCACAGTCCACAATAGCAAATAGTTGGAATCAATTCAGATGCCCAACATCAGATGAATGGATAAATAAATGATGGTACATATACTCAATGGAACACTATGCAATGATAAAGAACAATGATGATTTTACGAAGCATCTCATAACCTAGTTTCAATTGCAAGACATTATACTGAGTGAAATCAGTCAGCGGCACAAGGACAAGTATTGTATGAGACCCCTACTACAAGGACTTGACTCTTGTATGGAACAAAAGACTCTTTGATGGATGCAAGGGACAGGAGAGAGGGAGAGGGTTGGTTATAGATTTGATAGTTGACAGAAATTTTGTTGGGTGAAACCAGTGACAGTACACATTAGAAAGAAGATCAGCTTAACTAGACTTCAACATAACATGAAAACTTTTCCAATCTTAACTCAATATTGCGAGCATGGAGTAGTGGGGCAGGGGTCTGGGGATCATGCTCTCAGGCAACATTAAGGCCAATTGACATAACTAGCCTATTGCTCAGAGTCTTCTGCACTCCATATTTGTGGGTGGCATCTGGGGTCTTAAAAGCTAGCAGGCTGCGATCTGAGGTGCACAAAATGGTTCCAAGTCAGCTGGAACAGATTATCACCAAGGACAACAACTACATGAGGGAAAAGAGTCCAGAAGATAGAAAGACCGACATGAATGGGTGACTACGTAAACATGTGACCAGAAGAACCAGATGGAGCCCAGCCACCACCAAAGACAGCCCTGATGGGGCTCACAATGTTGATTCCCAGTGGCAACACGAGAGAAAACTGGGTACACCCAAAGAACTCCACTAAAAGACCACAATTTTTTTATTATTATGACTGAATGAAAATGTACATTCCCATATAAATTTGCGCACTCACCTATATGCAGCTTTCACTGCTCTCCGTGCGTGGTGACAGCACACTCTTCCTCTTTGCTCCATACATGTCCTATCTTCCCAGCAGTCTCCTGTCTCCTCCTCTCCGTCCACTCCCCTTCCTCCACTATGAGGTCAGCAGGACGACATCCTGTAGATGCACGGAACCATAAAGTGCCCACAAATTATGAAAGGTCCACTACCGATGGTCCAAGTCCTGGGGGTTCTCCTGAGAGCATGGCCCCTAGATCTGATGGTGCCCCTGATTATAGATCACTATGAAGTCAACTCTTCGGATAGGAATTGATTGGACTTGGAGACACAGTGTGACCATATTGTGTATACACTTCATGGTTCAAGGCATCTATAGGATGTCATCCTACTGGCCTCTTACTAGAGAGGAGTGGAATGGAGGGGACAGGAAATTGTTAAGGGGCCATGACATGTATAGAATGGAATGCAGGAGTGTGCTGTCACCAGGGAGGGAGCTGCAGATAGATGGGCATGCAGATTTGAATTGTACTGCAAACTTTCACTCAATCACAATTACAAAAAAAAAAAAGGGTTGACCTTAGTGACTTTCACTCCATTTTCAAGAGCCTTCCAAATTACAAAGTTTAACTGGCAAGAAGTCTCTTCTTATCTACAGTTGCAGTTTCATGTTTTTAATCAAGTATCTCTCAGCTGACCTAAATCTGTATAAATATTTGTGTGTCTTTTTGATCTGACTGGAGCAGGTTGCAGGCCATGAACACGAAGTCTGTATTTTCCACAGGAGACTGAAGTTCATCTTCCCCATCAGGCTGCCATCCTCTGCCTTTCAGCCTTACACAGCTGTTCAAATTGTAACCTTTTATCTAAATGCTGCTAGTCAACAGACAGCTCGATTAAAGTTTGGGTAGTTGTAACATCATTTTGAAGAAAAGTAAACATGGAAGTATTGTTAGTGAAATCATTTAATTGGCCTTTGGCTAATAAATTATCTGTGGCCCAGAAACTCAGAACTTAGAGACGATAAAACATCAACACGTATAAAGATGGTCTCAAGTCAGTGCTCTAGGCAGTGTCACTTGTACCTAGTGTTGCTCTTAGAGATTCTCAGCAACTGGACTTCAAGTTTCGTCTGACAAAGAGTTGTTACACACCTGCTCCTTCCAGTCTCCTTTGACTCTACTGACTTTCAGATGACATAGTGTAAGCTAGGGTCACCCAGTGAAGGTCTGCTACTGATAGCCATGCGTCACCGCAATTTCTTTAATCACACCTATCACCTGTGCGCCTTGAAGTCCTCACATACAAAAATACGTAAGATCCCTGCATTTTGTTTTTAGATTGCATGAGATGAAGCTTTGTATATCAACCTACAGCTTATAAATTAAGTATCTTCTGATAAGAAATTTATGTTTGGTAGCAGATTATTACACTAAAGTCAGTTACGACTTTCTCTTCCAACCAATCTTTTTTTTCCCCACCAGAATGCTAATTGCAATAAATATTTACAACTTTGAATAATACTTTTCCTTTTTCCCTACATAAGAAATTTTGGAAAACTACTGGGGTGACATATCCTTTTTCCATTTTGTCAGTTGTGAATTACAGTGACCCTATAGAACACGAAGGAAAGACAGAGGGAGGGAGGGAGGGAGGGAAGAAGGAAGTGAATCATTAATTGAATTTCTCAGGTTCCAGAGTCTATCAAGCAGCAAAATAGGAGTACACTCGTTATTCAACCATAACCTTCTAACCATAGGATGCACTATCATGACTTTAGTCATACCTAGCCTGAGAGAATTAAGTACCATCCTTAAGCAATGACAAAACATACCAATGTTACATTCTGGACCTTGAAAGTACTCTGTAAAAAACATTGCATTCACTAAAAATCAGTCCATGCCACATTCTTTTTGCTGATAGTAAGCCAAGGAAAAACAGAAACGCATGAAGCACTTAAAATCAGTTCTCATTGTCCTTGTTATGTGTAGTCCTACTGGTCTGCACTTCAGTAAACTCTATTGAAGATAAAGCTCAGTTACATAAAAGTCACCTCATTTAAATGAAGGTAGTTGTTCTTCAGAGTATTTGGAGTGACAAATGATCTCTGGTGGTAGTGATGGTTTCAGCTAGAATTCCAGTAATATCAGCTAGTCATGTATCCTAAAGAACCATTTTCAGTCACAGAGTTACTGCTAATATGTTATTCAAAAATATATAAACAGAGGTGGGGTTAAGATGGCAGAGTAGCCACAAGTATCCTGTGATCCCTGTAACAATAAAGAACCATAAAAACAACTAAATAGATTATATAGGATATTCCAGGAGCCCTGAGTGTCAGGGGGAAAGGTGAGAGATTGGATTAGGTGACAGAGAATGGAAAGCAGCTCGAAAGGCAGCTACCTCAGCCAGACCTAAATCGTCACCATGCAGAGAGACCCTCTCCTGTCCACCTAGCTGAGCCATGGCAAGCAGCAAGGAGCGGAGAACAGCGCAGCGAGCACCACTCGTATCGCTTCGGGGAGAAGACGAGCTTTGCGTGGCCACACCTCCAGAACCACAGACAACTTTTACTTGAATGTCATAAGCTAAGTGTGCGTGGACTCTCACAGATTTAAATCTCTCCTACATGCTGATTTTTGTCTCTTTCCCCAGTATTTCCCATACCATTTCTGCTGTGCACTGGTTGCTAAACTCCGACACTCTAGCTAGGTTAGAAATGGTATACTTTATGTTTACCCTCTGAGTTCTTCTCCCGGAGTTGGAGAAAGAAAGAAAGGGGGGAGAAGGAAAAAACATCTGCTGGTTTTCCTGAGCTGGGAACTCCCCCTACTTTCTCAGCATGCTCACCGCTCTACCAACCTGGTGACAGGGACATGGAATTTCTAAGGCTCTAGTATCAAACTATCTCAAAGGACCAGATTATTTGCATAATCAAAAACTAAATTAAAAAATATACATATAGATATGTAAATATAGATATGAATAGAGATACAAGTATAGATACAGATACAGATATATAACCAGAGCTACTGAGTCAATTCCAACTCATAATAACCTTATGGGTCAGAGTAGAACTGCCTTACAGTTTCCAAGGAGCACCTGCTTGGTTTAAAGTGACAAACTCTTGGTTAGCAGGCATAGCACTTAACCACTACACAATCAGGGTTTGCATTTATATTGGAAACCAATTCTGCTAACCAAGAATTATATATCCTGCAAAGTTGTTCCTCCAATATGACAGACAAATTAGGGTATTCCCAGATAAACAGAAGGTTAGAGAACTGTAGGGAAAAAAAAAAAATCAAAGTTACAAGGAACATTGAAAGATGTTCTTTCATTAGAAAAATAAAAAACATCGGGTGTATACATCAGGATACAATGCAGGACAAAGGCATCCTGATATCAGCATAGGTAGGGGAACTATAAAGATAGATTAAAGTTGAAACACTAAAAATAAAGAAACAGCAACCTCAGGATGTAAATGATGACAACATTCTATAAAAGAAGGGCCAAATTAATGTTTTCATAGATTTTTCAGATGGAGAAGAAGTTAAGATGATATAAAGAAATTAAAGACTGATTTAAACTTAGAATGTTAGGAGTAAATCTTAAGATAACCACAAAGAAAATTAACAATCCCACAAATCAAAAGAAGAAACAAAATTAAGAAGTCTCAGCAAATATAAAACTAACAACGTAAAAAAAATTCATAAAGAAAAAATATAGCACAGAAAATTAAGTGGAACAAAGAATCTGTCAACAACACATACAAAAAAATCCACCAAAATGACAGCACTAAATTCATTCCTATCAATAATTAACAGTGAATGTAAATGGGTTAAATGCTCCAATAAAGACACAAAGAGTAGAAAACAAAAATGCTATCCATCTATATGCTGCTTACAAAAAACATACCCTACATGTAAAGGTACAAACAAACCAAAACTTAAAAGATGGAAAAATATATACCAAGCTAACAACATTCAAGAAGAGAGTAGAGCGACCATATTAATTTCAGATAAAATAGCCTTTAAGTGAAATCTAAAGTGGACAAGGAAGGTCATTATATATTGCTTATAGGATCAATACATCAGGAGAATGTAACCATATTAAATATTTGTACACCCAGATACAGGCTCTAAACACATAAAACAAACTCTAAAAGCACTGAGAAGTGAGATAGACAGCTCCACAGTATTAGTAAATGACTCCAACACACTATCGTCAGTGACAGATGGAACATCTAGAAAGAAGTTCAATAAAAACACAGAAGATCTAAATGCCACAATCAACCAATTTGACATTAGACATACGCAGAACACTCTACCCAACAACAGAAGAGTATATCTTCTTTTGTAGTGTATATGGAACATTCTCCAGAATAGACCATATATCAGTCCTATTCTATTGTATGTATGTAGCAAATGTTGTTTATCTGTTCATTTGTTGATGGATGTTTATGTTGTTTTGACCTTTTGGAGATCATGAATAGCACTGCAACAAACATTGCTACACATACTGAAAATTCTCAACAAAGCTCTACTGTCTTCAAGATATATCTAAATTCCTTAAGCTGGCCTTCAACATCCTTCACAATATGACCTGTGACCTTTTTAGCTTCATTTCTTACAATGTTGTTTTATTATTCCAGGTTTGAGTAAAACTAATTCACAATCTCTAGTGAATATCCTATTCCTATTTGTTTTCAGGCCTCTGCCTTCTATCTGGAATTTAAAGTGAAACAGGGCAAATAAATTGCTGGAGGATAGACTACTTACTAAATTATTTTAGTGTAGCAATTTTTATTTATAATGGACTGATTGGTAAAAGAAAAATAGTATTATTATTCTCTAGTGGATTAGTTTTAGAAATTAAATTGAATCTTTTTTCTGCTTGGCTTTTCTAAAGAAAAAATAAATTATTATAAAATGAAATAGGGTCCATCTAGTTGTTCATTCTCCTAGTAAAATGTTAATAACAGAATAAACAGTGATATTTAGAAACCTCTGGCATAGAAAGTGTCCTATCTTTATTTGGTCATTGCATTAATCAACATTAAAACTCCACTTTCCAGAATATTTCTCTCTTAGGTATTTCTCCATTTTCAGAGGTTTCAGTTGGAGTAGTTTACCTCCACATGGTGATTCAGGGGCCCAGGTAAACTCCCTTGTTTGGTTTGAAGTATTTTGGTAACTCTAGAGTTATCCAGATTCAGAAGGTATACTGAAAAAGCGAGAAGAGATATAGCAGAAACACATCTTTAAAATTCCAGAACTATGCCCACTGCCACCTACTTAGATCCTACTCATAGTGACCCTATAGGTCATAGTAAAACTGTTCCACAGAGTTTCCAAAGAGTGCCTGGTGGATTTGAAATGCTGCTTCTTGGTTATAAGATATAGCACTTAACCCACTACGCCACCAGGGTTTCCCCCAGAACTATAGTATCATGTATAACTTGGGCTAAGTTGCATTGGTAAGAACTGGACACAGAGCCAAATGTGCATTCAGGAAGTTTAGAAACACATCTCGTGGCTTGACATTTTCTTCACAAAGACAACTCAACACAAAAAGAGAGTAATTGTAGTATTTATCTATGGTATAGTTGAATGTTAGGTCATGTTTTTCCTATGATTTTACTTTCCAATAGGTTTCTCTTTGAAAGTTTATATCTCAAAATTAACACTTTACCTAATCAATGCCGAAAAGTTAATTGAATATGAAACAAACCAAAAGAAAAAGGGGGGGGGGGATTGATTATAGAGAACATTTAACATTTGCACATCTAGCTAAACAATCAGCCAATATTTCTTTTCTAAATCTAGAGTTGCCCTTCTGCAGTTTGTGGGTATAGGCCCGGACTGGCCTGAGCTAATCAACATGCTCTATCCTACAAGGAAATTGCAACTGCGTCAGTAAACTTCACATGTATTATTTTAGGCCAGTGTGCACCAGGCCTGGAAATTTTATTTGAGTTTTGCAGATGGTAGAAGCTTTTATTTTTTCATTGATCCTGACACTGTAAACTAATAAAGTATTTAACTAGTGCTCATTTTCTTGTCATAAAGGGTCAATTTATCTGAAAGCAATGTCAACAGTGACAAGTTGGAATTTACAGATAGTGAGAAAAATTCGTACAGAAAGTTGTGTGTTTCTCTAACAAATACCTAAAATGTGGAAATGGAATTGGATTTGGGAAACAGGTGAAGGCTAGAAGAGACTTAAGGTACCTAAGTAGAAGCCTTGATTGTCTTAAAGATACTGTGAAACTGTAGCCATCAAAGGGATTACAATGAGTGCTCAGAATAAAGTGAGGAGAGCTGTCATATCAGAAACGGGTAAAGATGGTAAGAGCAGCAGCAGAGAAATGACGGCAGCAGAACAAGGAGACTGATGAAAAGACAACACAGGTTCTGACTCACGAAGTAGGAGAGAGAGACATGACTACCACTGAGAAAGAAGAGCTGGGAGTGAAGCATGTTCTTTGAGCCTTGGGTCTCTGCACTGACAGTCTTCTAGATTCAAACGAAGAATGATGTCAAGACAGGTGGAGATCTAAAGAGGGACCTTTCTCTAGAGCTAACAGAGAAACAAAGCCTTTCACTGGAGTTGAGAGTCTGAATTTAAATTTCTAGCTACCTCCTAGACTGAGGTAATTTTCTGTTTGTTAAAGCCACTCACTTGTGGTATTTCTGTTATAGCAGCAGTACATAACTTAGACAGAAATAAGACTTAGTTCTTAGGTTGGGTTCTCTACAGAAGCAAAACAGGTAAAGAAATTTAACTAAGGTAAATGGCATGTGAATTTCAGCTGGTTCATTTCTCACACTCTAGCGTGCAAATATTTTACCACTAAGTCTAGGGCAACTTCTGTCTTACTAGGTCCATTAAGGATAATGGACCAACATAACATCTCGTGGAAATATATGGATTAAATAATGTAATAGACCTGGAGAGTTGATATGTCTCTCATGTAGGACAGTGAAAGTATATTACAGGCCTTTTCAGTTGAAGGCAGAATTTTTTTAGACAGGTATGGAGAAAAAAGTATTAGTCAAATCAATAGCTGGTTACCAGGTACCAGGAGATACATTAATTTGCTCAGTCAATGAAATCACATGTGGAATACTACGTGCAATTAGAGTCACCACCTGGTTATGTTTTTAATAATCCCCTGTCACTCTCAGAGATCCAGTCTTTCTAACAGGTTCAAGACTCAAGCTGAATGGGAATATGGAAGAATTACCACCCTTGCATTCCTCAGGTCACTAATGGTGGCAGTCATCTCTGCAATTCTTCCAGGAATGCTGTATAGCTTTTGATTTCTATTTTCCTAGATAACAACCATTCTAATGTCTTCCACTTAGCCTTTGTTTCAGTCAGCCTCCAAAATCCAAAGAGACTCAAAACATCACTGTTACCCACCAGTCAGAGTGGGGGCATATGGAGGTCAGGTTATTAATGGAGTCTTGGCTCATGTTCATCTCACAGTAGGTCCAGTGGGTCCCTGAACCTATCCTGTAGTGATTTCCCTAGTTCCAGAGTGCATAAGTGGAATATATGCACTCAACAAATGGCAGAACCCCCATACTGGATCCCTGAAAAATGGAGTGAGGGCTATAATGGTGGGAAGAGCCCAGTGGAAGACACTAGAACTGCCACTGCCTAGGAAAATAGTGAACCAGAAGCAATATCACATTCCTGGAGGGATTGCGGAAATTACTGCCACCATCAGGGACTTGAAGGATACAGGGATGGTGATCTCCATGACATCTCCATTCAACCCACCTATTTGGCCTGTGCGAAAAACAGATGGATCTTGGAGAATGACAGTAGATTATCACAAATTGTGATTATCACAAACAGGTGATCCCTGTTGCAAATGCTGTTCCAGATGTAGTTTCATTGCTTGAGCAAATTAATATATCTGCTGGTACTTTGTATACAGCTGTTGATCTGGCTAATGTCTTCTTCCCCATACCTGATTCAAAGGACCACCAGAAGCAGTTTGCATTCAGCTGGCAAAGCCAACAGTACGCTTCCACTTGCCTGCCTCAGAGTTACATTAACTCTCCAGCCCTATGTCATAATTTAGTCCACAGGAAATTTGATTGTTTCTCTCTTCTACAAGATGTGACGCTGGTCCATTACACAGATGCCATTATTCTGACTGGACCTAGCAAAGAAGAAGTGTCAGTGACTCTGTGTGCTAGGGGGTGGGAAATTAATCCTACAAAAATTCAAGCACCTTCCAGCTCAGTGAAATTCTTAGGTGTCCAATGGTGTGAGGCAAGCTGAGATACTCCTTCCGAAGTGAAGGATAAGTTACTGCACCTGGCTGCTCCAACAACTAAAAAAGAGGCACAGCACCTAGTGGGTCTCTGGATTTTAGAGGCAACATATTCCCCATTTGTGTGTGCTACTTCAGCCTATTTTTCATGTGACTCAAAAGGCTTCTACTTTTGAGTGCGGCCCAGAACAAGAGAAGGTTCTGCAGCAGATTCAGGCCTCTGTACAGGATGCTCTGCCCCTTGGACCATATGACACAGCTGATCCAATAGTGCTTGAAGGTTCAGTGGCAGCTAGAGATACTGTTTGGAGTCTTTGACGGGCCCCTATCAGTGAACCACAGCTCAGGCCTTTAGGATTTTGTAGCAAAGCACTACCATCCTCTGCAGATAACTACTCTCCTTTTCAAAAACAGCTTTACAGTTGTTACTGGGCCTTAGTAGAGACTGAATGCTTAACCATGGTACACCAAGTCACCATGCATCCTGAACTGCCTATCATGAACTGGGAGTTGTCTGACCCACAGAGTCACAAAGTTGGATGAGCACAGCAGCATTCCATCATTAAATGGAAGTGGTATATACGAGATCGATCCATGCACGACGTAAAGGCACAAGAAAGTTGCGTGAGAGTGGCTAAAATGCCCATGGTCTCCACTCCTGTAACACTACCTTCCATCCTCCAGTTTTCACCTATGGCCTCATGGGGAATTTCTTATGACTAGCTGACTGAAGAAGGGAAGACTCATGACTGGTTTACAGATGGTTCGCATGATACACTGGCACCACTTGGAAGTGGACAGCAGCAGCACTACAGTCCCTCTCAGGGGCCTACTTGGAGGACAGTAGTGAAAGCCAATCCTCCCAATGGGCAGAACTTTGAGCAGTGCATCTGGTTGTTCACTTTGCTTGGAAGAAGAGACGGCCAGATATGTGGCTGTGCTGCGAGCTGGGAGCTACTATGTCCTAGCCCCCTTGCACTCTCCTCTCTCTCCTCGTGTTTGCACTTCTCTGCTTGGCACTTTGAAACTGTTTGTAGGATAATAAGCCCAGGCTGAACTACTTGCAGTGTAATAAACCCAGGCTAAACTATTTCTTTGAGACTATTTGCAGCATAATAAGCTCAGGCTAAACTATTTGCTTTTTTCTGTCCTTTGTTTGAAGACAAATCTTCCGTATGCTTTATAACCAATCCAAATACATCCTACAAAGATCATGACCATTTTTGGCAGTGTGTGCCACCCTGCTGTCTTCCTACCCATTAAGCATATAAATAATGCGTGTGAAAGAGGATTGGGGTCCATGGTTCTCCATCAGAGACCATGGTCCCATCTGGCCTCAACTTTATCTTGTGTGATGTGTTTCTCGTGTGATGTGTTTTTCACGTGAGTGAGATTTCCCACCCCCTTTCCTGTCCCTCTTGGCCTTGGACCCTTCCCAGTGCTGGTCACTGGGGTGCCAGGCACAGCATGATTGTACACTGACTGATCGACTGTGGCCAACACCTTGGCTGGTTGGTCAGAGACATGGAAGGAACACGATTGAAAAATTGGAGATAAGGATTTATGGGGAAGAGGTATGCGGATAGACCTTTCTAAATGGGCCAAACAAGTGAAGGTATTTGTGTCTCATGTGAATGCTCATCAAAGAGTAACCTCAGCAGAGAATGAGTTTAACAATCAAGTGGATCAGATAATGTGTTTTGTGGGAATCAGTCATACTCTTTCCCCGGCTACTCCCGTCATTGCTCAATGGGCTTATGAATGAATTGGCCACGGTGGCAGGGACAGTTGTGCATGGGCCCAGTAACATGGACTCCCATTCACCAAGGATGACTTAGCTACAGCCGCTGTTGAGTGCCCAATCTGCCAGCAGCAGAGACCAGCACTGAGTCCTCGATATGGCACTATTCCTTGAGGTGATCAGCCTGCAACCTGATGGCAAGTTGATTACATTGGACAGATTCCATCATGGAAAGGGAATCATTTTATCCTTACTGGAATAGACACTTACTCTAGACATGGATTTGCCTTCCTGTCATGCCATGCTTCTACCAAAACTACCATCTGTGGACTTACAGAATATCCACTGTCGTGGTATTCCACACAGCACTGCCTCTGATCAAGGGCCTCACTTCACAGCAAATGAAGTGCAGCAGCAGGCCCGTGCTCAAGGAATTCACTAGTCTTACCATGTTGCCCACCATCCTGAAGCAGATGCCTTGATAGAACAATGGAATGGCCTCCTGAAGACACAATTATGCTGCCAGCTAGGTGGAAATACTTTGCAGGGTTGGAAAAATGTTCTCCAGGGGGCTGTATATGCTCTAAACCAGGGTCCAATATATGGTACTGTTTCTCCCATAGCCAGAATTCATGGGTCCAGGAATCAAGGGGTGGAAATGGGAATGGCACCACTCACTGCTACCCCTAGTGACCCACTTGCAAGATTTTTGCTTCCTGTCGCTGTGACCTTAGGTTCTGCAGGTCTAAATGTCTTAATTTCAAAGTGAAGAGTGCCGCCACCTGGAGACTCATCAACAGTTCCACTGAACTGGAAGCTAGAATGGCCACTAGGCCATTTTGTGCTCCTTGTGCCTCTGGATCAACAGACAAAGAAGGGAGTTATAATACTGGCTGGTGTAATTGAGCCTGACTACGAAGATGAAATTGGATTGACATTACATACCGTAGATAAAGAAGAGTATGTTTGGAATGCAGATCCCTTAGGATGCTTCTAGAACTTTGGTGATCTAGAGCTTGGTCTCTGACCTGCTGATCTTGTATTCACCAGCTTCCATGGCCATGTGCAGCTTGTGTTAGGACTTGGGACTTTCAGCTCCTACAATTGCCATGAGCTATTTCCTTTATGTATAAATCTTCCCTTGTACATATACATGTTACTGGTTTTGCTTCCCTATAAAACCCAGCCTGAGGCAGCCTTTCCTAACATAATAATACTCAACTTTTCAGGAATCCAATATGGGGGCTTTGCCAATTTCTGAGGATGCCTATTCCAATTATGCATTCTGGAACGATGGAAAATCACCAAAGGATTGGTTTGGGGACCGAATAGACTCATTGTGAGAGAAATCTGAGCTAAGATTCTATTAATAATCTAATTTCTATATGCCTATAATCTGACTGTTGGTCTATAGTGACATTTTTCTTCTCCTGGAATTAGTGTAAGTCCAGAAACAGTGTTAAATAATCCCTGAAAAGTCTGATTATTTCCCTATCTCCAATGAACAATCATTCTTACAAAAAGCTGTGGAGCCCTTTGGGGAAGGCTGTCAGAAAAACTAACAGTATAAGTTTTTGGCAGTAGAGTAGAATCTTTCCTCAAGGTGACCTAGCCTCCACTCCATTCAAGGGGCTGTGTATCTATAAACTTCCTCAACTCTGATAATTTCTTGAGAGACTGTGATTGCCTGTTCTGGCAATACAAGTTACACTGTGACTCACTTGACATAAAATTCCTACTCCTATACAGATCAAGTAAATATTTAGTAGATTTGCTATCTATTTTACTCCTAGGGATATCATACCTAAGTAGTATATGCCATATGTCCACCCACATTAGGCTGTTCTGAAAATGCTTTGAGTCCATTGTGCATTACAGCAATCATGCCCACTTTGTTGATTGAGTGCTGCCACTTGCCTCTTACCACCACGAGGCCCAATCAGTTCCATTGTAGTTAGGTGACATAATTCAGTTAGAGTAGTTCTACTGTCAAATATAACTTACATAAAATAACAGTCTTCAAGCATTGCCATGAGCTATTTCCTTTATGTATAAATCTTCCCTTGTACATATACATGTTACTGGTTTTGCTTCCCTATAAAACCCAGCCTGAGGCAGCCTTTCCTAACATAATAATACTCAACTTTTCAGGAATCCAATATGGGGGCTTTGCTATATTGGAAAATTTGACAAATTTCTTCCTCACCCATGTGGTAAAAATTGTTTCCTCTAGGCACTTGATGTGTGGATCTATGGATCTAACCCGATAAATCTACTGTAACATGTTAATTTCCTTAAACTTTTGTTTTCTTAGTTCTCTCAAAACTATATACAGTTATGCATCTTGTATTATTTGAATAGCTGAAATATTTTTCTTATTACAAAAGCCATTTATTTTTGTGGCACAAAAAATAGAATATATAAACAAAGAAAATACAATTCAAATTATACAAATTCTAATATGCAGTTATAACTTCTACTAATACTTTTGGGTATATCCTTCCATAAAAAGTTTTATGACTATAAATACATACATATTATTAAAATCAAATAATATAATACATACTATTTCATAACCTGCTTTTTTATACATTAGGTCTTTACTAAAGGAAACTCTTGGGAAACTCTCTTTCCTGACAAGGCCAAGTAACAATCTTTCCTTGTTATAGGAAGCAGTTGAGATGAACATACCATTACAACTATTTATTGTTAATAAGCAAGTTACACCAAGATGTCAGGACCCCTTTCCCAGTGAAAGGCCATGTAGCTGCTATAAGATTAGAAAGCAAGAGACATCTTCAAATGCCCTTCTTCAAACCCTTTGTTTAGACATCATGTTTCTTTGCTTTTCACAACTTTAAAGGACTGAGAAGAAATACATCATTTTTGTGTCCCGAACAAGAAAAAAAAAGTAAATCTCAATTGGGTATGTTATGGGCACATGATTTCAGCTCTGGAGAAAGTAATAAATGGAGTCAAAATATATGGTTATCTTCTGTAATCCCACCTACAGGAATGATAACTGGATTGGCTCTGCAGGGGCTAGGACAGGGCATCATATTACTGCATGGTCAGATAGAAAGAGAGAGATAGCTGCTGCCATAACAAATCTGATTCATGGCAATCTCGTGTATAACAGAAGGAAACATTGCCTAGTCCTGCATCATCTTCATGATGGCCAGCATGTTCAAGTCCATCTCTAAGGCTGTTGTACCAATCCATCTGACTAAGGGTTTCTCACATCCTCACTGTTTCTCTGCTTCACCAAAGTCTTGTTTTAGCAATTGATTCCTCTAGATATGTCCAAAGGAAGAAAGCCAAACAACATCCTGTTGTGATGTATAAAGTTTCCATTGGTTAATTTTCATAAGTAGATAGCCAGGCCTTTCTTACTAATATCTCTTAGTTTGTAAGAACTGCTGAAATTTGTCCACCATGGGGGACTCTGCTAGGATTTCAAATACTGACTACACAGCTTCCAACATCATAGCAACATGCAAGCTATCACAATAATCTTGATCATCTTTATATACAGACATATACATGTGTGTGTGTGTATATATATATATATACTTCATCTTTAAAGCCTGCATAATATACAGCTACGTAGACTATTCCTCAATTTCATTTTTCTAAATTATGTTTTAGGTGAAAATTTCCAGCTCAATTTAATTTCTCATTCCAAAATTCATACACATAGTGTTTTA
Organism: Heterohyrax brucei; assembly: GCA_028571685.1. Classification (NCBI taxonomy): domain Eukaryota; kingdom Metazoa; phylum Chordata; class Mammalia; order Hyracoidea; family Procaviidae; genus Heterohyrax; species Heterohyrax brucei. The sequence continues at coordinate 4,080,744 of CM053146.1, read as the reverse complement.
TGGAATTAGTTACAATTCTCATATTGCGATAGCACACTCCTACTTTCCACCCCAGGTTCCCTGTGCTCATTCATTCAGTTGCTGTCCTTTCCTGCCTTCTCATCTTGATTGTGGGGCAGAAATTTCCCATTTGGTCTCTAATATTTAATTAAAGTAAGAAACATGTTCCTCGCTTTTTTATTTTGCTTTACAGGCCTTTCTAATTTTTATCTGAAAAGAAGCCTTTGGGAATGCCTTTAGTTCTGCATTAACCAAATGTCAGGATCCCGATCTCTGTCATACCAGTAAGTCTGGTCTTTTTTAAATCAGCGCTATTCTACCTTTTTTCTTCTGCTCCACATGGGACTCCACTGTGATCACCGTCAGTGCTGCTGATGGTAGCCGGGCACCATCTGTGTCTTCTGGTCTCAGGCTGGTGGAGTTTGGGCTAATAGTTTCCTTGTGTCTCTGGTTATCTTCGTTCTTCTTTCCTCTGGATAGGATGAGACTAGTTGATGTATCTTTTATCTGATTCTTCCTTAGCTACAGTGTTGTGATATGCTTTACTTTCAATATCACTACTTTTGCTTTCCACTGCCTCAGTTCTGCTCCTTTGACTTCCTATTGAGTTATCTAATTCTGTAATTAGATTATTAAGTTTCTGAATTTCTGCTTCCTATCTCTGTATGCTTTCTTGCTCCCTGTTCATTTTGTCATTATAGTTTGCTGCATTTTGCCTCACTTCCGTCCTCATTTCTTGAAGAGTTCTATCTGTGCCATCCGGTAATGCTGTAACAGAAAACACCGTAAGTAGATGGCTTTAAGAAAGAAAAGTTTATTCTTACACAGTGTAGTAGGCTACAATTCTGAATTCAGGATGTCTACTCCAGTTGAAAGGCTTGTACTTTGTGTTGGCTCAGGATTAAAAGTCCTTGTGTCATATCAGTCTTTGGTCAGGCAGCATCTTGGTGCAGGAAACTCAGGTCTGATGGATATGTTTTACCTCCGGAGCTGCTTTCATGATGGCATGAGGCCTCCAACTCTATGTTTGATTCCCTTTCCTTTTATTTCTTGTAGGATGAACAGATAAAAGGATGTGGAGCAAGCCACATTCCAGAAAAACTCTTCACATTGGAGCAGGGAAGGGATCTTAGGAAGGGTTTTACAGTCTGGCCCTAATCCTCTTTAACATTATCCTCTTTACTACCAGCAGGAAAACTTTAGAACTTACAGAGTAGGAAAATCACAAAATGGAGGGAGAGCACACATTACTGGTCATCACAGTCCAGCCAAATTTTTATTCATGTTTTGGGGGGACACAATTCAATCCATGACAATTTCTAAATATTAATCTTTCATATTTGAGGTCCTACAATTCCAGAAAGTTCTCTTAATCTGGAAAATTTCTTGATTCTTTGTTTTGGAAGCTTTTTGAAGCCATCATGTTCTGCTTCTTTAAATGATTTAACATTGACTCTTGTCTCAGAGCTATCAATAAGTTGTTTGACTTATTTATTTTATGTTTGCCTACTATGCTATAGCTTCTTATTTTATTTTGTTTTGCAATGTCCAGATAGGCTGGTCCTGCCTGCTAGTTCAGTTAAAGGTGCCTCTGAAGCTCTAACATCCTGTCAGCTGTTACTAAGTATGGGAACCCACGAATCCATTTGCTTTTTCTTGTATGGATTCAGCTGAGGTATCCAGGTAGTTGGTCATAAAGTGTGTGGTGTAGGCTGTCCTCTAAAATGCTAGATGGGCAGGTGTGATTGGTGTAGGGACAGATAACTGTAGGTACTGAGAAATGCAGAGCGCTGATAGCCAGCCCTGAGTGTCTGCAGCGAATGAGTTCCCTTTATGCCTGTTCCAGAGGAACTGTTTTCCCTGGAATTTTCAGCTCAGGTGAGTTGGCAGATTCTTTTACCTCCCACTCCCTCTTTGTTAAATTGTTCCCTCTCTAAGTGCAGGAGAATAGTTCAGGGCATGCATAAGGAGCTGTAGTTCTGGCTCAGTTTATAGCATCAGACTCCAGTGTTGGGTTGCAGCATGGAAAAGTAAAGGGGAAGCACTGAAAAAAGGGAGAGAGGTTTATCCTGAAAGAAAGTACTAGATCTACGCGAGGTAGGTAATAGGTTAGACACTTGGCTTTTGCTGCTCAAGTGTCATTTTTGACTGATTCTGGAAGTACAAGTAGACTCTCCGCTTCTGCTCATTCTCTCCCACTGAGGAAGACAGCCTCGGAATGCCACTGCTCTATTCACCACCCTGGCAGGTCAGGTCTGACCAACCGTAGGTATTTCTGGAGCTACTCTACCTTCCCTATTGCACAGCCTGATTTCTCAACTTTCCCTTTGATGTTCAGGGTTCCTAGAACGTTATATATATTCAACTCACTTGTTATTTTGGGTTGTCATTGTCAGAGGAATCCCAGTAAGTATCTTACTGCTCTATCAGCTTGGCTCCAACTCAACTGATGTATCTTTGATTGCCAGTTAACACGTTTTTAAGACCCTAGGTGTTATTCACTAAAGTAGAATACAGAATAACTTCCTTTAAGAAATATGCCCTTTGAGCCAAATGTGCTCTGAGACTATGGTCCCCAAGCCCCAGACCCAGTTACTCTGTCTGTCAAAGTGTTTTAGTTTTTTTTTATGTGTCTAGGGAACTTCTATGTTTTTGCTGTGGTTCAGTTGTGCTGACTTCCCCTATGTTGTCCTTTCCTTCTCCAAAGTTGACACCTGCCTGCTCTCTAGTTAGTGACCTCTCTTTGCACCCCTCCTCACCTCATGACCATCAAAAAAAAAAAAAAAAAAAGGTTTGTTTTTTTCCTGTGTTTAAACTTTTTCTTGAGTTCCTATAATAGTGTTCTAACTTTTTATGCTTCCTTCTATAGTGTACAAAGGTAGGTCTGGTACTTCATCTTGATTTAGTGTAAGCCACCATGTAATCCATGCTTCAGTGAACCAATTAAATTACTAGTTCCTCTCTACCCTCACTAGCTGAAATACAGAATGACAAATCTGTCTTAGTGGGCCTGTATCAGTAAACTTGGCCTGATTACAACTTTATGCACCTTGCACTATGATCCCATATCCTTACTAGCCATTCCCACACATATTCCCCCAAGTTTCCACTTGTGCATGTTAGTAAAGTCACACAGCTCTTTGCAAGTGTAGCATAACTCGTGCCAGGTCACACTTTCTTCTTTAACTCTTGTAGGAATGTAAGTCTATCTATAAGTCTAGAAGCACAAAAGGTGGTAGGGATGTGTTCTGAGAACATTCAGCAATGTCTTGTAAGGCATCTGCCTCAGGTGGTGCCCCATGAAATAACTCAGATGGCTGATCAAGCAATAACTCAGAGTCTTCAGATACAGATCAGAGGCACTGATGATCTTACTGGTAAGTGTGGCTTAGCAGATAAAGATTGAATAATCTCTTTAGATGAGAATGAGAGGATTGATTCTGTTTGTAGGAGCAATTCAAAGGAATTTGAGGGCTCACTGTCCCTAGCTTTGTGACTATATTCCCATAAGTCCCCATCTCAAGTTATAGGTTCCTATATCCTTCAATGCCCTAACTTTAACTTCAGACACTGTTTGAGGTTAGGAATTCAACTAGAGCTATAATTAAGCAACCCTTATGATATGACTCTGGGTTTGGTTTATAGCAGTCTCACCTTTTTAGTACAAGAAATAAAGCTTTCTTCAAGAACACAAATGGAAATTTTAAGCTTATTTTTGTGGTACCTGAGCTGTGATTTTGAGGCCCTGAGTGCATATCTTTCTTTCATCAGCTTGTCTAATGAAAGTAGGACTAACCAACTAGCTTCTTCATAATTCTCATCCTGAAAGAATTGTAGAAAATTATCAAGCACTCCAGAACCCACAACTACTTGATCTACTGATGATGGTTTTTGTGTATTTCTACTGCCACCTCATGCCATGGATTAGTAGTGCCCTCTTTACAAATGTCGGCAGAGTCATCAACATCTTTAAGACTAATCAGACTTGAGAACCATTTCAGCAAACTGACCCTTGCAATTTTCTTTCTTAGAACCACTCTCAGTATCAAATGTCTTAAGTGGATTTCTCCAGAGAAGAAAAGCAGATGAAGCATAGATATATGTTTCAGTATATATAGAGTGTGTTTGTGTGTGCATATACATATGAAGACTGTCAGTTAAGTTTGCAAATTCATCCTAGAAAAACTGCTACATACCTCATTGCTGAATATCACTGTAGTCCCCTTCAAAGTACTTCCTTTGGGAAGCTATGCCCCGATGCCAGTGCCTAGTCCACCCTTCAAGGCAGTTTTGGAACTCCTTCTGGAATGGCCATTGTGTAGAGTGGCACAGTGGAAAGTTTGTGAACTTAACTGTATAGTTGTCATGATGGAGTTTTTAGCCAATAGACAAATAACTATATGGAAACAAGCTCCCTACTCACCTAATATGGCCTCCAATGACTTTTTTCTTTAGACGAAGATAAAGGAGACATTGAAAGGAAGACCTTTTAATGACATTCAGAAAATCAAGGATAATATGACAAAGGCTCTGATGGCCATTCCAGAAAAACAGTTCCAAAATTGCTTGGAAGGGTAGACTAGGCACTGGCAGCAGTGCGTGGCTTCCCAAAGGGAGGACTTTGAAAGCAATCATAGTGATCTGCAGCAACCAGGTAAGCAGCACTTTTTCTAGAATCAGTTCACAAACTTAATTGGCAGTCCTCATATACGTACACGTGTATATACACACAGATTTATCTCAAGGAATTGTAGAGGCTGGCAGGTCCCAAGCCTGTGGGTCAGATGTCAGGCTGAAGGCTTCTCCTGACTCACATAGATGCATGTCAGATGGTATGTCTCTGGGTCACTCGTTATGGAGGCCAATGAATCCCAAGATCAGAAAGTAAGCTGATAGATCAAGTCACAAGAACCAGAGGACAAATAATGGTTAACTGGATACAGGATCCAGAGTAGACGAATAACTGGAATGCCCATTTGTATACTGGAGGCCGGCCATACTTCCAAGGAAATTCTCTTTCAATTAATTGACTGCTTACAGCAGATCTCATCATGGAATTGATTGCATCATTACACAACTGCCAAATTACATAACTGCCAAACCACTGAGACTCATCTCCTAATCACACTGATATGCAACCTTAACTATCATAGTTGACATTCTTTAAGCTTTGAACATAGCCACACCTGAAGTCTACTACTGAAATTTTTTGTTGTTGAGCAGATAAGCCTCATTTTTTTTTTAAGTCTAGTCTTATTCCTTTTCTGTGTAGTGGAATATAAAGAATCCTTAGTGATTGTGACCTATAAGGCTGTATGTCATCTTGGTTGAGGTACATTTCTCAGTAGTTTGGTTGTTATGATATCATTTCACAGCTGTGTAATGATGTAATCAATTCAATGATGAGATTTGATATAATGTTATCACCTTCATGATGAGATCTTTTTCAAGTAGCCTATTGGTTGAAATGGAGTTTCCTTGGGCATGCAACCTGAATCAAAATATAAGTGGACTTTCTGACATAGTTTGTGAGCTTTTGTGTGCTCCTGATCCTGCAGCTAGCTCCTCTTAGTCTGACCCGTGTTTCTTGGGAGTTCAGCTAGCAGGTTATCTGTGGTCTTGCCTACCAGTCTTGGGATTTTTCAGTCTTTGTAGCCTGTAAGCAAGAACTCTGGTCGCTGACCTATCTTCAGCTTTCCAGTCCCTTTGGTTATGCAAATGAGGATATATTTCTATCTTGACCCACGTATTTGGGATGTTACAGCCTCTAAGATTGTGTAAAGAATTTCTTTCACATAAGTCTCTATACACGTTTACATGCGTTACTGGTTTTTCTTCTCGAGAGAACCCAGACACCTGGCTCTTATCTTGAAATATGTGTAAGAAAAAAATAGTTTGTTGCAAAAAGCCAAAATAGCAAAAACAAAGATTAAACAAACCAAATGAAAATAAATAAATAATAGTAAACATAATATTGGTAATGAATTTTTTGTTGCTGTTTTTTTGTTGTTCTTGACAAGAATTTTTTCTTTCTTTTTTTAATCTGATGAAAGATGCTGATTAAATTATACAACATTTAAAAGAAAATATTGGCAGATAGAAAGAGACAAAATTGTTCTACTTGGATTTGAATGGAATGAAGAACCTGTTTGGACATTATTTCTGGAGATAAAGAAATAGAAGTAAAAGCTCGACATTTCTTACCTAATGCAAGTTTACTTTAGCAAAGATTTAAGGTGGTCAATTGTAGCAAGATAAGTAAGGAATTGCTGTCTGTTCTGTATGTATACATGTGTAGATAGATACAAAGATAGCTGTAGATACAGATAAAGGATTAGCTATAGGTATAGATGCTTCTCAGAATTGAGGATGGAGTGACTTCATGCTGCTTAGTTTGGATACATCATCAGGAAGGAGCAATTGACATAGAAACACATCATGCTCGGAAGAGGGCCGGAGAAAACAGACTTCAAAGAGATGGACCGAAACAGTGGCTGCCACAATATACTCAAATGTACGAATGTTTGTGAGGAATACATAGGACCAGGCAACATTTGTTTCTGTTTTGTTTGGGGTCTCTATGAGTCGAGTCATCTTATCAACACAATGCTGATAGATATTGATATAGTCATGCATAGATACAATGCTTTGAATAAGTGCTGTCCAGTTTAGTCATAGATAACCCATGGACAGAATAGAACTGATGTACAGAACTGTGTAGGCTGTATTCTTTATGAGAGCAGATTACTAGATCTTTCTTATGTTCGGACTGCTGGGTAGGTTCTAACTTCCAACTGTTTCGGTACTAGCATATTGTTTAGCCGTTGAACCACTATGGCTTCCTACACACACACACACACACACACACACACACACACACACACACGCACGCACGCACGCACACACGCACAGACACATATAAAGTAAATCTATTGCCATCAATTCGATTCCAAATCATATCAATGCTGTAAGACAGAGCAGAACCACCCTATAAGATTTCAAAGGAACAGCTACTGGATTCAAACTGCTGACCTTTTGTTAGCAGATGCAGCTTTTAAGCACTGTGTCACCAGGGCTGCATAAATTTATATAGATAGACCAAAAGTCAAACTCTCTGCAATCTGGCTGATTCTGATTCATAATGGTTATGTAAGTCAGACTAGAATTCCTCATAGGTGTTACAAGGTTGTACATATTTACAGAAATGGACTGCTACATCTTTCTTTTGCCGAGTGACTGGTTCAAAACATTAATTTTTCAGTTAGTGGCCAAGTGCTTTAATAACTGGCCCACCAAGGTTCCTTTATGCCAGCCAGCCAAGTGCCGTCGAGTCGGATCCGACTCGTCACATACATGTGTAATAACGTATATACATAAGCAAATGCATTGACTCAAGTCTGACCCATATCAAAGGAGCGGCTGGTGGATTTGAACTTTCAGTCTTCGGGCTAGCAGCCATATCACTTGCTACTCCACTAGGGCTTTGGTATACATAAGACACGTTGTTGTTAGTTGCCTTTGAAACAGTTCTGAATCATAGAGACCCCATGTACAACAGAGCAAACTGCCGCCCAGTCCTGCTTCATCGTCACTGTCATTGTGCTTGAGCCCACTGTTGTTGTCAATGAGTCAAGGGTCTTCCTTCCCACTGACTCTCCTTTACCAGGTGTGTTGTCTTTCTCCAGGGGCTGATCCATCCTGACAACATGTTCCAAATATGTGAGACAAAGTATTGCTATTTCTTGCTTCCAAGGGTCGTTCTCTCTGTACTGCTTCTAAGATATATATGTTTGTTCCTTGGACGGTCCATGATACGTTCAATACTCTTCACCAATGCCTTAATTCAAAATCACAGATTTTTCCAGGGTCTTCTATATTTACTGTCCTGCTTTCATATGTAGGAAGTGATTAAAAACTCTATGGCTTGGGTTGGGCACTCCTTAATCTTCAAGATAACATCTTCCCTTTTAACATTTCAAAGAGATCTTTCATAGCATGTTTGTCCAATGCAATGTGTGTTGTGGTTTCCTGACTGCTGCTTCTGGTGACATAGTAATTAACTGCTACAGCTGCTAACAAGAAGGTTGGCAGTTAAAATCCACTAGGAACTCCTTGGAAACCCTATGGGGCAGTTCTACTCTGTCTATAGGGTAGCTGCAAGTCAGAATCAACTCGATGGCAGTGGGATGTTTCGGTTGTTTGTTTTGGCTTCCATGGGTGCTGATTATAAAGCCAAGTAAAATGAAATCTTAGACAACTTCAGTCTTTCATCTGTTTGTCATGATGTTGTTCATTGATCCAGCTGTAAGAATTTTTGTTTTCTTTATGTTGAGGTATAATCCATAGTGAAGGCTGTAGTCTTCATCAGTCAGTGCTTCAAATACTCTCACTTTTAGAAAGCAGGGTTGTATAATCTGCATATTGCAGGTTGTTAATGAGTCTTTATCTAATCCTGATGCAATATAATTCTTCATATAGTCCAGATCTCTGGATTTTTGCTCAGCATACAGATGGAATATGTATGTTAAAAAGATCCAACTCAACACATACCTTTTCTGTTTTTAAACTACAAAGTATCTCTTAGTTCTGTTCAAACACCTGGCTTTTGATCTTTGTACAGGTTCCTCATGAGCACAATTAAGAGCTCTGAAATTCCAGTTTTCCCAATATCATTAAGAATTTGTTACTATCCACACAGTGGAAAGCTTTGGTGTAATCAATGAAACATAGGTAAACATTTTTCTGGCACACTGTGCTTGAATTCAGAACCCATCTTACATCAGAAATGATATCCATAGTTTCATGTATGCTTCTGAATTTCTGGCAGTTCCATGGCAACATTTTGTTGCATACAATTTTGAATAATCTTCAGCAAAAATTTAACTGCTTGTGATATTATATTGTCTGATACTTACCTATTGTTTGACAGTCACCTTTCCTTGGAATAGGCACAACTATAGATGTTTTCCAGTTCATTGGCCAGGTAGCTGTCTTCCAAATTTCCTTGCATAGACTACTGAGTACTTCCAAGGCTGCATCTGTTTGTTGAAATATCTCAATTGGTATTTCTTCAATTCCTGGAGCCCTCAGTGCAGCCCAGACCTTTTCCTTCAGTACCATTGGTTCTTAATCATATGCTACCCCCTGAAATATTTGAAAATTGATCAATTCTTTTTGGTACAGTGACTCTGTATATTCATTTCATCTTCCTTTGATGCTTCCTGTGTCTTTTAATATCTCCTTCATAGAAACCTTCAACACTGCAACTCAAGGATTCAAGTGTTTCTTCACTTCTTTTACCTTGAAAAATGTAGAGCATGTTTGGATTTGGATTTGTTTGGATTTCTAACTGAAGGTCTTTGCACATGCCATCATAATGTTTTACTTTGCTTTCCTTGAGCTGCTTTTGAAATCTTCTATTCAGCTCTTCTACTTTACCGTTTCTTCCTTGAACCCAACATTCAAGATCACATTTCAGAGTCTCCTCTGACATCCATTTTGGTCTTTTCTTTCTTTTCTGTCTCTTTGATGACCTCCTGCTTTCTTCATGTAAGATATCCTTGATGTCATTCCACGACTCACTGTCATTATTGTTCAACCGTCAAATCTATTCTTGAGATGGTCTCTAAATTCAGATGGGATATATTGAAGTTGATATTTTGTCTGTTGTGAACTTGTTCTAATTTTCTTCAGCTTCTGACTGAACTTGCATATAAGAAATTGATAGTCTGGGGCATAGTTGGCCCCTAGACTTATTCTGATGGATGATATTGAGCTTCTCCATTGTCTCCATCCACATATGTAGTTGACTGGATTCCTGAGTATTACATCCAGCAAGGTCTATGTCTATAGTCGACATTTCTGTTGTTGAGAAAAGGTACACACATAAAACATGTTGTCTTTGCAAAATCCTGTCATGGTAGATCCATGATAAATAGGTACACATGATATAATGTGTTGTTTTTGTTATGTTAGATGGTGTTGAGTTCTTTCTGACTTATAGCAGCCCCATGTACAATAGAAGGAAACACTGGCGAATCCTGAAACATTCTCACAGTCCCTGCTATATTTGAGCCCATTGCTGTAGCCACTATGTCAGTCTACTTTGTTGATAGCCTTCCTCTTTTTCACTGACCCTCTACCATGCCAAGCTTGATGTCCTTCTCTAGGAATTGATCTTTTCTCATAACATGTCCAAAGTTCAGGACATGAAGTCTAGACATCTTTCTTCATATAGTCCAGTTCTTTGGATTATTAGTATACAAACTGAATAAGCGCAGTGAAAAGATACAGCCCAGATGCACACTCCTAATCATTTTAAAACATACACTATCCCCTTTCTCTATTTGAGTGACTGCCTTTTGGTCTATGTCATTTTTCACACAAGCACCCTTAAGTGTTTCAGCATTCCCATTCTTTGCAATAGTATTCATAATTTGTTATGGTCCATAAAGTTGGTTGTCTTTGCTAACAAAACACAAGAAAACCTTGTAGAGTGCTCTCTGCTTTCAGCCAAGAGCCAACTAATGATATGTCTTATTCTATGTCCTTATATATAACACAGAGTTAGGTAAGTACAGATATGGGTATATGCACGTGTGTGTATACATATACAAAATATATAAAGGCAGCAAGCACCTTTCTTTTCAGTCAATTTTGTTGACGTGTATGAATTAAAACAATTAATAGATGATATAAAAACACTTTATATATACTGCAAAGTATGAAATAGATGACAAATATTAGTAGCACAAATATAATTTTCCAAGGAAAATTAATATTACCGACATTAAAATAAAGGAAATGTAAAATTATAATAGACTAGAGAAAATACTGAAGTATTCTCAAAAGACATTGAAAACGATCTGTTTTATTTCACAAGCATTAAGCACTAGGCTGCTAACCAAAAGATTAGTGATTCTAACCCATTAGTCTCTTTACAGGAGAAAGATGTGGCACTATGATTCCATAGAGACTTATAGACTTAGAAACCCTATGGGACAAGTCTACTCCATCCTTTAGGGTTGCTAGAAGTCAGAATTGACTTCATAGCAATGGGTTTGGTTTGGTTTGTAATATCACCAGGCCTTTTGGACTCTGAGGATAAAAAAGAACTAAGAGTAATGCTATGTGCTAAGAAATAAGAAATGACATCACATTTATAAGACATTAATTTTTCCTGTAAACCTTCACCAGATATACAATATTAAAAGACAAATAGAAAAGTGGTATCTGACTTTTTAAAAAATGAAACTGATGGCATTACATGCAAACTCAAAACTTGTACTAGGGACTTAGAAACCGTGGTGATGTAGTGATTAAGAGCTACAGTTGCTAACCAAGAGATCGGCAGTTCAAATTCATCAGCCACTCCTTTGAAATCCTGTGAATCAGTTCTACTTTATCCTATAGGGCACTCTGAGTCAGAATTAGCTCAAAGTCAATGGGAAGTGGGTTAATATGAGCTTAATCTTCTCAAAGACAGTTACCCCCAAAATGCAAAGTGTTGTAAGCCCAGTGGATTGTACATGTGACTATATAATTACATAATTAACATTATATCTTTATTTTCACACACACACATATATACACAGAAATTCGCCAAGCATTTATTCAGAACACAAATAAAAAATCATCCAAAAGGTATGGCACTGCCTAACCACACAATTAGAAAGCATCAAAAATTGAAAAAGGCACACTGATTAATAGTTGTATAAAAATATTTAAACCCCTTATAAAGCAGAAGAGAAAACATTAAAATTTCATATTGCCTCTATGTGATTCATATTATCTGTAAAAATTTTTGGTCATCTATGTTTAGAATAGGCTTGTAAGTTCCTTTTATTTCAAACCTTTATGTGTGAGTAAGGCAGTCTGGTAAACAGTCTTAGAGGTAGTTGCAACATATCCTGCTAAATTGTCTTTTTCGCCCCACAAAATACTTAAATAGCACAAATACTTTGTCAGATCAATGACAAAACACTCTCTAAATGAAAGACTAAAGACCATAAATCAAACCTAAATCAAAATGAAAGGCTTAAGTTTACTATACTTGAAGATTAAATCTAAACATTTAAATATACATACTGTACAAATGTAGAGTTCTACAATATTTTCCATCCATTCACTTTTTATATGACAGTAATATTGCCAAATGAAATGATACATCTTGTTCAAAAGCTAACTTCAAAATTACAAAGTATTCTGTGTACTCTAATAGTAGAGAATCAAATTAAAAGTAATTTTGGAAGATGTAAGTATTGAAATGTAGAGCTTGAGGAAAGTAAGTCACAATCAAACTGAGATATGTGTTTGTAGCTGTAGGAACTCCCTACTTCTAGGCCCTTAATCTTCCTGGGAACTGTGTAGTTCTGACTACCTCTTTCTAGATTCTTACAGTAAAAACCAAATAAAAACAAGAAGCCCTAGTCAAGAATCCACAATGTGTTCTGTTGAATAGGGCCCCTTATTCCTTAAGTGTTTGAACAATTTGGTACTATTCACACCAGCTACCTTCTTTCCATCTGTATTTACAGGCCTTTTGATGCATCATCCTTGTCTGGTTCCTACCTTCTGATTTTTAGTTGTTGAGGTAATATGTGTCCTCCTTCACTAGCTTATTCCTCTACCTCTGACCTTGGTTATGTCTCCTCCACATGGTCCATCTACCTAATACTGATCTTCATCCTGACATGGTAGACCTTTTTATATGGTTTCTGGTGTCACACACTCTTTGTTCTCTCTTTGTTTAAAATGTGAAACCTGGAAAGAGTATCTCCAATGGCATATCAAAATATTACCTTCTATGAATACCCTTGTGAGTTGGAATCAACTCAACAGCACATTTTTTTTTTTTTTTTTTTTTTTTTTTATGAACACCTTGGCAGTGTGTGAAATGCTATGGCTGCTAATCAAAAGCTTAGCAGTTCAAATGCTACAGGCACTTCTTGGAAACTTTATAGGGCAGTTCTACTCTGACCGGTAGGGTCACTATGAGTTGGAATTGACTCAACAGTAATGCTTTCTTTATTTTTTATTTTACAGATTGAAACCAATCTGTCAAGTCATTTCTTCAAATTAAAAGAAGGCCAGCCAAAAAAAATTACTTTTTAATTAAAAACAAAATGAAGGGTGTGGCCAAGACGGCAGGCTAGGGGCATGTCTTCTTGATTCCCTCTAAGAACTAAGGCCTGGGAAAACATCTAAAATGAACAAAATGGACATTTTAGGATTCCCAAAATCAGCCATAAAGCTGTGAGATTGGACAGCATGACAGGAAGAGTTGCAACTACCTTTGTCAGAAGTGAAACAGCAGCACAATGGGCTCCACTTCTGCTGGTGTGGTAACAAAAAGGCTGCACAGATATGGTCACCATCTTAGTCAGGAGACTAGCACTGGGACTTCTGTGCCTGGGAGCTTGACTGGGGCCAACTGCCACACTGAGCATCAGCACATGAGTGGACAGCATCTCTTTCAACAGGAAGGCTGTGCTTAAGACAGCTACACTTGGAGAACACAGTGGGAACTGGTGGCTGAATACAGCAGTGCTTTACCCTCCTCCCTTTTCTGAGCTGTGCCATTCCTCTGTACTACCTGGATCAGAAATGGAATTGTATGTGTGTGCCTTCAGTATTTTCCCAGTTCTCAGGAGGGAAGCAAAGAAAACAGTAGAAGTAAACATCCAATGAACCAGGTGAGTACTGCACATATGAAACACAAGGCAAGTTCCTCATGTTTCAAGTGCTCAGGATACCTCAGGACTCAATCTTTTCCTACATGCTGACTTCCCTCCGTGTCTTCAGCCTTTCCTACCCATCTTCTTTGTTTATACCTCAGCCTAAATTCTGGTGCAGTACCTGGGGAAAAGTGGGACATTTTGCTTGTGTGCCCTGAGTTTTCTCCAAGACTAGGGAAGGAAACAAAGGGAGGGGTAGATGACGTATTCCACTGGCTCCTCATAGCTACAGATTACTGCACATACTGGAGCATCGCAAGCTAAGTGTGCATTGACATTCTTGACTCAAACCTTTCCAATGTACTACTTTACTCCCTATACCCAGCCTTTTCCCCCATCTTCCACACTCTATACCAGATATAAATTCTAGAACATTACCTGCCTCAGAAGTGGGCTATTTTATGTCTGTGCCTTGAGCCTTTCTCTTGGATCTAGGGAGGGAAACAAAGGGAGGGCTGGAAGACGACTTCTGCTGGCTCCACTGAGGCAGTAACTCCCGCTACATCTTTCAATGCAGTCATCAGTCCAACCATTAGGTGACAAGGGCACCAGAATTATTAAGGCTCAAATAATCTGTCTAGCTTGAAGAACTAGATTACTTGGACAGTCAAAACCAAATCGACATACATACATATAAGTTAGATTGCAATAACCTTAACAATTGAATCAGAACAGCTTTCTGATGGCTTGGTGAAAACATCCAATCTCTAACCACTTAAAGAAGCAGACTGCCGTTGCTCCAGAAAACTCCCGTACTAAAAAATCAAAAAAACTTCCTATATGAAGAAGACGTCCTGAAATTATTGGAGGTAGAATGCAAAATAATTAAGTATAGAGCTTTATAGATCTTAGGATGAAGATTAGACAAAGTGCAGCAGAAAAATATGAAAAATTAAACAAGCTACATGAATTGCTAGCAAAATGATCAAAATTCAGCAGATCAACAATAAAATTATAGAGTTAGATAATTCAGTGTGAAAGCCAAAGGAGCAGAATCAAGGAAACAGAATGTAGAACTAGTGAGATTGAAGATAAAGTTACTGACACCAGAGTTCATAGAGAGTAATCAGATAAAAGAGTCAATAAAAATGAATCATTAAGAAATTCATATAATATATGGGACTGTATTAAGAGGAACAATTTATGATTAATTGGAGTACCAAAACATGGAGGGCTTTCAGAAAATACACAGAGAATTGTTGGCAAGATGTCGTTAGAAAACTTCCCTGAAATCATGAAGAATGAGGAGGTTTATATCCAAGATGCTCATCGAAATCCACAAAAGTTAGATACCAAAGAAAGACACCATGACATATTGTAACTGAGCTTAAGAAAGTGGAAAATAAGGGGAGACAGTTAGGCTTAAACCAAAACTAAGCTACAGGGACTCTTTTTGACTGATCTCCAATTATTATGCCAAAACCATGTTAGTGAGACGGCAATGAGATGACACATAATAAGCCTTGAAAGAAAAAAAACTTCCAACCAAGGATTATACTGAAAAATTGTCTCTCAAGTACACTGAGACAAACAGAAGCTTAGAGACTGCAAAACCTAACCAAAATTACAAGAAATTCTGAAGGAAATTCTTTGATTAGAAAATCAGTAACACCAGACATATATTTAAGGATGCTATGCAGGACACAGCATCTATAGTCCTACTTGGTTGAGGAAGTCACAAACGTCAATCAAAGATAATATATTAAAATTAGAGAAAAAGATATCTCAGTATGTAAATTATGACATTACACTATAAAGAAGACTATATTAATGTATTCATAGACTTTTCAGATGGAGAAGAAGTCATGGAGATAAAAAGAAGTTAACAACTGGTTTAAACTTAGAACACTAAGGGGAATAATGGAGTAGCTGCAAAGCACATTAACAATGCTACGTATCATAACAAGAAACACAATATAAAAGTCTCAACAGATATAAAAACAACATTGAAGAAACATGAAAAGAAAACACATAAAGAAAAATGACTCAGAACGGAATATTAAGTAGAAAAACAATAACCAAAAAAAAGACAACAACACAAAAATAAAGCCACTAAAAATGACAGCACTAAGTTCATGCCTATCAGTAATTACACTAGATGTAAGTGGAGTACATGTACCCATAAAGAGACAGAAAGGAACAGGTTGGATCAAAAATCATGATCCATCTATATATTGTTTACAAGAAACACACCTTAGGCTAAAAGATATGAACAAACTGCAAATCAAAAGATGGGTAAATATATTCTAAGCTAACAAGATGCATATATGCATATGCAAAGAAAAAGAGGAATGGCAATGCTAATCTCATGTAAAACAGACTTTAAGGTAAAGTCTACCATCATGGACAAAAAGGTTGAAGAAGTAAAGAGGATATAACAATATTAAATACTTATGCACCCAATTTCAAAACATCTAAATTCATTGAACAAATGCTGACAATGTTGAAAAGTGGGGTAGATCATTCCACAATAATAACAGAAGACTTTAGCATTCCACTTTTGGTAATGGACAGATCAGCCACAAAAAAAGCTCAGTAAAGATATGGTAGATTGCATTGTGACATTCAGAGAAACACACCCTCATAGACATATACAGAACTCTTCACCCAACAACAAACTGGTACACCTTCTTTTCCAATGCCTATTGAACCTTCTCCAGAATAGACCATGTATTAGGTCATAAAGCAAGTCTCAATAGAATCCAAACCATTGAAATTTTGCAAAGCCTTTTCTCAGAACATAAAACCATAAAAGTTGAAACCAAAAAAACATAGGTAGAAATTAAAACTCATAAAAACTGAACAACACCTTGCTCAAAAATTCATGGGTTATAGAATAAATCAAGGAGGTAATAAAGAAATTCAAGGCATACAGCAAAAGCAGTGCTCCAAGTTCAGTTTATCTCAGTGAATGCAGACATTCAAAATTAAGGAAGGTACCAAATCAAAGAATTAACGCTACAACTCAAATAAGCAGAAAGAGAATAATGAAAGAACCCCTCAGTTATTGGAGGCAAACAGATAATAAAAATTGGAGCAGAAATAAATGAATTCGAGAATAGAAAAAGAATTGAAAGAATTAACGAAACCAAAAGTTGTTTTTTTGAAAAGATCAACAAAATTGATAAAAAGTTGGCCAACCTCACGAAAGAAAAACAGAAGCGTCATGGATTGAATTGTGTCCCCCCCCCAAATATGTGTAGTAAAGCTGGGTCAGGATTCCCTGTATTCTGTAACTGCCCTTCATTTTGTGATTTTCTGATGCTGTAAATCCTGATCTCTGCCTGTGACTAATAAATAGAAAGATTATGCTAAAAGATAATTAGGGTAGGACTACAACACCTTGTTAAAGGAGTTTCCTTGGAGTATGGCTTACACCACTCTTTATTCTTTTATCCTGCAAGAGATAAAGGGAAGCAAGCAGAACACTGGGAACCTCATGCTATCAAGAAAGCAGCACCAGGAAAACAATGCATACTTCAAACCTGAGGATCCGGCATCAAGATTCTCCCTAACCAAAGACTCATAAGCACAAGGACTTCCCTTACAGCTGACAGGAGCAAAGCCTTCCCCTAGAGCACACACCCTGAATTTCGACTCATGGTCTACCAGACTCTAACAATACAATTTCTCTTCATGAAACCATCCACTTTGTGGTATTTCTGTCAGAGCAGCACTAGCTGACTAAAACAAGGAGAGGAAACAAAAAAAGAAAAAAGAATTGGCATGAGAGACATCACAACAAACCAAACTGAAATTAAGAGTCATAACAGAATATTATGAAAAATTTTACTCTAATAGATTTGAAAACCTGAAGGAAATGGTCAAATTTCTAGAATCACATTAACTATCCAAACTATCACAAAGAAGAACAAGTTAATAAATCCATCACAGAGAGAGAGAGAGAGAGATTTAGAAAGTAATTTAAAAACACTACCAACGCTGAAAAATCCTGGCCCACACAGCTTCACTGGAGAACTCTACCAAACTTTTAAAGAGAACCTAATTTCAATACTACTGAAGGTATTTCACAATATAGAAAATGATGGCCAGCCAAGCCAAGCCAAGTGCTGTCGAGTTGGATGGCACGCTTTCAAATTTGGTCTATGAAGCCAGCATAACCCTGATATCAAAGCTGGGTGAAGATTCCACAAAAGAAGAAAATTATAGACCAATATCTCTCATGAACCTAGGTGCAAAATTCCTATCCAATAGAACTCAGCAACATATAAAATACTACTACTAATAATAGTAATTCACCATAACCAAGTAGGAAACACACCAGGAATGGAGGGCTGGCTCAACATCAAAGAAATAATTAATACAATCAACCACATAAATAAAACAAAATATAAGAATCGTTTGATTTTATTAATTGATTCAGAAAAGGCATTTGATAAAATTCAACACCCATTTATGTTAAAACCTCTCAAGAAAATAGGAATAGAAAGGGAATTCTTCAATATAATAATGAGTATCTACACAAAGCCAACAGCTAACGTCATCATGAATGGAGAAAGACTGAAACAAATCCCTCTGAGAATTGGAATCAGACTGTCAACACTTCTGTTCCACACTGTATTGGAGGTTCTACGCAAAGCAATCAGATGAGATAAATGAGTAAAAGTATTCTGTATCACTAAAGAAGAAGTAAAAGCAACTCTCTTTGCAGATGATATGGTTTTATACACAGAAAATCATAAGGAATCCATAAATAAACTACTGGAACTAATAGAAGGGTTCAGCAAAGTATCAGGATGTAAGATAAACAGAAATAAATCTGTAGAATTCCTTTCTACCAACAAAGAGACCATCAAAAATAAAACTACTAGGGGACTACTAAGAATCACTTTTGCTCATCCAAAGACTTTATCAAAAGAATTAAAAACAACACCTACAGAATGGGAAAAAAATATTTGGCAACTACATGTTGGATCGAAGTCTTTTATCTCCATAGTCTACAAAGTACTGCAAAATATCAACAACAAAAAGGTAAACAACGCAATTAGGTGATGGGCAAAAAAGATGGACAGACACTTCACCAAAGAGGACATCCAGACAACCAAAAGACACATGAGGAAATGCTCAAGATCATTAGCTATTAGAGAAATCCAAACCAAAATCCGAAACAAAACTACGAGATACCATCTCACCCCAACAAGGTTGGCCATGTTCCAAAAAACACAACAACAGATGATAGAGAGGCTGTGGGGAGATCAGAACTCTACTACATTGCTGGTAAGACTGCAAAGTGATACGTCTTTGGAAAACAACTTGGCACGTCCTTAAAAAGCAGGAAATAGAAATGCCATTTGTTCTAGTAATCCTACTGCTCAGATACATCCTACAGAAACAAAGATTGTCACACAATCAGATACATGCATATGAATGTTTGTTACACAGTCAATAACAGCAAAAATATGGAATGAACCTAGATGCCCATCAACAGATGAATGTATAAACAAACTATGGTGTCTGTACTCAATAGAACAGTATGCAATGATAAGGAACAATAATGATTTCATGAAGCACCTCATAGCCTGGTTTCAATTGGAAGACACTGAGTGGAACCAGTCAGTGGCAAAAGTACAAATGCAGTATGAGACCCCTGCTATAAGGAACTAAAAACAGACTTATATAGAGAAGAAAAAAACTCTTTGATGGTGACATGGGTGGGGAGGGAGAGAGAAAGCTGGGCATAGATTAGATGGTTAACAGAAATTTGGTTAGGTGAAAGCAGTGACAGCACACAGTAGAAAGTAGTTGAACTTAACTGGACTTCGCCATTAACTGAAAGCTCTTCTAATTTCAACCCAATATTGCGAGGACAGAGTATCAGGGACAGAGGTCTGTGGACCATGCTTTCAAGGGACACCAAGGCTAATTAGAATAAGTAGCCCATTGCTCACAGAGTCTTCTGTACCTTGTGTTGGTGAGTTGTATTTTGGATCTCGAAATCTAGCAAACTGCCAAATGAGATACACCAAATGGTCCCAGTTCATCTAGTACATATGATGGCTGAGAACAAATATGTGAGGAAACAAAAGCTCAGGAGACAGAGGACTCAAGTGCATGGGAGACTGTATCAACATGTGACAAGAAGAACCAGATGGTACCTGGCTAATACCAAAGACAGCCGTGATGGAGCACACAATGCTGAATCCCTGTGGCAATATGATTTTGAAAAAGAGTGTAGCAGTTCAAGAGCTCTGCAAAAAAAACAAAATTGATGGTCTGATGGCCTGGAGGATCTTCTAGCAGTGTGGCCCCTAGACCTGCTGCTGCTCCTGGCCAAAAAACACTACTGAGGTCAACTTTTCAGACAAAAATGTACTAGACTCAGGGACAACATGTGACCATATGGTGTGTGTACCTTACGGTTCCATGCATTTATAGGATGTTGTCCTACTGGACTCTTTCCAGATGGGAGTGAAGAGGGTGGAGAGGAGTGGACAGGAGCTTGTTAACAGGATACTACAAGTACAGAATGAAAAGGAGTGTGGTGTCACCGGGCAAGGAGACCAGAGGGAGCTGCAGATAGGCAAGCAGGCAAAATTGATTTGGATTGTATAATTTCACTTAATCAATGGAAAAAAAAATCAATTATAGTAGCCCCCAAGAAGATAAAATATCTAGGAATAAAGTCTAACCAGAGATGTAAGAAACCTTTACAAAGAAAATTACAAGACCTCATTGCAAGAAACCAAGAGAAATATGTCGAGAAACTTACCTTGCTTATGGATAGGAACACGACATTGTGACAGCGTCTATTCCTCCCAGAGAAACCTAGATATACAGTGCAATCCCAATACAAATTTCAACATCATTTTTACATTAAAATCTGTTTTATCTGAGATTAGTATTGCCACACCGGCTCTTCTCTGTATATTGTTAGCTTAATATGTATTCTTCCATCCTTTAGTTTTCAGTTTGCTTATATCTTTATGTCTAAGGTGAGTTTCTTGTAAGCTACATTTAGACGGATTGTGCCTTTTGATCCAAGATGTCACTTGTTGTCTCTTTGCTGAAGTGTTCAGACCATTTACAATCAATGTAATTATCTATCGGTATGTGCTTAATGCTGTCATTGTGGTGTGTTTATTTTTGTGTTGATGTTTTCTTTGTTGCTTTTATTGTTCTGATCTGGGACATTCTTCTTTACGGGTTTATTTTTCACCCTTTACAGTGCTGGTTTTGTGTTTGTTGAGACTCCTGTATTACATTTCGTGATTTGATATATTGCGTCTTTATTGTGCTTTGTGGCTACCCCGGTGATCCTCCTTAAAAACTTGTGTTTAAACCCCTTTTTAACTTCTATATGCCTTATTAAGTTCCTCTACATCTGGAAGGTCTATTACTACTGCTGTACATCCTTATTTTTTAATGTGATGATATCATAGTTTTCATGATATGATCACTGGATCACTTCTTTAACAATATGAATTGGGGGAAAAAACAGTCTTTTTAACAAATGTGTTGGCAAATTGGATATCCATCTGAAAACCACTAAAACAACACTCATATCTCACACCTGACTCAAAAACTAAATCAAAATGCATCAAAGACCTAAATAACAAATTTAAAACAATAAAAAATATGGAAAATAAAATAGGGACAACAATGGAAAGTCTTACATACAGTTTAAACAGACTAAAAATTCTTTCTAAGAATCCACCAATAACAGAAGAGAAAATAGATAAATAGGAACTACTAAAAACTAAACACTTACACTCATCCAAAGTCTTTCTCAAGAAAGTAAAAATATTGCCTACTGTTTTAGTCAGCTAGTGCTGCTCTAACAGAAATACCACAGAGTGGATGGCTTTAATAAAGGAAGGTTTATTCTTACACAGTCCGATAGGCTACAAGTCCATATTCAGTGTTTTCACTCCAGGGGAAGGCTTTACCCCTGGATAGTGGAAACATTGTAGAGATTTTGATGTAGAATGAGAAAAAAAGAGATGTGCAATTCAAGGATTCTATTAAAAGCCCACAACTGATGGTCTGACAATCTGGAGGGTCCCCTGAAAACATAGCCTGTAAACTTGCTGCGAGATCAGAGCTGAAACCACTACTGAAGCCATCACTCAGGACAAAGAATGGACTACACTTGAGGACAGAGTGATGTATGTGGTATTGGTATTTTACGGTTTAACATATATGTGAGTTTGTCATACCAGTTCCTTTTTAGAGGGGAGACAAGAGAGTGGAGAAGAGGGGATAGTGTTGTTTCAGTGGATACTGGAAGTAAAGAATGAAAAAGAAGAGTGTGCTGTTGCTGGCAAGGGGATCAGATAGATTTGTGAGTACTTCGGGTTTCATACGGAAAATTAATTTGAATTGTGAGCTTTCACTTAATTGCAATAAAGAAATTTAAAAAACAAAATGGAATTACACAGCAATCTCAACAAATTTAGAAAGATTGAAATTATACAAAGTAACTTCTTTGATAACAAAATGATACTAGAAAACAGAGAAGCAAAAGTGTAAAATACACAAATTTCCATTGAAATTAAACAGTAAATTATTGAACTGCTATTGAGTTATTTAATCTACCTGGAGATAAATGAGAATGAAAGCATGTCATACCAAAATTTATGCGATACAACAAAGGCAGTCCTCAGAGGGAAATTTATAGCAAAAAATCACTTTAGTAGCAAATTAATAGCAATAAATAAAATGTTTCAAAGCTAGTTCAATAACAAAAACTAGTTCAATACCTCAATGTTAAATCTAAATTTCTAACATTCTTGGAAGGAAATAGAGGTTACACAGCTTTGGGACCTAATCTTTTTAGGAATAAACTATAAAACACAACAATTAATACACAAGCAATAAAAACAAAAATAAATAGCTTGGACATCATTAGAGTTAAATATTTATTTTATCTAAAACTTTATTAAAAGAGTAAAAAGAACCTACAGATTAGAAACAATATTTAGGAATAATAGAACTATTAAGTGTCTGACTCGATGGCACTTGGCTTGGCTGGTCTAATATCTAAAATATTCAGAAAACTTCTACAGATTAACAAAAAAGACAAAAAAAGCAATCAAAACCTGGCCAAAGAACGTGAAAAGACACTTCACCAAAGACAGTATTTAAATGGTCAAAAAACACACAAAAAATATGTTAAATACAATTAGCTATCAGATAAATGCACATTAAAACCACAATGAGATACTGCTTTACTTCCACTAGGATGGCCAAGGGGAAGGAAGATAAGTGCTGGAGCAGATGTGGAGAAATTGCTAGTGAGAATGTAAATTGATACTTCCATTGTAAAAAAAAGATCTAGTCGCTTCTCAGAAAACTAAAGGTATGGTTGCCACATGACACAGCGATTGTGTTCCTAGATATTTAATAGAAGTGACACAGACATGTAGGTGTCTATCTATACTCATCACAGTATTATTCACAATAGCAAAAAGATGGAAGCAACCTAACTGTCCATTAATGGATGAATGGATGAGTAAAATGTGGTACATATATGCAGTGGAACACCATTAAACAATAAAGAAAATGAGCTCCCCAAACATCTTGGAACATGCATGAACCTGGAGGACATTTTGTGGAGTGAAATAAGTCAAATACACACAAAATAATATTACATGTTCTCACTCTTTAGAAATTACATGAGCAAGTAAGTATGCAGAAACTAATGTTTGTTAGGGGTTACTGAGAATTGTGGGGGTTCATACTTTGGATACTTAAAAAAGAAAGAGAGAGAGACAGAGAGAGAAAGCAAATTCCGGCAGAATCAAATGAGAATGAAAAGAGATTGCACCAGAACCTATGGGATACAGCCAAAGCAGTGCTCAGAGGTAAATTAATCTCTATAAATTCACACATCTGGAAGGAGGAAAGGAGCCAGACCAAAGAATTAACCCTACAGCTTTAACAAGTAGAAAAAGACCAACAGAGGAAACCCTCAGGCATGAGGAGAAAACAGACAAAGGTAAGAGCAAAGCTAAATGAATTAGAGAAAAGAGCAATTGAGAAAATTAACAAAAAACAAAAGCAGATTCATTTTAAAAGATCAACAAAATAGATAAACAAATGCCTAAACTTACAAAATGAAAACAGTAGAGGAAATAAATAAACCAAATAAGATATGAGATGAGAGATGTTACAACAAACCTAACTGAAATCAAATGTATCATAATACAATACTACAACAGACTATACTCTAACACATTGGAAAACCTAGAAGAAATGTACAAATTTCTACATTCATTTCACCTGTCAAAATTTTCACAAGGAGAAGTAGAACAACTTAATAAACCTGTCACAAAGAAGAGATTGAAAAAGTCATCAAAAAACTCCTAACCAAAGATGGCTTCACTAGAGAATGCTACCAAACTTATACAGAAGAGTAAACTCCAATACTACCAAGACTATTTCACAGCATAGAAAGTGACAGAATACTCCCAAATTAATTCTATGTAGCCAGCATAATCCGTACCAAAGCCAGGGAAAGATCCCACAAAAAAAGGAAAATTATAAACCCAGTGTCCCTCATGAACCTAGATGCAAATATTTTCAACAAAATCCTTGCCAATAGAATTCAAAAACATACATCAAAAATAATAATAATAATAATTCATCATGACCAGATCAGATTCACACCAGGGATGCAAGTCTGCGTCAACATGAGAAACACAATTAATGCGATCAATTACATAAATAACACAAAAGATAAAAATTTGGTCAATTGACACAAAAAAGGCATTTGACAAGGTCTAACACCCATTCAAGCTAAAAAATCTCAGCAAAATAGGAATAGAAGGGAAACTCCTGAATGCAGCAAGGGGCAGCTATGCAAATCCAACTGCCTACGTCATCCTGAATGGAGAGACACTCAAAGAATTCCCCCTGAGAACGAGAACTAGACAAGGATGCCCATTCTCACCACTTCTATTTAACATTGTACTAGAAGTTCTGGCCACAGCATTTAGACAAGACAAAGAAATACAGTGCATCTGCATCAGCAAAGAAGTAGTAAAAATCTCCTTATTTAGAAATAATATGATTGTAAATGCAGAGAACCCTGAAAAAAAAAAAAAAAGGAAGAAGAAGATTTTATCAAAAAAATTAAAAGACCACCTACAGAACGGGAAGAAATATTTGGCAACTACGTGTTGGATCAACATCTGATCTCCATAAACTACAAGGTACTACAAAATATCAGCAAGAAGAAGGTAAATAACCCAATTAAGAAATGACAAATGAGATGGACAAAGGACATCCAGGAAGCCAAAAAACACATGAGGAAATTCTCATGATCATTAGCTATCAGAAAAATCCAAATGAAAACTACAATGAGATACCATATCACTCCAACAAGGTTGGCCATGATCCAAAAAACACAAAAACAGCAAATGCTGATGAGACTATGGAGAGACTGGAACCCTCCTATACTGCTGGTGGGATTGCAAAATGGTACATCCTCTCTGGAAAGCAATCTGGCACTTTCTTAAGAAACTGGAAATAGATACACTATTTGATCCAGTAATCCCCACCACTTGATATATAACCTCCAGAAGCAAGGGCAGTCACATGAATAGATATATGCACACAAATGTTTATTGCAGCACAGTTCACAATAGCAAAAAGGTGGAATCAACCCAGATGCCCAACAACAGATGAGCTGATAAACAAAACGTGGCATACATACTCAGTGGAACATTATGCAATGATAAAGAACAATGATGATTTTAGGAAGCATCTCACAATCTGGTTCCAACCGGAAGACATGCTGAGTGAAATCAGTGTCACAAGGACAAATATTCCATGAGATCTCTACTATGAGGACTAAAAAATAGTCTCATGTACAGAACAGAAGACTGTTGGATGAAAGCAGTGACAGCACATAACAGAAGCAGATCAACTTAACTGGACTTCAACATAAACTGAAAACTCTTCTAATCTTGACCAAATATTGCAAGGATAAAGTAGCAGGGGACATCAAGGCCAATTGGCATAACTAGCCTATTGCTAAAAGAGTCTTCTGCACTCCATATTGGTGAGTGTCATCTGAGGTCTTAAAAGCTAGCAAGCCGCCATCTGAGGTACACCAAATTATCCAACTCATCTGGAACAGACAGATTCCAAGATCAACTGAGACCTAAAGGAAAAAATGCCCAGAAGGCAGAAGTCACCCATGTAAATGGGTGACTGTATCAACATTTGACCTGAAGAACACTATGATGCTCAGTCACCAACATAGACAGCTGTGATGTGGCACACAATGTCAAGTCCCAGTGGCAATATGAGAAAAAGAGGGGTGCATCTCAAGAACTCGACTAAAAGACTGCAGCTGATGGTCCAGTGACCCAGTGATTCCCCTGGGAGCATCACCCCTAGACCCTCTGATGCCCCTGACCAGAAAACATTACTGAGGTCAAGTCTTCCAACAGGAATAGACTGGACTTGGGGACACACCGTGACAACATGTTGTATGTACTTTATGGCTCTATGTGTCTGTAAGATCCTGTCCTGCTGGTCTCTTACTAGAAGGGAGAGGAGAGGGTGCTAAGAGGGGAAAGGAGATTGTTAAGAGGATACCATATAGAGAGAGCAAAAAGAAGGAATGTGTTGTCATCTGTCAAGGAGAGCAAAAGGAGCTGCAGATAGGAGGATGAAAATTTAGATTGTATACTTTCACTTAATCGTAATAAGAAAAATGACTCCACTGAAATGAAAAGAATCATTACAGAATAGTATGAGGAATTTTACTCTAATAAATTTGAAAATGTAGAGGAGATGGACAAATTTATAAAGACACACACGACTTACCTACACTAACACAGGTATACCAACTAAATAAACTAAGAATGAAGGGATAGATTGGACAGGTCATTAAAAAAAGAAAGAAAGAAACTCTCAACAGAAAAAGAGCTCTGACTCTGAAGACTTGGCAAGAGAATTCTACCAAACTTTCAGAAAAGAGTTACCACCACTATTGCTACCGGCATTTCAAAACATAGAAAACTATGGAATATTCTCAAATTCATTCAGGAAAGCCAGCATAACCCTGATACCAAAGCCAGGTAGATACACACACATAAACACGAAAAATTACACACCAATATCTCTCACAAATTCTTTGGGATTCATTCCAGGTATGCAGGGTGGTTCAGCAATAGAAAAACAATCAATGTCATCCATCACGTAAAGACAAGAACCACATGATTTTATCAATATATGTCAAAAAGACATTTGACATAGTCCAGTACACATTCATAATAAAAACTCTCAGCAAAATAGAAACAGAAAGGAAAATCCTCAAGGTAATAAACATTTATACAAAGCCAATAGCCAACATCATCCTGAATGGAGAGAGTCTGAAAACTCCCCTAGAGGACAGGAAACAGATGAGGATGCCCTTTGTCACTGCTGTTATTCAGCATTGTGTTGGATGTCTCATGTAAAGCAATTAGGCTAGAAAAAGAAATAAAAGACATTCAGATTGTTAAGGAAAAAGTGGATGTATCTCTGTTTGGAGATAATATGATATTAAACGTAGGAAACCCTGAAGAATCAACAAGAAAACTCCTAGAACTAATGAAAGGAGTTCAGCAAACTATCAGGATACAAGATAAACATACAAAAATCAGTTGGATTCCTTTACACCGAAACATCAAAGAGGAATTCACTAAACCAATGTTATTTACAACAACTTCCAAGAAGATATATATTTAGGAATAAATCTAACCAGTCACTTAAAGACCTATACAAAGCAAATTACAAGATACTACTGCAGGAAACCAGAAGAGACTTACATACATGGATAGGAAGACAACATCGTGAAAATGTCTATTCCACCCAAAGAGCTCTATAGATACAGTACAATCCTGATTCTGATTCCAATAGCATTTTTTTAATGAGACTTAAGAACAAATAACCAACTTCATATGGAAAGGGAAGAAGCCCCAAATAAGTATTATTGGAAAAAATAATAATAATAAAGTAGGAGGCCTTACATGGCCTTATTTTAGAACCTATTATACTGCCATGGTAATCAAAATTGCTTAGTAACAGTATAACAGCCTCAGAGACCAATGGAAGAGAATTAAGAATAGAGACATATGATCATCCACGTGTGAGCAACTGATATTTGATAAAGACCCAGTGTCTGATAACTGGGAATGCGACAGCCTCTTTAACAAATGATGGTGGCATAACTGGATATCCATCTGCAAAAGAATGAAACAAGACTCATACTTCATACCATGCACAAAAACTAACTCAAAATAAATCAAAGATCAAAATATAAAATCTGAAATGATATAGATCATGACAGCAGAAAAGGGACAGAATTAGCAGCCCTAAGACATGGTACAAAAAGAATACAAAATCTTGCTAACAACACACAAATACCAGAAGATGAAATAGGTAACTGGGAACTCCTAAAAATCAAACACTTACGCTCATCCAATGACTTCAAACCTAGTGTTGTCGAGTAGATTTTCTGCCTCAGTGACCACATAGAACAGAATAGAACTG